>OW386286.2:267920024-268609887 GCA_936432065.2 Rutpela maculata
TACCTGTTTTTCGATGGTCCTTGTTGGGTTTCACACCATTTCATACAAGAGCTAAAAAAACATCACATTGGACCAAGAAGATATACTAGTCAGTTTTGACATAACATCACTCTTCACAAATATACCAGTTAATGAGGCGATAGAATTAGCTCGGGAAGAATTGCAGAACAACGGTTTGGACACCACCTTAGCAGACCTGATGGAGCTTTGTGTCAACTCGACCTATTTCAACTTCAATGGAAGTCTATATAAACAAAAAGATGGAGCAGCAATGGGTTCACCTTTATCACCAGTACTCGCTAACTTATTCATGGAAGCCTTCGAAATATATGCTTTGGACAACTACCAATTAAAACCAAAATGTTGGTTTAGATATGTGGACGACACTTTCATTATATGGCAACATGGCCGTAAGGAACTGGAGAATTTCAAAGACTACCTAAACAGCCTACATAATAAGATTAAATTTACCATGGAAATAGAAACAGAGAACCAACTTCCATTTTTAGACGTCCTCGTGTTCAAGAAGGATAATGGAGGATTAGGACACAAGGTATACAGAAAACCGACGCACACCGACAGATACCTGCACGCCAATTCTCACCACCACCCAGCACAAAAACAGGCCGTCGTCAACACACTAGTACATAGAGCAAAGCAAATTTGCGAGTCAGAACATCTACAAGAAGAATATCGGACCTTAAAAACATCACTACACAAAAATGGATACAAACCGAAGGACATAGACAACGCAATAAAGAGACAAGATACAACCAGAACAGAAGAAGAAAAAGAAGAAAAGAAATACACGGCAACAGCTTACCTACCGTATATACAAGGATGTACGGACAGAATCGGAAGAGTTTTGGAGAAAAAGAACGTCAAAGTAATATATAATGCAAAACAGAAGGTGGCACAACATTTTCCCAAATACCAAGGTCCAGAAGAACTAGAAACACCAGGAGTATATAGTATCCCATGTTCCTGCGGACAAGTCTACATCGGAGAGACCAAACGACGTATAAACACCAGACTCAGAGAACATATTAGAAGTACAAAGAAGGGAAATTCTACAAAATCAGCAGTTGCCGAACATTCAGAAGAAACCGGCCATTTGATAAAATTCGACAAAACAAAGAAATTAGCCAACACCAAGAACTATTGGCCAAGAAGATACAGAGAAGCCATTGAAATAAATAAACATCCGAATAACTATAACCGTGACAACGGATTACAACTACCAATAACGTGGAAGTCAATGTTCCGCATGAGCAATGATCCGCAACACGCCTCCTGATAACCTGTATAAATAGAGGAGCTCAGTCCAGCAGAGCTCACTTCGCTTCAGAAGAAGACCACGACAAGATGGTCGAAACGTCAAGCACTCAACCAAGTCTACGCGGAAGAAGACCCGGAAACCAGCAGCCAGATCACCAGCTCCGCGAAAGCCTTAGCACTAAGATGGTGTGTGACAAAGTTGTAAATCGCTTTTTTCTCTGAAAGGGTGCATTTTATCGCGATTAAACAAGTACACCTTTTCTTTAGGAAACTAAATTACGTTTCGGTTATAGTAGAAGACGATGTCCAAAACCTAATCTCAAAAAATGTATGGCTTAAAGTGTCACGTAAAAGTTCTGTAACTAGCGCCATCTATAAAATTTGGCATCGGCAATATCACCATTGTAATTAGCGACCTGAAAAACATGTCGTTACCAACTTTGAAGTAGATACGTATTAGAATCTCCAAGATAGAGACAAATTACGAATACAATTTTTTTACTTTGCCACCCTGTATCTTGAAAACGAAAAGAGTTAGACCACTACTTTTTGAGTTAAATCGACTTGTTTTGATGTCAAGTATCTACGGCTAAACGTTGTCCCAATCTTTTCGAAACACCCTGTATATTTCCAAAAGAAAAAATAAACTACCCTCGTTATTCCTTACTGCAATTTAATTTATCTGTACACTCCAGTGTTTGAGGATTAAAGCCTAATCAGGTCCATAGCAACCGATTTATTTAACAACTAAGTTTTGAAGTCCTTAAACCTCATCACTTTGAAGAAGTTTATTAACAATGGTTGATCTTATACTACAGGAGTCCAGCCTAACTGCCCCCCCCCCCGATTCTGGGAGACAATGTTTTTCATAAAGATTAAAGCCTAAGAAACAATTTTAGACATATCATAAAAAACTACCTGTACTTTAAAAAAAATTGCAAATATTGTTTTTGTCATTTAATACAAAAACTTAAAAATATGGGGACAAACTTTCTGCACAACAAACAAAGTGTATACAATTTTGTTCCTGTACAATATTTGGATAGGAGTTACCATTTTCCAACTAAATGATTCAGTTCTTAAAATAAAATATAAAATTGAAAATAACACGTAAGTAACACCTCATTCGCTTTCAGATTCACTATCGCTGTCTCCCGATACATCGAATATTTCTTTCAAATCTTCTTCCTCTAGTGGTTCATTTATAATATCGTTATCATCCTCACTTTCGTTTATTATGATTTGATTTGGAATCATCCTCTGAAGAATTTCAGGAAACGATTGAGGCAGTATTTTGTCTACTGAACACCAAAGAGGTTCTCCATTTTTTTGCCATCCATAATCATTTCAAGGCTTTGGAATATTGTGAATACCTTCGTCGGCTAATCGCCAAATACGCGTTTGGTAAACACTCCTTTCAAAATGCTCGATAAGAAAAGCTCTTGATGGTGGAATCGAAGAAAAATCAACTTTAGTGTCAATTGATAAAGACAAATCTTTGTCACCACATTTCTGTCTAATGGCAATTAGTGTAATGAGTGGCAATTAGTGTAATTGTAATGTAATTATTGTAATGCCGAACATTTTTGAGGTCCATACTCTTCCGCTAATGCGGATACGTTAATAAGCCTTATTTTATTACCATATCCGATCAGGGCCGTGGAGAGAAAATACAGGCCCGGGGGGAGAATTATTTTTTGAAAATTGATGAGCGACTGGTGAGAAATCTGAATATAAAATTTTCAACGAAAAAATTTCCGGGCCTCCGAAACAAGCCCGGGCCCCTCAAAAAAATTTTTATATTGGGGGGGGATGCGAAAAATAATATTTTTGATGAGGGGGGGGGGAGAAATCCGAAAAATAAATTTTTACCGAAAAAAATTTTCCGGGCCCCCAAACAAGCCCGAACCCGGGGGGAATCACCCCCGCACCACCCCCCTCTCCTCGGGCCTGAATCCGGTATCAAAGAGTAATTTACATTTAATTTTATTGGAATGAGCCAGCAGAATCTAAAAGATGTCACTATCAACACTTAAGCTTAATCTGTTTATAACCCATTGTTACCGTTTTCGAGATAAATGTCTGCAAATTATAATATTATTATTATTATTAATTTTTTTCAGTTTATTTTATTTTTTGTTATGTTAATAATATAAAGTTATATTATACGCCTTACAATAATTGTCAAAGTTATTTCCTCTAAATGATTTACCGATATATGAATTTTCATGTTTTCTTAATTTTCGATTCATTTATCTGGAAAATGGTAACTCCTATCACTCATTCGACTTGTGGAACTCGCCTTCGGCTCGTTCCAGCAAACTGTCTCACTCGTGTGAAAAGATTCGTTTTCCAAACTTGTTTAAAATACTATTGAAGAACCTGCCACTTTTTGGTTCACAAAACAGGAAAAAATATATTTATATTTATAAAAAAAAATTGCAAAGGTATTACACAAAATTAAATTATTTACATGAATTAATTCTATTAAATCAATGTATAATGGAATCAAAGAAATATTTAAAATGATAAAGGAAACTATTTATTTGTATGCATCAGGTTGAATATATGAGATTTATTTATTTCAGGCGTTCTCGATCCTGACGTTAGGCAACTGGTTAATACCAGAACATCATCAATTTGTGAGCAGATAACATGCAAACGGTAAACGGATTAGATCGACAAGAAAATGTCGTGACGAAATGTGTTCTGGCATACTATTATATTAAAAATATTTTCTTGTAAGATTATCATTACATTTTTTACTAAATAAGGTAGTATAACATAATGGCTTCGTGTTTCAATTTATTTCCCACCGAACATCATAAGTAAAATGAGTTCAAGGGAGCATTAATACTTAAAGAAAATAAGTATATAAAAAAATCAATGTATCCATTTCTAATTTTAGAATTAACTCTTAATTAATGTTCTAATAATTTAACACAAAAATCGTCTCCCCATAATAGCTGATGGTTTAACAGAGAATTTCAATGAATTTCGATTTTTGTTTCTAAAAGTCTCTGAACTCGCTAAAAATTCGAGAGGATGTTCTCAAAAATGGGGGAAGTGATAATCCGGAAAGTTTACCGACTTAACTCTGTGCAATTGTTTTATTACCAAATTATGATTATGATTTTTTGTAAATAACTGTGTTGGAATGATTGTTTCTTCGCCTCAGTTATTAGTCATCCAATTTCAACCAAATTTGGATTGGTATCAACGACTTTTACTATATTTTTTTTGAGTAAAAGGAAACTTATTTCAGTTATTGACGTGCATTTTTATTAAGAAAAAAAGGGTCGATTTTTCGAGAGGTCGTATTAGGCATTTTTTATTAATTTATTAAACTAATGAAATATTATTGATCAGCATGCTTTAGTACCCCTATATCCAAAATTAAATAACATTTTGTTTTATGGTTTTCGAATTATGGCCCCCTTAAAATTGCATTTTTCAAAGTTGAAAAATCTGTTTTTGGCGTTTCAAATAGAAGGCTAATAAATCTGAGAGGAAAGTTTAAATGGGAAGTTACAGGTATTTAAAAAACCTATAAAATGTGCCCCGAACGTTAAGATAGCGTTATTAGGCCAGGAGTAAATTTAAAAAAAAAAAACGGAAATTTTGAAAAAACTTTTTAATTTCATCAAAATTTTAGAACATTTTTTGAAATTTTACTGAAGTACGTGCTACATAGGAGGAAATATCTAGTAAAAATTTCAGACCGATATCTGCATTATTTTTCGATAGATTCAATTTTTTGGAAAAATGGCTATAAGTACTTCATTTTCTGTCAGATTTTGATATGAGAAGAAAAACTCTATTCTTCGAGAGTTGTTCAACAATTACAAATGTTTTCTATATGGTCATTAGTTAGAAAAAAATGGTAAAAATTGAATTTGAACAAAAAGAAAATTTTTGCATAAAAATATTCAATTAAAGTTAAATATCTTTTGAATGGAATAGTGTCGAAAAATCATGTCTACCATTTTGAAGTGCTATTTTTTTTTACTTTAATTTTAAAAAAATAATAATTTATGATAATTGGTTTTCGAAAAATATGAAAAAGTAGTTAGTGTGCGCGAGGATAACGGTACGCGGATTGGGCAGTCATAAAATGCGTTCAGGCATAATAATTGAGACAAAATATTAGCTACTTACCTAGTTTCTATATTTTATATTGTTAAAATGTGAAGGCAGTTGTAATTATATATACACAATTATTTAAGAATAATTAGTTTTACTAATAATGTGATATTTGTTGTTTATCGCTGAATGTTAAGATTTCTTTGCAGAATAACTGTCTAACATCCATTTCCTTTGAATTATCATGGAAGTTATTGGTGGGGTAAGTTATAGTTTTATTGTAGATTATTTTTTTGAACAGCTTTGGATTGTGTTTAATGTTTTCAGAATTGTTGTCCACTCCACCCCAACCAATAATTCGAAAAGTAAGGTGCGACTAAATCAGAGGGTAGCATAGCATATCCATTTGAGATATGCTTAAAAATCTTTAAGGTATTTAATTTTTTTACAATGTTATTTATTTGAAGATTCCATCTGAGATGCTTGTCCATTATAATTTCCACATGTGATACAATCTACTTCGCCAATGGTCATTACAGACTTAATATCATAACTGATATGTAGTGGTCCAGGATTAGGTAGGTTGCTTTGGTATGAGGTAAAGGAAAGATACTTAGTTTTATCGCAATTAATTGTAAGAAGGTTATAGTCGAACTAATTTTTTATCATTTTAAATTGTTTCTCCGATAAAGTTTCAAGATCATTCCAAGTGCCAGCTTTTTTTATGATTACTGTGTCATCGGCGAAACCAAGTAGCTTAATTTAACTTATAAGAATTTTATTAATATAAATATTAAATAATATTACCCCCAATAAGGTTCTCTGAGATATCCCGTACTCATTTTTATTTTATTAATTTTCAGTTCTGTTAAGAAACTTTCTATTAAGCGATAAAGCCCTGGCTCTAAAATTTTCTCTATTTTACTTCCACATTCAGTGGAAGTATAGTAACGACAAAAAAATGTTTAAAAATTTTTATTGTTCAAATAGGCTTAGAATGTCATGAAACGTCGAGATTTTAAGGTTGAGCGAAAAAAATTTCTGTCTGTCGGTCTGTCTGTAACTTTTTTGTGTGCACAGTTTACTCTGGAACCGTTTGAGATATTGATTTGAAATTTGGTACACATATGTACTTTAACGAGATCTAGAACTAGATTATATTTTCATCTTGTTCCGTCGAAGGGTTGGGGGGTAAATAGGTAAATCAAGCAGGTAAGAGTCCATAAAATTGGTATTTAATATATACAAGAGAAGCTAAGGTCTCAAAAAAAATTTTGGCATTGGCCACCCCCATTACCACCCCCACACCATTATTAAAGGGGATTTAAAAATATTTTTTTTACTTTATCCACTTGACTCGGAATCCAAGGGTCCCGGGTTCGAAACCCAAATGGGGTATGCAATAGTTTTTTTTTAATTTTTACTTTATTTTACACTGTCTTTTACCAATTAAGTTCGTACTATAAAATTAAAATGTCTAAAACTAAAATTACATACAAAAAACTGCGAAGAGTATCCTATAGAATGTGTATCAATTATATAGAAAGTTCAGTGAACAGGCGAAGAGTCCGTTTTTAGCTAGTTTGCATCTAAATTAGAAACCGTTTCATAGATTAAGTCCAGAACCGCATTATGTAGTATGTGACAATTATCAGTGACATTTATAGTGGTCAATTGTAATAGAGATTCGAAAATAGATCCCTGGTGACTTCCTGAGTTTTTAATTCTTGAACTTTCGAATTATATATGCTATGCAAAAACCGCTCGTGCTCCGACAATTTTCGCCGTTTTCTATATTTCACGTATTAAAACGACTCCTAACCTCTTTGTGTGTATATGTTACACTTGCGAGTCTAGATAAATATGTTGCAAAAGTGGATCAATAAAGGCAAAACTATTCTGGGCATCGAATTCCGGTTTATGTCCGGGTGCCGCCAGTAATTCTCCAAAATCTGTTTACTGAAATTGCGAACACTATAAAAGTTGGGACTAAACTCCGATTTCCACTCGAACTTCCACAAATTATGTATATTTTTGGGTACATCTTATTTAAATATTCCGACTTGGCATAATCTATTACAGTTTGCGTGTGTCGGCGGCATTTGCGCCGGCTGAATTGAAAATAACATTCGATTTGGCCGTACATTATAAGGAAATTAAGGCACTTCTCATGGGCTACTTGTATGGAAATGAATTTGTTCTAAATTAGATGGGAGCCCCGTCTTGTTGGAAGTACAGCACGAGCTCCGTGATTAACCGTAAATTAGTACAGTACATACTTCTAAACAAAATTCAATTGTTAATTATTTGATGCCGTGTCTAATATTGGTAAAAAAAATTTATGCATTTAAAGTGAATTAATTTTAAGTCGGAGGAATGTTCATCGATTGCTTTGTTTGATTCAGATACTATAGAAATTTTCTATGCTCTATTTCACTTTTATTTAAGTTAGAATAGGCTGTGGAAAATCGATTTTTTTTAATAGTTATAACACCAAGTGACAGTTTTACTTACTGAAGTTATAGCCCGCGGAGTAGGTAGATTTTTTTGAAAACACATCGTTACAAGAATTTTCTGAGTTGATTAAATCTAATGAACATAAATCAGGACAACATAGTATTACTTCTGGTCAGCCGCGTAGCTGGAGGGGGGGGGGGCTAGGGCTGCTGCTGCCCCCCAAGATGTTTCGCCCCTGCTGTAGATAAAAATCCGTATCTAATTTTTATTTGCAAATATTTTACACCGCCTCTTAAACGATTGTAACTCCTAAATTTGTGTAAATAAAGCAGCTGTTGAAATTGATTTGCAACGCTGCTTATTTCGAAGATGGTGCGAATATTTAAATTTTTAAAAAGTATAAAATTAATAAATAAATTATTCCAAATTGAAAGTAAACCACAATGTTTTTCACAAACATGATCTTGGCATTCTGGTGAAAGGTTAGAATCGGGTTTATTATTTCTAAATACTTCTTTAAGTCTTAATTGTTTCTTAGGGCTTTTTTTAAATATAACTAATAATAATAATAATAATAATAATAATAATAAAGTTTATTTACTGCATTAAGAGAAATATTACAAAAATTACAAAAAATATAATGTGAATGTAATAAATATTGACTTGTGTAAGTACTTTTGTACATTAACACCAATAAATTATTATTATTATTATTATTATTTTCACAACTAAGTGTTGGATTTCTTGGTTCATGGCAAACCGGGGTCTAGATGACCAGCGGTCTGCTCATGGCCCATCACCCTTCGAACAGTGCTACACGTAGCTAGGATTGTAGCTTTTTGTGCAAGTCCTATCACCCTCTGATGGTCAGTTATACCCAGTTGGTTAAGCGCTCTAGGCAGCTCTTTATCTATTTGCTGATATTACTATGGGCACTATGGACACCTTCTCAAGTAAGTAAATAGCCTTCAGTTCATTTGCTAGATCTTGGTACTTACTGATCTTTTCATTTCTCGCTTTTCTTACATTCTCGTCAAGGGGAATTGTAACGTCTATAATGTGCGCACATTTTTCCTTTTTGTTTAGGATTAATATATCAGGTTTATTATGTCTGATTTCCTTATCTGTTACAATTCCCGTGTCCCAGTATATTTTGATATCTTCGCTCTCTAGAAAGACTTCTGGCCTGTAGTTGTAGTATGGCACGATTTCATTAACAAAATTTTCATATTTGCAGATTTCCTGGTGGACTGGTATTGCTATTATTATTATTATTATTATTTTTTTTTTCCGTAAAAGCCAGTCACCCTTTATACTCTGTGGCTCCGACATTCACAGAGGGGAGCTGGTAGTACCGGCAGCCACTCCCTACGTCCGTGGGGTGAGTGACTACTGGGTCCGAGAATCGTGTGCCCTGAGTAGACGTAATGAGCCGAGGATAATGGCCTTCTGCATCCTTCCGGCTAAGATCCCTGCCGAATTTCGGCATGCCGGTATGATCTTTAGTTCTGAAAGCAGCGTATGTCTCGTTCCACCGAGGGCTCCTATGATCAGGACCACTAGCTTAACAGTATGGCCAGGGTAAAGCCTGCGGAGCTCGAAGAGCAAATCTCGATATTTCGTCCGTTTTTCCTCCTCCTTCAAGACAATGTTATTCTCCGCGGGAGCCGAGAACTCCACGACAAACATTGTCTTGAGTTGGTGGTCGAGGAGGACCATGTCAGGCTTATTAGCTTGTATTTGCCTGACGGTGGGAAACGAGTAGTTCCAATAAATTAGACACTTCTCATTCCCCACAACGGACTCAATATCCCCCGGAGCGTAAGGCAGCACTGGTGTCTCGTCTATCCCATACGAGTGCCTTAAGTGATAATAAAGCACTCGTAATGCTGCGTCGTGCCTCTAGATATAGGCCGAGACTGCATATACTGGACAAGCCGACAGCAAATGCATTAATGTCTCCGGCGCCCTGTGGCAGGTCCTGCAGCTGACATCAGGGACCTCTATACCCATGACACGACTTCGATAGACGAGTGTGTTGAATACACCATCCTGGCACGCCATTATGAATCCCTCGGTCTCAGACTTTAGCCCGGCTGACCTTAAGAAAGCAAAGGTCAGCCTTTCGGATAAGCCGCGGTCTTCTATATTTTTATAGAAGACTCCGTGCAATGGCTTATCCGAGTGTAGCTGCAGAAATAAATCAATTTCAGCAGCTTTGACTTGGGCTTTTTGCCGAGCAGGTTCCAACTCGGTGACAGAGTCGTGATTAACCCGCTCAGCGTCGAAGACCAAACCGAGTTCATCGGCGGCTCTGCGCGCTGCCTTAAACAAAAAGGCTCCTACTCCTGCACTTTCATGGTCTCGGACCATGCAGAGGAGGGGATCCGAACTCCTTATGACTTTACAGGCTCCATCCAGAACCATCCTGTTATGGAGACTCTCCAAACTCAAGAGTCCACGGCCTCCCCGATGTCGTGGGAGATATAACCGTGGAACGGACGATTTAGGGTGCAAACTCCTATAGAGATGCATCTTTGTTCGGGTTCCTACATCGAGTTGTCGCAGCTCCTCTTGATTCCATTTAATTACTCCAAAGGAGTAGAGGAGGATCGGATTATTATTATTATTATTATTATTATTAAATAAACAGGAAACCCTCTAAGGCGAAGCCTTGTGCGTGGGTGCGTACCTCGCTGTCCATATACCATCTTCCCTCGAAGAGGAATCTGGTTATACAAACAGCAAGTTGCAAAAATATATTATTAAAATATCACTTAACTACAACATTTAAAAACATTTAGGACCAAACATTTAAAAACATTTGAAATCAGAAACGGATTTAATGCGTTGAAGTATAAAACAAATGTATACAAAGATTTAACACTTACATTACATAAAATATAAGTAACTTTGAAATAGACAGCAGTAACTATAACTTTGACATTTGAAATTTAAGTAAATATAGAACACTGTTGCAGTATTTAATTGGTTGTCGAATATAAGAAAATTATTGATATTTGTTTAGAAAGTTCGTAATATGTTTTTTTAGTAATTTTTCAAAAATTTTAGCTAAGGTGCTTATTAATGATATTGGTCTATAGTTTTGCATATCTGTTTTTCCCCACTTTTATAAATTGGTCTTATCAAAGCATTTTTGAATATATTTGTGAAAACAGCGGTTTGTATAGAAATATTAAATATAAATAATATCTTGGAGATATAGTCTACTATAAGCTTTAAAGATTCGGACCTAATACTGTCTAATCCTGGAGATTTATTATTTTTTAGGGTGCCAATGACCTGTTTAACCTCACATTCATCACTTTCCCCAATATATATAGAGTTTTGTTGCCGAGTTAAAAATGAATTGATATTCTGATTCGTCGTGATGTTACTTGCCAGTTTTCTGCCTAAATGTTCAACACAGAGCTGTGAAATTTCTGTTTCATTGGTGGTTAATTTATTGTCTTCCATTTTTACTTGTGCTATTTCACTTACCTCTTTATTTTTTCTATTTACATTAACTGCTTTTATATTTTAGTTGTTCTGACATTTTTAAATATGTTGTATTATTATTTAAGGTTATTAACTATTTCTAACTTAATCTAAACTGCGTTTTGCAAAAATTAACAAGCAGTGACAGGCAGATTAGTATATCTGATACAGTGTTGCCAAATCTTTTTACTCTATCTCTCTCGTGTTATGATTTATTGAATCCACCGCTAGATTCGCCCTTATCAGTATACAAGTACCATAATAGTATAAGCAACGACACTGGCATTCATTCGCCTACGGCTCATGTCATAATTCTCATGCTCGTGTCTTAATAACCATTAAATGGGAGTTGAATACACTATTTTTTCTAGGACCAATCATAATCGGTTCGTTTCCGTTTTTGTCTGTTTGTATATTTTTTACCATTAGGTATAAATTATTGTGTTTTTTTCCCACTCCGTAATTGGTTTTTACTGTGGGGTGGTACATAAATAAATAATAAAATAGAAAATAAACATTTTATTTCTGAAATTTATCAATTATCAATTACAATTTAGGAAATATTATGACAACTAAATATAGGAAATATTATGGATTACTTATTTCAATTTCACTTTCACTATCACAAATGTTCACTGATTTTAATTGCAAGAAGCACAAAGTTTGAAAATTTGCTAGGTAAACAGTAAAATTGATACATTTTAGATCTGTCAGATGTTCAAGGCAACAGTTAATATAGACCTAATATTGCTGAGTGTGGCGTTTCTATAAACTTGTATCTCAATGGAAAATTTGTATCTTAATGAATCTCATTAAAGTACAGGTAGGGAATGTCTAATAAACGAATTAAAGTAACGGAGTGTAGAAAAACAATATTTATAGTACAATTAAAAAATCCTTGCTATTTTGGGTCACTATGTATAATGGCCACACTCGGTCAGAATATCGTCATATTCACATTTCACGAAAGCATTTCTTTCGTCAGTACACGGAAAATACCAAACGTTTTTTTCCCTGTCTCGGACTGAAACAGACCACTATTGTTGCCAGTTCGCTTTCCTCTATAAAGCACCATAATTTCAACAGACGCAGAGCTCCCCTTAGTAATAATACATTATCTAAATAGAATACGATCTAAGGCTTTGTCTTAAATCACCACCTTAATAATCGGCACGTCTGGAACAGCTTCTATTCATCAAGAATTGTCAGAGTTGCATAATAATCTTCTGCTTGGCTAAGTGCGTGTACAATATCGGTCAGTTAGCTTGGGCTAAGTGAACATTAACGCTAAATGATTTAGCGGAGTCATTACATCTGAATTGATGATCAGAAGGCAGGGATAATTAGTATACATGGTGGAGCTTATCCAGTCAGAATGCAGAGCCACCGTTGTGTAGAGTTATACTACGTAATCTCAGCCAGCTTACTTCCATCAATCCACTCATTATCGGAGGCTGGGGGGCGACCGGGTTGGACCGCAAATCATCTCCCGCTGATCTTTCTCATAGTCCGAGAAACGACCGTATCAAATCCTACGTCATCCAGCATCCGATTAATGGGGATATTTAGTCAAATTTCATATTGAACTTTTTATTAGAATTGTGTGAAGTAATCAGCAAATAGTTATTACTTATTACAGAAATATACTCTGTTTTAAAATCTAATTCTTCATAAACTGAGGCCCTTGAATCGCTGACGTCACTCTCTCCCAAGCCCTCTCCCGCTTAATAATCTTCCGCAATCGCAAGTCAGTGTTAGTATTATCATGTAGAATCTTTTACTATGTGTGAATTCGGTCACTTAACAGCAGATTCGTCTAATCTGCCAGAGGCGGATTTAATTATGGTGATCGAGTATTTTAATACAAATCACAAGTATGTAAGTGCCGAAATGAGAGGAGTAAAAATGAAACGGTAAATTGTATTTTTAAAACCGTAAATAATGGTTACAGTGTCAGTTTTCACTATGAAGAAAATATATTATTATTTTGCTAATAATATAGAGGGTGTTTTAATTTTAATGACATAAAATTTTATTCTAAGAAAAAGTTACTAGTAATAAATCTTCACACACATATTTGTTTTATCTCCAAGATTTATATCGCGTCCTCGCTATCTGCCATAATTCTCTCCTAACAGGATCCTACGGTAGTAGCAGGAATTGGCAATACTTTATAATTTGGCAAAATCTTTTTAAATTATTATTTATGAAAATACATATACTGTGCGGTCAAAGGTAATAATATTAGGGGAGCAAGAATTTATATGTTTTCAAACTGCCGACTGGAAATGTCTAAATCAACCAGTAAGAAACAACATGGTTAGCGTGATATGGGTCCCTGGGCATAAAGGATTAAAAGAGAATGAGACTGCAGATGGTCTTGCAAGACAAGCTTATTCGTAATTTAACTGTTTTGTTTGACAGCAAAATATCCCACAACGGAGGAAGCAAGAAAATGAGAGAATGAACAAAAATCTTCCTCAGCAAACCAGAAGTAGACCCTTGCGCAGGTCATTGCTCACTAAAATGATTTTTCCAAATAATGGATAAAGCTAAGAACGATTTGCTCTCTATGGAATGGCGCATGTCGGAGTGATAAACTACGCACTTTCACTCCACCAAAGATGACTCAGATGACTCCACCGAAGACACCGGTTCTGTTTTGGTTGTAACATTACATTACACAAAAACAAAGAACGTGCCTTCACAGCTACTGGAGGAGTGGAAAATGTCAATGAAATTGCATTATATCGAAAATATTTGAAGAAGTGTTAGCCATGGTAGGTTATTCGTATGTTACATAAAAGGAACATGCACTGTGCAGTCAGTAGGAATTAGTGCTTTCTACAGTATGCCAAGAGATATTGCTGTGTACTTACACCTTCCAAATGACAGTTATACTGAAAATTGTTGCGAAGGACTTTACTTGCTGACAATGGAGCTGACATCCAAATGTTGAAAGGGCATGAAGGATGGCGTTCGAACACAGTTGTTGAGAGATATGTCGAGAAGAGTATTGAAAGTAAAGTAAACACTAAAAAGTATATCTATTTATTGGAGCTGAAATAGAATCAAATTTTAAGAAGAATAGGTTTTATGCAATTTTCACTTAAATTGCTAGTTTTTAAGTTATAACAACTTCAAAATTGCGATTGTAGCTCATAAAAAAGGTATTTCCAAACAGCTTTCGTCAAGTATCTCGAAAAGTATTACTTTATCGAAAAAATGTTACAGACCAATTACAGAAAGTACAAACTGGGAATTAATTATATTTTTTGTTTATTGATGTAAGATTAAGTTTATATTTGGTATCCAAGTGTTTTGATAAAGTTTAAAATGCATTTTCTTCTAAAGCAAGTGCTTTAAATGAGCAAACAAAGAGCATCTAGGTAATGCCACATCTTAACAAAAAACTGTATTTGAAAAAAATTTTTAAATTATTGGCCAATTAGAGTAACAAAATGGCGACCTTTCTATATAAAAAAAATATAAATACCCATATTTTTCAGTCATAACTTCTTTATTTCTTATACTACAGGAACGAGTAAAAAATAATTTGAAAGCGCAACTAATAGTCTTTAATTTCATTTCTTAGCATGCGTCACGTAGGTGTCACAATTTCTGAGATACTTAACATTTAAACTGCACTTTTTGTTTTATAAACGTTCGGACGCCATTTGTAAATTTTCATATCTCCGAAACTATTAAATCTATGTAAATAAATAAACAAGCGAAATTCATTCATTATAGTTTATGAGCTTTATTTTTGGTCTCTGCCCATTTTTCAATAAAATTAATATTTCATGAGACATTTGGAAAAGGAAAAAAAATTACGTTTTATTGAAAATACCTTTATAGTTTAAACTGTGTTTTTTTCTAAAGCAAGTGCTGTATACGAACCAAAAAATTTGAGCATCTACGTCATGCTATATATTAATGAGAAACAGTGTTTGAAATTCCATTTTTTTAATTACTGGCTAATTACAGTAACAAAATGGCGACGTTGTTATTAAAAAAAATGTGTAGACGCACATTGCTTCGGTCATAACTTCTTTGTTTTTTATATTACAGAAACAAATAAAAAAATAGTTGAAAGCTTAATTAATAACCTATTATTCTATCTATTACCATTCTTGACGTAGGTGTCACAGTTTCTGAGATATTTAACTCTCACTCTAAATAATTATCTTATGAACATTTGAATGCCAAATGTAAACTTAAATATCTCCGAAATTGTTAATCCTATATCAATAAACAAAAAATATAATTAATTCCCAGTTTGCACTTTCTGTAATTGGTCTGTAACATTTTTTCGATATAGTAATACTTTCGAGATACCTGACGAAAGCCGTTTGGAAATACCTTTTTTTTTTTTAAGCTAAAATCGCAATTTTGAAGTCGTTATAACTTAAAAACTATCAATTTATGTGAAAAATTGCATAGAACCTTTTCTTCTTAAAATTTGATTCTACTTTAGCTCCAATAAATATATATATTTTTTAAGTGCCACCCCCTATAAATTATTAGCAAGCCCCCGCACAATATAGAAACTTTTCTGTGAAGCATTTACTATTATACTGCCAGAAATGAACGAAATCCGTTCAATATGACATTATTCCAAAGTTTTGCATATTTTTTACCTCTAGGTACTGTACTACTTAGTGAGCAACCTTTCTTTTATCGCAGTCTCCGGTCAACAGCAGCATCAAGCAAAGTAATGGGGTTTCCTATTGTGTTTCTGATATACAGTCATTGACATCTTCTTCTAGCAGAACTTAATGATTTACATAATTGTACACATAACATTTACAGAATTAATTTGGATGGATAAAGTTGAGTCGATGCTATTAGAAAAGTATTTCGATGAAGAAAAGTGTTGCTAAATGGAAATGTATCACTCTCCGTCATGTCATATAGTTTCTTAAGTCTTATTTTGGAAAGTTTAAATGACTCACCTACATAATGTTTACCGCATTTATACGCCACACTGTAAAAATAACACAGCCCCACAAAAAAAATCAGACTAGCGAACCAGACCTATGTATCCCTATGTATTTTCGGTCGCTGGATCCGAATCCGGGGTCAAAAAAAACTACACATTCAAAATCATTAGCTAGAGCCAAAAATGGAATTGGGTAAAAAGAAGATTAAGCTACGAGAATAGTTGTTACACCTTAATCAATCGAATTATACAGACTAAGGTTAAACAGTAGAGTACATACAATAGATATGAAACACACACCGCCCCAGAGAGGGGCGAAAACTACCCCCCATATATAAAAAATCGATCCAAAACAGCAATGACTGCTGAAAAAGCTCGAAATGTATGTTTTGATCACTGCATCAGATCCTACGTAATCTTCATAAACTGCCCCTATATGGTCGAGAACAACCACCCTCAAGTTTAAAAGATACGAGAAAAACGAGATAAAACATAAAATCCAACAGAATTTCTATTTTCATGGATGCTATGATTGGCTGAAATTAGAACTAAAAGCTTACGTACCTTCAACGTCCTACAGTCCTACAGTGTGTTGACACTCAGAGGGTGTGAAAACTACCCCATTCAAGATTCAACTTGAAAAAAGCTCCAGTGACCCTCGAAAAAACTCGAAACTCCGGAGGTTTGTAAAGGTTAGAAGAGTCTGCAGTAGTTTTGGCTCAATTATTGAAAACTACCCCAACAGCGCTGCCAAAAATCACCCCTTATTTAAATGACAGAAAAAACATTGATCTAAGAGTATTTCCATTTTTATGGGTTAAAATTGCGTAGTACTCAGAGTTAGACTTAGAAAGTCACATACCACTGTTGTTATTCAATTCCACTCCCCTAGGGGGTGTTACTTAATAATGTTGATAGAACATGACTTTCAAACTCTAAGTGTACAGCACGATTTTTGCCAATCATAGCATCCATAAAAATGTAAATCCAGTTAGTTTCAATCTGTCTTTCCAGCATCCTACATCCGTAGGATAGGGCTGGCATCTCGTAACCCCGTGGGGGTGGTTTTCAAGCGCAGCGTCGAACACAGTCTAGTTTTTTCTCACTTCCACACAACGCAGGTGTTTCGAATTTTTATAGAAGTCACTGTAACTTTTTATAGTTAAATCTTACATAGGGGGTAGTTTCCACACCCTCTGAGGGTTAATACTGTAGAACGTTGATGGTACGTAAGTTTCTAGTTCTATTTTAGAATACTACACAATTTCAGCCAATCATAGCATCCACGAAAATAGAAATCCTGTATGTTATTACGTTTTTTCTTGTTTTTCTCGTGTCCTTTAAACTTAGAGGTGGTAGAACAAGGGGCAGTTTATGAAGATTACGTCGCACCTGATGCAGTTTCTTATCACTTTAACAAAACTTAGACATTTCAAGCTTTTTCAGCAGTCATTGCTGTTTTGGATCGATTTTCTTATATATGGGGGTAGTTTTCGCCCCTTCCTGGGGGTGTGTTCATATATATTGTATGTACGCTGCTGTTTAACCTCAATTTGTATAATTTAATTCATTAAGATGTAACAACTATTCTCGTAGCTTAATCTTCTGTTTACTCCATTCCAGGAGTGTTTTTTGGCTCTAGGTAATGATTTTGGGGGGTGTACGATTTTTTTGACCTTGGATTCGGATTCAGTGACCGAAAATACATGGGGATACATTAGGGTGCCTCTTATTATTATATGACCAGACATTTTTTCTCACATTTTGGGGAGTGCCGGGCATAATTTTATTCCAATGGATGTAAAAATAGGTCCTACCAAATTTTAGCTCGATCGAACACTGTTAACCCGTCACGCTTGGCGTCTAACGTAATAAGAATCTATGCGCAACTGTATTCGCAATGTTTTTCTATTGCAGAATCCACAGAACCTTTCAATTAGCTGTGATCTTGTATATCGAAGGAATAAAAGGGACATCAAAAATTATCAATGAACGCCGGCGAATGACATAACCCGGGTAGCTAGGAGTGACTGGAGAAAACGATTACAGAATTCTCTTAGTTGAAATTAAACAAGTAATTAATAAATGACATCGATTATGTATGCATTCATGTGACTACGTATTTATTAAAATAATTATTCCCACTTATATTCAGTAAGATTTAGACAAATAATAATCACTGTGAAAAATAATTTAATGAAATATTTGCCCCACTTACCCTCAATGCGCATTTGTTTACTGTTTGGCTATTGTTGTCAGTACTAAAAGAGACGTCCTTTTTTGTCAGATTTTTTATTTCTCCTAGATTCCTTCGATACTTGCACTGCAGTATATAGGTGTGCCAGATATTCTAAATGCTACCGGTGCTGAAATGGCTTCGGCGGGTTATGAAACGTTGGGAAATTGAGATTTATCAGAAAAGGTACAAGCATTAACTTCTGACACCACTGCTTCAAATAAGGGTAGAATTAAAGGCGCTTGAAAGCTGTTAGAACAAAAACTTGAAAAGAAATATATTGTTTTTTGGTTGCCGTCACCATGTTTTCGAACTTATTTAGGCAGCAGTTTTTGAAAAAAGTAAATTCACTATTTCAGGATCAGATATTCCATTATTTAAAAGGTTTAAAAATTATTGGTCTAGAATCAACGTTCAAAGTTTCGTTCCAGCTGTGGTAAACCCTGAAATCAAATAAATTTTTAGCGATCATACTGAAACTATTCTAGAAAGTATAAATTTCTAAAAAGTTCCCACGAGAAGACTATCGTGAACTATTGAATCTCATAATAATATTTGTAGGAGGCGTTCCTCCCGGTGGAATAAAATTTAGAAATTCGGGTGCTTACCATATGGCCAGAGCCATATTATTCCTTAAACATAATTTATTTCGAACAGAATTCGATTTAACGAAAGGCAACGAACAATCACTTCGCCAAACAACAAGCTTCATTGTAAAATGCTACGTAAAATGCTGGATTTATGAGTCAGAAGCAATGTCTGCTCTACTAATGGATACTAAATTCTTGCGAGAATTAGATCAGTAAAAATAAATTGATAAGAATATCGCTGAAGTAGCTATTGGGAAATCTGTGAACCATTTGTATTATTTGACTGATGAATGTGTCGCCTTCGCACTATTTGATGACTCGATTAGTGAAAATACAAAATTGGCACAACAAATTTTAGAAGGAACTGTAAATGTAGAAAATGAAAATGAAAGTGAAGATGAAACAGAAAATAATCTTAAGAAATTGCCAATGAGGAAAGAAGACATTTCCGAATTTTTAAAGCTGTCTGATGAAGTTTTAATAAAATTACTTAGTAATAAGTCAATAGATTTATTTCACAGATTTAAAATAGACAATTTTTACACTTGCATCCATCCAAATGGAAAAATTCTAATGAGTATAAACAAGGACAGCTAGTCATTGGACAATTAAAATTAGTAAATGATTCCGCCGAACGGGGAATAAAATTAATTCGAGATTTTAACGAAAAAGTTACAAAATCCGAGGATCAAAAACAATTTTTATTGCAGGTGGGTTATTTTTTCATTGATATTTTCAAACTCTCTACAAGATTCGTTTTCTTAATATATTTGTCCCTTTGGTTTTCTTTTTAGACTGTCCAAGATTACCGCCGTAAACATCCTCAGGCAACCAAAGAAGTATTGCAGAAAACTTTCGAAATGTAGAACTTTAGATTATGGACTAGTTTTAAAACTTTGTATTCTTAAATCAAACAATAAATAAATTAATAACTTGACATGTATTTATGATTTCCAAAAAGTAAAAGTAATTTTAAAAGACGATGTAGGGCTAAAAATAAAATAAAATCGATAAAAAGTTAATTTTTGATTTTTGAAAATTTTAAGCCACGAGCGCGACGCGACGTGTTACTTATATTCCATTAAGCTAAAAATTGGTGGGGATTTTTCTTAAACATAATGGAACAAAATTCCACCCGGCACTCCTCAAAAATTAAAACTTCAAAAATAAGGGGCACCCTAGGATACATGGGTCTGGTTCGCTGGTCTGAATTTTTTTTTTGTGAGGCTATGTAATTTTTGAAATTTTGACCAATATTTACCAGCTTAATTTCGACGAAACATCTTAATCAGATACAGAAAACCTGTTTTCGATTCTTCGTATCAAAAAATTACTATTTTTTCCGTTTTAATATCTCTCAAACTCATTCAAATTGTGCAATTTCAATCTTCAATATTAAAAAAAGATCTGCTGCTAATGTTCAAGAAATAGAACACTAATTCGCAGAGATTTCATTTAAAAATGTGTCCATTGTTCGACACACACTATACATTTGAGTCCACCGCAAATGCCGCAACCGACCAAAATATTCTTTTTTATCTTTTGCAGGCAGTCGTTACTTACCGTTATTCCGGCAATTAATAGAAAATTTGCAAACCAAATCTGATCGGGTATAAATAACGTTGAGTTAAAGTCCATACATATTTTTCCCATTGTTAATGCCCGTCAGATAAAAAAGAATGAATACTTTTTGTCTTCGGTCTCGAAACATGAAGTGGGATTAACGGTGTAATACATCTTTTTTACTGGCTGTGTTCGACGTTCGCAGCTCAAACAAAGCACCATCCTTTGATTTTTAGAGGGAACGATTCCTCTCTTTGTTAAATTGTTGAAAATTCGTGGTGTACATTATAAATCATTTAAGATGAAATATAGCCATTCAAACACCGTAAATAACTTTCGTGGTAGGTAATTCTATTCGTACGTGGTGTCTCACAAAATCATTAGCAGTTTCATCTATAGTCGTTACGGGGAAGAGAATCAGAAAAGTGCATCCTGGCTTTAGAGCTTTTCTAGTTTTACCTGATTTTATTTTCTAAACTTAAAAAACACAAATCTTTTTATTCGCAACGTCTTGACAGATCTTTTGTGATATATGCACTATTCTAGTCGGCCCCCTTTGCTGTGTGGCATGTCTGATAACATTACACCATAGGAGGACAACCTCTTCGCCTCCTGCCATCCGTTATCCCTGATCTATTATGGATTCTATAATGTTCTCTATCCGGTTGATGTGGCCAAAAAATCACAGGATTCAAGAGAAACAAGCTAAAAACGTACTCTTCGCCGGTTTACTAAACTTTTTATATAATTGTTACACATTCTATAATTTCTATAGGATACTCTTCGCAGTTTTTTGTAAATAATGTTAGTTTTAAAAATTTTTAATTTTATAGAACAAACTTATTTGGTGAAAGACTCAGTCAAAATAAAGTAAACACAAAAAAAACATGGCATACCCCATATGAGTTTCGAACCTAGGACCCTTGGATTCCGAGTCAAAAACGTAAGAACCACCAAACACTTAAAAAAATGTAAAAAATGTAAATTTTTATAAAAACATAAAAATCAAAAAAAAAATTCTCAAATTTAAACCATTAATAACATTTTTATTTACTGATCGATTTTGTTCAAAAACAATAGGATTCTTCCCCTAGCTAACACTAACTTATTGTCGAAATTTCAGTACAATCGGATTTTTCTTTCTTAAATTATCGTGCTTACAAGAAACGTGACGGACGGACAGACGGACATTTTGAAAGTTGTTCAGAATTCGTTCACTAACACAATGATATGAAAAGTTTTTCTCTACGAGCGATATTTACGATTTTAGAAATGTGCCGATCAAATACAATATACTCTTCGTTTTTGCGAAGAGTATAATAACAGGGCAGTCGCTTTGAGTGATATTACTAGCCGAGTGGCATATACACTATAATGGTAAAATAGACACAAAGAAAGTAAACAATTTAAGTTCAAAAATTTTGCGCAAGGATATCAGATGACGGCAAGCAGTGTATAAATATTTCTTTTCAGAGTAGAAGATTGTTTAATTATGTAGTTTTTTACGTCTTTAAAAAAAGCATTTCATACTTTTGTTTAATTTTTGTTGATAAGTGGTTAAAAAGAATAAGATTTTGCAAGTCTAATATCTAATGATCTAATATCATCACCAGATCTAGTACTGTAGTTATAGTACAGTAATTTGGTGATCTCACTTCGGACTAATTTTATAGCAGTTTTAAATTCAAATATTTTTGGATAGTTTGATACAAAATGGGTCAAATATAATAGTCCACGCATTTTAGACGAAAAAATAGGAAATAGAAGAAAAAAATCATATACAAATTATATTTGGGCCATGCATAGTTGATAGAGGTAGAAGTAAGGATCCGAAAAGTTCCCACCTTACCCGTTGATGGAAACACCCTGTTGGGGCGAAAAACCACCCCTAGACAGGAGTTAGTTACGATTTTTCTCATTTTCCTTCGAATCCGTCATTCCCACGAAAAACAGGCATAGGAACAAAAATATTCGTCATTAAATTCTACACAAAAAAAGTTCTATGGTCGATTTGCGCACTCCCCGCCATTTTTTCGCTATCGTCGTTCATAGTAGGGGGTAGTTTGGAGCGCTCGGTGAAAAATCGATGGTACGCGATTTTTCACAGCGAATATCTCCGAACGGCTACTTTGACGTCAAAAATGGTTATAATGAAACTTGTAGAACGGATTCTCCTCTACAAGATTCATCTTGTACTTTTCTTTTTTATTATTAGTTTTGTTAAATTTTCTCGATTTTATCATAATTTTAATATTTATTATTTCTTTCCGCCCAAATTCTTTGAAAACGTCACGACACTGTTTGACCTTCGGATTCTGTCGAAGCTGCTCGACAGATTCCGGTTTGGGGAATGTGAGGAAGGGGGGCAGGTATGAATTGTCCATTCTCGACGCTCGAATATTTAGTTGTGAAATACCGTTGTTAAACTCGGTGCGTATTTCGTGTTAGTTCGGATGTCTTGAGAAACTGTAAGGAAACTGCTGTTTGCACATGCATTTAGTGGTTGCGACACTACTTCTGCTTTGTTCGGTAAAGGCAAAGCACAAACTGTAACTATACTTAATAACAGAAAAGATTTGGATGACTTGTGCCTATATTTAACAACCCTCAATCAACAAAAGAAGAAGTCGCAACTGCTGGAGAGCGTTTCACGATGGCGTTATATAAAGCTCCAAAGAAAGAGGAATCTTTAAATAGACATAGATTTCTCACATTCAATAAATTGGTTGGGAAATCAAGTAACGCTGTACTATTATCGGGACTACCGCCAACGTCTGCCGCTTCTCATCAGCATGCTTTTAGGGTTTTCATCAAATTCAGTTATGGAGAGGAATAAACCTTGACCCGACACAATGGGGTTGGAAGAAAACTGACACCGTTCTTTCACTCATTTTTACACCTGAGGCACCAGCTCCGTTTTCCGCTTTACAACTTATATCTTGCAACTGCAGGATGGGCTACGGGAAACGATGCGGGTGTGTAAAAATAGGATTGCGCTGTTCAACCATGTGCTCCAACTGTCTCGGACAAGGCTGCTTAAATTCACCCACCGAAGATGAGTCGATTGAAGAAAGCCCTATCGACGACTGAAACCGACAATGACGACAGTGGAATAGGCCTACAGGGGAAACCACTTACAAAAAAAGACGCACCGAGACCTCTACCTCATGGATGGTGTGGAAACGAGGTCATATTACAAAGTGCGTATCCTCGAAAAAAGCGAGAAAATTCAACAAGAATAATAATAAAAAAAGAAAAGTACAAGAAGAATTTTGTAGAGGAGAATCCACTCTACAAATTTCATTACAACCATTTTTGACGTCAAAGTAGCCGTTTCGGAGATATTCGCTGTGATAAATCGCGTACCACCGATTTTTCGACGAGCGCTCCAAACTACCCCCTACTATGAACGTCGATAGCGAGAAAACGGTGGGGAGTACGCAAATCGACCATAGAACTTTTTTTTTGTAGAATTTAATGAAAAATATTTTTGTTCCTATACCTGTTTTTCGTGGGAATGACGGATCCGAAGAAAAATGAGAATAACCGTAACTAAGTCCCGTCTAGGGGTGGTTTTTCGCCCCAAAAAAGGTGTTTCCATCAACGGATAAGATGGGAACTCTTCGGATCCTTAATTCTACTTCTATAAACTATACATAACCCAAATATAATTTGTATATGAATATTTTCTCCTAAAAAGTCTAATTTGCGTAGACTATAAGTCAAAACCTTCTTTTTTTTTAACATGTACTGCCGTGAGCAAAAAAAAATAGGATAACTATTTTTTTCTAATGTAAATCTATCTCTATTTGCACACTTGCAATGAATTTTGACAAATAATAACTGACAATGTCACAAAAATTAAAGTTAGATGTACATAACAGATTTTAGCAAAAATACGTTTTTTTGCGCACGACAGTACCTTGAACCAAATTAAAGCTTATTACAGTAGATTAAAATTATTTTAAAATTTTCTTTTGGCAAATTTTGATATCTGCAAAATGAAAAATGAAACAAGGAAAATGAAAGCAAAATTTTGATTTTTCTGTATAAAAAAAGTGCCCGTTTTTTGGTTCCAGTAAATTCCAAATTGAAAAAAAAAATCCCAATCGTGTTTTTTGTTAGCCCTAACTATTACGTACACGTTCAATTTTTTTTGACCGTGATAGATGCATGAAATGTAAAAGATTTTACACTTAATGTATTTGAAAATTTTTGAAAAAATTATTTTTTTTTTGGCTTTAAGGTTAAAACTTAGCAGGGCTGAATGTTAAAACAGACAACAAATTATGAAAAATGTTGTTTTTTTATTTTTTCCGTAATCAGCTACCCCAAAATCATAAATAATATTAGTTTCATTAATAAATTCCCAGTACTTCCTTTATACTTATTTTGTTCACTTTAGGGATGGTTTTCACTCTCATGGGTAGGAGCAATTATTTTTCTTATTAGGGGATGAGTTTTATGTCTCAAAATGTAACAATCTGCTAAGAAAGTCCTAATTTCTCAAAATCAACAAAAAATAATTAATTCATCCATTTTACCCCTTTTATTTCGGCCATATTGCAATATAAAATTTTTAATTTCTGCCTTCACATTCTAGTTTTATTAATAAGTTCCCAGTACTTCCTTTATACTTATTTTTCTACTTTGGAGGTGGTTTTCATTTTCGTAGTGGTAGGAGCCATTATTTTTCTTATTAGGGGAAGAGTCTTATGTCTCAAAATGTAACAATTTGCTAAATATAATAAACAAAAAATAATTAATTCATCCATTTTACCCCTTTTATATCGGCCATATTGAGGGTGCAAAATAAAATTTTTAATTTTTGACTTCACATTCGTGATCAGCAACCCCAAAAACAGAAATAATATAAGTTTCATTAATTTATTCTCAGTACTTCGTTAATTATTGATTTTTTGAATTTGGAGGTGATTTTCACCAAAATGTAAACGTAAATCAAAATGATTAGACGAAGTTATGAGCGCCCAATGGTTTTCTATTTACAAAGTTGAAAATTATTCTGATCAGCTTATATATTTTCTACTTTTTTAGTGCAATTCAAAGAAAACCGTTGTTTTTTAAAGTTTTTTTTTTTTAATTTATTTACAATACAATGGTCCAATATTAATGTTTACCAAGCCATTTCGAAAAGTGTAAACCTCTATTTCCATGTAGGTACTATGGATTTTTACAGTTTAATTATTGTCTTCACTTTGCAACGGTCTCGTAAGTTAAAATATCCAGCCATAAATTTTCATCAGACCACGAGAATAAATGCAGAGGGCATCTTGTTTATTTAGTTTGTCCTGCACTGGAACTAGCATAAATATTTGATGCCCTTACGGTCATTTATTTCTCTATAATTACTTAATCCATCTTTGTATATAGAGGCAAGATTAGATTTAAAACATTTATTTTGGATTAGGCAAGGATATTACGAGATTTCAAACATGCTCTTATTATACTTAAGTACCTATTTGATTTAATCAAGTAGGTATATTATAAGCAGACAAACAGTTTTAACAATCATTGTAGACAATTTCTGTTTTACACAAATTCTTTTCATAACAGGCTGAACTTAAGTGTCGATCGCCAGAGACGCGTAATCTATCATGCTTTTATATCAACTATGTTACATTATAATTTGACAGCAGTGTTATTAAGGTTTTCGATAAAGCACGCAAAAATACGAAGATGTATAAGATATCGAAACTGTGTAATGTACAGTGTGTTTCTCAAGTTCGAGATAACTTTACATAGATTAAGGACCGGTTTATCAGTGCGCGGTTAAGCACTTTATTCTACAGCTAAATTAACTAGAAGTTTAGAATGTGCTTTTATTAGACATTTCAATATTGCAACTTCACATTCTAAACTTCTAGTTAATTTAGCTGTAGGATAAAGTGCTTAACCGCGCACTGATAAACCGATTCTAAGAGAGATATCAATTTTACTTTAGAATGTTATTGAGATGTTTTTAATAGGCTATTACGAAGCAGTAGTGCGTTACCGAATGCGAATACCTATTAAACACGATCTAACAGAAGTTAGACGTTTTTTATTTCAAGTTTTGAATATTTGCAAAATTGCAGGGTAGAATATTCCCTATTGATATTGCGTTATATCCATAGTATAGAACGATCGCCAGAGGTGTATAAGCTGCCATTTTTATATAAAATATATTTTTTTTATAATTCTAAAGCAAACTTTTATTAAGATTTTTTTATTAAGCATACAAAAATACGAAGTAGTACCAGATGATGGCGACGTTAATGGCGGCGTTGATGGCAGCTTATAGGTAACAGTACTCTAATCGTATAGTGACTTAATGCATCAGTAGATCATTCATTCATGTTTAAATTTGATTTACATATTAATGTAAAAGCAGATCATTCATGCACTTTGATTTACATAATAATTTATTTTTCATATGATATATTAATAGTAATACTAAATTGTTGAATGAATTTCATCAAGTTTCTTTATTACTATGTAATTTTCTAACAACTTCAATCTCCAATAGTGCCACCTCTCCACTGTTGGACAATTGTTCATAAGAAAAAATAACCAAACATTTTAAAAGTAATAATAATTTTGTAACGGTCTACTTTTTAAGTATTCGCAAATTTCTATTAAAATCCGTTAAATTACATTATTTTATATCTTTATTACCAAAAATTACCTATTTAGTTAGTTTTGCTAAAAAGATTTAACGCCGGCCCTGTCGGACGGTAATTGTTTACGAGTTAGCATTCCAGAAATTCCATTAAATGCGCAGGTATATGGCTAAGGCTGGAGGTCGTTAAATTATGGCTGAAATTTGAGCCATTTAAATGTTTATTAGTTTTGAGATTTAATTTCTTTGGTGAATTGTACCGAGTAGTTGAGAAATGAACACCAGAAAATGTCTAGTATAGACGTTTCTGAATTAAAGAAGCATTTGCTGGTATAATACTAGCTACTTTAAGAGAGTTAAAAAGATAGTTCAGTTTAATGTCAGTGTTTAATATATCTATAATGGTATAGTTATGCAGTTTGTTGAGGTTACAACTGGTACCGACCTATAATTTAAGCTTGTAACCCATAACAGTGCCTTCGTCCCTTTTGCTGCAGTTTTTGTAAGTACATTTAACTTCCTACTTCGTGTATACCGGCAACTGAGAACAGCTCCGGACTACATTCCATTAACTTTCGTTTTACATTGTGCGACTTTCAGAGTTATGTGCGGGCATTTCATTGTTTGATTAAATAAACAAGCTACATCTTTTTCGCGAGTGCTTGTCCCGTCTCTTAAAGACTGTTAAGAAAACTTCTTGTTTAATACCTGTAAATAATTTTCTGTGCAGAGCACATTGTTTTTTCTGCAGGTATCTTGTAACTTAAAATGCTATGTATTTCATTTCCTATGTTATTACATCTATTTATGTTTAGAGATCTGTTTATGATAAAAAATATCAAAATTTGTTTATTAATAAAACGTCATTTAACCTTTTCATTCAGTAATAACTACGTTGACCAACTGACAATTTAGCTATCTATCTTTTTGAAGTATTTATATATAGTGGCCTTCTGCCAATAACTATGGATTTATCTTTGTAAGTTACCGTATATGTACAGTGTGTCCCAGGATAGACGTAACAAGAGGTGTAATGGACCAACAATTTTGGAATGGTATGTGGGGATTGAGTCCTGCTTGTTGTAAAACTAAAGTATACCAAAAATGACTTGATTTGGTGTTCTACAGGGTGTTTTATAAGCAAAGTTGTAAAAATCACCACTAATAAAGTACCTTTATTTTTCAAAATATGAAAAAATTCCACTAAGAAAAATTATTTAGAATGCAATTTTATACCTCTATACCAAATTTCAGGAATATAAAATTATTTTTTTGAAACTTCCCCTTTTTTGCGAATTAAGAGTTGAATTCATATTTAGATGAGTGTAGGAGCAAATGTTAATCATCTCAAAAAGTAGGCTATTGGTAAATAAAAAACTGAATATACGAGATGCAAGAAGGTATAATGTTAATCGAACTAATTGTAAAACAAGAAACAATTACTAACAGAAGATTAATGAGGTTTAAAAATTATAACAAGTAATAAATGTCAAAAACATAGCAGATTCACAAACAAATTAATTATTGATCAATACAAAACAATGTTTACAATTTTTTTATTATTCGACGTAGTTACCACCCACATCCACACACATTTCGATTCTTCGCCTGAAGTCCTTAAAACTGTTTCGAATATGATCTAACGGTATGGAGTTTACGGCATTTGTAATTCTCTGCTTCAATACTGCTCCATCGTTAGGAAGTGGTTCAGCATAAACCAACTGCTTGAGGCAACCCCATAAAAAGAAATCCAATATTGATAGGTCTGGGGATCTCGCCGGCCACTTGATCGGTCCATTCCTGTCAATCCAATTTTCTCCAAAATTTAAATTCAACCACCGATTAATCATTTCTGTGGAGTGGCCAAGGCAATCATCATGTTGAAAATGAACTAAAGGCATATCTCTTAAAATATTTAAATGTTCTTCAGAAAATCTTTCACGAAAAAAAATCGTCCTAAGACAGAATCAAAATTCGACTTAGGCAAAAACTTTATTTAAAGACATTCTTAAGAGTTTGCAGAGGCACAGATCAGTCCATAAGGACCGTTTTGGGTTCTATAAGGCGTTGGAAATTACCAGGTGAAAATTCGAAGAAACACCGAATTTTCACTTAGAAAAAAAATTTTTTTGGTTCAGGATATGAGAGCAGAAGTATATAATGACAAAGATTTATGAATAATATACTTTTTTCAAAGGTACCACAAATTGGACTTTGAAAAATAATATTTTTGAAAGGGCGTCAAAATTTGGCTCAAGAATCGATTTATCGAAAGTACGCCAAAATTTCAATTGCAGACTAATTTTTCAAAACTGCGTTGAAATTTGGCTTGAAAATCGATTTTTCAAAAGTACGCCAAAATTTCACCAGCAGATTAATTTTTCAAAACTACCTTGAAATTTGGCTTGAAAATCGATTTTTCAAAAGTACGCCAAAATTTCACCCGCAGATTAGTTTTTCAAAAGTACCTTGAAATTTGGCTTGAAAATCGATTTTTCAAAAGTACGCTAAAATTGGTCTTGGATTTGGATTTTTCAAAAGTACCACAAAGTCAGTTTAAAAAGTACCACGAAAATATACTTTGAATTATTTTTTATTTTTTTTTTATTCCTCCACCAAAGACCTATGAGGTACGGTCATTGAAAGCCCAATTCAAAAGTATGAGCATAAAATTTTAGCGATGCACTGCATCCAAAAGGCAAAATAGAAGATTTTGACAAAGCCGGCGTAGTGCCGATAAGCAAAAATTGATAAAAATCAATGCACATGTACAAGGCCGGTTTCTCGCATGGAAAGAGTTTGGATTGACTCAGCGGTTCGTAATTTGGTCGAGCGCGTTGAGTGGTCCAGACAATGCAATGGTAGAAAAGCCAATAAATGACAAATGACAAAGTTATAGAGGAAAACGCCTTGTGCATAAAAATCCAAAAATTCAATTTTGCCTAAAAGTCGCTCGAAGGTGGGTAGCTGCCATATCGATAATATTGAACGACTGCGATAAGGGCTAGTAAGTCGTGGACTGATCGAACGCCATTCAACTTACGCAGTAATAAGTCCTCTGAATGTGTTTGAGTACGTGAATCTCCACGATACAAGAACTTTAAAGCTAAGTAGTCTCTAGCGAAACTAAATTCATTTAGTAAAACTTTTTTAAGTTAATTTCAGTCAGCCGTAATTATTCATTTACCCAGAGTCTGAAACGATTCAAAAAGCTCGCATTTTGATTCTGAGAAGGTATGCATGAATCTTTTCTACCTAATCGATCGTTAGCGTGAGCGCTCTCGCTTGTATGGTCTGAAAGTCATTACCTTTATTGGGGAAGGCACGATTCTTATCTTGAGAATTTTGTATAACCAATTCTGTTAAATAAACGGATTCTTTGAACTATTGTTTCTTAATTGATCTTGAGGCCTGTTGACGGTCTATAATCCCTGGAACTTTCTTATAGAAAACCGGATGTGTCGAGTTAATTCGCATTAACGTTCGACCTTCTGGTTGCTTTACGGAGGTTTGATAGGGATTTTTTTATGCGTTTTTTGAGAAATAGATTCCGTCATTAATAGACCAAAACGTGGTTTCCGCGTACCAAAACTAATCCCTCCGCAGAGAAATTCTTCGGTTGGGATTTTTTATGCAAAAATTCAGGAAATTAAGAGGTGCCTAAACCCCTAACGGGGGAATTCAGGTCCAGAGAGAGCGTCATTTCCGATCTGTGGTAGTGCAGCCTTGGTCCATTACTCGGCTATCAAAGTACATCTTATCTCGAACCCGCCTGGGAAGTAGAAGAACGGGGTAATACGCGACTGGCGCCCCCTGAGAAATAAATTGGTGTCGCGTCATTTTGACGCCCGGTAGTGCGTTCTTCTACAGGGACAACCTACTGTTAACTTTTCCGCATATCATGGTAGATCACGTTGTATATGAAACGCTGACACATTTAATAACAGAATACACACACTTTTTAATTTAAATATTGCACTTGACATTATAGATTTGACCAATGAACTAATATTAAACGCATAGCACTTATTGAATAATGTGCACTTTTGGTATTATCAACAATTTATGCTACTTCATTTAAATGACATAAGAACAAAGAATAGAAACAGAATTTAAAAGGCAAATGGCAATACGACAAAGAAACATTACTCATAATTACAAACTATGTACGACAATTATCGAAAAAGTTTGGGAAGTTGCTCACAACTTATGTAAACCTATTATTTATCACGATACACAAATACAAAGCATTACAGCCGAGCAAATATTTGAACTTTAGGTACCTATCTATTTGGCACAGGAATATGTTTGAATTGTAGCTCCTTTGATCTATAATTTATTTGTAATTGTTGATTCTAATAAATGAATCACAAAGGAGTTTGTAACTATTTCGCGTACAATTAAAAGTAATGACAAGATACAACGCTATTCGACGATATAAAATTAAAATGGCAATATTAGTCACCATTCGGAGACATTTAATTTTACATCTGCATCAAATTAATTAAACAAGTTGTTTAATAGGCCCAATAAATTCCGGCGTGTTGGTGAAGGGGTAGATACAGGCCTTTTAAGTAATATAATAAAATAAATGTCATCTATTCGGAATCGTCAAATAGTATGGTTTTCTTGATTATTTATTGTATGTTGGATTTAATAATCTTTCATAACAAATTATACAATTACGTCCACATCCAAAGGTGAAAAAAAATAATAAAATAGAAATTGTTCTTGTTGAAGTAGGCTTAGAATGTCATAAAGCGTAGAGACTTTAAGTTTGAGCAAAAAAAAACAATTATGTTTGTCGTTCAGTCGGCCTTTCTGTAACTTTCTTGTGCGCAAGATTAATCTCGAACGATTTACGATATTAATTTGAAATCTGATACACCTATGTGCTGTAACGAGATCTGGAACTAGACAATATTTTGATCTTATTCCATTGAAAGGTTGAGGAGTAAACGGGGGTAATTAGATAAAACAAGCAAGAGTAAAAAAAATTGGGATTTAGTGTATGTACGGGAAGCCAAGGCCTCAATTTTTTTTTGCCTCAGCCATCCCCACTATCACCTCCATACCCCCACCTCATTATTAAAGGGGGTAAAAAAAATAAAATTGTGATTTGGTGAAGAAGAAGAACCAAGTCTCAACATTTTTTTTGGCATCAGCCAACCCCACTACCACCCTTCTTTAATAATGGGGTAGGCGGTGGTAGTGGAGGACTTGGATAGGAAATCTGGATGTAGAAGTAGTGATTGCTTAGGCAGCGGTTTCTTCATTACGATACGAATAATCTGAAATATATATATAAAAAAAAACAGAAAAAACACAATTTTGAAGATGCCTTTGTTTACATAAATGTCTTCCGGGACTCAGATTTAATCTAAATCTTTTTGCTACACTTCTTGTAAAGTTTACGACAAGTTTCAGCAGAAAAAATGCTATAGTAAGACCAAAAAATGTAAATAATAAAAGCTTCCGCTAGGGGGAATCTGCCCCAAGCAGTTGCCACTTCGTGGCTGGGCCTTGCCCGGCCTGAAATAAGTTTACGTAGAGATTATTAGATGGTAATTTGCATCGACAATAATAATTCTGCTACAGTATCCAGCTTCCCGTTAATACATCGTCGAATTATATTTAGAGGTTGTGAAGAAGCTGTCTGCAGCTCTAAATATTTGTTATCAATTTGATAAGTATTTTTGTATAAGAGTAACAGTGGAACGGATAGAACGTCGTAGCTTAAAAATATTTTCGGAGTAGAAAGATATGGGATAAAAACCATCTTGTTCAGAAATGTTTAACGCATCAGAATCTCTTTTTACGAAAATTTTGGGTGGTACTGGAAAAAAATATGAGTGACTGAATCTTAAAAATGTCTATTTTCGTACGAGCCTCCTCCGCAAACTGATGTTTTTTTTTTCCATAGCCAAGTAACGTAAATTAATAATTTTTGTTTCACTGATGTACTATTGGGTATGGAACGAGTATATAATGTAGAAAGCACCTTCAATTTTAGTTGTAGTTATTTTTTTTCCGAGCGGAACACGGCAGAATTGAGAAAGTTCCGACTTCAGTAGTGCTTAACTTTTTTTTTCACGATATAGATTTCAATTTTTTTACCATGTTTGGCTGAATTGAAGCAATACCAACATATGCTCTCGCATAACATATGGTCGCATTTCAAAAATAAAGTTTTCAGAGCCATTTTTATAACGTCGTGTCTGGCGAGCTGTTCTCCTCACTGGGAGTGCGAGAGAGAGCGAATTATCGACTACGGACGCGCATTGGGAAAGGAGCGCATTATATTATCTACTGCGGTTTCTATACAGGGTGTAACGCGAATTACCCGAAAATTTTTAACCATACATGCACCTTTAAATAAGAAGTCGACTTCTTAAAAAAAAAATTAATAAAAGTCCAACACAGAAAAAGATACACATTGTTAAAGTTACAAATTGATGAAAATGATGATTTATTGAACTTTACTTCATTGAAGGTATTTAAAAAAAAAATAAAGAAAAAAGAATAAAAAAAAAATTGGATTAAAAATTTTAATTTTAAATAGTAGGGTTATTTTAACATTTCCAATAAATTATTATTTTCATCAATTTGTAACTTTAACAATGCATATCTTTTTCTGTGTTGGACTTTTATTAAATTTTTCTTAAGAAGTCGATTTCTTATTTAAAGGTGCATGTATGGTTAAAATTTTTCGGGTAAGTTGTGTTACACCCTGTATAATTCAACTGACATATTATTCGCAACCAGTGCAGTGCAGACTCAACGAGTTCATTTTATAAAATTGGCAAGAAAACAGTGTTTGACACATTAATAAAAACACCTGAAATATTCGAAAGTTTACAACTTTTTGAAGTGCTGCCAACAAACGAAGCTGTTGACGCTGCGAGAAGTTTTGTACAAAAATTGTACAAGCAAAAGAGTTGCACAAGCTTGGACGAGCTTCGTTATAACATGACGATGAAAACCAAGAAATCTGCAGCAGAACATCCTCCGACTGAAGACGCGTTTTTGCAATACGTTTTAAGGTATGTACTTATCAACGTGACCATATTATATTGCAAAAATCAATCTTACAGGTGTACTTCAAACCAAGATTTGGAAAAGCAGTCACATTCATATCGCGGAGGAACTTGATTTATTTTCGTATGGTTGGCAGAAGCATGAAAATGTATTGAAACACGCGTGGACGACGAAAGCTGCCATACCAGATGAAATTAGGGAGCTACTCAATATTTACTGTAAAGATAAGACATGCTCTACTCAGAAATGTGACTGTTTCAAAGAGAATATTAAATGCTCTGAACTGTGCAAATGTAAAGAATGCAAAAATGCTGATATCGAGCCCCAATATGATTCAGAAGACTCAGACTTTTAGTTTTGCACTATATATTGTTTTGTTATGTTATGTAAAACCTTCTTTCATCAATTTTTGTTGCGTTTACCCATCGTCCGATTTGTGTTTTCTCCGTTCAGTATTATTATTATTACTACTATTACCATACCTACTTGTACAAATATTAATAGATAATATATATAATATATAATACATAATATTTTCAGTTCTCAAATTTCCCCTTGACATTGTGTTCAGTTGAGAATCAAACGGTTATTTTAGTGTACATTTGCGGTTCTAATAATTATTGCACAGGAGGTTTCAATTATTTCTACCCCAAAAACATTTCATTTTTAAAAATAACCCGGCGCTGAGTTCCACAATATTTATATTTATAATGCGCTCCTTTTCCAATAACCGATTAATTTCAATAACCGAATACTAGGTATTCAAGTGATTTCAATAACCGGATAATCATTAGTGTTGGTCACTTGAATGCTATGCATAACTTACAAGGCTATTTAACAATTTTTGCTGAAATTCGGATTCATACAATTTTTTTAAAATTTCCATGGGAATATCAATCAATTCATTTTTGGGGAAAATGTGTACAGGATAAAATGATTCTTTATAAAATTGCACATAGTTTGATTATTTCTTGACATAATAAATATAAATATAAATAAAATAATAAGTAAATGGATACTGATTACTACATCAATCGGTTCGAATTCACATACCTAATACTTATTTTAGAAACGTAGGTTAGCAATGAGGTTCACTCGTTTATTATACGATACGAGTTAACATTTAATTTATTTGTGAGAGAGTGATGAGTTATATGACTACTTCAATAACTGTTTAACATTCGGTTATTTTTCACTTGAGTACTCGTCGACAATAACCGAGTAATGCAGGTTATTTAAATAACCTGATAACCGGTTATTTTTCACTCGAGTGATCCCATCACTAGTCCGTAGTCGATAATTCGCTCTCTCTCGCACTCCCAGTGAGGAGAACAGCTTGCCAGACACGACGTTATAAAAATGGCTCTGAAAACTTTATTTTTGAAACGCGACCATATGTTATGCGAGAGCATATGTTGGTATTGCTTCAATTCAGCCAAACATGGTAAAAAAATTGAAATCTATATCGTGAAAAAAAAAGTTAAGCACTACTGAAGTCAGAACTTTCTCAATTCTGCCGTGTTCCGCTCGAAAAAAAAAACTACAACTAAAATTGAAGGTGCTTTCTACATTAAAAATTATATATATACTCGTTCCATACCCAATAGTACATCAGTGAAACAAAAATTAGTAATTTGCGTTACTCGGCTATGGAGAAAAAAAAACATCAGTTTGCGGAGGAGGCCCGTACGAAAATAGACATTTTCAAGATTAAATCGCTTTTTTTCAGTACCACCCAAAATTTTCGTAAAAAGAGATTCTGATGCGTTAAACATTTCTGAACAAGAGGTTTTTATCCCATATCTTTCTACTCTTAATGAGCTACGACGTTCTATCCGTTCCACTATAATAATTAGTTTAACTTTGTGTGAAAATGCTTAGAAGAAGTCTTCGATGAACCCTATTCCCAGACTGTAAGTAAAAACTTTTTTATAAAGATTTGCTGTGTTCTCGTCCGATTCTAGTCCAAAGTTTTGAAAGAAACCTCTCTGTGGGTTTTAGTGCGCGTATGCGATTTTGTCGTTGGTGATTAATTGTATAGCACTTTTGTTGTTTTTGGTTGGCTGTAATGCAATTTTGTTATATTTGAGTAATTGTAAATATTGCTAACAGCCGATGCTGTTATTTTTGTTGTAAGGTAATCTGTTGTAATTACCGTTAAGATTTTATATTTTTGCATTAAGTTTAAAGTAGAGTCTTTTCGTTTTAAGTAATAGTAAAATCGGTTGGCCAACACTCTAGTTTTCGGGTTATTATAAATAACATTTTAGATTCTTGGATTCTTTCTGTTATCGGTATTTTTGCGTAAAATGTTTTATGCATTTTATGTCTTGTTCATTTTATTAATTAGTGTAAAGCAACTCTGTTGCTCACCCCTGAAGTCTCATTGCTCTCTTTTTGTATATATTGTATTATATTTGTTTATTTAGATTTTCGCGTTTTATTCTTTAAACCCTTTATTTTTCAGATTGTATAATAAATAAGTAATTACAGGGTAATTATGGAATATTCGAGATTTACTAGAATTTGGGGTATTGATCGGGTATTTTGTATTTATTTTATAATTATGTTAAAAGCCTTGGTATTTTACCCTTGAGTAAAATCCTATTGCTTCAATATATATTCATCATACTGCTAGATCCAAATCTCATATATCATGTAAAACGATTTATTTACCTATTAATCCTTCCATAATTCTTATTTAGTCTTTATTTCTAATTTAAAAAGTTTGAAAATAAGGTGAAAGTTATTTAGTTAAGCGGAAAGTACTCTCTGAAATGTTAAATAAGTACGAATTTGTAATGTACAGTGGATCGCTTTGATTTCTTCAATTGGTAACGTGTTATTCTTTGATGCATTACTGTAAGTACATTTTGTTTAAGTTTTCCTAAAGCGAGTGTCTCCAACTAATGAATGTGATACTAATTTGCCAAGCGTGGTATGTAGATCTGATTAGATTTATACATATAGTTAGGCAATGAATTATTCTACTTTATTGAAATTGAATTTTTAATTAATATATACACGTATTATTTGAATTCAAGCCTTTCTAATTTAATTACTTATCCTTAAGCTTAACATCTCATGCAATTTGTGTCTGGATAGACAACTGATTTTTAAAGAAGTTCACATGTTTCTCACGTCTGTTGGGAACCCCGAATGCAGCACAGAAACTAACGAGGTTATTCAAAAAGTGATTAGTATTGAGACATATGTCAGAAAATGTGCATTAATGAAGACACAGGACTCCGTTCCTAAGGTTTTCTAAAAATTGTAACGAGTTACCCAGAGAGTGGGAAGACACCGCCAAACGTTGCAGAAGACACGACAGGCGCCTTCAACACATAAATTTTGATTGTCCCTTAGACGGAATGGATAGATAGATACATGTTTTATTTGATCAAGTTACAACACACGTTTTTGGCAACTTAAAAATAGAAAATACAAAAATATAAAAAATATATACACATCACTACATATACAAATACTTCACACAATATAAAAAATATAAAAAAAAGGAAGAAGAGGCAAGCTCCCACGAAATGGCCAGAGCATACCAAACAAGCAGAGATATCAACTTTGTGTGTTTACTGATTCATCAACTGAACAGAAACAATATTTGAAAATGTGTTTTTTTATTAAGTTCTTTAGTGCAGTCATTGAAGCTTTTTACCTTCTAAATTTTTTACTATGAACCGATTTACATGAAATTTTGGAATAAGGCTTATCTCACCCTTAACTTCAAAAGTGATATTGACCCGACCTCCGTTCTCACCCTGGGGGTGGTTGCCACCCCTTCTCGGTGGTGGAAATTTGTTTATTCAAAATAACCTCGGATGTCGATAGAAGACCTAATTCTAAGCAAAAAATGTTCTGTAAAGTTTTTTCAAAAACTCAATAATTTTCAAGTTATTGGCGATTGAAAATTCGGAATTTTCCCACGTTTTTCAATGGTTTTTTGCAAATATATCAAAAAATATGCATTTTAACGATAATTTTATAATGAACAAAATTATAGCAAGTGAAAAAATAAACAAATTGATTTTTTATAAAGTGTTCTAAGTGCAATATTAAGCGATATATTGAAGATCAAAGCCGTTTTTTTTTGTCTGAAATTTAATCGATGTATTCAATGCCATCTAGCGGACAACGGATACATTTTATCCATATGAGAATAAGAAACTTTTTTATAGTGCTTAAAATAATCTTTAAAATGAGCAGTGTTAAAAGTCTTTTGCGCGTAAAGTGAGTGAGTTGTAATGAAAAAAAGAGGGACATCTAATGTTTTTTTTTAAAATCGATGTGTTTCATAAGTGCCATTTCCACCAAAATTAAAATTAATCGTATTCCGTCTAGAATTAACTTTGATATGAAGAGTTTATTGGATTCCAGCGGTTTGGCTGCTTTGGAATACATATTTTTCAAAAAAATCACGATTTTGAGAAAAAAACATTTTTTACATTTTTGAAAAAAACCCCTTTTTTCATAATATTTCAAAAATAATGAAAGATACGTAAAAAACTGTGATAATAAAAAATGTAGGTCTTTTTTTGACAAAAATTTTGTTTTTTTTATTTTTTTGTCACACCAAAATTGACGGAGATATGATTGTTTAAAGAGCGCGCGGTAGCGCAATCGCAGTTTCTCTCGAGCCCTTTGACCCTTCACCGTTTCAAAATAAAAGGTTTTTCACTACATATCATAATGAAAAAAGTTGTAGCTCTTTCAATTACCTTTAAAATGGTTTTTTTTTGAATTGTGATAGCTTCAAAATTGTAGGAGTTACGGTCCAAAAACTAATCGTATTTTTTTCTATTTAGTAAACTAAAAATTTCGGAGCATGAATATTTGGAGCAAAGTGAAAGTACACAATAATATGGACCCAAAACTATTGTCTTATGTATATATATACATATATGGCATATATATATCGGAAATATAGGCATGAATACATACCAACGTTCATATATGTATATATAATACATTTGAATGAGTGTAAGTATGTGTATTGCTCGATGGGTCGACCACGAAAAAGCCAGGTGATCTGCTGTGCGTGCTCCGTTTCTTCGTTACGAATTTCTTAAATATGTATGCTATATAATGTGACCAGTATATTTCCGCCTGCAAAGGAATGAGCACGTGTTTATAATATAATATTTTAACTAGACGCCCAATTTCAACATTTTGTATAATAAAAAAATGTAAGTACATAAAAAAACTGTTTTATTTAAATTAGATCTTATTAAAATTGTGCCATAAAATTATATTATCGAAAAATCTAATAAAAATATAATCTACCAGTTATTAGTAAACACCTATGGCGTGCGTACTTTTCAAAAAGCATAATAGCTGTAGTTGATCCAGTCTGCATCTTATATCAGGTAATTTTATAAAATTGAAACAAAATTTATATTTTAAATAAATTAATAAAAGGTTGCGGAGCCACTTGCGGATGCCGAAGAGTCGGGCTGTTTTGCAATGTAACTTGTGGAACATGCAGTGGAGATAACTGCCAGAATAGCCCTCCAATTGATCCAGAAGAAGATCTTGACGACAGCAGCTTTGATATTGAGTCATGAATAATTATTTTTATGGACGATAATTTTTTATGTATTGTAATGCTCTTGTTTGTAATGTCTTTTTTTTATGTATTGTAATGCAAATTTTTTTATAATTAATTACTAATTTGATCTAGTATATTTACAGATAACTTATAAGTTTATATTTTATTCAATAAAAAGTGTGATTTTTTACTTTATAATCAAATTATTTTTAATTGTATAAACTTATATTTTCAATGTTTTAATTCAGGGGTAGTTTTAAGGGTTGAAAAGCTTAAACATATGAAAGTCATTTTCGAGAACGTGGAACAACCTTTAAATCCTTTTCAGTTCACCAAAAAAAAATTTTGTATACAATTTTTTATAGAGGGGTTGTTTTCAAGGTTTGAAAAAGGGTTAAATTATAACAAATAAGGTAGACAACGTAAAACAATATTTACTCTATATTTAAATCTTTTTAAGTTATATAAAAGTAATTTTTTGTGATTTTTTCAATTTAGGGGTTGTTTGCAGGGGTTGTAAAGTTTTTCAGGGGTTGAAAATGGGTTAAACATGAGGTAATTGTGTTAGAGAATACTATAAAATGTCACTCCGTATTATTAAACGCGTTTTCTAGCGATAAAAAGGCTCAATGTCAATTTTTTCATTAAGGGGTTGTTTTCACCCCTTAAAAATAAAAAACGGAGGTCGGGTCAATATCACTTTTGAAGTTAAGAGTAAGATAAGCCTAATTCCAAAATTTCATGTAAATCGATTCATAGCAAAATATTTAGGAGGTAAAACCCTATTTTACGCTTCAATGACTGCACTACTTGAAACTATTAAAATTAAGAGATTTTACGTCATTAGGAATGTGATTGTATAATTGTTTAGGGAGTTTTTCTGTGATTTTGTTAATCTAAGACGAGGTTTCCTAAGTTTATTGGCAGACCTAGTGTCATACGATTGAAAATCTGAGTTATAGTACAAAAAGAATTTACGTTCTAGTGAATTTCAAGTAAAGTAATATAAATGTGAAGAGAAGGAGTCGGCATTATACCAAGACTCTTAAATATTGGTGAACAGTGATCCTTCCAACCTGCATTAAAAATTAACCTGACTGCTTTCTTCTGCAGACGAAAGGTTACAGCTCGAGATGATCCACCCCATAGGAGGCTAGCATGATTAATATGAGCATGAAATAATGAAAAATAGCATGTTCTTAAGGTTTTAGAACAGAGCTGCTTTTTTAACCTACGTAGCATGAATATAGAACTTCATATGATTGGACCAGTTAAGAGTGTCATCTAAAACAACGCCAAGATTTTTAACATTGTTACCCTTGATTAGTGAATCATTTGTTAGAAAACGATTTGCTAGGTTTTTTCTTCGTTTAATTTAAGATTATTCGAAGAGAACCAAGCACCAGCTTGTTTGATAGAACTAAAGCTATCCTTACTTAGGTCAGGAATATTCAAATTAAAATCAATAATGGATGTGTCGTCAGCATAAGCGATGCATTTTTTTGGTGACATAAAGTGAAAAAAATCATTGACGTATAATATAAAGAGTAAGAGCCCCAAAACAGAGCCATGAGGAACTCCATGTTTAACCGAAAGTAGTAATGAGTTTAAATTATCTATAGAGACACACTGAAGTCTGTTGTTAAGATAGGAATAGAAAAGATTCAAGGCAAACCTCGAATAAGATAAAAACTCATCTTTTCCAGAGTATTTCATGTGAGACACAGTGAAAGGCCTTAGAGAGGTCGCACAAACTAATAGCTACTTGTTAAGGTAAGGAGATAATCAATATATTATATGTATGGATCGACTACATAAGATATGTTCTCTAGATATTCTTCTAGATACGTTCTCTCATTTTTTTTACCCAGTTCTTTTTTTATCTAACTTAAACGTATAATTATACGAGCTCGCTTGTAACTCTTACCGCTGCTATGAAAAACATGCCCTTATAAGAATGGAGTACGAGATTTGTGGCCGCAGTGGCACAAGGAAGGTGAATACCCTCCGATACCAATTAATATTCTTGTACTTACGTAAGTTTAATAACTATAAATTCTCAAAACAATAATTCCTTTGCTCTGTCGAGTTCGGAATATCAAACGGCTGTGTTGTCGTGATCCAATTTCCAAAAGGCACCGTGTGACTTTGATAGACGAGAGGGAGCTTGCGTGACGCGCGATATCATCCCACGATGGAAATCTATCGATGGTGATGCACGGAAGCGTTTCAATTTATATATTAGTTACGCACATACGATTCCATTTACATCTTGATATCTCTACTGAGCTGTCGTTGGTCAGTTAACAGCCAGGCGCTCTTTGTTAGCCAGGTAACATGGATAACTCTTTTCTGTAGTAATATCACTTTATTGCTCAGGCCTCAATTGAAAATATTTTCTTTTTAACAGACTAAGAAAAATTTTAAAGAAGGAGATTCTCAGTTATATTAATAATGATAATAAACTTTATTTTCCTTTTATGACAATATGATACAATATTGTATAGGAATAGTCAGACTTAATATCTAAAAGAGAAAAGAAAAAAAAAGGAGTAAATCATAGAGTACTTTACACATTAAAATATTCTTCTAGTTTGTAGAAGGTTTTGCTAATTAAAAATACTTTAAATTTCTTTCTAAATAGTGAAAGTTTATTGCAATGTTTTATTTTCACAGGGAGGTGATTAAAAACCCTAGGTCCTAGTCAACTAGGTGAATTTACAGACATTTTATTTGCTGAAGGGCACATAAAAATCATGCTTTTGCCTGGTTTTTACGGTTGTAGATGATTGTTGAAAAAAAATTTACACTTGTTTTTAAAGAAAAATAAACATAGTTCAAAAATGGAAATTGACGGAAGTGTCAATATATTATAGCCCTTAAAAGTATTTTACAGGTCTCCCTTGTGGATAAGCCTACCATACATCCTATTACACGCTTTTGGGCTAAAAATACATTATTTAAGAGGGTGGAAACCCTCCAAAAACAAACACCATATCTTAACCGAGAACCAACCTCAGCAAAATATAAATTCCTTAGTTGAGCTATGTTTAGAACATTTTTTACATTTTTGAACTGATAAACTACTGAATATAATTTGGCTATCGATAATTGACAAAGGCTTTTCCAGTTTAAGCAACTGTCAATAATTTTGGACGATCTTGTTGATATTGACGTATTATGAAGTTGAATATTTGGACAATCACATTTCTTTTATCTATTGTGAAACACTAATGCGTGTGTTTTCTCAACATAAAATAAAGAGAATTTTCACTAAGCCAGTTACTAAGATTTTCCAGTAAAATATCACATTTCATCTCTAAAATATCAACACTTTACCTGATAGTATAATAGATATGCCATCTGCGTAAAAAGTAAAATCTGCTAAAGTACTCAAACCATACGGATCATTAATGTATAATAAGAATAATATGGGACCTAATACTGACTCTTGTGGCACGCCCATATTAATTTCTACAGATGAATTAACAGAATCAATTGTATTGTGCGTAATATTAATCCGGTGATTTTAGCTTAAAGAATAACGACGTTTTGTGACTAGCCAAGAATTAGTCTACCTCCTACAGAATTTCCTCAGGAATACGAAAAAAATAGTGTTGACCACTCAAAACGGCGGCTTTAATTGTTATTTAATTTTTTTTAAACAAAATGAATTTTGCAACTTAGTTTTTTGCTTGTATCTTCGCTTCTAAAGGTCGTAGAAAAACGAGTAGAAAAATGTTCGATTTCGTCGTCATGAGCTCCCCTATAAGGTAGCTGCTATACACAAAAATCGAATCTTTGATTGTTAATAACATTATATGGCAAAAAACTGGAAAAATTGAATTTTTCGATCCTCGAACTTTGAAGTACTGTAGAAAATATATAAAATCTGTATGTTAACGATATTATGAGAAATAGTACATATTTTTACCCTTAATAAAATACACTTTGTCCGGTTGCAAAATATTAATTATGTTTTTTGGAATTAATTTATAAAAAAAAATTCAAACTGTTATATTAAAAGATCGAATTAATATTTTACAGTTCTGTTTCGATAAATACATTGTATTTGACGTACATTTACATAATCAAAAAGAATATTGCAAAAATTTAATTTGCGACTTTTTTACGCAAAAAATCAATTTTGCAACTTAAACAAATATCTCAGTGGATTTTGCATAAAATTTTTTGCAACCAATGGCATTTCAATTGTCATAAAAGAACACGAATTTAAAAAAAATTGAGCTCCGATGTTTTGGAGCTGAGATATGAAAAATTCACGTTTTTTTGGATTACGGCGAAATTTTAAAATATTTTTTTTTTATTGGTACCCTATTTTGCTTATTTAAAGTACGCCTCAGAGTGTTTAAATCCAACTTTTAAAAACGCGCGTGTTTTAAAGTTACCATGGCAACATCAAAGGTAACCAAGTACAACTCGTTCATCTGTATCTGTTATCTTTTGCTCTTCTATCCATTTGATGAACTTGTCTTTTTATAAGCGTCTTCCGATTTTTGCGGTATTAACCGCGATTCTGCTTTTCTATTTAAGTAATCAATGTTAGAACTCATTTTAAAGCAATATACAATCAGTGACAACTGTAGTGACAATAATTAATCCTATGTGACAGATTGCAAATTAATTTTTGTTTTCTCGTTTTCATGACACTGACAGGTATCCTGATGTCACATCACGAATTCAACCATTTTACATTCTTAATTCTTATTTCCATTTTTTGTAGTAATAATACCAGTATTTATGATTTCAAAGTGTACCAATAAAAAAAAATAGCGTAAAGTATTCGTGGATAACTGCTCTTTAAAACACTTGCTCTATTTCGAGCACTCCGGCTGCGCCGTCGTGCTCGAAAAATCGCGCGTGTTTTAAAGACCTTAATATCCACTTATACTTTAATATACTATACTTGACAATTTAACACTGAATATTTCTCAGAGTGTGTGTTATCACTTACAAAAAGTGCCATGTTTATATATCTGTATATAAATAGACTATGGAAAAAAATCGAGAAAACTGCATCTACCTCTTGAAATACCTCTTCTTTTTTCAAGTCGTGATAACTTAAGGACTATCAATTTATATAAAAAATTCGATTTCTTTTTCAGCTCCAAAATTTTTGGAGGTGCTCCCCCCCTCCCTCGAAAGAAGTCCACGCATAATATAGAAACTATTGAAAACCTATAATTACCTGTAAAACTGAGCAAATTTTTATATCATTCTTTTCAGAGATCTTTTTTATTTCGTTTAAATAAAGATTTGGATTTTGGATAATTTTCGATAAACCAAATTTGACGGTACAAATGTTCACGTGAATATTTTGTAAACAACCATTTATTCAAAGTCGATCGTATTGCTACTAGTCCCGATCTATGGCGAAATCCTGTTCCCAAGCAGAAAAGGAAAGTAAAAATTCTAACGTCGTCTACATAATTTATTTTATACACATAGAATGTGACAGTAAGAAGCCTGTGCAATATACAAACGGAAAATATTTCCATGGCAAGGATACGTATAGTGTGGATGCCACAATCGAGGTGATGTATGAAATTTGTCTTGTGATGACATGAATCTGGAATAAATATTTAACGTGCTGACAATTGAGAACCATCATCAAGTGTACGTGTTTTTTTATTGAATAAGAAATAACATCGAGATTCCTATTAGGGTAACATTTTAAATTACTTTACAATAAAATTTATAATTATCACTACAATTTTGTCTTGCTCTTAATATATATTCCACCGAACTCAGCTGCCGGAGTTTATGAGGAATTATTTGAGTCTCTTATAAATTTAGAATCAATACAAACATGTGATACATGCTTTATTGGTGACTTTAACTTACCAGAATATAATGAGACCAATGTCACAAGTACATCTGCGAAACTACGGGCCTTGCAAAACTTTTGTACATTTTATAATTTTGATCAACATAATTCAGTTACTAATGTTAACAGTAGATTGTTAGATTTAGTCATAAGTAATATCACCTTATTACAAGTTGATAAGTCAGAAATTTCCATGATAAGGGAAGACTTGCACCATCCACCACTGTGTATTAACCTACTTCAAGGAAATGACGAAGCAAAAGATATGTTTTCAGTCAAGTCCGAATTGACTTTTAATTTTAAAAAAGCCGATTATGTCACAATGTACAATTTATTTCTACAAACAGATTGGTCTTTTCTAACAAATTACGAGAATGTTAATCTAGCTATAGAAGACTTCTACAGTGCTATTAATAATATATTTATGACATGCGTCCCAAGGACCTATCCCTCAACTTATATCAAAAGTCATCAGTATCCCTCATGGTATAGCAGGGACATAATCAATGATATTAGATACAAAAATTCAGCATGGAAAAAATATAAGCAATTCAACAACACTCAGGACCTTGAAAAGTTTAAAACACTAAGATCAAAAATAAAAAATGATATTAAGCTAGCGCATAAACAGTATGTTAACAATATTGAAAATAACTTTAAGACGAATCCTAAATCTTTTTGGTCATACATTCACAGCAAAAAGGACACGACAACCATTCCAAATAATATGACCTACAACGATAATTCTTTGGGCAATCCTCAAGAAATTGTCGACACATTTGCTGAGCACTTTAAAACTGCTTTTACAGAATCATCTGAGTACATAGACTCTGATGACACTGACATAGACGAGAATGAACATGAACCGTCACAGTCAGTCCAACTTAATGAAGATACGATATTTAAAGCTATCAAGAAGTTAAAAAACAAATTTACCGCTGGTCTTGATGGTATACCGTCATTTCTTATGAAAGACTGTGACAATGTCTTAGCGAAACCTTTACTTATTTTATTTAATTTAGCCCTTAACACTAACACATTCCCAGAGTTATGGAAAAACTCCAAAATTATTCCCGTCTTTAAAAAAGACAATCGGGCTGACATAAAAAAACTATCGACCCATCACCATCATTAATAATTTTAGTAAAGTTTTTGAATTCGCTCTATACGAGGAGCTTCACGCACATGTCAACGAACAAATTTGCCCTAATCAGCACGGCTTTGTGGCAGGCCGGTCGACAATCAGCAACTTGGTTTGTGTTACACAATTTATTTCGGAGGTGTTGGATGGCAATGGACAGGTAGATGTCATTTATACAGACTTCTCAAAGGCGTTCGACAGACTTGACCACGGTATTTTACTAAGAAAGCTTTCTGCTTTCGGATTTAACCGAGATTTAATTCTATTTTGCTCCTCCTACCTAAAATGTAGAAACCAGTATGTTCGTGGGTATAAATCTGAAAGAATAGTTTGTACTTCTGGGGTACCACAAGGGTCAGTGTTGGGTCCCCTATTCTTTATTTTATTTATAAACGACATTGTACTTGGTCTGAACTGCCATTGTTTACTATATGCGGATGACATCAACTGTATCTGGCTATCAAGGATGAATCTGACTGTTTGCTACTGCAAGCCGACCTGGATCTAATAAACGACTGGTGCACCTCAAACTTCCTACCCCTCAACGCTGCTAAATGTAACGCTGTGACCTATACTAGAAAATTGAATCCGGTGCACTGGTGCAAACAAAATCAACTAATTTTTTTTATTTACCCACACCAAGAACGAATTTATTAGAATTCTCACCGGTGTATGTTATGTGTCATAACTGGCATGGTATTCAGGACAAAGTTAACCTTTTTAATTGTAGTGTTGCAGACATAAGAACTGCTTGCTATAACAACTAATTGAATTCATTGTATGTACTTTCAATTAATTATCTTAAAACCTATATGTACGTTATATACCTTGAAAATTTGTTATATTGTGTATTTTGTAATATTAAGTATCTTGTTATTGTGTATTTGTATTTTGTTTTTGTATTTTATTATTGTGTATTTTTCCTACCCTGTAATTGGAACATGTTCTGTTGGGTAGTGTATAATAAATAAATAAATAAATAAATAAATTATTATAATTCAGTAATATAACAGTTAATATTGCAATATATCGGACAAAATTCATAAAGTTTTGAAAATTAGTAGAAATGTTAAAGATGGCATAAGAATTACTAAACCGAAAAGCTTCCACCCCTAAATAGTGTGCTTCATCCCCTAGGACGTCGTTTTCACCCCCATTTTGAGGTTTTCTAGATTATCTCGGGAACGGTGCACTTTTTGATAAAAATACCTAGGTACACAAAATTATTTTTTATAAAATTCTGTATCAAAAACGTCTCTACAATTTTTTTCCTAAAATTAGTAATACTTTGGTAAGTGAGGCGCAAATGTAACTAGCGCATGTCATATAATTCGCTGAATATCCGTTTGGCTATTTCCAAAGCTGTCATTACGCGAAAAAAGTATAAATCTATACACTCCACAATCCACAATGTAACAAATTTCACTTTCTCCCACTACCCCGTCTCAGTCGACCCAAGATCACTGCGATAGTGCATTATTTCAGAGCTTCCTATAAACGCTGTTGCTGTACAGGGCTGACAATGTATGGGACTTTACCCAAAAAGCGGGTATTTTAAACCCACTTGAGGGTAAAAAAGGAGAATTTAATAACGTTACAACGCTTACGTTAGTTACATAAGAAAACATTACGGTAATAGAGTAACTGTCGTGTTCCATGGTTATTTGGATAATGCAAACAGCATGAAGAGCCTAGAATGACAAAGGCGGGTACTGCAAAGAACCTATCCTGAAATTATATATGATCAAAACACTGTTGGTTCTGAAACTCAGCAGAAGTTCCTTAGTAATTTGTTTAACAAAGAACGTTTGATTGCAGAACTAGTGAAAAAATTTAGGAATGAAGGAATCGAGGTGTTCGTTGCTGCGGATGACGCCAATTTATTAATAATATAAACTGCAATCGAAAAATGTTATAAGTGCGACACGGCTGTTGTCGTAGGGCAAGATATTGACCTGCTAGTCCTTCTTATTGCTCCTTCTCCCTCCAAGAAAGACATTAAATTTTTAAAATAAAAACAAGGTAATACCAGCAAAAGAATTTACAGTTCCCGAGATTTACAATTCTCAACTTTTTTTAAAAAATGTAAAGAAACAATATTATTTGCACACACCATTAGCGGTTGCGAGACAACCTTAGCGTTTTTTTCCAGTTTAATGCAATCAATGTGGTTAATAAGAGATGACTTACAAGACATCGTGAAAACTTTTAATAATGAAAAAGCTAGTCATGAAGAAATTGCAGACGTAGGGAGCGATTTGTTCTAGCTTTATACAACTCTTCCTCCGCACAAAAAAGTCTAGATGTATACAGATTCATGTCTTTTAACAAACTTGTTAGTAAAAAGAACAATACTGTAATGTTATCAAAACTACCACCAACTTCTGCTGCTGTTCGGCAACACTCATAATAGCGTTTTTTACCAAATTCAAACCTGGAAAAATGTTACGCAAGAAGCTACTGATTGGGAATGGAAGAAAGTCGGCGGTATATTAACCCCAACTATGACGACAAAAGAACGAGCTCCCAAATCTGTTTTAACACTAATTTCCTGTTCGTGCAAGTTAGGGTGCGAAAACAGGTGCAGCTGCAGAAGAGCAGGCTTGCGTTGCTCCACAATGTGTTATCATTGCCACGGACAAGCATGCATGTATGTCGAATCTATGAAAGACGACGAAGATTAATTAACGCAGGTAACATTTTAATAATTAAAGGATTAGGTATACATGAGACACCATGTAAAAAACACGCACCAATTACTTTACCTCTGGGGTGGCGCACAGTGGGAAATTTTTCAATTTTTTTAGACAAAAATCCGTCTACATTGCAATTATTAATGGATTTGAAAAACATTTTTTTTAAATAATTGTTAGGTATCACCCGATGTTTGAGCACTGCTCAAATTTTAAAAACGTTCAACATAAATCCTATAAATATATGAAATTCGTGTATTTTACTTAAGTAAAAATGCGAATTTCTATTTTTTAAAAGTTTTACTTAGAAAATATCCTTTCTATAAAGGATATTTTCTAAGTAAAACATGTTTCTTGGGTCGCTGATTAAGAAAAATGAGGTCCAGTTAATCAGAAATTGATATAACACCAAAATACCGAAAAACACTCCTAATAGGGATTTTTTCGAAATATTCTTATCAAAATTGTAAAATAGTCTAGTAAAGTGTATTTTTTATATGATAAATATAAAACCTTAGTTATTCAAATAATAATTCAGTAAACATTTACCCTAAGGGTTAATCAGAGAGGTTGAAACAACCTCCATTTCGACAAAAAATACAAAAAATATAGTTACAATGGTCATTTTTTAGTTTTTGCTTCAAAATAAGATAAGAGAGTAGATTGTGACTTTGAGAGTGTATCTCAACCCCTTTTAATTAACGCAAGTTAAGGGTGAAAACCACCCTTAAATGGCTGTAGAATTTGAAAATAGGTTTCGAAATTTTCAGTAAAATCAGTCTCCGAACCTTGTTTGTTAAATTAATCATTTCTTATATACTTTGACAATGTGAATAAGCAACAATTCAATGTGAGTAGAAACAAATTGTAAGTTCTTCAACGTTTTTAAGAAGCTCGTAAGTTAGAAATCGAATTTTTTTCCATTTGAAAGGAAAAAAATATTTAAAATGAAATGAAAATTTTTTATTCATTTTATGCGATGTGAAACAATAATCCAATTTTTAGTAAACATTTTTTAAGCATCCTAAAGTTCAAAAACAATTGGGTGCTTAAAAGCAGCTTAAAATCAGCGATATCTTTTTTTTTCAAACAAATTAAATTTTAGACATTTCAAAAAAAAATCTTTTAAAATAAAGTCTATTCATACATTCTACTCCATGTAAAACAAGTATCCAAAGTTAAAAAAAAACAGATTTTAAGATAGTCTTGAATTGTTGTTTATTCACATTGTCAAAGTATATAAGAAATGATTAATTTAACCTTTAAAATAATTTTTATTTATCAAGCAAGCTTCGGAGACTGATTTTAGTGAAAATATCGGAGAAGACGTGATTCTAAAATTTCAAAAAATTTCGAAACCTATTTTCAAATTCTACAGCCATTTAAAGGTGGTTTTCACCCTTATTATTTAAGGGTGGTTTTCACCCTTAAAGGGGGTTGAGATACTCTCATAGTCACAATGTACTCTCTTACTCTATTTTGAAGCAAAAACTAAAAAATAACCATTGTAACTATATTTTTTGTATTTTTTGTCGAAATGGGGGTTGATTAACCCTTAGCGTAAATGTTCACTGAATTATTATTTGAATAACTATCATATAAAAAATACACTTTACTAGACTATTTTACATTTTTAATAAGAATATATCGAAAAAATCCCTATTAAGGGTGTCGGTATTTTAAGGGTGTTATATCAATTTCTGGTTAACGGGACCTCATTTTTCTTAATCAGCAACCCAAATGTAGTAAAGGATATTTTCTGAGTAACACTTTTAAAAAACAGAAATTCGCATTTTTACTTAAGTAAAATACACGAATTTCATATATTTATAGGATTTTTTGAGGTTATGTTGAACGTTTTTAAAATTTGGGCAGTGCTCAAACATCGGGTGATACCTAACAATTATTAAAAAAAAAAAAATTCAAATCCATTAATAACTGCATTGTAGACGGATTTTTGTCTAAAAAAATTGAAAAATTTCCCACTGTGTGGCGTGGCAACAAGTACAATATACAATATTATTGCTTCTTTAAAAATTGAGATATTTTTTATGGGTGAGAGGGTGGAAGCGCTACATTTATTATATTTTTAAGTGGAGTTTAATAGCTACTGCTTTAGCGTTAAGCATTGACCTTTAAAGTAGTTATAGTAAAGATTACATACACTTTATTGTGTTAACTGGAACCAACCCTTAATGTGTGCGCGTTATTTCCCACGGTACTATTAATTTTAGGAAAAAAAATTGTAAAGACGTTTTTGATAGAGAATTTTATAAGGAACAATATATAGGCATTTTTATCAAAAAGTGCACTGTTCCCGAGACAATCTAGAAAACCTCAAAATGGGGGTGGAAGCGACCTCCTAGGGGATGAAGCACACGATTTAGGGGTGGAAACTCTTCGGTTTAGTAATTCTTATGCTCTTACCAATTTTCAAAACTTTATGAATTTTGTCCGATATAAATCCTTATATGTCTGAACTAAATTACATTTTCGAACTTAGATTTGCAGCTAATAAAATAGGCGACGAATATTACGAACTTTCTTTTGTTAAGTTAAAAAAACTGGATGGATATGACAATCAAAGAAAAGAAGTACCTTTGTTTCCTATTTTTTAATTTTAGGATGGTATATTCTTTACAGGTACGTAAAAATGTGTACACATTTTTACCTAAATATCCATAACTTAATTAAGTAAGCACTTTTGATTACAGAATGTTGGATTCAATCGGTCCACATTCTTTAGCTTTCGTGACACCCTATAGCGTACAGTAAGTAGGTAATAAAAAATGCCAGCATGTTTATAATTAACTTTTATTCCCATCACAATAATCTTCTCCAAATTCCAAAGTAAACACATTGTCATCCCTATTACCTTGAAGACCACACATGACTGATTTTAAATGTGGTGTGTTGGTATATGCGGTGGCAGTTGTTTGAACTTCTTGTTCCTTCTCTGTATTCTTTTGGCAGCCCCATGATCCTCTCACGGCAAAATGCCTTGTTTGGCTGCCTGTTGTCCTGTGATTCGTGAAGTTAGCCTTTAAACAAATATTTTGTGTTCATTCAATATTAATACAGACAGAACCGGTGTAAAACATTTTTGAAATTTAATGTTTTTCATATGGGCTGTTCTCGAAATGTATTTATCTACACTTCTTAATTATGAAATTAGTGGGATAAAGGCATTATTATCGAGGGCATGTAATATCAAGAGGCATCAGCGTATATGTAATCACACACATACACACACACACACACACACACACTAGGTCCATCTACAAGTCACAAAAATTTCAGAAATTCAGAAAAAATCAAACCAAAGGTTCATTAAATGCAAATGCAAATTCCTTAAGTTGTAAATGTTTTATAAAATAGAATAAGTAATATTATATTTCCTTTAATGGTAACACATATGGATGTGAAGACTGCAATGTCCCACCCTGCTGCGTCAATTTATTATGATATTGTAGTTTTTAAAATACCTATGACACATATAAACGTTAGGCCTTCAATGCGTGAATTTATTTTGATATGCTCTCTTATTACTTATTTGCTATGTCATTATATTATGCCACTTACAAGAGTACAGAGTTATTATTTTTATGCTAAGAAAGTTATTATAGTTATTATTACCTACATGAAAAGCATGAGTAAACTGTGCATTGCCTGCAACCAGTTACCCTAACTTCAGAAGCAGTTTCAGATAATTATGGGGTTTAAATAAATAAAGAAATGTTGAAAATTTTCAGTAAGATAACAATATATTGTGACGTGTTTCCACGCCTAGGAAACCACCCTTGCAAATTCCGTGGGTTCCAAAAATTATAACAAGAGATAACCACTAACACACTTTATTAAATAATTTACTGAATATTTTACAATACTGTTATTAACTTAAATGTACTTTACTGACTAAAAATAACAATGTTTATCACTTTGTTTTCACTTTGGAGTCTTAACCTCACTTGTCAATCAAAAAAAACTTCTAAACTTCTGGCCGAGAATACGGCCTTATATACCCCTAGCGATTGCTTCCTGAATTATTCTAGAAACGGCGCGGCGTTATCTAGAAGTCTCTTTTCTCTAATGTTCCAGAACGTTTCTACTGTTCCTACTATCTCACAGAGGGCATAACGTACAACATGTATTTAGTGCTGCCTATCCCCAAGAGGGTGATTACTCGTTACACTGCCCCCTCCTTAAAGCCTGATCGTCCCGATCAGGCAATTTGGAATCATCAGTGTATTTTGCCATTCTATCCAAATGTACGATCTTCATCTTGGACTTTTTGCTTCGTTGAATCTGATAAACGACATCATTAATTCGGGTAATAATAGTATACGGTCCTTCCCAAGGAGGTTGAAGTTTTGGTGACTTCCCTTTCTCTCGCTGTGGGTTGTACAGCCAAACCAGATCTCCTGCCTTGAACCCTTCTGAACTACCCTTACGGTCCTATCGAGCCTTCATTCGGTCACTGGCTATGGTGATTTGGTCTATAACCAGCTCATGAACATTTCTTAGCCGTTCACTCATTTCATCCACATAGCTGTTCACAGGAAGCTGTCCTCCGCCTGGTGTTCCGAATATCAAATCACACGGCAGTCTGATCTCATGTCCAAATACTACACGGGCTGGTGTTTGTTTCGTAGACTCGTGGATAGCAGCTCTGTATGCAGGGACGAGCGTAGAGGCGACTTCAATGTGAATATCAGTCGATATTCCGTTGAAGCAACGTCGAGCGCGGTTAGTACTTGGATGGGTGGCCCACCTATCTTGGGAAATACAGCGTTCTCGTCCCACCTTCTAGCGGCTTGTATATCAGTGTATTCGCAGAAGTTACGTAATTTCAGACGAGGATTACGTAGTGGATATACCATCCTTCGGAGGAGATGTAAAGCAGGCGGTCCCTTGTCTATTAAATGTTAGGCAAGTAAAAGATCCCTCCTTCTTAAGGGAAGAGGTTCGGCAACATTTCCAGGTTGGGGGTAGCTCGTCTCCTGGCGTCGGTGATAGACCCTGGTAGCGGAAATAGGCCGATGTTAAATAGTTAAAAAAAAAAAGCTCTGTATGCCATGAGGAAGAACGGTATGTGGAAATTCCAGTCACGTTGATTCTTATGAACCACTTTAGAGAGATGTTCTTTCATGGTCTTGTTATGTCGTTCCACCATTGCATCTGATTGCGGGTGAAGGGCTGTTGTCCGTGTTTTGTGTATCCCCAACAACTTGCAGATTTGCTGAACACCCCCGGCTCAAAGTTCCTCCCTTGATCTGAATGCAGCTCCAGGGGTACACCAAACCGACATATCAAATTATCCCTTACTGGCTGCACAAATTTTGCAATTGCGACACCAAGCTTCCACATCCTGACGACTATTTACCCAATAAAATCGTTCTTGTACTTTATTCAGGGTCTCATTAACGCCGAAGTGTCCACCGGATGCTCCATTATGCACTGCCTGAAGTACTTTCGGTACTCGACACCTGGGAATCACTAGATGCATAACAACTTCCTTGCCATCCGGGCTTTCCCACGCTCTCTTCAATAGCCCATCTAGCTGTAAGGAATTGGGCGATGAACTTTTAGGATATAAAAAATTACACGTTTTCCAACATTCTGGTGCAAGAACCATTACATTATATAGTATGTAGTATAACATACTTCTACAGTATGTAATTCAATTCATACACATCATTGGTTAATAGAATCACATACAAAATTATTTCATCATAATTGATGACACTAGTAACTAAACTAATTCATATTGTGTCAGCACGTGTGTATGTGTGCATGCGTAAATATTTAAAAAAGGATGGAAATATTATCATACCAACGCTAGAGCTTTCCTTTTCAAATTCCAAACATTCCATTCATAACTCGGATCGATGTATGACGATAGCATATGATGATTAACATTCATTTGCACTCCTCTATTCTTACGTCCTCTATCTACTTTATGTGTTAGCCTTAAATGGAACAACGCAAATTTAAGCTTAAACTAGGTGATCCATTTATCTCATTAGAGAACTTGTAAACTAATAAATTAATTCAAGACCGATTGCAGTGCATACTTCGTACTTACCTAGCAATAGATGCGTATTGTATCAACTGCTCTTGGATATTCAACAGATTTATTAATTCACACCTTTTTCGAGCCATATCCAGTATGTAAAAAATAAAACTGAAAAACAATTTACGTGAACCATTTACTTTTGGTAAATATTCAAATATTTTAATACACAAATATCTAGATATTTAACTTATAGCACCGGTAACTACATCAACATTAGTGTAATCCTCAGCCAAGGAAGGAAAATGAGTACGATTGGATTGCATGACTATTTTGATAATGAATTAGTTTCAATCTATAGTTTGCCTATAAAGGTGTAGAATAATAAAATCATATTTCAGATGTAAATTATAAACCGATAACGATAAAATAAGGGTAAAGGTAAGGGTAAGAATAAGGGTAAGGATAAGGATGAGGATGGGGGTAAGAGTAGGTTAGGTTGATATATGTGTAAGCTTATATTCAGACCATCCATTGGGACCATATCATCTCTTGTGACTCACTAATTAAACACCTATTAAGTTTAAATTTTTAATAGTCGATAACCTTACTGAGTGAGAGACTGTCCAGGTCCTTTGGCAGCAGTTATCATTTGCCAAAAAGTGAGAACATGGTTCTTCCTGCAGCGTGACAGGTACGTACTCTGCCGTGTCATCTTCTTCCAAACACAAATGGCATTCAGTGTTATCAGCTAATCCAAGTTTGTGTATGTGGTGATTTAGTCTGCAGTGCCCAGTTTATAGGCGAAACAGAGTTCTTAGGTGTAACCTGCTTAACTCTAATAATTTTTTGGTTCTTGATTTCAAAGGATATGTAATAAATTTCTTTGAATGAACTAGTTCTGGTAGTTCTTGTCAGTAGTGGAGTCTCTAAGCCTAGATGGTTGTTTTCGCAATGCTTGACGTTATGCCAAGCAGGAGTTCTAGTCCGATAAATCTTTATCTCATTGGCTTCCATACCAGAGTGGCCTGGTATCGAGACCAGAGTCAGTTTGTTGTTTCTGTCCAATCGGGTTAGAAACTTCTGGCAGTTTCAAACCGTTTTAGAATTGCAACTACGGGATCCAAGAGCTTTAAGAGCAGCTTGGCTGCCTCAAAGGATTCTTATTGACGTGTGCCCAGGATGCATTAGTTCAAGCCTCCTTATACACAGTTCAATCGCATAAATTTCAGCCCGAAAGACAGTCACATTACTACCCAAGCTCGAAGTTATTCTTAACTTTGGGTCCAGTTCCTTAATGGGTTTTGGAACCATCTGTTAACCAACAACTATTTGCTCTTTACAGATTGATTTTATTTCGATTCCATTCACCTTTTCCAGCAAACAGGACGTTAAAAGGCACCTCGTAATTGGTTGTGGTAAGTATCACAGTTAAAAGCATTCTTAGAATGTCATGACTATCTATGTCATCTGAAAGCCTGTTGCGCGCTATCCTAAATCATATTAATAGTCGCTTATTGGAGTCTGTATGTTGCTGACCTGGCTTCTCTCTCCGGGTAGGTGTATAGAGGGGGTAAATCTAGAACGATTTCCACAGCAGCTGATGGTACGGTACTTATTGCACCAGTTATTTTCAGGCATGTTTATCTCTGCAATCCAGAGAGTTTGGCTTTGGTTGTTTGTTGTAGCCCCCTCGACCGCCAAACTATGGAGGCATTCGCTACCATTGACCGTAACTTATATCCAATATACTTGCTGGGATCAATGCCCTAAAATATCCCAGAAGAACAGTCTTGCTTTGTGAATTACCTTTTCCAAATGGGAGTTCCAGTTAACTGATTTCTCTACTGTATTGTATTGTATTTCACTTCCGCAAATGGAATAACTAGATTCACCTAAGCTTCCATTTTCTGGTGTAAGGCACTATTACAATTTTGCGGGGTTAACAAACATCTGCTCCCTCTCATGCTACCTGTGGATTGCTTCTAGTACCTCTTGAAGGGAATGAGAAAATACCTTTTCAGATTTCCCTCCAACTAAAATGATGAGATCGTTCGCATATGCTTGAATTTCGACTTCTCACAGGGAAGAAATGACCAGCAGGTATTCCTAAGTAGTGACCACCAAATCGAGGAAAAAACGCCGGCCCTACCACTGACCGTTTCTAACTGTAGAGATGTCGTTATGACACACAATCGGTCACTGGGCTTCAATCAGTTCTTCTGAAGTCCCAAATCAAATCAAAAGGATCCGTTTATGTGGATAATACCATGCAATATGTATTCTATAAGAATATTTTTATAAAAGTACTGAATTTCAAGTAGGCTGACATTTCCCTTTTCAAGCTGAGCTGAAGTCGGAGACCGAAGGATTTATTGTGACTTGTCAAGGTGGTGGAATTAACACCTTAGTCTAACAAGTTTGTAGGATCTGCCACCAGGCGCCAAAATCGCCCATGCTGCTTTCTGCATTCGATAAACGCCTTCATACAGGGTTGACTAACCAACTGGGGCCTGCCATCTAATTTACTGAGTCTGCGACTTAGGCTTAGGATTGAAAAGTATTTTTTGTAAATTTGCCAGTGAAAATTTTATAGAATGTTTTATGCAAACAGATTTTATTATTCTTACACCCAAAAGCATCTATACCTTCAAAAGCTAATAGTAGCTCTCAACAATGCCCGTAAAATTTAAGATAATGAAACCGTTGAAGAAAAATATTATAATTTTAGTTTGCTATTCTACTCCTGATGGAAAGCTGATGATAAAAATTATTTCAAAATAGACTAACATATTTAATAACTTACTATGTCGGATGGTCTATGAAGCAATCAAATCCTTGTTTCTTGGCGAATATGTAATAACGGTTCTGATATTTCGCTATTCCGTGATTAACGTTTCCTTTTATTAAGAGTCCTTCAGTCAAAACCAATGTCCAGCAACAAAAACCAGCATACTATTAAAAAACACATAAACCAGATAACAATAAAAGCAATTCTCCAGAAGATCCAATCCAATTAATTAGCGAATTTGCTTGGATAATTAGCAAATTTTATTGCCTGCAAGCTAATTATGCCTTGAAAAATATACGTGCACGGGTATATTATACAGCCTGCTCGATCACAAAATGTTTTTCTGAACAAAATCTCACGTAAACCCAAACAGATCCGACGTTTAGTTTTTGAAATTTAACTCAAAAACTTTCCTAATTTACGAAGGTGTTTAATATATTTTATCGCCAACCGTCAGTAAAGCCATACATTACCTTAGCAATTTTCTGAAGTAAACAAACACTTTATTTTACTGTAATAGTATATTTTCTGAAATCGATCGCAATGTCTACATTTTCGTCGCGATTTCAGATCGAAAAATGCACAATTCCAGCATTTTAGTCCGTTGCTAAGAAACTATCAGAAAACAGACCGGACAAGATCCGTTGCCAAGCAACGATTAACAAAACCGTACGGGAATGTTACTTTCCCGGCCTATAATTCACTGCATTTAGTGAAAAATGAGCCGCATCTTCAGACCAATTCATACAAAAGCAAATGTTGGTTTTCCAGGTAGGTTCTGATGTCCTTAATAAGGTCTCAAAAGTCCCCGAAGTGGGAGTGTAAGGATAAAATTTTGCAACGCTGTAAAGGGCTAAAATCGTGCTCGGAAAGGAATTTTTCGAGATACTTCGGTTTTCATTGCCTCTACGACAAAAATACATCAGGCCAAAAATAAAGCCATGGAAATTCTCTATAAAAAAGATAGAGGGTCTTTTTTTCGTTTACGCAATAGTTTTCTTGATAAATTATATTTGCCAAGCATATGTTAATTATGTACAAAATCATTTTGGCTCGAACTCTATTATTGTTTTTGATGGTTATGAAAATATTAGCAACAGTGTGAAGGCTATGGAGCAGCTTCGCCGGTCCTCAAAAGCTTCATCTGTTGACATTTACTTTAATGAGCAGATGGTTGCAACTGTAAGCCAAGAGAAGCTCCTTTCCAATAATAAAAATAAAACCAGATTGGTTTCGATGTTGACAGAAAAGTTTGAGGCAAATAATTATATTGTTAGACATGCTGAAGATGATGCTGACATTTTGATAGTCTAAACAGCGCTTGAGGAATCATGTAAAAATACTACGGTTGTGGTTGGGGAAGATGTGGATCTTCTTATAATTTTAACTGCTCGTACACCTATTAATAAAGAAAGTCTTCTTCTCAAACCAGGCAGAGGGAAGATCTAACGAAAAATGTATTCTTCACGAAGCTTTGATCACCATAAAGATATTCGAGATCACATATTGTTTCTGCACGCATTCTCTGGGTGTGACACTACATCTGCTCTGTTTAATAAAGGCAAGACTGCAGCTTTGAAAGTGATGAAAAAACCGCAGGACTTGAAACTTAGCTGAAGTTTTCAGCAAGACTGGTACTTCTCCTGACATAGTTACTTCGAATGGGATAAAATGTTTCCTCGCAATCTATAACGCTCCAGTTAAAGAAGTTTCCATCGATAACTATCGGTATTCTTGCTTTATTCAAGCTGTGAGCAAAAACAAACCAGTGAAATTGAATTCATTACCATCCACTCATGACGCAGCTCAACAGCATCTATTTCGTGTTTATTTTCAAGTACAGAAATTGTTGGGTAATGTATCGAATCCTAAAGAGTGGGGATGGATGTTGAAAGATACCATATTGTGGCCAAAAACAACATCCCAACTTCCTGCGCCTGATTGCCCTCTGAAGATGATTTTCTGCAATTGTACGAAAGGTTGTGGACCATTGTGTGGCTGTCGGAGGTTGGGACTTAATTGCTCACCAGTTTGCGGCAACTGCCATGGAAAATCTTGCTTGAATGCTGAATCCATTGAAAACTCGTCAGAAATATAGAAGCCGTCACTGAAGCAGAGACTGAAAATTCTCAGATTGACTAGAATTTCCTCGAACGAATCGATGAATTTATAAAAGAAGAAAACGGACAAGAAGGAAATTATTAATTTGACAACATTTTAATAAGTATGACAAGCGTGGATTAGGTCTACCGGGGAAACCACATAAAAAAACGCGCCTAGTACTCAACCTCAAGGGTGGTGTGGAATAGAGTACTTAAATTATCCATAATATCCCATAAGTTCAAATTCAATGCAAGATTTTCAAGAAAACTATTGCATATATGAAAAAAAGTCCTTCTATCTTTTTTATAGAGAATTTCCATAGCTTTCTTTTTGGCCTAATGTATTTTTGTCGTAGAGGCAATGAAAACCGAGATATCTCGAAAAATTCGTTTCCGAGCACGATTTTAGCCCTTTACAGCGTTGCCAAATTTTATCCTTACACTCCCACTTCGGGGACTTTTGAGACGACCTTATTAAGGACACCAGAACCTACCTGGAAAACCAACATTTGTTTTTGTAATTGTATGAATTGGTCTGAAGAAAAATCCTAAATGCAGTGGATTACTAGGCCGGGAAAGTAACATTCCCGTACGGTTTTTTTTTGTATATTCTAGACAGTAAATAAATACACGCAGACAAACCAACTCACATTAAAATTGCATTTATTAGTAAGCAGTTAGATTGTAATGAAGAAATGTTATGCATTAATACAAATTATTGATTGTGATTTCAGAAAAAATAGTATGTGTACTTCGGTGTGAAAGCACATTCCCGGACGACGATGCAAATTGTTGGCCGAGGCGCTAGCCGAGGCCAACAAGCATCGCTTTCACACCTAAATACACAATATACTATTCCCGGCCTAGGCCGGGAAAGTAACATCCCCGTACGGACTTGTTGAACGTTGGTTGGCAACGGATCTTTTCCGGTCTGTTTTCTGATAGTTTCTTAGCAACGGACTAAAATACTGGAATTGTGCATTTTTCGATCTGAAATCTCGCCGAAAATGTAGACATTGCCCATCGATTTCAGAAAAAATGGAGTATTTTACCTGCCGTAAATATTTATTAACACAGCCATGATTTTGACATTAAACAGAAATCGTTTGTCATTGTCACGTTTCTCACGCCTGTCACAGCTCCACAATAAATGTTTTCTCGCGGATTATTTACAAAAAATTATGGAAGATATTCAGTGCACGCGGCATGAAATTCAAAAGAAGTCATTAGAGACGTCTTTGGAACTTCTACCAGAAAAATCGGTAGAAAAATATAATCGTCAGTACGACATATTTCTGGGATGGTGGAAGAAACACGAAATAAAAAAATACGGTGACAACGTATTACTGGCATATTTTTCCGATTTATCAAAGCAATATTGTCCTTCTTCAACGTGGTCGTATTAAGCCATGCTTAAAGCAAGCCTTTCAGCAAAGCAAGACGTTAACATTAGTGAATATAGAAAACTTACGGCTTTTTAAACCAAAAAGGAAGAAATCATACTCCAAAAAAATCCAAGAATACTTACATTTTTACTAGATGCTCCGGATGAAATCTACTTGATGATGAAGGTAATTTGTGAAACTTTTCAAAACCAATTTGATATAATGTGGTCATTATTTTAGATTTGTGTTATGTTTGGAATTGGCTTTACGTAATGAAGAACTTTTGAATTTAAAAGTAGGTGACATAGAGCACAAAGAAACAATTCTGGTTGGTCATATACCCAAAACAAAGACCAACAAGCTTCGTTTATTTGTGATCACTGCAGAGTTTGAAAGAAAATCAAAATTCATGGAATTATTTAATAAATATATCACTCTGCGTCCTAAGCAGACGTCCCACGATCGGTTTTTCCTAACCTACTGAAACGGCAAATGCACAGTTCAGCCAGTTGGAATCCATGCTATTATAAGTGTACCAAGCAAAATTGCCAACTATCTGCATCTGCCAGAACCATCACTTTATACGGGACATTGTTTCCGTCGAACATCCGCCACTCTCTTTGCCAACGCAGGCGGCAGTAAAGAAAATTTAAAACGTCACGGAGGGTCGAAAAGCGACACGATAGACTGCACAGTCTCATGTTGAAGAATCTGTACTCAATAAAACAAAAATCGCAAAGACGATTTTAGGCAATGGTCAAACTGACAACATAGTTGTTACCAATGATAATTCTACTAAAGAAGATTTACACATTGTTAACATAGATAATAATCCTCAAACATTTTCAATTGAAACTCCTTCGACTTCAGGAATTAATTTTTATAATACGTCAGGGTGTAAATTTTTACGGTTGGCGATAAAAATTTGTATGCACCATGTCAGTAAAGTGTCTTTATCGAACTCACCTGTTACTCGCGTCGCTCGACTCCTAATCTCAGACTCGTTCGATAAAGACTCACTTTACTGCCTTAGTACATAAATAACTATTATATAATGTGATACTTTTTAATGGAGTTTTAGAATATTTGAAACTAACTGTCTAAGAGCTGGCGCGGCTGTTATCATCAAGTGTCTGCGAAGTCGCAATTTTGTTTATGATTTCCTAAGACAAGCAAAATTTTTTATGAAGCACGACTTTCTCGGCAACTCAAAGATAAAAAAGTTGACAATAATTAGAGACAGTACAAGGGAATCAGCAAAACTGATCTTTGCATTCACTGGAATGGGGAACTTGCCCATTTTTTTAAAATTTCATTAAAGTGTGTATTTATGAATAAAAACACGCCACACCGCTCTTAAATCGCAGTATTTACTTTGCAATAAATAATTAAAGCTGAAATCCTTGCCACTTTTCACGAAAAGCACTATGACGTCACCAGGTGAAAACTAGTCTTGCGTGGTGTCCAACAGATGGCGTACTTTAGCCGAGCGGTACGTCTTCACCCTAATTAATGGGCGGCGGTTGGCTTTGAGACGTCCGCATATTCGGTCATAGGTCTTTTGTTTATGTTAGAGAAAAAATTTAAAAAAGTGTCGGAAAGCTCAATCAATTCTCTTTACATAAGCTGTCTACAAATTTTTCGAAAAAAAGAAAAAAAAAACGATAATTATCGAGATATTCGAGGAAATGTAGGAAATTACACGTTTTCCTATAGAGTGTATGTAAATTTTAAAAAAATAATTTTTCTCATAAACCTTTGTTTCGAAGGGCCGAGATTAACGGAGCGTCAAAGTAGTACATAATATTAAGTGAACATTGTATATGAGATCGATTTCAATTAATTACCGATTAATTACGGTGACAAAATGGAGAAATTTTACCGAAAAAAAAAAGTCCCAAATCCCGCCCCCTTTATTCCTTCATTTTTGTCGGAATAGGCTCATTTAACATTTTTTTATTATCACATATTCTGAAAGAGCTTGGTGAGTATAGTAAGTATGACAAAAATTAGAATTTACTGACACCGCCTTCATGTATAAAAAAATTATTAAAGTCGGCGCGCTTAAAAACGCTCAGGATAACTATGTAGTCGAGTTGTGACGTCAGATGGCTGAACCGCCCAGTGAACACGCTGTTAATGCAAGTAGAGTAAAATCTGGAAGTAAAGTCGCTTAGTTTTAGAGAAAAAAAAACGGCGTAGAACCAAACCAGACTTGTGGGATTCTTTAGTAAGATAATCGTGTACACGAAATCATTTTTTACGACATTTTTTGGTGGTCGAGAACTTTTTTATTTCGGAAAAAAACTCAAAAAAATAGATTTTTAATGAAATATGTTTTTTAACGTTTCCACCGCTATATCTCTGAAAATATTTGTGGTATCAAGCTATTTTTTTTTTTAGATTAAAGTAGACACAATAGCGCTTCGAACAACGTCCCACGTGAACCCGATTCATTCTTTTTTAAGTTGGAAAAATAATAGGAAACTCAAACTTATTATTTTCAGTAGCGTAATTTTAGACAATCGAGAAAAAAATTATTTATGAAAATTTGTAGTGTGTCCACGGATGGACGTAAGTAACTATACTTGTAAAAAACTTTATTTTTCGTTTTTCGAAAAAAACTCATTCTTCATCATTTCTTTTGCTTATTATATAAATACGATTCACATTAAGAAACTTCGATTCTGTTGTACAGGGTGCGCAAAAATATAAAAATTCAGATTATCAAAATTAAAAATTTTTAAATCAAACTTTTTGAAGCATTACAATTAAAGAGCTTAACAGGAGTAATTAAAAGCCAAAAAAAAATTTTATGGGCATTATTGTTACTAAAATATTTGATATTAAATATAGACGGACTTTTTAAAATTAAATGCGAGAAAATAACCAACACTTGATCAAGTAAATGCGCTGCTCCAAAGTCAGCATCTTTCTGAAGATATTAGTTGACAAATGTTAACAAATAACAATACCATCTAAACATAACTTGACAGGAACAATCTTGATTTATATTCACAAAATGAAATGGCGGTCCTCTTCTAAAAATAACACGAAGTTAATTCAACCAAGGCAGAACCTGAGTCGGAAAACTTTGAAACACCCTTCATACCTAAACTTAATAATAATAGATACAAACAACGTTTCATTACAAGTAATATGTAGTCTTAAAAAAATAATAATCGATAAGATTTGGAAAAAAAATCGATTTAATTTTTAATATAAAATATCCTAGTAACAATAATTCCCACGAAAAACATTTATTCGGCTTCTCCATTACTCCTTTTAAGCCCCTTAATTTTAATGATTCAAAAAGTTTGATTTAAAAATTTTTAATTTTTAAAATCTACATTTTTATATTTTTTGCACACCCTGTACAACAAAATCGAAGTTACTCAACGTGACTCGTATTTATATAACAAGCAACAAAAATTATAAAGAATGACTTTTTTTCGAAAAACTGAAAATAAAATTTTTTACAAGTATAGTTAAGTCCATCCGTGGACACACTGTATACATGCTGCATACAAATGGAAGCCAATAGTATTGAGTCAGCGATTTTTTTTTAACGGGCCAAAGTCATATTCTTGCGCGCTCGGCTGTAGCAAGCCTGCCGACTGCAACGATCTGACGGTCCCGGTCGGGGTGTATGTAGTAGTTTAACTTATATCAATAGATACAAAACCAGTAGTGATCAAAAGCATCAATATTATTATTGTTCAATATTTCATATATTGTACAGTAGTATTGAACATATGTTGTTAATATTAAGAAATTGTATAATAAATATAAAATAGTCTCCTTTTAATATTAAAAAGACAGGTAGGTAGATATAAATACCTAATCTATAAATATCAATCAGTGTTACTAACTACCCACCTAATTAGTAAGTTTATTAGACTTTTTTAAATGAATGAAAGTAAAAACGTACGCATAAAATGAGTTTTATTGTTGAAATAAATTTTCTATTTGGATAGATAAATATGTAGTATGTAGAGTTTATGTAGGCCCTACATTAATAGCATTCTAATTCGTTCATATCTGCCTCGAAATCTTTAATAATGTTGTTACAGGAACGACATTTGCACTCGTTGCAACATTTTAGGCCTTCCTTAAATAAGCACATTTTCGATTGTCACAATTTTTATCCGAACATTGAATACTTAATGATTTTCGACAACCGCACTTCTACGCGACTAATCTGACCAACCCTGCATGCGAGGTGTATTAATTGCGTCCCAATGTCGCATTTAGCGCTGATAAAAAAATCGCTGTTGCCACACGGTACATTTTAGGAAAAAATATATTGTTTCAAAAACTTATGTGATTATTAGGCTTTATTTTCTTCGCTGCATGTATGTAAATATTTTCAAAAATAAAAAAGTTTATCGATTGGTGAAAATTTCAATACATAAAATATATATTTTTAGTTTATCTGATTTTTAGAGAAATGAAAGTGCGAATTGTGCCCAAATCGTTTATATTGGTAAAAGCGCTACAGTGTGTGCTTTAATTTGACACAAAACAAATTTCGGTACCTTTAATAGTTTTAAAGATGCCATATCTGGTGGAAACAAAAAAAAACAATTTATTTAAAAATACATTTTTTTCACTTTTTATTGATTTAAAAAGTTCGAGACCACAAAAAAATGTCGTAAAATATGATTTCATATGCCCGGTGACATACTTAAAGGAACCTAAAATGTTTGACCTGGTTCTATGCCAAAAAAAAAAAACGACACGATAGACTTACGAAATCGCTGCTCTAATATAGGTATCGGCGCACGCCAAGTGACGTCACTCTACGGACTGTTGGCCGACCGAGCGTGTTTCTATTCAAATGCGAATATCTCTGTGGCTATTGATTCAATTGAGCTGAAATTTTTTTCTGAGTTTGTTATACTTTAAAATGAGGAAGAAAAAGTAGGAAACTGCCATATCACTAAATAAAAAAAAAGTTTTAGCAAATTTAATTCTATTTAAATTAGCTAGAGTAGTCTTTTAGCGTAGGAGCCAAGATTAAAAAGTAGCCAACTGTAGAAGATCAAAATTTGCGATTTTTTGCCGTACATGGCCGACATTTCAGGAGCTATCTCCGAAACGAAAAAAAAAAAAATTAAAATTTTGATGGTAGCAACAGATTCATGGTGGAAAATACTCGTTTGACCTTATTTTTTATTTCGAGCTAACTCCCACCGTTTCGGAGATATCTGCGAAAAATAGCAAAAAACAGCTTACATTTTGGAGCCGAAAAAATTGCAAAAACAGGCAATCTTGACATGTTCATATTTTTCGAAAAACACCATTGAGACAGCCGTACGATGTCGCGACGTAAAGAGGAAGTCTTCCAGATAAACCTGATCGTAAATTGCACGGCGAAATTCGAAAATTCGGCTCGGCACGAACGAATCAAAAGTAGCATTTTGTGACATTTCAGAATATTCAAGATGTTATACACGGAGTAGTATTTAAATTTTAGGTTAGGTTGTGTTCACTGCTAGTTGTTTCTGACAACTGAGCATGCGCATGTGGAAATGTCAAAGTCAAAGTAGAATCGGTGTCGCTTGACGCCGTCATCCGACTTTCACCTGGTGACGACACGTTTCAAGACTGGGTAAAATTCGGCAGATTTTAATCGTATGTAATATCACTAGTGCTTAAAATTTTATCGAAAATTTTTTCGAAAGCGTTGTTGCCTGGTAATATAAAGAGTGCAAATTGGCAGTTTATTATCTGATTAAATCCCGACCGCTTTAGCGGGAGGGATTTAATCTTTGATAATAAACTGCCAATTTGCACGAGTTATATTAACTAGGGGTAACTTAGCTTGAGAAAAAATTTTTAGACAAAATTTAAAGCACGAGTGGTATTTGAGGAGAATATTTCACGAATAAATAATTCATTAAGTACATCTTCAATATTATGTTTTCTCATTAACTCCCTTCAGACGTTTTCTTGTCACTTTTTGGAGCTTACTGACCTTTATTTTCAATTTCATTATTAATTTGATATACAGAAATATTTCCAAACCGACTCATATTATCAAAACAGCAAATCTGAAACAAACGCAGTAGAAACAACGGAGATTCGCTATATTTTAAAATAATCTAGTGACGTTTCCATGGCAACTAGTAAATAAAACGAGTTGAAACCTTAGATATTATAATATATAGACTGGCTTAACACCTTTCAGGCGTTTCTGAGGTGCAATATGACGAGGAACGATAGAGAGAGCACTACTTTAGTACCGATGTCTCGCCCAAATAAAATATACACCCATGGTTCCGAGATTGACATAGAGAGCGCCATCTAGCGCTACAAGTTATATTCCATAATAAATGTTCATCGACTCATATTTACGATTTACGTATTTAATCCTTACTCTTAACTTACGAAGTTTATGAATTATGTTGAGGTTTGCTTTGTTAAGCAAAGAGAATTTTAAATACAACAAATTATAATGTTTGATGCACAGCTTTGATTCAACGAGTTACTTTTTGGTAGATTACCATATGTAAGTACTATACATTTTTAGTTTGTTCCAGAGCGAACGTGTACTTGACATTTATAATTATTCGCTTTGGAATTGAGGTGTGTTTTTGTTTGCTACTACATAATACAATATTACAATTTACAAGGTACGTTAACAATTAGTAATAAGCTAGAGAAGATATTTATAGATAAAACTTAAAAGCTCGAGTAGCTCTATTTGCCAAAAACATTTCACGACAAAAACGTCAAAAAATTTTCGCATATTTGCCGCTGCAGCGAGCTAAAAAATTAGAGCGATAAATTTTACATGTTGATCCTGTCAAAAGCCGATCTAGCTTGAATTACCACTAATAATGACGTTTGATTGATGCAATGTTGTGAAAAAACGGGCTCTCATTGGCTATAGCGTTAATGAGTGAAATAATCGCTTATATTTCTGGAAGAGATTTTTTTTTTAATTTTTTGTCTGGGTTTTTAATGATGTTAGTTTATGATTTTACGTATTTTAATTCAATTTTGTTTTTTGGGCAAGTTCCCTATTATATCTTTAAACTGACATAATTTCAGTAAACGCAAAGATCACTTTTGCCGATTCCGTTGTGCTGCCTCTATTTAATTATGTGACTGATCATAAGGTAACAGCTCCCACTATTCGATTACTTTTACATCCACTACGTAGTGGAGTGCAAGTATAGCAATAGTAAAGCAAAAATTTGAAATTCGAGTTCTGGAACTAGATAATATTTTGATTTTATTCTGTTGAAGGGTTGTGGGGTTAAGAGCCCATCAAATTGGGATTTAGTGCATATGTACGAGAAACCAAGGCCTCAAAATTTCTTAGCACCAGCCACCCCACAAGCCCTCTTACCACCCCCCCCCCCCATTACCGCCCTCGGCTCATTATGAAAGGCGATAAAAAAATTAAACTGTGATTTGGTGTGTATATAAGAACCAAAGGCCTCAATTATGTGTTTGGCATCAGCCACACCCACTATCATTCCCTTTAAAAGTGGGATATGTGGTAGTGGACACTCCGATAGGAGAAGACTTGGATTGGAAATCTGGATCTGGAGGTAGTGATTCCTTAGACAGCGGTTTCTTTTTTTTTTTTTTTTCATTTTTTCATATTCACCTCAAATTGGATCTCTTCTATATTTTCCAACTCATCCTTTTGAAAACCTTCCGTACCTGTTTCTATTATCAAGGATGCAGTCATTATGTGATAATCCGACTTGAACGTTTTTACAATCGGCACACGAAAGCTTTTCGTATAGGCAATTACTAACCTGTTCTCGTAAGTTCTCAACTGTTGTATTAAGTTATATTGTTGGTCGAATATATATTTTAACGCCCATAGGATGAATGTCTCGTGTTGGAAGCACTGCCAGGTTTCGAACAACTTTTCAAATGATGGCTCGATAAAAATAAAATAATGATCATTATTATGGGCATTTTTTAATTAGTTCAGTAGATCCGAGTCGATTAGTGTAAAGCGTCATCGCTGCATTATACCACATATCAAACCCAGATTACACTGCCCAACAGGTACTTGACCCAACTATAGGATAGGGAGGTACAGTGAAATTACACAAGAAATATGTTAACATACAAAAACATGTATAAATAAATATGTATCACACATATCTATAACTTTAATAACTTATGGTAGATAACAAGGTAGAAAAAGACAAACCATGATTTTTTAACATTATATACATAAAAAGATTCGTCTATGGTAATATGTTTTTAAAGCATTCAGACAATTAAAAATATCTATATCACCGCAGATTGCATTGTGGTTGTCGCACATTACATAGATGGGTGAGGATATTGGATACACAGGCTGAATACAATTACGTTATCTGAAGAATTTTGTTTATAATAATAATAACAACGATAATAATAATTTATTTATATTCATTAATGACATAACATAACATAATAACAATAAACAAGTAAATGTATATAATATTAATGTATGTATACTACTACATGAATGTTTGATATAGTAAGAAAGAAGTCGACAAGTTTTTCGTAAGGGGGATTCTTGTTGATTTTCTATTATGGTCAGAATGCACTAATGGTATATGAAAGAAACGAATGTTTTCTTTGAAAGTTATCTGCTGAATACCCAAAATAATAATTTTTTAACAATGATGTAAGCAGAAATAATGGGTATCTATTTTTTAAAACTACTACATAAATATAAATATATTAGTCCCGGAAATATCTTCGCACCCGTTGGGGAAAATATTCTCAGTCGGTTTTTTTGCATAATCTTATGGAAAATGGTCACCTGAAAACAAATCTGCATGTTGCCAGGTCTAAAAATGGGTCAAAAATTGTTTAAACAGTTTTTTTTTAAACAAATTACAAACATTGTTTATTTTGCTCTGGACAATTTTTTTTTGGGGTTTTTGGGCGATTTTGAACAAAAAAGGTCTAATTCACGTTTCTCCTGGTTTTAATTACCTTCGTCCTCGTTCTCGTCCTCTCCTTCCCCCTCCACATGTTCCTCTTCATCCTTTTCTCTCCCTTCGTTAACTTCTTCCTCATTTTCTTTTGTAATCTATATTTTCTGTGAGAGATCAACGGGATTAATTTCATTAGATTTTTCATCTTAAATACTTTCTATTGAGTCTTCGATAGCACTATCGACATGACTAACCTTTTTGTGTTTTCGGTTCTGAATTTTCGTGTGAAATATGTGTTTGTGTTTCTGCTTCTTCGAATCTTCTTTTTCTGAATTTTCTGATTCCTCGATTCCCGATGCTAGGTTGGGTTTGGGTCATGCTTGTTGCCAGCAGCGAGAGCCATATGACGCATGTTTTTTTTTTCATTTTTCCCCCCGCTTTTCTTTCCCAGTTTGTTTATGATTCTCTCGATTGTTGTTTTCCACCTGTAACATGGTCTCCCTATTTTTAGTTTGCTGCTGTTCAGTGTTAGCGTTTTCTTCAGTATCCTTTTTGCTTTAACCTTCTTGATCTTTTCCCTTATCTCTTTGCTTACCATTTGTGTGATTGAGCTTCCATTACTCTAGGTGTCAATGCGTGTTTGACTTTTGCTCCATGTATCTATTATTGTTAAGTCAAATATGTGTGCTAGGTTTTCAGCGCGTTTCCATTTTCGTTAGGCCATATGTGCAGTATATATGCATTGAAATTTCCAGGTATACGATTTCACTGCACTATGTATATATGTATATAAACTATGATTTACTGCGTTAGAGGGAAGCACTGTGGAAAGTTTTGGTTTGTGTACCTAATTAAACACTAACTAATTAATATTTCTTATCAAGCTGAGGTATAAATTATTTTACAAACACTTTCACTTATACAAACTTCCATACGTTGTCACTTTGTATTTAACTTTTACAAGCTTTATGGGTATCCATGGTGACAGAACACTATAAGTCATCTCCCTGCCTACCACGATATGATCTATTTATCGAGTTGAGTTTCCGCTGCTCTAGGTATCAAGATTGCTCTTTTCTGTGTGTATTTTCTTGGAAACCATTTTCCTTATCACGCGTACCTAGATTGAGGTGCCATAAGGATTCAGTTTGGACGCTACACACCGACAGTGCCCCACTGATTATTTCTGGTCTAATCCAAATTAAACTCGTTCGAATATTTTTAGCAATTATGAGAATCTCACCTGAAAGATAGGTATACTTTAAGAGTATTGCGACACTGATCATTACGTGTTCAATTTTGATTAAATTTGTTTGAATATTTTTAGTAATTATAAAAAACATACTTGAAGGTTCACACAGGAAATCTGTATAATCACATTTTCATAGCGATGCATTACTGATTTTTCGGGTTATTATTATCACCATTTTTATCATGCGTAATTCTCTTGATTGGCTGAAAGAAATTCGGTTTTGGCTATTAGTTATTATTTGTATTATTGACCTAATAGTATGCCTCTGGTTTACTCAATACTATTTAAAATATTAGGTTTTGAGTTAATAAATTAGGTTAATAGAGATTAAGTTGATAAAGTTATTAGAGTAATTAAATTTAATAAAATAAAATAAATTAGTTTATAGCTTAGCTTTCTGTGGCTTCTGGCGTAGTGATTGTTGTTTTTTTTCCCTCTTCTTTTTGGACTTAAAAAACTTTCCACTGAACACACAAATTTATTATTTATTTATTTACACTTTTACGTTTAATATGTCTGTCTTGCTTTGCTTTATAAACACGTATTGTTCACTTTTGACACTGAATATTTATTGCTTTCTTTAACGCAATAAAGCACTTGAAAGGGTCTTTTAGGTCTATTTAGGTCGACCGTCAACTAAGGCACAGCTTTACAGTTTATTTTTTGGTACTATTTAAAAAACACTAATAGTAATTTTCAATTTATTAACTGTATATGAACTTTTTTTTCCTATTATGACATGTCACGTAAAGCAAAATTTATTGGCTCACCGGTGGCTTAAATTTGATTAAGTTTACCGTGGTTTTAACTGATTTTTAGCACTTATTTCGGGAGCATCTTACGATGCGTCTATACACGCCGTTTGTCAACTTTCGCATCAAAACCTCTAATAATTGTCATAGAAACAAAATCTATTAGATTACTATCCATCAAAATTCTTACTGCTGTTTTCATCTTCACTGGATTGCCTGTCCAAAGCTTCCACGCGTTTCAATTTTGTTTCATGCCAATCTTGAGTCTCTGGTACCATAAGTGAGCTTTAAATTTGTGTACTGTTGTTCGCGACAAGCCTTGATCCGTGGATTTATATTCGTGAAGTTTTTTTAAAAACACAAATCTTGGTATGGTGCTAAAGTTGGCAGTCAGTGGTGCTAAGAACCAAAGTTCTAAGTAAACTTTAATAATAAAAATGGAAATATCTGAAATATGTTTTCGTTCTGAACCCGTTAAATGGAATTCATCCCGAAACAAAAAAATCTTTAAAGTATAAATGGCTTTTGCCATCCATCGGGTATGATGCATCGCTCCTGGAGCACGAAAGGATATGTCTCGCGGAGAAACTTCCTCCAATACTATGAATGCTAATTCCAGACACTCCCTATAATCTTCTCGGGTTGACGTTCTGAATATTTGAAAGTACGCTGTAAGGTGGGAAATTTCACCTGTATTTGGTAGGTAGTCGCTGACATACTGTTCTTCAAACCCAGACTTGAAATATTCTTGACTAATTTTGGGCCATTCCTGTTGGAACCTTTTAAAAATTGAAACCAATTGGCAGCTTGTTACTCCAAATTTTTCCTTGAACACCGCTCTAAGGACCAACTCATAAATATAAATGTGGTGTCAGCAAGCCAGATACGGCAGTTCTCTTTCCAGGAGCTGTTCTAGTAGAACACAAGTACCGTTGAAAACTTCTGTATTTGTAACTGTGGTATCGAAATATACTTGTTTATTAGATGGAAGTTTACTTCTAGTGATGGCATGAGCGTAATGTCCAAGAAGATAAACTCGATCATCATGATGCAAAGTAACTCCCGCCATATCGAAATTAAATAGGGTTTTCCCACTAATTTTATTTTTACATTTTATGTCGTGAAAATGATATAATAAAACATTCTATTAATTTACAACAATTTACTTCTTTAATAAGAATTACTTCTAAGAAAATATCGTTAAAACAACTTGCTAATAATTTCAGGGCTTTTTAAAACGGGCATTTTTACGCGCCAGAATGACGTATCTGCCCGGAAAACCAATGAGATTATGGATATAATTAATTGGTAATAGATTCTAACTGTGTGTTAAAGGAAGCTTTCCTCTAAAACTCCTCAGAATTTCCTCTTTTATTGTTTGTACTGTGATTGGTCTAAAACAGTGGACTTATAAATATTGGCCAATCAGAATCCAGATAAATACCACACAAGTTATTCGTAAAAGCGTCGGACATTGATATTTTGCAGTTTAGGCTTAACCTTCACCAGCGTCTGCATTGACAGTTCACATCAGATGATTAACCTAAAACTTTATTTATATTTTGATATTTGGATTGTTTAGAGTGAAAATATTTTATCAGTTTCTGGTTTATGTTTTATTAATTCTACGATCAAAAGGAGTAAAGTGGAAGAGGGATATGTTAAAGGTGCTGCTGATAATTTACCTAAAGTAGACTTTGAAATGACGCATTTTTATAACAAATCTTTTCCCAGATGAAATATTTGTTTAGATTTTACAGCAGAAAACCACTTTTTTCGTCTTTCAATATTGAGTGGTACTGTCAAAAATAATATTGAGGGAGCATTTTCACTAGTATTATTACACAAAGGTACAAAACAAACTTTTTTAGGCATTTTGATAATCCATTACAACTCATAATAATTAAAAAGTGCTGTCAATAAATAGAGGTTATGTTTTATATTTTTCACGGCTATCTTATGCCGACTTTTTATTGGATTTCAGGGCGTTGACGTCACAACGCGCTAATTCATGGCTGTTTAAAATGAACCCAATATTTTTCAAACTTTAAGTTTTTTTTTTCGTTACTATTAGTAAAATTAAAAAGATAATAAATATGCCATAAATCATTTTTTTACGTGAATTAAGTATTTCAGCAATATTTTTTTTTTCTGGGAAAACACTATTATTGGAAATATTCAATTTAAGATCACCGAATTCACAGTCACTCATCACAGTACAAGAGACAGTAAGATACTGTTAAAGCCGTACTCTCTTTAAAACAACAAGCCCTTCCAGATGATTCACTGTTACTCCCTCTAGCAACGACTTTCCACTTTCTTGGGAAAAGGTAAACTATTTTATATTTATCCATTGTGAGTTAGCTCCTACCCATCTATTGTTACTTCTTAGAAAAGGTCAATTTCACAATATGGAGTATTTCAAGAAATTCAGAATCTTGGGGGCAGAGCTGGTAAAAGTACTCATTTGAACTACAAGTACTTTACTTGAAGTAATTTCACCATATACTTTGTACATAAAACTACTTCAAGTACTTGATACTTGAAGTAGTACTTTGTCCAGCTCTGCTTGGGGGTGCTTGCGGCACGTTTTCCTCTTAACCGATTTGACTCAGATTTTCAAGGAATTACCTTTTTAGAAATTGGAACCATTGTGGAGGGTGCCGCAAACTAAACTTGATAATTTTTTTCGGTCAAGTATAAATAAAGGCCACCCTAACCCGCAGTTTGTGTTACATCTTAGTGCAATTGCAAAAGATGGCGTTTAGAGGTACATGTGGCGCATATGACGATAGTGTCATAGTGGGCTCTAAAATATCATTATTGGTCATTCACCGCCACTCTTCAGGATTTAAATCATTACCAAGCGAATTCTGTATCTGATGACACACTCGACTTAGATGTTGGTGAGCGGCTGCAGCAGTGGGTTGAAGTGACGTCAATTTCACGGAGGTGTTAAGTTGACTTCGTGAATGTCATGTATTGATAGTTGTTAATGAATACTTCTGATTTAGGAGGTCATACATTGCCAGAAGAATACTCCATTTTGTAAAATGGTTCCTGCTGGACAACTTTCCTGCTTGCTGATTGCTGCAAGCCTAGGTGTTTCTCGAACATTTTAAGAACATTTTTCCTTTGCTAACGAGTGCAGATGTTGTGTCGCACCCAGTAATGGCATGTAGAAATAATAGATGATTTTCACATATAGGAAACTTATCTATGCGAGAAGAAGAGTATCTCTTTGATTCTATTTTTCCTCCACCTAATTTGAGGATTTTGTTGGCTCGAAGGAGTACGTCCTATTAGGAGAATTAAAATATCTTCTCCAACGATATTTGTGATGTTCTGTAGTTATTTTTCGAGCGTCGTTCCACTATTAAAACGTCGGCGTCGTCCCTACCCTGTTTCACAGAGATGTTGACAAACTGTAGTTTGTGCATCCGGATTGATATTAATCTGGTTTTATTAGAGCGATTGGATACGAACTTTTCTTGGCTCAGAGTCACTTGCATTGTTTCGTCGAAAAGGATTTCTACCTATCCAGAAATTGAAGCAGTTCATCGAGGTATATGAGGTTCCTAGAGTAGATTCATTTAAGATCTAAGCATTTCGATTTTGTTATATACCAATTCTTAATCAATATAATGGAGGATCCGAGTAAACACATGATGGGGGGATGGTTTCTTTTAGTGGCTGATTTCTTTTTTTGAAATAAGTCTCTCACTAATAAAGCTGGTCCAAATATCTCAATTACCTACGATTTATAGAGGCGTGTCTAGAATATTGCATACCCTCTTTAATGACTACATTTTTGATTAGTCATAACTTTTAGACAGCTTTCAGTGAGAACTTGAAGATGGTAGAAGAGATTCTGCCGAAACGTCGTTTAGACAACCGTGGCTCCAGTAGGAGCCTATCAACTACGCGGGAAAACACCCGCAAGCACACGGAAGTTTAGTTTGAGCAACGAGGAGTAGCAGCAGACAGCTTTCTGCGAGAACCTGAAGATGGCAGATGGGATTCTGCCTAAACGTTGTTTAGACAACCGTGGCTCCTGCAGGAGCATATCAACTACGCGTGAAAACACTCACACTTCATTTAACACCCGCGAAAACCTAAGAAACGTATAGAAAAGAGTTGTGCGCCTTAATGCAAAACTTAGATAGAACTATAGATAAAACATTGAACAAAGTTTAAAATTAACTATTACTTAATTTTAAACTGGCAACAGCGCTTTTTGTTAAATAAAAATTAGTTTCGCCCAATCTGGCAACGTTGTTGCATCCAGTTTAACTGGTCAAGATCAAAAACTACATTTCAGTGAGATCAAAGAAGTGTCGCATATGGGCTTGATATGTTGTCATAATGAAAAACTGATGACGTGACAATTATTACTGATGATCAACTATACTTACAAACACCACAGATGCGCGCATGCGCAAATTGCGTATAATCTTCGAGTCAAGATATTTCACAATATCATCGTAATTTCGTTGTATTTGAAGAAACCTTGCTTCCAACTGATCTACTTGGTTTAAAAGTTCCCTGCAAGGAAATGTACTTTCTTGACCTACCGCCACTAATTAATTATAGTCCAGTCGATTAAGGTATTCACCTACAAAAACTCGCAAAATGAATATATATATATATGTTTAATGAGTTCGTATAGAATAATATCCTGAAAAGATTACATTTCGCTCGGGTGCAGAACATAAATAAAAGAAAGTGAAGGAAAATATTTTTTTCATCCATTTTTTAAAAATTTTGAAATTAAGTCAAGCTAGGAAAAAATAAAAATACTGACGGATAGATCACGTATGTATGAACAAAAAATGTCCTAACAAAATTTATCGCTAAACAAGTTTTCCCGGAAAAAAATAGTCAAGTGTAACGTTATAACTCGGAGCGAGATCCATGCGTGCGCACGCTTGAATACGCATGACTGTGACACCGATACACTGAATTACATGTCACTAAATCAGAATTTGTTGAATCTATATGAATGTTGGTTCATTTAAAAGATGTAAATTGTAGCTTTCTGATGCTTTTTTGTTTTAAACAACAAAAGCAAAGGACGGATAGCAAAAATACACTTAACACTCAAAGAAATAGTATGGGTAAATTCAACAATATTTTAATTAATAAAAAGTTGTCGTACAACAAAACAAACATTAACTTAAAAAATAGATGAATAAGACTATTATTTTGTTCGTCTGACTATTATTTTGTTGAATTCTGTCAAATTAAACTAGATAATAGTATATTTTATTTTTAACTATCGTCGAATTGTAATTCTAACCCAGTATCAGTTCGCTGTATTATTGTACTTGGTAGACAAACCAATATTATTGTCGTCTTCTAGAAGTTCTAAAAGAATTACCATAAAATTTGCTTGCTTACCACGTAGTCTATTACAGAAATTATTTCCAGATGACGCCACATACAAATCACTGACAATAATCAATCATGCATTATCTTATACTCTTATGAATTTATAGAAAATTAATAACATGATTGCAATGTTCAAATTCTCTCAGGGATCATCGATATATTTGGATGGATCTTATAAACGATCTCTAATCTTTGGTTTGGGTGGTCTGATGTCTCAATACTGAGATTTTGGCTAACCAAAAAAAACTTCATCATACAATAAAGTGTAGATCAACCTAAAAATTAGTTGGCGAACAAAAAACAAAGTCGTTGTACTATTTAATTGTAGACCAAATTGAAAATGGTTAGTGAACATAAAAAATGTCATTGTACTATTTAATTTGTTACAAGAAGATATGATTATTAAACTACTATTTGTTTACGAAAACAAATAAAGTTGTATGACTATTCTTTTCTGATTGATTTAACTATGAAACTAGATAGGCACGATTTCATATGCTCTTTTTGGTTGAATTTACCTATCATTTTCTTTGAGTGTATATATATCATCACGCCCGAACTCAATCGTTGCAATAATAAATATAGAAAAAAATAAAAGCCCTTCAAAGAAATGCTTTCTTCATTGAGAACTGTTAAAAAGTATGTACACTTCATGATTATTATGGATTCACAAAAAAATACATTCTTGATAAATATATATATTGGAGGCTGTAATTTGCCAAGAACTTGACCCATTGGAAAAAATAAAATATCACTATTTCGGAAAAAAATGTATACTTTTCGAATGTTCAAACACAAATTCGTTTATTTGTAAGCATTTTTTCGAAAATATGATTAATCAGATCATGATAAGAAATTGCGATTTTCACGATCTTATCCCTATAACTATGAAAATATCTTTGATTCTTTTGAATATAAATTCTGGAACTTTTCCAATACATTAACAAATGTATAAGGAATCCATTGGATATAGCTGAAATGTGGATAATGTGTAATAAATACAATACAGTAAAGGCACATAAAAATTTATGCGAGCGATTCAGCGGCTATTAATACACGTAAATTAGATTTAAAAAAACTGAATAAGAGAAATAATTTATAAAGTAATAATATTTGAGATGCGTACTCTCGATAGGGTTAGAAACAGATACCCGAAAAGTTCCCTCCCTCAAAATTAGAGGTGGATCGTCCCTTTTGTTGCAAAAGATCACCCCTAACGGGGACTTAAAGCTGGTTTTTCACTTTTATCTTGCAAACCGTTCGTCGGAAGAGAAAAAAGTATAGGAAATAAAAAATTTGTCGTTAAATTCTGCATAAAAAATATCGTATTAACCTTGTAGCTTATCCTCACCTAGTTCGCGCTAACAGCATCCGAACAGAGGGGGAAGTACTTCGGAGCGCACAGGTAAAAATCAATCCTACTCGAAGTTTCACAGCGAATATCTTATCTTTGTGATATTTTCAATAAATAAAAAAAATATTTAAAAAAAATATAGAAAAAAACTATTCCTGTGCATTTTTCTCGTTAAAGTAACCTGTTTTAAGATATTCGCTGTGAAACTTCGAATAGGATCGACTTTTACCTGTGCGCTTCAAACTACCCCTCTATTCGGATGCTGTTAGCGCGAACTAGGTAAGGATAAGCTACAAGATTAATAGGACATTTTTTTATGCAGAATTTAACGACAAATTTTTTATTTCATATACTTTTTCTCTTCCGACGAACGGTTTACAAGATAAAAGTGAAAAACCAGCTTTAAGTACTCATTTGGGGTGATTTTTTTGCAAAAGAGGGACGTTCCACCTCTAAATTGGGGGAAAACTTTTCGGGTATCTATTTCGAACCCTATCGGGAGTACGCATCTCCAATATTATTACTTTATAAATTATTTCTTCTAAAATATCTAATTTGCTTGGACTATATGTGTGGTGTCTGTGTATGCGTTCATAATTATATATTTTCCCTCCATACTCACTTTTTATCCTCCTATTCACTAATAGTCTAAGATACGTAGTAAGGTCGACCTTGACCGATCAGGTAACCGAATGAAATCTATTTTTTATGAAAAAAAATATGCTAACAAAAGTAACGGTGATGGGTTGCTTAACAAAATATGTTCAAGGCTTTTTTTTTGTTTTTCTTTGGTTTTTTTATTTTTTTTATTTTATTTATACTTATCGTTTCGCAATTAAATTATCTTTATTTTGATAAATAATTTATTTGGTTACCAGATCAGTGAAGGTACCACTTTTTAAACCTAGCAACCAAACAGCCTTGAACGGAAAAATGTAAGCAACCCTGTGTTTACATATTCTATAGGTTTCTTACTTTCGATCAGTGTTAAATTTTTTTGGTTAGAAGATCGGTGAGGTATGGAAAAAAAAATTCATTATTGAATTTTCAATTAAATATAGCCTTGAACATATTTCGTTAAGCAACCCATCACCGTTACATGGCGATGGCATATTTTTTTTTCATAAAAAATAGATTTCGTTCGGTTACCTGATCGGTGAAGGTCGACCTTAGTATGGATCCTGTACTATAAAATGTTATAAATGTATAATCAGAAAAAGAAAAGAGCTTTATTTTACTCGTTAGAACAGTTATAGTATATTGTGTATTTAGGTGTGAAAGCAACGATGCAAATCGAAGCATCGAAGTCCGGGAATGTGCTTTCACACCGAAATACACATACTATTACTTCCACGTCCAGTGGAAGTATAGTAACGACAAAATTTTTTTTTTAATTTTTATTGTCCAAATAGGCTTAAAATATCATGAAACGTAGAGATTTTAAGTTTGAGCGAAAAAAAATTCCGCCTGTCTGTCTGTCTGTCTGTCTGTCTGTCTGCCTGTCTGTCTGTCGGTCTGTCTGTAACTTTTTTTGTGCGCACGTTTACTCTGGAACCGTTTAAAATATTGACTTGAAATTTGGTACACACATGTACTTTAACGAGATCTAGAACTAGATTATATTTTCATCTTGTTCCGTCGAAGGGTTGGGGGGTAAATTGGGGTAAATTTGGGGTAAATAGGTCAATCAAGCAGGTAATAGTCCATAAAATTGGTATTTAGTATATACAAGAGAAGCTAAGTTCTCAAAAAATGTTTGGCATTAGCCACCCCCATTACCACCCCCACCCCCTTATTAAAGGGGATGAAAAAAAATTGTGATTTAGTGTACCTATGTACAGGAACCAGAAACCTCAAAATATTTTTTTACTTCATCCACCCCCACTACCACCCCCCTATCACCACCCCCCCACCCCACTACCGATGTGGGGTATTGTTTTACTGGTTTTTGGGGTAGAGGATTTCAAATATTATATTATTAAAGTTCCATAAACAGTTATTTTCACATACAAAGTTTTTTCGTTGTGAGTGACTTGGATAGAGAATCTGGATGTGGAAGTAGTGATTCCTTGGGCAGCGATTTTTTTTATTTTTTCCTACCCTGACTTAATTTCAAAATTTTGAAAAAATGGATGAAAAAAAATTTTTTTTTCATTTCTTTTATGTTCGGCATCCGAACGGAATGTAAACTTTTCAGGATAATATTCTATATACTTTCACGAACTCATTAAAAAAAAAATCATTTTGCAAGTTTGTGAAGGTTTCACTGTAAAATGTTCTCTGTCGTCTGGGTTATTAGTTTCTCACCTGAGTTCAAACTGGAACTGGTGGTAGAGCATAAGAAGATCCTTAGCTTGCTCCAATTGACCTTCTTCAATTTCTACAGGTATCTTAGTATCCACAATTACTTTATTTTCTACGTATCTTATCGCATAAGAATTCTCCAGTGCGGTCAATAATACGTTCATTGCATCTGTTGTTAGTTCTAAGACACCATAAAAAAGATCCCGTGTAGCGGCAATGGCATCACTTAATAGGGAAGGCACTAAAAATATGATCGTTATGATATGTGAAATATTGACACGCATTCAACCAGAATGAAAAAAAAAAAGAATAGATGGCGGAGGTCTATACCAAAGACTAATAATACAATATAAATAAGACGCGACACTTCAAGCAAACCCATTCATAAATCTCACTGCATAGATTTGACCTTACTAGGCAACTATGCAATATAAACCCGGGATCTCAGCGATGAAGGATGTCAAAACCAGAGTTGGCTCTAACTGGACCTCTATTCTGTAATTATGGGGAGAGTGAGCATTCGTCGTGCGAAGCGAGAGCTCCCATAACACGCATCTCACCCGACCATCCTACACTGCATTCCGAAAGTGCAGTGAATAAGTGATAAACGTGAAGCGATTCATCGAGAATAGCCGAATTTACAACCAATTAGGTTGACGCAAAACCATCACCTGTTCAGTGGTCGATTAATGGTGCAAAGGGTTAATTTTATGAAGAACTTGCCGTTCCCCTACCAAATCCTCCTCGGCATCACGAAGATGTCGTAAAACCTAGAATTTATTTATTGACCAAAAATTCCGTAAGGATATACCCTCGTTATTGGTAATGTATATTTAAAAAAAAATATGAGTATAATAAACTAAAACAGTAATTGTAATATTTGCTAAGAATTATATTATTACTACCACATTGGCGATGAGCAAATCCGCAATATTCATTCTGGTTCACAGATTTAAAAACAATAATTTTTGTTGACGCAAACTGTCATAAAAGTACGGTTAGAATCGCCGTTCACCCGGGGAACTGACTGATTTCCTCACGGTATACCAGGACCTCTATTCCGTAATTATGGGGAGAGTGAGCATTCATCGTGCGAAGCGAGAGCTCCCATCACACGCATCTCACCCGACCGTCCTAGATTATATTCCGTAATTGCAGTGAATAGGTGGTGAACGTGAAGTGATTCAGCGAGAATAGCCGAATTTACAACCAATTAGATTGGCGCAAAAGCATCAGCTGTTCAGTGTTCCGTTGTTATTTTATTGGGTCCACCTCTGGAGAAACTTAGTGATAGTATTTACTTTATGCTCGATGGTGATTCCTGAACGTCGTATGGGGGCTTGCATGAAAGGATTATATCACGGACAAGTTCTTTGCTGACCCTCCCTATAAATGCTCGGTCGGTTAATGGTCAAAAGTAGTGATGGGACTATCCGGATGAAAATTGTAGAAGTATCCGATTATTGAAATACTCGGAACCTTCCGATTATTAGAAAATCATCCGAATACTATAATCCGGATGATTTTTACTGCTCACTGCTCAGTCAGCGACCGATGCTTCGTGAGGACAATACCTAACATGACATTCTGATATCGAGTTCGGAATAAGCCGAGATTCCGATTATTTACCACTTGTCAGTTTCCGAAATCGTTGCTCGTTCGATTCACAATAATAGATAGACAAGGGCAAACAACAAACAATATATCTTATATATGCATACATTGCATACATATAAATAAATATAAAATAATTAAATTACTTTTTTTCTTACATGTGTTATCGAGGAACATGTTTTTTTATTTGTCTTATTATTGTTAGTATATACCTAAGTGATATTTTACTTTCATAAACATTTATCCTATAAAACAATCATTAAGAAATTAACATATTTATTTTTCAAAATATTTTATTTAGAACGCTTCTCGGTGAGAATAGAGAATTAGTGTCCGGAATCTTATAATCGGATGATATTCCAATTATGGAAATTGAAAACCATCCGAACACTGATTTTATTCCGATTCTAAAATCATCCGATTATGTACATTGCACATCGCTAAGACTTAGTATCCGGAATCAAAATAATCGGATGATATTCCGATTATTGAAATCATCCGAGCACTGATATTCCGATTCTTAGAATCATCCGATTATTCCCATCACTAGTCAAAAGGGTTAATCTTATGAAGTACAACTTGCCGTTCCCCTTCCAAATCCTCCTCGGCATCAGGAAGATCTCGTAATACCTAGAATTTATTTATTGACCAAAAATTCCGTAAGGATATACCCTCGTTATTGGTAACATATATTTAAAAAAATATGACTATAATAAAATAAAAGAGAAATTGTAATATTTGCTAAGAATTATATTATTGTTAACTCATTGACGATGAGCAACTCCGCAATGTCTATTCTGAGTCACAGATTCAACAACAATAATTTTTGGCCGACGCAAACTGTCATAAAAGTACGGTTAGGATCGCCGTCTCCCGGGGAGCTGACGGATTCCCTCACGATTTACCAGTAGAAGTAAGTTCACGCATTTTTCGCACGAGGTGATCACTCCCGTAGTTAGAGAATAGAGTTTTATTCATTTTCAAGTGAACTCCGCCCACTTCTCACGGGAATGTGCTTTCACGCTTTTACAGAATAGAGGTCCAGTAGAAGTAAGTTCGCACATTTTTCGTACAAGGTGATCACTCCCGTAGTTAGAGAATAGAGTTTTATTCATTTTCAAGTGAACTTCGCCCACTTCTCACGGGAATGTGCTTTCACGCTTTTACAGAATAGAGGTCCAGTAGAAGTAAGTTCGCACATTTTTCGTACAAGGTGATCACTCCCGTAGTTAGAGAATAGAGTTTTATTCATTTTCAAGTGAACTTCGCCCACTTCTCACGGGAATGTGCTTTCACGCTTTTACAGAATAGATGATGTGTAATCCAGTAAAAAGACAAAGGTAGGTAAGCATGTATTTTCGCTCTCTAAGTAATTTAATAAAAATAAAAACTTCTCCTTATAATCATTAAACATTATTTATTTATAGTTGAACATATGATCTTTATGTTTCTTTAAGTCTTATATTTGAAAAACAACAGTAAGTCGTAATAATAGCATTTCAAAGTAAGCATATTTGCAGTTTTTTAGTAATTTTTGATGTTTTTCCCAACTTTTAATGCATATTTCAGTTAGATGTGCTCGATGAATCAAGAAAATCTCGTTTCATTGGTGAGTATTTAAGCATTTAAATAATGGTCAATTCATAATGGTTCATCAAGCGCTTCAATGTATAAACAACAAAACTGTTTCTGCAGGAGTCGTAGTGGTGACGACGTTGCGTGGGAATAATTCATTTATTATAGATACGTTTTTAATAAGTAATGTGGCTCATTATTCACAGCCATGGGTAATAATTAATTACTCAATGGGCTAGAACCAATCACAAGAATTCATTTTCATTATTCAACAGTTCTTGTGAAGCAATCCCAAAAGACGATGTAAAAATCAAACATCGCATGTACCGTAACTCAATTCAATCTGTCATAATAAGTAGGTCATCGATTTCGCCGAAAGTCAAAAAATGTCACTTTTTTTCGAATTTTCGATTTCGCCAGTGCGTTTCACGATTTGCATCAAATGCAATTCTTCCCCTTTTCATAGTGACTTATAATAATATAACAATATGGGCCTTCAACTGGTAGATTAAAATGGATCTGAACGTTTAAAGATTTCGTGTTTCGCCGAGAAATAATCTGCTGTTTTTAAAATATCCGTAACTTTTTGCTTTTCGGAGATATGGAGGTTTAAAAATGGCGTCAAAAGTTTTTAAGTCAAAATACTTCTTTAAAAGTTAAGTATCTCAGAAACTATGGCACTTGCGCCAAAAATGTTAAGAAACCAAACTGAAGATTGTCGACTAAGCCTTTTTATTTTTTCTTCTGCTTAGAAAATAAAGAAGTTATGACCATACAAAGTGCGTCTTTGCATTTTTCCTCACAATTTGTCTGCAAATTAAATAATTACGTATTTGAACCAATAACCTTTCTTTGTACCAAGTTGCAGACAGTAAATAATTGGTAAAAAGTTACTCCCATTTTTTTGCAAGTTTATAGAAGTCAATGGACGACCGTGCACATTGGATTCGTCTGCAAATAATTAGTACAACAGTTTTACAACCTAAATTTTCCAATAAAACTGTAATCAAACGGTAAACAATTGTACAAAATTGTAAAAAAAAAAAATAACAAGTTGACATGCGCACGATATGGTGATGTACATACAGGGATCTCAGCGTAGACCTTACTAAAAAATAATGACTTAATGACCCAAATTTTGAAAATAATGACCACCTTTTCGAAAATAATGACTAAAAAATTACCTTTTAGTAAGTCCAAATGATTGATATCTATTGTTTTTTTTTTTTAATAAAAAAAAAACAAGAAGAAAACAAGCTAAAAACGTACTCTTCGCCTGTTCACTGAACTTTTTATATAATTGTTACACATTCTTTAGGATACTCTTCGCAATTGTTTGTAAATAATGTTAGTTTTAGACATTTTTAATTTTGTAGTAGTTAGTAGTACTTAGTTGGTAAAAGTGTAAAATAAAGTAAAAATAAAAAAACTATACCGTACCCCTTTTGGGGACCCGGGACCCTCGGATTCCGAGTCAAAAGCGTAAGAACTACACCACCACTTAACACTTAAAAGAACGTACATTTTTACATTATAAGAGACGAGCTAAAATTATATTTCCACGGTTGTATATTATATTATGAAATGTATATTTGTAAAACATATAAATATTTAAATATTAAAATGAAATATCGTTTCTCCAGATTTCAATTACAAAAACATAAAAAATAAAAAAAAGGACAGACAGACATTTTGAAAGTTGTTCAGAATTCGTTCACTAACACAATGATATGAAAATTTTTTGTCTGCGAGCGATATTTACAGTTTTATAAATGTGCCGATCAAATTCAATATACTCTTCGTTTTCGTATTTGCGAAGAGTATAATAACACTTCATAAATGAAACAAATTATAAAAACAATTCCCAGAATTATACAATAACCTTAATAATCGACACACACAAAAAAATTCTGAACTGATGACCAGACATATCGTTTTATATGTATTTTGGTGCGCTGAATCCAAATCTGATGATAAAAAAGATCTAAGGGCCGGTTTATCAGTGCGCGGTTAAATGTTCCTGTTACATAGCTGCCAGTCAACTATAGCTGACTGTTAAAGTCTCTGTTAAATTAAAAAGTGTTTATCCTGCCTTCGACCAACCGGCAGTTAGAAAATCGTCAGCTACATTAAATATAAATTTGGCAGCAGAGTTCCAGTCAGATGGGATGTAGGCAATGTTGCCGGAAATACTAATTTGTAGCATGTTTAAAGAGTATGTACCTGTTTATATTTTGTGTTTCATGTATTTTTTAAAGGAAATTGTTTAAAAAGGTTAAAAATAATACTTACAGAAAGTTATTTTGCAAGTAGAAATATGTTTTCCAATTCAGTAACTAAAAAAAGATGAAAATGTAAACGTGATAAACCACCGAAGGAAATAGATATTTGTAAATAAGCAACAATGTAAATTCATAATTTCTAACACAAGATTTTCGGTTATTTTTCATCCTAATTTGGTTGGTACTTTTTATTCTTGTGTCTGTAATATGAATGATAACTGTCTCTGGGTACTCCGTTTGTGATAATGGAAAATAGCAATAAAAAGCTAAAAAGCAAATTTTAGTCCTTTGTTAGTCGAAATCTTTTATGAAATTCTATATTGTCTAATTCTTCAAAAGGATCGATTCTTTCCTTATAGTGGAGTTAATAGAGATTGTCACTTTGGAAAAATTCCAGGAAGCGTTAACTTTTGAGGATATATCCCTGAATATGTCAGGAACAACATACCAAACGTTACCAACAATTGTCCTTGAGCGTATTTTTTTTTATTAAACAAAATATTTGCAGAATACCAGTCTTTGTCAAATATATCTTAAAATATTTTTTTCTTTCAAAAAGTAATTACGCCATTCGAAAGTACGGGAAATTTCACATCAAAAATGTATATGAAGTTTTTTTGTACGATCAAAAATGTAGGCTCCAGATTTTTTTGTTTAACGCACGAAAATGGAACGCGGAGACACGAATGCCGCGCGAACCGCGCGCGGCCTCAGACCCGCTACACTAAATTTGTTGTAACTTTTGAACTAATTAATGAAATTTACCTCACAAAAGCTTAAATGACAGAAGAAACATGCAGTTATTGGATTATTATATTTTCAAATATAATTATGAATGTATGTAGGAATAGTGCATATATGAAGTAGGAACATAAAGAGATTCGCGATGAGATAGGTTAAAGCTCTACCGTTTCTAAAAATATGGAGATAAAAACTTGGGTCTTTCACATTTTACTCTTGAAGTAATAAAAAGATTCGATGAGTGAAAAAAATCTCAAAAAGTTATTTTTGAAAATTTCAAAATTTTGAGATGATAAAATTTTGTATATATAACTAATATATAACTTTAACCACCTATTTCTCTGGTTTAAATCGCGTTATTAAATCTTTGTAGGTGCAATTTTTAAAGCTTGAAATGTGTAATTTAAGATGCTTCACCTTAAAACTTAAATTATCCCCCTTTTTTTACGAAAATAAAAAACAATTTTTTTTTGCTGTAAAATTCGTGAAATTATGGGTAAAATAAACGTTAATAACTTTTATAAAAAAAAATTATTTAGCCTACCTGTGCAGCATATGTTTATAGTAGGACCTCAAAATAAGTAAATCTGATGATGAAAAAATTTTGGAATATATATAAACCCATACTTTTCACGAAATATTGAAAAACTCAAGTTTTTTCGGTAAATCGACTTAATGTTGATTGTTTCTACAATTTTTATCCTGTTTAAAATATCGACAACATATTAAAAATATTCACGTAGTACAGGGCTATGAGTCAAATTATAATGCTTGAATAATAAATAGAAAGAGATTGAAAGGAAAACAGCATCTTCACGGTAAGCGGTACGTATCACCTGCCCCACACGCTGCCTGTGTGTGTACCCGCAGAGCAATGCTATGTACAATATCACTTTTCTCAGCTTCTTTTTAAGTTTTATGTGAAAATTTAAATTGTGTTTGAATTGAATAGTGTATTGAATTATTTTCTTGCTTGATAGTCGGCTATATTGGATCAGCCAATTTGAATTACGATTTTTTGACATCATAATCTGTTTCAGCGACCTCGACAACCCCCTTATATGTCAATTTGAATTAAATTCTTTTAAAATTTTTCAACTTATAATAATTTTGTTAAAAAAAAGTTTCTTTTTGTTTAAATAATTAATAAACAATTTTCTCACGATTATATGTTTATAACTTTTTACTTTAAGCTATATGTAAAAGTGATATCAAAAGGTTTTAGGAAAATCGAATCTTCCCGTAATTATTCCGAAATAATGCATATTTCAGCCTCTATTGACTCCATTATTAACTGTATAAGGTCTTCTCTCATAATCAAAAAAAGTCCTCATCTTCCTCACTAACGTCGATTTCTTCAAAATACATTTGATTTTTATATTTTCTTGACACAAACACGAACAAACGTTTTATAACCTTACTTTATACATGTAAACAACATTGTAACCTCCAGCTATCTCCATAACAGGCAAAAAAAGCGTCTGTTAAAGTAGCCGCGACTTTGCCTTACGGTTTGGGTTAACCGGAACACTAATAAACAGTTTGACGTTAATATGACCGACAGCTAATTCTTGACCAACGGCTAAAGCACATAACCGTGCACTGATAAACCGGCCCTTAGTCTTCAAGATTTTTTCCTACTGTCAATTTATTCCTCAAATATCTCATTATTTGAGCAATAAATTAACAGGAAATTTTTTGATGATTTAGAGCTTTTTTATCATCAAATTTGAATTCATCGCACCAAAATACATATAAAATGATATGTTGGGCGATCAGTTCAGAATATTTTTTTTGTATGCCGGTGCGCCGTCATACACAAAAAAAATCTAAATTTGTTATGAATATGTTATTTGTTATGACGAAAAATATAATTTTATTATATATATTTTGATGATAAAAAAAGCTCTAAGTCATCAAGACTTTTTCCTACTGTCAATTTATTCATCAAATAATGGGATATTTGACAAAATGATAGTATGAAAAAATCTTGATGACTTGGAGCCTTTTATCATCACATTTTGATTCAGCGCACCAAAATACATGCAACAAAATGATATGTCTGGTGATCAGTTTAGATTTTTTTGTGTGTATGCCGGTGCTGTGGCTCTGATTTTAAAAGGCACCCATTCATCCCCTAATTTCTCCAATATCTATTTCAAATAGAAGTTTTTGTGCAATCGTAATTAAATATTTGGAGCTCGCTTCCTGTATTTTGTTAGTGTAAAATAATGTAAATAAAGTAAAATAATGACAATAATGATAATTTGACAAAAAAAATGACTTTTATTGACTGACAAAAAAATAATGACTTTTAATGACTTTAATGACTTCGCTGAGATCCCTGTGCATATCGTAAACGTCTGCACCTTTCCCCTACCCGTTTTCATGAACCACAATCATGATTTTGTACTGTTTGCAGACAGTAAATAATCTTTTTTTTTTTACTAAAATTTCATACATTTTCGGATACCCTCTATCAGTTATGGTGCATAACAAAAATATCTGCAACATATTTTTTATTCCTTTAATTTCGAATTATGATCTTTGCAGACTGTAATTGATTAGTTGAAAACCCTCTTTTTTTATGCAAACCGAAATTCGTTTCCTACATCCCGTGCATGCGTGCAAACCTTGAAAGCACCCCAAATTGAGCTTTATTATATATGTACATAATACTAACTAAATTACTTGCAGACGGTAGGCTATCAGTTGATTTTCTGTGACCATCTACTAGTCTATTAACAGTCTTATGAAAATGTGTCATACCAGCTGCTGAATGTTAAACCTATTACGTTTATACTTACAGTTCAATATACCTTTCCCCCCTATTAAGCAAGCTTTATTGTATAATCGAATTCCGGAAACAAGTCTCACTAAAGTATCTAAATTTTCTTGGCGGACTATATACAAATCTTTTGGAAAGTTACTCAATTCCTCTTCGTCCATCACACTTTTTAGAACAACTGAAACTTCTTTGAAAACCTAAAATAAAGCGGTATTTGTTTCTGTCTTGAGGTGTGAAAGTCTGATATCGTTAAAGCTGGTCTTCCATATCAGAAATTCAGAACTGGCAGACTAGTTTTAGAACATTCTTAGCAGAGCTCTGATTTGAAAAATAATATTTAAGCGATCGGAAAGTTTTTTTTTTAAATATTCGTTCTTCAATTGCCTATTGAAGTGTCAAGCCATATTTTCGATTTTTGTCCCTGATTTTTCAAAATTCTCCAAAGAAGTTTGAATTTTCATAAAAAATTTTGAAAAATCAGGGACAAAAATCGAAAGTCTGGCTTGACAGATCGATAGGCAATTAAAAAATGAAGGTTTCGAAAAAAGAAACTTTTTGATTGCCGTATTAAGACCTGCAGATTGATTTAAAAAAAAAAAGTCACTTTGCCACTTTGTCATCAATCTGCAGGTCTTAATAATTAAGCAATCGGAAAGTTTTTTTTTTAATTCTTCGTTTAACAATAATTGTCAAAATTCTCCAAAGAAGTTTGATTTTTTATCAGAAATTTTGAAAAATCAAGGACAAAAATCGAAAATCCGGCTGGTTATTAACGAAATTATAGAGCGAAATCTCGTCTATAACGTGCATATATCGCAAATTTCTGTACAAAGTTTTTTTATTATTTTTTGCTAACATGCATTTTTAATACAACCGCTGAGCATACTTCTGTATGTCATTCATTTACCAGAGATTCACCCATTTGGATATTGTTGGTAAATGTACAGTGATTAAAAAAAACTGAGTGATGGTCTGTGCGAGTGGCCATTTTGGAAAATCGACGTTATCTTTGATTCTTATTGAAAATGCACTGCATAGGCATGTGAGGTGTCATTTTACATGTTTTTATGGATGCTGAACACGTTCCCGATAGTATAAATACTGAAAAGTGGTTACTGATTAGTAATTACTAATTAATGATTATTATTTGGTAAGACAGATACGAATATACTTCGATACTAAACAGATTTACAGTGTTTTATAAAACACGAAGGAACATAAAATGAATAAGTCTATGACATCACTAGTTTAAGTATATGACATGACTAATATATAACAAATAACAATATATGATTCCTTATTTATATCTATACTTTTAAACAGCAGACTTAGTAACTTAGTTGCAATATTAGAATACTTATTACGACAGTCAATAATGGCTACACTTCTGCAATGACCGTAAATACAAAAAGATATTCCCTTTGAAAAACATAAACATGAATCTCTTGCATACTTTAGAACTTATACCACAGAGAAGCGACAGCAAGGCTTCCCGCGTGTACCATGGCATATGACAAATAGTTTAGTTGTCAGTTCCACATGTTTACATTGCGTCATAGATGACCCAACCACCATTGGTCTAATTCTCTGGGTTAGAGAACAGAGCACCAGTGGTGTGACTCTTGCTCTGAAAGTTATCGTGAATCGGGTATACATAATATATCTAGTGATTTCTAAAGATTTTTCAAGAACGAATCTGCGTAATTTAAATCTGATTAAGCACATTGATAGAGGTATATTTAAGGAACTAATTTTAATGTAAAAAAAGTAAATTAGGTGAGCAATATGTTTTTTTATTATTTTTTAAATGTGTCCGATATAACCTCTGGTTTGGGGATGTATTGGAAAATTGTATTTTTCCATTTAAAATGTGTATATTTTAATATTTTTTCGATATAGAATTTATTATACACACGAATCAGATAATTTTGTTTAAAAAAATATAGGTAAATGCTATTAAAAATAGACTTGAAGGGAGGGTTCCTTTATGCTTTATTCTTTTGGCTATGGTTATTCCTACGATGAAATACGGATATTTAACATCTTTAGCTAGTCACGTATTAGTAAAAACTACGACATTTTTTTTCACCTGGAGTTCCTCCAGTAAGTTCTGAAGAAAACAATTACATTCATCGACATCGACAATTTTGATCAAAACTAAGACAGGCTAGATGGTAAAAATCCCACTCCCATTACTGCTTGGAATGGTATTATTTAAAAAAAGATCGGCCTATTTACACAAGAATATCTATCCAAGAAATTTTAACTGATTTTAACCCTTCCAGTTTACATGAAAACAAAAATATAGATGTACAAAAATCCAACTAATCGTTCAGATCCTCTACGAGTTAGTGAAAGCATGCCAAATAACTGTTTTGATTATGTGGTTACTTTTTACAATTAATTATTTTTATTTATTTGCTTTTATCATGATTCGAGAATATTCTTTAGGTATTATGCCAATCACAACTTACACACTTTTTTATTTATTATGAAAATACCCACTTTCTGTATATTGTTGCCCTAATCTGGGCACGCTAATATACTAGTTAGGTAAATACTTTAAAACACTCATTAGTGGAGAACCAATCAAAAACAACTACTCTTCTAGCTAATACTGACGAAGTATTGAATTACATGATAGGATTCTTAGCATTTTAAAGAAAAAAAATATTGAAAATACTTAAATCATCCATTTACATTTAGTCATTCATTGTACAACTTTTCTAGAGTTGAAATAGAATGTAAGGTTCAATAATTATTGTGAATGACTGAATTTCAATAAATAATTTAAGTATCTTCAATATATTTTTTTTGCCTTAAAATGCCAGGAATCCTATCATGTAATTCAATACTTCGTCAGTATTAGCTGGAAGAGTAGTTGTTTTGATTGGTTTTCCAATAATGAGTGTTTTAAAGTGTTTTCCTAAGTAGTATATTAGCGTGACCCGATTAAGGTACCAATATACAGAAAGTAGATAATTTCATATTAAATAAAAAAGGTGTGAATGACTAAATGTAAATGGATGATTTAAGTATTTTCAATATTTTTTTTTCTTTAAAATGCTAAGAATCCTATCATGTAATTCAATACTTCGTCAGTATTAGCTAGAAGAGTAGTTGTTTTGATTGGTTCTCCAATAATGTTTTAAAGTATGTACCTAACTAGTATATTAATGTGCCCAGATTAGGGCAACAATATACAGAAAGTAGGTATTTTCATAATAAATAAAAAAGTGTGTAAGTTGTGATTTGCATAATACCTAAAGAATATTCTCTAATTATGTGGTTACCTCTGACACTTTATGGAAAATATTAAAATATACGAAGCAAAGTAAAAACTTTACTAGCTGGCATGAGTTTAACAATGATATATCTGAAACTCAGTTATCTCTGTCTGATACCTATTATTTTCCATTTAATAATGCACCACCCACATTGCACGACACAACAATACCGGATTATTACAACTAATATTGTATTATTCAATTTGATTTGTTAGTTTTATCATCTTACAATAAAGGAATATTATTCTAAAACTTTTGTTACGGCCGCTGGGTGTATCATTGCGCGCTTTATGGCGAACGCTGGAACGAGAGGGGAAGCCTTTCGACTCCGTCGCCGTAGTGCGCTTCGTTGTGTTTAAAAGGCTGTACCGCTTTTATTTACAGAGCTAGACCCAGCATTGAGACAAAATGAAGTTTATGAAATTTGCCAGTTTTTGGTGAAAAAAACATTCGAATAGCTCAATACATAAGCGAGTTACAACGAGTTAGAGCTTTTAAAAAAATTGACAATTTGTGTACCATCTAAATTAACGTCAATTTTCTAGTGTTCAAGTTATTATTAGCCAGATGGATGGGAAGATATGCTCCAATTAATTTTTCTGCAAGATCACCAGACCTTACACCAATGGATTTTTTTCTGTGGGGTGTTTTAAAACAGAAAGTTTATGCAGATGACCTGCCGCATGATCGAGAAACACTAAAAGCAGGAATACAAGACGCGTAAGATCTATGGTGAGTTTAGTAAAAGGATGGAGAAATGTGTTGAGGTTGGAGGAGGCTATGTAGAATAAATCGTTTTTCCACAATCGTTGAAGTTAATGTTATTATGTTATGTTAATATTTGAAAAAAAATGTAAGTTGACATAAATGTAAAAGTCACAATTTAGACTTCATAATTTGTATTTAGGCTTTATTTTGGATTATAAACAACTGTTTATAGACATTTTGTCCAAAATAATAAATAAAGGTACTTCTCTCTGAGGCATTTTGATGTTTTCTTAATTTATTTTTTCGACAAGCAGATTTTTTTATAAAGAATGACTTTTCGTCGTAAAATCAATAATAGAGATGTTTTTCCTCTTGTCAACTCCATCCGGGGACACACTATATTTCAATTTTTATTAAAATGTTTTTTTAATGTCCTCAACATTTTCAATAAGTATCAAAGATGGTGTCCATTTATTCAAAATGGTCACTCACACAGACTATCACCCAATTTTTTTTCAATCACTACACGATTACCAACAATACCCAAATGGGTGAATCTCTGGTAAATGAATGACATAAAGAAGAATTCTCAGCAAATGGACTATTTGTTATTTGAGGCACTCAGCCTACAAGCCTCGAATTAAATTCATTTTCTCTCTCCTACAGACAGGAATAAAAGTGCAAACCCAAAGATTTCCACTAAGAAGTCTAATTTGAATGGACTACAAATAAAGAACGCAAAATATGAATACCTCAAGAGTTCTTGGATCGCCAAGACCCGAGACGAATGTTATATAGTATATCAATTTCCGAAACAATTTTTCCGTATCATCCCTGTCCAACATAGGTTCAATAATAGAGAAATATAACGGATCCAATTTCTTCATCAGAGTCATCGTGGGAAAGAGGGAATATTCCTCTATGTTTTCAAAATGGGTTCGAAAATTGTATTGTAATATTATTGTCAGCATTTTCAGATCCCGTCTTGAGACCTTGAATCTTGAAACTATATACTTCACGAAAACTTGTATAACTGATCTGATACGCATAACATTGTCCGTAATACACCAGCTTGGATCCAACAGGAGTAATTTTACCTAAAAAATTCCTCGATGTATACAGAGTGTTTTATTAAGGACGGACCAGTAGGCACAGTGATAGAGGACCTCAGTAAGCAGCGATTTGATTTCCATGTGTGTTATGCGAAATTTGTTAGTTGAGGAGTTATTCGTGATTCTAGCCAAGCTCCAGTTTTGCCCACTTTCGTTAATCTGGCTTAACTATAATATTTTTTTATTGAACCGAAATTATTTGGACAAAAAAATAATTTTTTTAAAATATTACTAAAACAAAACTTATTCCTTAACTTTACACCTCTGACAAAAAATAAAAAGATAGAAAAAAAATTAGTACCCCTCTATTTTACTGGCAATAAACCCTACAAAGGCTATAGCGGGATAAGATGATGAAAATTGCCCCCGCCTGGATTTTTATTTCGAATCGGCCATTCGAAAGGGCATAAAAACGAAAAAACGTGTTTTTTCGAAAAAAATTTCTCCTGCTCGACTATTTGTTCCAAAAAATCTGAAAAAATTCACAGATGTGTGTTTTTCAGAAAGAAAACAACCTGATTTTTTTCAGATTTTTCAGGAAAAATAATTAAATTTTTCAATGATTTTTTAAGCCTTGAAGGTCATATTTGGCTAACTTCTAAATAACAATTTTTTGTGTACTTTTTCCCGTACTTTCGAATACCGGTATCAGAATTACCATTTTCAGACCGGAACATGCTCAAAATTTGAAAAAACCGTTTTTTCCGCATTTTAACCTCCCCACAATAAAATTGTGGGAAGTTACTAAAATTGGTCCAAAATCGAAAATTGAGATAACATCAAATCTTTACGTTTTACGATACCAAGAATCCAAAACAGCGATTTTTGAAAAATGTCTGTGTGTATGTGTGTGTATATGTGTATGTATATAAGCACGATAGCGACGAAACTACTAAACGGATTTGGCTTAAACTTTGCATGAGGGTTTCTTTAGTGCCCCAGAAGATCTGAAAAGGTTTTGGTTGAGATCGGATTACATTAAGTGCCGTTTTGGCACAATAAGTTGTTTATTTTATGATTACTAAAAATTTGTAATCGAACTATTGAAAAGCAGTAAAAATTCCGATTTTAACGATCACACTTGCACCCTTTCGATTTGGTTTCCGCGAAAAAAATGTAAAAAACAAAATAACACGCTTCTTGTGTAAGATATATTTCATAGTCTAACCTAACGTTCGGTAGACTAGTGTGTTAAAGCATACAGACTGCCATACACGTTTTTTCTAAGAACGTCAAGCCGATTGTATTGGTTGGGGACCATATATTTTGAAAATCTTTTTTTGACAGGTTGTCAGTTACTTTCGCGCGCGAAAGATTTTTTGACAGCTGTCAGATAAAATGCGTCTAAAAGTTGTTAGTTACAGAACTGTCACTTTGACACCTGTCAAAAATGTTTGTCACTAACTTTATTGGGGGGAGGGGAATGAACTCTAGTTCCAAAACTTTCCTGGGGGAATTTATTTTTTGACAGCTGTCAAAAAATTTTTAAGTTGGTATTGCACTTTGTTTTTAGGTTAAGATTGTTTATATAGTTTTAAGGGTATGATTAACGAAATTTTTCCGGCGATGCATCAGAAAAAGGTTCATAGTTTTTGGACTTTTAATGTCAATGTCACTTATACATATTATGATTTGATGAAAAACTCACTCTGGACCCAGTTAAGGGCTGTCCGTAATCATGTAGGCTCCATACAACTACCACCGGCTTTAAACTTTCTCTTCTCTCGAAAAAAAAAAAAAAAAAAATTGGCTTGATGTTCTTAAAAAAAACGTGTATGGCAGTCTGCACGCTATAACGCTAGTCTACCGAAGGTTAGGTTAGACTATAATAGTATTTTAAACAACAAGTTCCGAAAACGAACCTTTTCACACGAGTGGGACAGTTTGGTGGAACGAACCGAAGGCGAGTTCCATAAGTCGAATGAGTGTGAAAAGATGTTTTCAAACGTGTTGTTTACAATACTTTTTCTACGGCCGTGTGAAAAATGACAGTTTCGAGTTATAGCTACTGTGCGTTATTTGTGGTTTTCGAAAGCAGTCACAGAAAAAATATATCTTACACAAGAAGCGTGTTATTTTGATTTTTAATTTTTCTCGGGGAAACCAAATCGAAAGGGTGCAAGTGTGATATATAGTTGAAATCGGAATTTTTACTGCTTTTTGAATGGTTCGATTATAAACTGTTAGTAATCATAAAGTAAATAACTTGTTGTGCCAAAACGGCAGTAAACGTAATCCGATCTCAATCAAAACATTTTCAGATCTTCTGGAGCACTAAAGAAACCCTCATGCAAAGTTTCATCCAAATCCGTTTAGTAGTTTCGCCGCTATCGTGACACATATACACACACATACACACAGACATTTTTCAAAAATCACTTTTTTAGATTCCTGGTATCTTAAAACGTAAAGATTTGATGTTATCTCAATTTTCGATTTTGGACCAATTTTAGTAACCTCCCACAATATAACCCCACCGGGGATTATACTTTGCTAGGCAGCAGCTCTCTCGTCGGGAGCATTGGGGATGGGTAAGGATCTTTGGAAAATTTAATTTTAAAGACTTCAATTATTTAAATAGGCGCCACTTAATCTTGTTTTAGTTAAGACCAAGAAAAAATGCCTATCCTAGCCTTTTGGGTTTGCGGGTGTTGCAAAAAAATAAAGTCAAGGTTGGGTCCTCAAATTAGATTTAATAATAAAAATGTATCGCAATAAGGTATCCTTATGGGGTAAGAATGTGCTCTACGAACATCAAAATGCTTAATACTTAATTCATTTAATTTCACAAATGGTCCGCTTTTTGGCCCCCTCAAATAGTACTATTTGCGGTTCACAGTAACTGTGGAACTTATTAAAAGTCGTAATATTAACGAAATTATCTGACTTAAATTAGGTGTAAAATTGGCTTAGTAATTTAGCAAACAAATTCTTTGAAAAGCTTGGTAAATTTTATAGTTCAACGCCGTCGTCTCACACGACGTTTATTGTAAAATCAGAGGCTGGAATTTCACGTCGCCGTTTCTGAGTAAATAGAAAAAACAGTCTGACCTTATTTTTAATTTGTCGACACCTCACAGTACCATGGACATCCAGGGCAATTCCTTATTTACATAACGTGTTACAACCATGTGCTACAACCATGTGTTCTCATCAGGGTAAGCGACCTAGCGGCCGGGCGGCATGCTTCACGTGCGACCGTGGTTATCCAATAGCCGGTTGAATAATTGAATCACACAGCGCTTCCAACCATATAACCGTATTACAGCTCAAATTACATAGATCCAGGATCATACAATCATTAAATATTAAACAGCAAGTCTACAGGATACGAGTTATGAATTCGAAAATTCCAAGGTGCAAATTACAAAATGCAAGTTAGCCATGTGCAAATTAACCAAACGTAAGTTAGCTATACGTAAATTAGCTATACGTAAATTAGCTATACGTAAATTAGCTATACGTAAATTAGGCCGGCAAATCTACAAAACAAGAAATATTGTTATCGTTACTGCAAACGAGGAACAATTAACAAACTGCCTACACGGCGAAACAAATTTAGACGTACCTTCTCGCAGAATGGCCCTTCTTTTAAATATAATCTAACAAAATTCTCTAGCCATGTGCTCGGTGCCCCAACAGCTTCTTAAATGGCCGTTACTTCCTTCTAAACCCTCTTTTCTGAAACGGAATCCATGTACGTTGGAAACCCGTAATGAAAAACAATTGGTATTTAAAATTCATACATCGCGCAATGACGCGCTCGCCCTATACCGACAGTGCGCTTAGCCAATAACCTGATTCTAAACTAAACGTAAACAACTAACATGGCTGTTTCTGTCCGAAAATTGGCGTAAACAAATGTTAACTGAGAAACTTATGACTTTCATGTAAATAATCCCAGGCATAAAGTGATTGAAAACGCACACAACGTTATTTACAATACTGGGAAAAGGTTTCACTACTGCTTTGCCCTGTTGTAGACGCCCGCATACGCCAACAATTTATCAACAAATTAATTTAAGCACTATGAGCCATGCTAATTACCAAACAAACTCTGAAGGTTCCTAGTACCATGAGGGAGTCGAACATTCTTCCAATAGGTATAGTAATAATAAGGTAACATGCTACTTCCTTAAATTAACCGAATCAAACTTTATACCATAAAGATATAATTATAAATGCGTTGTGTCGCTCCTATGCGCTCAATGAAGAAATGTTCCTACCACTTACGTACAGGACAAGGTAAGGTATACCAAAAAGGAACCATGCATACAGGGTTCGCCCCAAAAAGTACTATTTACCCGTTACACAATCACCCCTGTTCAACGGTAGAAAAATAGGAATTGAAAATTACTATTTTAACCCAGTTAGACTGTTAGTAAACTTATCCTAAATAATCGAATCGATCGATCAACTACACCCTACCTAAACTAAGACTACAGCTCTAACTTAACGCTCCTAAGCTAACACGTCTAAGCTATCATATATACAAGTTCCTACCTACCTATCGACTAGTATCTGCGCAGATTTAAACCTAACTTAGAACTAACATACGGTAAAGTTTGCTGACTACAGCTTCCACAACATTTAAATATAACGGCGCGAACGTCACATATAACAAACTTCCTGCTTCGGCGCCTAATTAACTCTAAAACAGGCAGACAGATTTACATCGAAGAAAATATACCGTCCCAAAATAATCTAGGGTAGCCCTAAAGTTTCATTAACCGGATCTGCAAAATGCATTTCTTCCACAACGGGACTTCGTACTGTGCGGAGTTAAACACAATTTAATATGGCGAAGGTGAAATCAAAATCTATGTCCCCTCAGAATCGGAACATTCCAGATCATAAGTCGGATAAAAATATGGCTTGAGGTCCTTGACGTGCCAATTCCCCGCCTTTGAACCGTCTTCGTATTCCAACGTATAGACTAACTTGGAAAGTTTTTTACGTACCGTACAAAGCACATACCGTGGAGCTAACTTCTTTGAGAAATTTTGCGCGGCGTCAGACAGCACCTTATTCCGCTTCCATACCCTGTCGCCAACAAAAAATTCCACATCGCGTTTCCTCAAATTATACGACTTTTCATTACGCTTATACGCTGCATTTAATTTGTCCTGAACCTTTTTATAAATTTCCCCTAGTTTGCCTAGGCCGCGCGCATAGTGCGTGGTATCTCCAGGTTTTAACTTCTCGAAACTCGAACGTCCGTAATAATCTCCAGTCGCGGGAACTACTCTTCCAAAATTTAGGAAAGCGGGACTGTACTCGGTAACCTCGTGGTTAGCAGTACGCAGTGCAAAACCAATCTTTGCAATGTTTTTGTCCCAATGTTTATGGTTTTCTCGGATATAACTACGGATGGCTGTGCCAACAGTGCGGTTATATCTCTCGACAAAATTGGCCTGTGCATGATATTTGGCAGTAAACCAAATGTTTGACTTATATTCCTTTACAAGATTTTTAAACTGGGTACCCGCAAATTGTGACCCATTGTCGCAAATGACATATTGCGGCACACCGTACACCAAGAATACCTCATTCTCTATGAAACGTACAATACCCGGGGCGGTAGCTTTTCGCAACGGGTGCAAAAGTGTATACTTTGTAAACCAATCGCTTACCACCAAAAGATATGAATGACCTGCGCTACTCCTCGGTAACGGACCCATTAAATCAACAGAAATGACCTGCCAAGGAAAACGTACTTGCTTTTCAGCCCCCATTAATCCAAACCTAGCAGTATTTGAAGCCTTTTGCGCATTACACACCTTACAAGATCTGACATAACGATATATGTCTCGGCGCATTTTTGGCCAATAATACGTCAGGCCGACTCGAGCGGCAGTCTTAGAGACACCTAAATGTGCAGCCTTTTCATAGAAAGAGTCTATATTAGATAAATCAATATCGAGCGAGATACAATCATCAACGTTAATTGCGGCACCCTCGAGACATTCTGACTCGACGGGAGGGGGATCTACGGGACTACGAGATAAGGCGTCAGGGACGACGTTAAATTTGCCCTTTCTATGGACAATCTCAAAATCAAATTGGCTCAGCCGAACACACCAACGTGCACGTTTCCCAGAGGGGTCGCGTAGTTTATACAACCACTTTAGGGATGCATGGTCTGTGATGACCGTGAACCTGACTCCCTCAACGTATGGCCTAAACTTTTCACAGGCGAAAATAACTGCCAAACATTCCCTCATAGTACAACTATAATTTTTTTCGCTCTTTGAGAGGCTCCTACTGGCGAAAGCTATCACCCTTTCTTCGCCCTGCTGCTCTTGTGTGAGTGAACACCCAAGACCTGTATCACTAGCGTCACACTGTATTGAAAAAGGTAGGTTAAAATCGGGGCTAGACAGTAAAGGTGCGGAAATAAGCGCCTGCTTGACATCGCGGAATGCATTGTCAGCGGCCTCAGTCCAAATTATTGGTTGTCCCTTTTTTCTACCGGCAAGCAATTCGTTGATGGGGCTCATAAGTGTAGAAAACTGTGGTATAAAACGCCGATACCAGCTACACATACCAGTAAACCTTTTTACTTCGGTTGTCGTTCTTGGCTGAGGAAAATTAACCATAGCCGAGACCTTCTCGGGATCGGTCCTCAGGCCTGCATTATCGACTATAAAACCGAGATATTTCAGTGAAGGACGAAAGAACTCGCACTTATCAAAATTTACCGTGAGGTTCGCATCACAAAGACGTCGAGCCACCTCATTCAATAACCTTAAGTGCTCCTCAAAAGTGGAGGACACAATTATCACGTCGTCCAAATAAACAAAAATATTGGGTTCGAGCTCTGGACCGCAAATCGCGTCCATCAGACGTTGCTGGCACTGCGCCGCATTGCATAGCCCGAAAGGCATTACGTTAAAATGGAATAAGCCCCTACCGGGTATGGCAAAGGCTGTTTTTTCTTTAGGCGCTTGGTCTAAAGGAATCTGCCAAAATGCACTGCGCAAGTCGACAGATGAAATATAGCGCGCGTCGCGAAGCATATTTAATATTCTATCCACAACAGGTAGTGGGTACGAGTCCCTTTTCGTCACGGCGTTTAACTTTCGCCCGTCGAAACAAAACCGAAACTCCCCATTTTGTTTCTTTACTAACAGTACAGGGGAAGACCACTCACTCATCGAGGGTTCAACAACTCCTAACTGCAACATTTTGTCGAGTTCCTTGTTAAGGTGACCCAACATGTAAGGGGATAACAAATATTGCCGCTGCTTAAACGGTCTGGCGTCGCCCGTATCAATACAGTGGATCAACTTGTTGGTGCGCCCCAGTTTCCCGTCCTTATTCAACACATTAAATTTCGAAATTATCTCTTCAGCCTGCGAGATCTGTTCATCAGTAAGGTTAACTGAAGAAAGAACCCGACCATTTGGCTTGCAATTTCCCGTATCTAGAGTAGATATATCGATATTATTATCGTCACGTACATGCCACGAATTATTGCTAAAGTCTATATTAACTTTGAATTCCTTACAAAAGTCGCTACCTAAAATAAAGTCGTGCTTAAGTGATGGCACTACTAGAGGTGATATTACTTTACAAACACCATTAACACAAAGCGGCAGGTCAACTGTACCCTGTATAGATTGATGAGCTCCATCGGCCGTGGTAACGGACTTATGGGGAGACTTCCTAATTTTTATATTAAACATTTTTAAAATCTTTAGGCCTCCTACCCCAACTATCGAGTTGGTTGCCCCGGAGTCTAACAATGCCACTAACTCCCTATCAAATAAGGTCACCATCACATAAGGTCTGTTGTCGTGATCCTTGTTCACTAAAACAGGAGAGGTATTCCTTTCCTCCGGTTTTCTAAAGTTATCAGAAAAAAACTTACTTACTTGTTCTAAAATTATATTTTGTTCACGAGTGCGCCTGCGGTTACTCTCTATTTTTTCGGCCTGCCTACTAGCGTCGGGTTGAACACGACCGTGTTGTCCTACCCCCTGTCGGCGTTTCCCGAACAGCTACTACAATTTGAGGCAGTTACGCCCTTCTTCCCACACTTAAAACAAAACTTACTACGCCTCTGTCTGCAAGTTCGGAACGTATGATTTGGTTGGTTGCAGTTCCAACAAACTGACCGTGTGGTAACATTACTACTATTTGCGGCATTACCAATGCTTGAACTCTGATTTACTATATTTGCCCTTGAATTACTCCTATTATTATTCCTAGCGCTCTCACTCGTTTGAGAACTACCCAGCGCGCTAACATCATTGGAACACCTACAACTACAAGTGCAGTTACGAGGTACGGAATTGGTAGAATTACTTCCCCAGTGACTATCCCTAGCTCGACTTAAATTATTAGACGTGGACGGCTCCGCAACATATGCCAACTCTGAGTTCCGTGTACGCATTGACAGGACCTCTTCCCATCGTTTGCAGGCAATTGCAAGTTCACTAACTGACCCAAAATCTGTTAAAGCTAAGCGTTCATAATATTTAAATAGCAAGTTCTCGCGGATTCTATTTATCTTCGTAATTTCTGCTGGTGCGTTACTAAGACGCCTAAAATAAGCTTCCATTTCCGCAATGAAAATAGTTACCGACTCGTTGTTACGTTGCTTGCGGTTCTTGATAGTTTTCCACAATTGTTCATCGTTGTCCTTCGGCAAAAAGTCACTCCTAAGTCTCCTGACCAAGGAATCCCAATCAGAGAGCGTTGGCTTGGCGTAGCGCCACCAGTCAAGACCCTTTCCGGTAAATAAGTCGACTGCCGAGGCAAAAAGATCTTTTTTATTAACACCCCTCGCGTCTGCTAGTTCCTCAACTCGTTCTATAAATGCTTCTACCCCCAAACGTTGGGAAAGCCCATCGAATTTTACTCCCCACTTATAAATTTGTAAAGGCTTGGACGACTGCGCAGGTATTTGTATGACGGCAGGTAATTGCGCATGGTGTTCAACAGCAGGTGTGTCTGACGTTACCCGCTCATAAAGTTCCGCTTCCAGTTGTATACACGAAGCGTAAGCTTCATCCTTGAAAAATTTATGGTCCGCGTCCTCTCCAGGTTCCAATCGCTTTACCCTACCAGTGACGTGAATTAATCTAGAGCGCAGACGTATGAACAACCCATCTGTAGCTGGCCCCTCAAAGTCACGTACTAACCCGCTTATATTTTCCACAGAATGCGTGATAGCATCCCTTTCCGTAAGAAAATCGAAATCAGGGTCCCTAATATCAAGATCTCTACCCCGCTCTTTATTTAGAAGTCGGCCTAAAATTTTTCTTTTGTCATTCATGTCACGATCTGTTACTACTCCGCGAATTCTAAGCTCATAATTAATTTCGTTTATAAGTAAATGGTTAGGTTTCATATACACGACTTCCTCCATCTTGCCTTATAAATATCCCCCCAGTCTAGACCACTAAGTATCTATATAGTTTAAGCGTATCACGTTTAAAATACTACAAACAATTCTCCACAACAGAATACTAAAACCTAAATCAGGTATGTAAAAAATGCTACTTCGAGACCGGTACTAAATTTCAAAAATCACAAACGATTCTGCTCCACAGAATACTAACACGTTAACCAGATATATGTAAAGTGTAAATCTGGACATTCAATAGGCCAATAGGCCAAAATATCACAAACAGTTCGCCGCCACAAAATATTAATACGCTAAACAGTATAACAATTAATCTAAAAAAATCTGTAGAGCCCCGAGCAATTAATTCATTCTTTTCTAAAATGGCTTGTAATGACTAGACAAGGACAACTGTCACCCTATTTACCTAAATTGTCCTACTATCACTGCACTGGCCGTTACTATTAACTACCCTGTATATGACTAAATTCTAAGAAGCGTATGTTGTAATAAAGAATTGAAAAAAATATAAATAACCGTGTATAAGGCTAGCTATATTGTACACCCTGTATATGGATAATTTTATTTCACCCCGTATACGAATTATTTTAAAGACAAAAGAAAATATGCAGATAAGAGAGACACAACACTTTTGACTTGTGGCATAAAGTTCAAAAAAAACTCCAGGTGTTTCATTACCTTATCATTAAATATAAGATTAACTACGTGTGTTAAGAACACATTTTTCAAAGTCAAATAACAATCATCGGTTTTTGTATAACAAAAAGCCTGTATATCAGAATAAAATTGATAAACGTTAATTTCAAAAAAATTTATCAGTTCACACAGCGATGACTTGTGAAATTCCTCGAGCCAAAATCATCTTAGACTTTATTTTTGCAACCATTTAATTTACCAAAATTCAAGGCCCCACGTTCGGGCGTCAACTTCGTATAGCCCCACCGGGGATTATACTTTGCTAGGCGGCAGCTCTCTCGTCGGGAGCATTGGGGATGGGTAAGGATCTTTGGAAAATTTAATTTTAAAGTCTTCAATTATTTAAATAGGCGCCACTTAATCTTGTTTTAGTTAAGACCAAGAAAAAATGCCTATCCTAGCCTTTTGGGTTTGCGGGTGTTGCAAAAAAATAAAGTCAAGGTTGGGTCCTCAAATTAGATTTAATAATAAAAGTGTATCACAATAAGGTATCCTTATGGGGTAAGAATGTGCTCTACGAACATCAAAATGCTTAATACTTAATTCATTTAATTTCACAAATGGTCCGCTTTTTGGCCCCCTCAAATAGTACTATTTGCGGTTCACAGTAACTGTGGAACTTATTAAAAGTCGTAATATTAACGAAATTATCTGACTTAAATTAGGTGTAAAATTGGCTTAGTAATTTAGCAAACAAATTCTTTGAAAAGCTTGGTAAATTTTATAGTTCAACGCCGTCGTCTCACACGACGTTTATTGTAAAATCAGAGGCTGGAATTTCACGTCGCCGTTTCTGAGTAAATAGAAAAAACAGTCTGACCTTATTTTTAATTTGTCGACACCTCACAGTACCATGGACATCCAGGGCAATTCCTTATTTACATAACGTGTTACAACCATGTGCTACAACCATGTGTTCTCATCAGGGTAAGCGACCTAGCGGCCGGGCGGCATGCTTCACGTGCGACCGTGGTTATCCTATAGCCGGTTGAATAATTGAATCACACAGCGCTTCCAACCATATAACCGTATTACAGCTCAAATTACATAGATCCAGGATCATACAATCATTAAATATTAAACAGCAAGTCTACAGGATACGAGTTATGAATTCGAAAATTCCAAGGTGCAAATTACAAAATGCAAGTTAGCCATGTGCAAATTAACCAAACGTAAGTTAGCTATACGTAAATTAGCTATACGTAAATTAGCTATACGTAAATTAGGCCGGCAAATCTACAAAACAAGAAATATTGTTATCGTTACTGCAAACGAGGAACAATTAACAAACTGCCTACACGGCGAAACAAATTTAGACGTACCTTCTCGCAGAATGGCCCTTCTTTTAAATATAATCTAACAAAATTCTCTAGCCATGTGCTCGGTGCCCCAACAGCTTCTTAAATGGCCGTTACTTCCTTCTAAACCCTCTTTTCTGAAACCGAATCCATGTACGTTGGAAACCCGTAATGAAAAACAATTGGTATTTAAAATTCATACATCGCGCAATGACGCGCTCGCCCTATACCGACAGTGCGCTTAGCCAATAACCTGATTCTAAACTAAACGTAAACAACTAACATGGCTGTTTCTGTCCGAAAATTGGCGTAAACAAATGTTAACTGAGAAACTTATGACTTTCATGTAAATAATCCCAGGCATAAAGTGATTGAAAACGCACACAACGTTATTTACAATACTGGGAAAAGGTTTCACTACTGCTTTGCCCTGTTGTAGACGCCCGCATACGCCAACAATTTATCAACAAATTAATTTAAGCACTATGAGCCATGCTAATTACCAAACAAACTCTGAAGGTTCCTAGTACCATGAGGGAGTCGAACATTCTTCCAATAGGTATAGTAATAATAAGGTAACATGCTACTTCCTTAAATTAACCGAATCAAACTTTATACCATAAAGATATAATTATAAATGCGTTGTGTCGCTCCTATGCGCTCAATGAAGAAATGTTCCTACCACTTACGTACAGGACAAGGTAAGGTATACCAAAAAGGAACCATGCATACAGGGTTCGCCCCAAAAAGTACTATTTACCCGTTACAACAATTTTATTGTGGGGAGGTTAAAATGTGGAAAAAACGGTTTTTTCAAATTTTGAGCATGTTCCGGTCTGAAAATGGTAATTCTGATACCGGCATTCGAAAGTACGGGAAAAAGTACACAAAAAAATGTTATTTAGAAGTTAGCCAAATATGACCTACAATGCTTAAAAAATCATTGAAAAAATCAAATATTTTTCCTGACTCCAGTTTTGATCCGAAAAATCTGAAAAAAATCGGGTTGTTTTTTTTCTCAAAAACACACATCTGTGAATTTTTTCAGATTTTTTGGAACAAATAGTCGAGCAGGAGAAATTTTTTTCGAAAAAACACGTTTTTTACAATAGGAGCATCCTATTAGCACCTAGGGGGCTGAAAATTTGGCTAAAGGGGTTTTCAATTAAGTCCTTTCGAATGGCCGATTCGAAATAAAAATCCAGGCGGGGGCAATTTTCGTCATCTTATACCGCTATAGTCTTTCATTCAGCTAGCCCGATGACTTCACATCTAAAGTTTTGTGCAAAGTGCAAAATGTAAAAATGTGACTAATCAATTTTAATTTAAAACATTATACAAATACTCCAGTCACATTACATTTTTTTTTTTCATCGAATGATCATCGATATCTATACGCATAGGTAGTTAGTATACAGAGTGACCCATTCAAAAGCGGAACACCTCTCTAAAATTTTTATTTATTATGCGATTTGAATCAAATTTTACTCAAGTATAAATCAAATTTGGATCTAATTATGACCAGAAAAACATTCGCCTCCTATAAATGCAAAGTCACCTACGATGCCAAAATATGCGGAAAATATCAAAAAAATCATATTAGGCATTTTATTATCGGAAAATTTTGTTAATGACAATGTTCAGAATTATCCAAAAACCGCAAGTCTAATTTGAATTGACTACAAATACAGTTCATCTGGTGCTGGTGGAAATAATGTTGTTATCGGTTCCAGGATTTCATTTTCCAGTACCCAGCAAGGGCGGATTCAGAAAGGTTACTGGGGGGGGGGCACTAACATCTACAAAAAAAAATTTATCACCTCATGGGGGGGGGGGGTGCAAATGAAAATCCAAAAAAAAGAGAATGCTATTAAAAATGTAAAAAAAAAAAATTTCGCTCGCCTCGGAATCTGAAAAAATTTTATCGCCTCATGGGGAGGGGGGTGCAAATGAAATTCCAAAAAAAAATTTTTCCACCTCATACAGAGAATACTATTAAAAATATATATAAAAAAATTTTTTTCGAAAATTTCGGCTCATGGGGGGGGGGTACAAATTAAAATCTGGACAAAAAATTTTTCGCCTCATACACAGGAATACTATTAGATATCCAAAAAATTTTTTTTTCCCACCTCATGCGAAAAAAAAAATTATCGCCTTGAAAGCGTAACGAATACTTTTCTCGGGGGGGGGGAGGGTGCAATTGCCCCCACTGCCCCCTCCCTGGATCCGCCCTTGGTACCCAGACCCATGCCTGGGGTTCTAAATCATTCCTTAACCAAGTTTGAATCTGGTAGTAGTTGCCAAGATACAGTTTTACAGTATTATTTAATGGATTCCACAGTTGACCCTGCGTTATGACATATACGGCTAAGCGCTCCCCACTCTTCCCGCTCTATCTCAAGAACGGTTGAATGCATAAAATATTGCTTGATACAAAATTTGTAGAAAATTTTAAGCTCTACAACTTTTATAATAAATCAAAATGTCATTTAGAGCATAGAAGACGAGATATTTACAAAAAAACGATTCTTAAGACCTTTGAGCTTGAATATCTTGACTCGCGTACACGAGATTCTATGAGACTTTTGAGCCAACTTATAAAATGCCAAAACAAGTTTACGGCTTAGTACCTTTCATTTCGAGGTGGAATCCCTATATAACTGGACTTTAGACTTACGTTAAATGATCCTCATAACAATACTTCGTCCCTTCATTACTAACGAATTTCTCCCTGTGAATAACTTGCTGCAACAAATTCCTAATACTTTCATCACTCTGTAATGAAATAAATATTTTATTGGGAGTAGACACTGATGTAATTTTGCAGTCTGCAACTCTACAATATTTATATAAATCCCTTTTTTTATCCATGTTATAACAAAATACAGAACACTTAAAAGATATGAACAAAATTAGTACGTCCGTCGTACTTGCCGTATGAAACTATATGGGAACAGGTGAGCGGTCGACCGCTGAGTGGTGTGATATCACACTGCATTTTCGCGCGCTTTATTTTCATTATTTATTTTGAGGGAGGAGTTGAAAAAAATAATCTAATATTTTGCTCATGTACTAAGTAAAAGGTGTACTTTCGAAATATGAATTTTTAAAAAATGCCAAATGGGCCCATTTGCCACGCACCGAGTGATAATATTTGAGTGTAGTATTCGAGCATTTTGATGTTTGTGGAAAACTATTTTAGAGAAGTATATTTGTTGTAATGTTTACAAATACCAGCAAAAATTGTTATTTCAACACAATTACCAAATTTTAATTTGACTCTATTAATAAGGCCTCTGACACGTAAAATGACAACAAATAAAATGGTACTTACATAGTAAGTGCACAGGCCTTCCTCAATTTTTACATTTAAATTTCCTAATTCCTTCAAAACTTCTTTGACAATATTTCGGAGAATATTTTCAGAATACATTTTGCCCCCAAATTTTCAGATAACATCTAATTTTGCTACCTCCCCGTTAAAATTCCCCCGTAAATTAAATCAAATTCTACATTCACTGTTATTTTGAAACCACCCTAAATACCCCCCCAACTAAAGGATATTATAATACGACTATCACATTTGACATAAATTATCAAAATGACATTTTCTTCAAGTTATCATAGCTGCCTTATTACTCAGCAACGACAGATAAATAAAAAACGTAACAAATAACAAAACAATTTTTAACAATGAAACACATCATTTCTGGTTCTCTCTAATATGTGTGTTTGTACTCATAGTGATTATATATATACACTACACCCAATAGGACTTTGTTTAAATAAACAATTTTTGTTAACAGCATAAACCATTTATATATAACATACAATTTTATGCAACAAAAAAGGATTTTGGATCAGACTGCCACCATTGATTTCTAAAATATACTGAGACAGAAATATATATAGCACGGTAAACTGAATATGGGCTGGTAGACAATAACGAAAACGACAATATTAATAATATAGTATTATAGTATGACTATTCAAAATGTTATAAATATAATTTCAAGGTAATATTACCGACTGTTATTGGTTTTATTGTAAAATGAATATGCTTAAAATCAGAGTGGATCTAAAATAAGGTAGTTTTCCGCATATCTCGTGACGTAATAACGTAATAACCTTTAAAACAGGGGGGTCATTCCATCCCAAATCAACCAATAAAAATAAAATTTTGAAACTTGACTTCTCCGATTTTGATAATTTTTGGTGAAAATGTTGTACCTGTCAACAATATGAAAATTTCAATTTTTTTATTTTTTTTGATTATTGGTTCTTGAGTAATAAGTCTTTGAAAATTGAAAGAAAGTCAGTAATTTTGGAAAATAGAGATTTTTAAATCACAATATCTCCAAAACGGTAAGAGATATAAGGGTGGGACAAGCGTCAATGTATAGTGATTAAGCAATATTTTTCTATTTGAAGTTAAAAAAGGTTGTAACCTGAAATTTAAAGGTCGAGGTCAAGGTCACAAATATAAAAGTAATTTTTCTCAAAAAGCATATTTTTGAAAATTATTAAAAAAATTGTATTTGCCCCTGGTGGTCATATCTACCATTGCATACAATTTCATAGTGGGGCAACAACGGGAACATTGTACAAAAAAATATTATTTTAGGACAATGTGTACTTTCAAGACACTAATCGCAAAGTTTAGTATTTTATTTTGCAATTTATAATTTTGAATTTACATAATCAAAAGAGTTGTTATTATTAGTCTTGGACATAGGTTTGTGTAACCACCCCCACCACCACGTTTTGCTCTGCCACAACCACTTTTGTCATACATGATAACATGATTGCGATAATAAGCATAATTAAATACTAAATGGGTAATATAGAATGAAATATGTTGTACGCAAAAAAAAACATTTATTGGTGGTACCCATGGGCGCAGCCAGGGGGGGAGCCATGGGGCCCAGCCCCCCCCCCAAGCCGTCTTCCATGTGCCAAAAAATAAAGAAGCAGTACAAAGCAGTATCTAAATTATTCCTTGAAATAAATATTTTGTAATTAATGCCAATATTATCTAATAGAGGAATCTACATACACATCCGTTTTCAACCATTTTCTGAAAAATTTTCCTCATCCTCTGGGGAGGTCGGTTCTATTGCGCCCCCCCCCCCCATGAATTTTTTGGCTGCGCCACTGGTGGTACCTAATACAAAAATTTGTTTGTTTAATAATTGTTATTTATACAATTTTGAAGCCGTATCAGATAATGCCATTTCAGCTTCACTAAACTTGTAGACCCTTCCAGTTTCAGTGACAGCATCTACTTTAAGTAGTATTGTTTTTGGGTTGACATTTAAAACCTCAGGTTTATTTGGATACAGAAATGATCGGGAAGGGTCACTTGAATGTGGTGATTGTCACCTCCTCAGTTTCGTCATTTTTACCTAGTACACACAAGGCAGGACCCAGAATTTTGTTTCGGGGGGGTTTGACTAACAAAAAATGTTTGTAAATTTAAATATACACTTTTCTTTTAACAATTTCCACCAAAGGTTAGCTTTTGGATATGAAAAGTATATATTTTCTGGGGGGTTCGAACCCCGCTGACCCCCCCTGGGTACGGCCTTGAGTACACATCCTAGCCACCAGAAATCATGATACATGGCAGTGACAAAGCCAGAAATTTCCTCAAATTCAATATTAGGTAAACCATCTCCAAGGTTAAATTCAGTACTCTTACTGCTATTTAAATAGAGTTTTCCTCTCAAAATCATATCTTTCTTAGAAATAATGGTATTGTTGAATTCCAAGAACAGGTTTCACTTTGTCAAATCTGCTTTCAAGAGATAAAGTATAAAGTATTCTGCTGATGGTCATCATCTGTGCAATAAATAATATTAAAATTTGTTATGCTCTCAGTCACAAAGTTGTATAGCTGTCGAGGTGTTAAAATTTTGATCGGAGTAAGGTCGTTATAGACTTGCTTTCGCCGCAAGTCGTTTTACAGTTCCACCTAGTCCATCACATACATTTTTGCCATGACTGGTAGCAAAAAATGCCATTCTGCTTTTACATTATAATAATCAGACTCGCGAAAACACATATTTAACATATTTTGTCGGTTCTTATCCATTGCTCTATTGATAATATTAAGTAATATAATTTAATTAGATTTAAAATGTTCAAAACCTGATAAATATACATCTAATTATGCACTATCCGCGGCAAACGACGGGTCTAGGCTAGTCGCGCGCCAGGTCTGAGCGACGCGGTTAGGCGATATTTTATGCAGCGCATGTACATACCAACACTTTTATTATTTATTTACTTACTTATTTGTCGTCGCCCCACTTTCAATATTGGCACAGAGGTACAGGAAAGTTCAGTTAATATTACTTAATTTTTTGAGTTGAAAAAAAAATTACTTTTTTAGATAATACCATATGAGTATTTATGATCTTGAGAGTGACCTTGAGACAAAGAAATTATGTCCATTTTTTTAAATAGAAATAAACTTTAGTCCATAAGCTACAAAATGAGTGCTTACACAAAAAATTTCTTCTTCAGCATCCTGAGATAATAATTATTAAAAATACCCCTGTTGTAAAAAAATTTGTTAATTTTTTATTCTTTTGAGTCCTATAGAAAAAAAACTACTCGTCAGAAAAATTTGAAATTCTGGATTTCTAATACCTTGGAGGGGTTAAGCATGTGTACCAAAATTCGTTAAAATCTGAATGGTATTTTTTTTGCTTGGTTGATTTGATATGGAATGACCGAGGGGCATTTTACATTTGACAGTAACTAGCAATGTTGCCACAATTCTAAAAAAGAATGTGCACTACTGCATTATCTGAAATAAATTTTAATATTAATTTTTAACACTGTTCAAATACCCAGCAAGTAAATATTTTATATATTTTTAAAGCTGATTGATAACTCTTGCTAATACAGAATTGTAATATTAAAGAGGATTCCGTATAGCAGTACAGAATATCTTAATTATTTATCGAAACATGGCAACGTTTCTCTGTTCAAGCACAAATATCTGGTGATTACACTATTACGTCATAGCCAATAGAATAGCCCGAAAATTGGCGGCAATATCTTACCGTTTAAACACAGTTTAAACTTCATGATTTTCTTTTATTTGAAAAATAAAATAAAAAATACGGGTCAAGTGTTTTTATGTGATGTTATTAAAATTATTTAAAAAAAAATTGTATACTTGCCCATTATTTGATTTCAAAATTTTAATATATAAACTAGTTTTTCTGTAAAAGGTAAGAGAAAGAACAGCGTATTAAATTAATTAACAACGTAATAGATTGTTTTTCAACTGTAATACTTACGCTGTGGCAATACCTGTGAACATGGATCAACTGAACGAAACAGAAGGGAAGGAGGGTATGAAACCACAAACTGTGATCTCGTCTATGCAACGAAGACATTCACAGGGATCTGGGCTACACCCCAGTCACTGAAATCATCCGGGAGAGAGCAAAGAAACTCTACGCCCTTGCTGAGCAGCATGGGTATCCGTTGATCAGGGAGGTAACTGACTACGATCCATCCGACGCTCCGAGGCACAAGAGGCCGAGAGTGTAACTCATGGACAACGGTTAAGTATACTAATCCTTTCCATTCCAGACCTGACGGAGAAATCACCAGAAGAGACATGAAGAACACCCAACCACCTGCCGACTACCCTGCAGGTACCAGACAAGAACTGTTTATTATCTGTAGTCTCAAAAAGCTCCGTGCAGGCCGAAAGTACTATGAAAGCATTTAGGCCTGCACCTTTTCGAGCTACACAGCTCATTCTTATCCCTTCGATGATCCGAATGTCAATTGACACTCTGTACCCGCAGTCCCGGTCAAAAATATCCGCACAATTCCCAGCAGACTGATGACTACCTCCGGGGGAGACAAGCTGGTGAAAAAAGAAAACCAAGAAAGAAGAGGCCTTAGCCAGCAAGGTCCACCAGCCAGGACCAGGGGAGGTATGCCGAAATCTTTAACACCGCTCACACTTGTGAGTGGGATTATAAAATCGACGACGGTTTTTAAAAAAAACTCGATCGTTTTCTTCAAAGACTACAAAATAAACTGGTGGATTCACAATACTTCGAAATTGCAATGGTTGTATGTAACATACCGTGTAAATTAAAAAACCACTGTGGACAATTTTTGTGTATATTATCTTTCCAATCATTTCTTTTCTCTCTATTTTTGTTCTCGTTTTTATTCTTTTTATCCTCTTTTTTTTATGAGAAATTCCCTTGTGGCCGAAGACCTTTTTAAAAATCCAAACATTTTAAACCCTATCCTTTTTCCACCACATTTTCCTGACATCAGGGAGATCGCCAGGTCGGCAGTTCTAGTAAGGGTTTTTTCGTTTAGCTTTTCAGCCGCGTCAACAGCTCAAATTTATTCAGTGTTACAACCAGTGACTAGTTTCTAAATTTTATATGAATTAGTTTTAGATCCATGTGGACAACGTTTTTTAATTTTATTGTTAATTTTTAAATCCGCCCCAGGTGAATAAGAGTTGGATAGGAGGATAGGAGATAGGATAGGAGTTATAGGTGGATAGGAGTTGTTTTATCAATTATCGCTTAGCTAATCCGGACCTGCCCTGTCCAACCCTAGATTAACTACAGCGCTACGCGCCCTGTTTGTCTGGTTGACTCCGAGCCAGGTTCGAGTGTGGTGCAAATTCAAATTTAAATAAATGTTTCTTGCTTTCTTTCTTGCTTGCAATGTTCAGGTGCTATCGGAGTCGACATTAAGCAAAAATGGATGAACGACTTGTGACAGCATTGGACAGAAAATTTCTTGAGGAAATATGTCTAGGTTCGCGTGGACGAAACCACCAATGCTTGCTGTTGAGAGGTAGCAATGTATTAGTGGGTGCATTGGAGGCAAATTAATCAATATGCGAACACTCAATAACATCAAAGTACTAGAAATGACAAATTCTAGGAATATAGCAGAGGCAGTTAATTCAATTCTACGACAATTATGGAACGAGAAATGAGAGAAAATAGAGACAAGTCGCTATTACATGCTAAAGATGGAGTTTTTTATATGAAAGCTGCTACAAAAGGAAAACATATCAGAATGTAGCACATGTAATATATTTAGCCCATGGGGTTCATAGAATTACTGAGACTATTAAGGGATGCTAATAGTCTAAGAGCAAACAGCAAAAACAAGTTTAACTTAGTTTTATAATCGAGTAAATAGCTATTTTACATTCTGTAGATAAATAATTAATTAATTTTGGACCCATGTAACTTGGAGAATTACAAGTTATATTGAGTCTTGTATATGGTATTTAAAGATCTTCCTTGCCACGCGTATTAACCTTATGAATATTTTTTATTTGCGGTAAATATAGTCTTGTTTCGATACACAGAAATACACATCTCAAAATTGTATAAACATGGCAAGGTTAAAATATTAGACTTTCTAAGCTAGTGTTAAATTATTATAAAATGGTTTAAAATTCCACTGCTTACATTCAGCCATCAGCCGTCTGCCTTTATAAGAATGAATACTAGAAACACTAGCTATACAGCAATATCCGTTTTTGAACAATAAACACTTTCTGCGATAGAGTGTAGTTCCCCTTGAAATAGACACCATACTTCAATTTGGAATCCACTTGGGTGTAGTATAAATTAGTAATTGTTTCCTAGTAAGCACTGCAGCCCACGGAAATTAGCATTTTACCTGTACAAAATTAGTAAAAATCTGAATTTTTGCACAGACGTTCTTTGAGGTGTCCCAATAGACTAGTAGATGGTGACAGAATATCAAACTGATAGCCTACCGTCTGCAAGTAATTTAATCAGTATTATGTATACAATAAAGCTCAATTTTTGGTACTTTCAAGGTTTGCCTGCATGCACGGGATGTAGGAAACGATTTCCGGTTTGCATAAAAAAACAATGTTTTCAACTGATACACTACCGTCTGCAAAGTTCACAATTCGAAATTAATGGAATAAAAATATGTCGGAAGCGCTTTTGCAGACAGTTCTGTCATGCACCAAACCTTATACAGGGTACTCCAAAATGTATCAAATTTTAGTAAAAAAAAAAAAAATGATAATTTACCGTCTGCAAACAATACAAAATGATGATTCTGGTTCATGAAGACGAGTAGGGCAAAGGTGCAGACGTTTAAGATATGCATATCACCATATTGTGCGCATGTCAACTTGTTATTTTTTTATAACTTTGAACAATTGTTTATCGTTTAATTATAGTTTTACATATTAGAAAATTTAGGTTGCAAAACTATTGTAAACAATGTTTTCAGACGAATCCAATATGCACGGTTGTCCATTGAATTCTATAAACTTGTAAGAAAATGGGGGTAATTTTTACCGATTATTAACTGTCTGCAACTTGGTACAAATAAAGGTTATTGATTCGATTACGCAATTATTTAATTTGCAGACAATGCGCACATGCACTAAAACCACAGATATGTACCAAAAACAACTATCTATACCGTCTGCAACTTAGTACAAAGAAAGGTTACTGGGTTAAATACGCAATTATTCAATTTGCAGATAATGCCCACATGCACGAGAGCCACAATAGAGTCAAAACTCGGCGAATTCCGTTTGATATCTCTTCGTGTGCGATATGCACCAAAAACAACTTTTTACCTTCTGCAACACAAAATTGTGTAAGCTAACTTATGCAAGTATATTTTTTTCGGATGGGCAGACAACATGCAGATGCACACGGACCAGAATTAGTGCTGGTATTCGATAAAGTTGATCGATAATTCGCGTCGTAGTTAAATTCAATTGAAAAAATATTATTTTATTAAAGATGTAACAAAAATCTTATAATAATAATAATTGTTTATAAAAAAAATTGTTCGCCGTCTGTTTCTTCTTCAACATCATCATTCTCAACCACTGACTCTTGGAACGTTTTCCGATAATCCTCAGTGACATGATACATATCTTCCTCGCTGTCACTGATATGTTCTAAAAACAAGTTTTCTTCATCTGAATCATTATCAGCATTGTTGTCGGTGAGCATTATTTGTACGTTATCCTCCTCGACCACACTGTTACTGGTAATTGCGACTGTAATTTTAAAAATTAATTAGCATTTGAAATTTATTGGAATTAACAAGAAAACTACGGTATTTTCGTACCGTTGTCGTTATCAGCTACAAAAATTTCTTTGACGGTTTGTGGCATTTCATTTCTATCAAACAGTCCTCCGGTTTGCGCCAGCCATACTCCTCAACTTTTAAGCTTGATGCTTAGGCAAAGATACGTTGCTCAATATTTTTGACACTTTATTGTGACTCTCGTGCATGTGGGCATTGTCTGCAAACTAAATAATTGCATATTTGAATCAATAATCTTTCTTTTTACCAAGTTGCAGACAGTAAATAATTGGTAAAAGTTACCCCCATTTTTTTACACAAATATGTTAGGCGGCAAGTGCTTTGTACACATTTAATCTATCTGCAAATAATTCTTTATCGAAGCTCTATTTTTAAATCATGTTTTCTTTTTAGCTGCAGACGGTAAACAATTGTTCAAAGTTGTAAAAAAAAAATAACAAGTTGACATGCGCACGAAATGGTGACGTGCATATCGTAAACGTCTGAACCTTTCCCCTACTCGTCTTCATGAACCAGAATCATCATTTTGTACTGTTTGCAGCCGCTAAATTATAATTTTTTTTTTACTAAAATTTGATACATTTTGGAGTACCCTGTATAAGGTTTGGTGCATGACAGAACTGTCTGCAAAAGCGCTTCCGACATATTTTTATTCCTTTAATTTCGAATTATGAACTTTGCAGACGGTAGTGTATCAGTTGAAAACATTGTTTTTTTATGCAAACCGGAAATCGTTTCCTATATCCCGTGCATGCGGGCAAACCTTAAAAGTACCAAAAATTGAGCTTTATTGTATAGATAATACTAAATAAATTACTTGTAGACGGTAGGCTATCAGTTTTGATTTTCTGTCACCATCTACTAGCCTACAAATCTAAATCCACAAAAATCACAAAAATCCCAACACGGCTACCCAAGATATTGGAGGTCAAAAGTTTTTTGGAAATATCTCGCGTCCTATGCATCGGACGCCCATGAGGTCAATGTGAAAGTTGTAGAGAATTAAATTATCTACAAGTTGTCCGCCCCCCCTTTTTCGAGATATTCAAGGTCAAAGTTTCAAAGACATGGTTTTTCGCGAATATCTCGGGCCAAAAAAATCGGGCAGCAATAAAGTTAACACAAAAGTTGGAGAGAATTCAATTACCTACAAGATTGGTATTTTGCATTTTTTCCCAAAACCTCGCCGTTTTCGAGATATTCAAGGTCGAAGTTTAAAAAAAAGGTTTTTCGCATGTAGACTTCGTTGCTGTCTAATGCATGGGAACGAGATTAACATTTTAAAGAAGTGGAGAATAAACGGCACAATAAGTATAAATCCTGGATCAGGGGACAAAGGATATCCAACTTAACAAGAAACTAACTATTAATTTTTCGTTATTGCACCATTTATATTCATAACTTCTATAGGTCTGTTTGGCATAGAATTAAATAACCTTATACAATAATCATCAGGAATAATATTTTCCCATGCATTATTTTATTATTTCCAGTAACTCTTGAGCATTCCGTGGTCCCACAATTATTTTTTTGATACTTCTTACGAGTAGGCCCCTTACGTCTTCATAGGGTTAAGATCTGGACTATGACTGGGCCAGTTAAGAACATTAATGTTGTTATCTTAAAACCAGTTAGTTACGGTATGAGCAGTATGATGTAACGGTCATTTTTATTTATAGTCATAAAAGCCCTTAAATTACGTTATTTTATATTTTTCGTCCATAAATTACCTATTTTGTTACCCTTCAAAAAATAAATTACCGCCGCTACTGTCGGATATTTGTTAATCTTATTTTAACCGTTATGTGAAGATGATGTCATACAATAGCGCGACGTCTGCTTCCATATAAGGTAGCATTTTGAAAACTAGGCAAATGATTGGTCCTTTCAAATGTTATGCTATGTCATAATGTTGCTCCCCACCCACCCTTATAAATATCGCGAAAAGCGTCGACTATGACACTTCCACGGCCGTTTTAAGCGTGCCCACAGTCATCACATTTTAACTTGAATTTGAGGAACTAAAGTATTAGTTCCAGTGTTAAAATGTTTAGTCTTTCTAAACTTTTATGATACTACGTTTTTTGTCTTTTGTCTCGAGAATTTAACCATATCCTGTTAACAAGAATTAGTCAAGTGGTTGGTTATATTTGTTTTTTTCTAGAAAGAGAATATAAAAATATTCTTGTGTATGTAAAATTGTAATGGGGTTGTAACCCTACGTATACTTTGGTGCCCAATTAAAGAAAACACTTTCACTGGATTGCATCCAGTGAAAGTGTTTTCTGTTCATCGGGAGCTTTGTAAGTAGAATAAACAATTTATTTCCCGTCCAACGATCCAACAATTAACTCTTTAGTGCAGTGTTTTCGGTTGCACTTGCCTTTTTACGCGACTACTTTTTAGGTCTGTTTCGTTTTCGCATAAATAGACACACTATTCTCGTGTGCTGCAATTTGAACTGCTTGATATAAATATTTGTTATTCATAAAGAAAATATGTAACTAATCACTGGGGTATATACATCATATTTGTTTTTTAGTTAAGTTTTATTGTACTATCTTTGGATACATCATTTGATAAATCTTTTATTATTCATTCGAAAACGGTTTGTTTTAAATTTTCTTTTAGTAAGCGAGTGAACAATTTTATAACTGTTTTTCCTTTGAATAATTACTGAATTGGCCAATATCCACTATATTGCTTTTAGTATTTTGTTACCTTTTAAATATGTATATAATTTATTTGTGTACAGTTATGTCTGTCTCTCCGTACATCTATACATTTGTTTGATTATTTGTTTGTACTTTTTTATTCGTTAGCACAAATTTATTCGCCCATACCCTGGATTGTTCTCATTGCTCTACCATTTTGTGAATAAATTAGTTATTGTTAATTTCGTATTTTTATTTATTTAGAATTCATTTTAAATAACCCCAAGAGAGACAGGGCGTTATTATTTGGCTGCAAAGCGGGGATTTCTTAAATAGCTTGTGTTTTTTTTTGTCTATATTAAATGTAGCAAAAAGGCGAAGTTATAATGAACGGAACAATTATCTTGTTGAAATATGAATTCATTATTAGATAATAATTGTGACACAGAAGGGAGCATAATATTGTCTAGAATCCTAATATACGTTTCACTATTAAATCGTTCCTCGATATGCCACAAAACACCAGAACCACGTGCAGATATCCAAGCCCACATATTAACGAAAAATCTACCACTTTTGTCATTGTTAGATATATATTTCTCATCGAATCGAATATTCGGAGGTCGGTAAACACGAATACGACCGCTGTGTGTTGACTGGAAAGTTTTTCGTCTGTAAAAACTACATTGTTCCAAAAATTTACAGCATGCACTAAAACTTCAAGCACAAATCCTAGTCGAGCTTCTTTATGCTCAGCTTTAAGTAAGTATTTCTGTGCTGCTGGATGACAGCGTAGCTGCGATTCTCTTACTCGCTGGCGACCAGTACTACTCGATCCAGAAAAATTCGTTTCTTCAGCAGCCTGAATAACTGAGTAAGATGGATTTTCTACTAATGTATTTACCAATTGCAAATCTTGTTGAGTTGATATCCTTCGCCGCCCTGATCCAGGATTTCTACTAATCGTACCGTTTATTCTTCACTTTTTTAAAATGTTACACACCGAATTTTTGTTAATATTATAACGCAGTGCAATTTGTCTCATTGACCATCCATCTTCTGCTTTAGCAATAACTCCATCGCATACATGGGCCATATTAATTTTTACACACTTGCAATGAATTTTGGCAAATAACTGACAATGTCACAAAAATTAAAGTTAGATGTACACAACTAGATTTTAGCAAAAAAGACTTCTCCCATTTTTTTTGCGTACGACAGTACCTGTTATACGACTCATACACCTTAAACGAAAAAGGCTCACAGTCTTTCTGTATATTATGGAACTGAGTTTCCTACATTGAAATACAATTGATGTTGAAATACAATTGATGTTGATAAAAAAATGTAGACACCATTTCTACAAGATTACATTTACTTTCTAACACACTATGCAGAGGTTCTGAAATATGGTTGCCGTCTAGAGTTAGAATTTCTAACTCTTGTCTTGATTAGAGCTAAAAATTCAAGATAAGACCCCCACAAACTCTTGTCTTGAAATTTCAAGACAAGACAAGAGTGAGTCCCTCAATGATCAAGAGTCTTGATTAGACTATATGTATACGGGGTGTTTCTAAAGTACGCGGAAATACTCCGGGGGCGTATAGTTTGGGTCAAAATAACACTAAAAGTGAGATTAAGTTTTTTTCCTAGGGCGCCCCACTTCGTCCTTAAAAGGTTCAATCGTGAAGAAGGTTTTTTGCAGATAACTCCCAACTCCCTGTATCGATTCTTATAAAATTTGGACAGTATGCACAGTTAGTGGGTATCTATAATTGAGAAATATGGCGCCTTTCGTATCTTTTTTAAGAAGTCAGAGGCGGACTACCCCTGACAGTTTTTACCCCTAAACTCTTGGACTTTTTAAGTCTCCTGAACAATTTCCTAAAAAAAGCTAATCTTGTTTGATTCCGATAAAGCGAACCTTTTTCGGGAAAAAAAAATTCACAAAAGAAAATTATTATTAGGAATTAAGCAAATATTTCGTGTTCATTAAATTAATTAAAATTTTTTTGGGCAAAAAATTTGAATTTTATCCTGGACACTTTATCAAAAAAAAAAAATTCTTTCTCGAAAAAGGGTCGTTTTATCGGTATCAAACAAGAGTACCTTTTTTTAGGAAATTGTTTAAGGAAGTTAAACAGACACCAAAAATACCAAAATTCCATTTGGCTCGTTAGAAATATTTTTGGGAAACAATTCAACATATTGCTTCTGATGACGTGAAGACAGGTGTCTCTTATGTCCAGTGTTGTTAGCGTTTTTCATTTGGATTTCTTTCTTGCATATTTTACAGGTGCCAATTTTGTCGTTATTTCGTATTTTCTTCATTTCGAAAAACTTAAGTAGAAGTTTTCCAGAATGACCCAATGTCCCGGTCTTTTTTTTTTCGCTTCCAATTCCTTTGTCATTTCAGAGGGACCTGGTTTATTAGTCGCGGTGGTTGATAACAGGTCATCGGATGTTGTTGATGGCATGACTGTGTTACTGTTTCTGTCTTCATCAGCAGACAAACTATGATCTCCAATTTATTAACTGATGCACTATCGATATCACTGTCTATAGTTATAGATATTTGTTCTTTATGCAAAACCTTTTTTTTTGGCTGCAGAGACTTACAACAATTCACAGCACCCTTCATTTTTTCGTTCTGAGAACTAGATCGTTTCATGGGTTGATATACATTATACAATGCAAATTCCATTCAATGGCACGTTTATGTCGCTTGACTAGCGGCGGGCATCGGTAATATAACCCGATTAAAAAAATATATAAACAAATTTTTGCAGGGAAAGAAACAATTATTATTTGTGCGCCGCAGCAATATCAATTTTCAGTTCCATTAAGATTAGGTATTTAATGTCAATTACGGCGCCGACCGCTGCCCACCGACAACGATGTTTGGGTTTTATACTTAAATTATGATCATGGAACGTTGAGAGACATAAATGCTCTCCTAATCAGTATGCCATCATTATGTTTAGGTATGTACTTTGTATCTAGACTCTAATCTAGACTCTTGTATAGAGTTTGTCAAGAGTTAGACTTGGCAAGTGTTGTCTTGAAATTTCAAGACAGGACAAGAGTAGGGCAACTCTTGTCTTGTCTTGTCTAGACGGCAGCACTATAATCTGAAATAACCATAGAAAAATCATAAGCATACATTAAAAGAAATCATTAGATGGAATAAGATCAAGCTCATTATTATACAATACGAATAACAGAGAGTCCAATATTGAGCCCTGTGGAACTACCATTTCTAAAAGCGAACGTTTTGAATTGGCTGTGTTTATGTCCACTAACAAATTGAAGCGTTATCAAGCAGCAGTGTCCAATGAGAATAGCCTAATTACCAAATTCCATATTTTGCAATTTTCAAGTTTACCACGTATTCTATATTCTATAATTCATAACCAATAGTGAAATTGTGGAAATCTACGTATTATTACCTACCAATTATGTATTCTCGTTACTCAGAAATATATAATCTGTATAATAATAGCGATTACAAGTACTCCAAATGGTGATATTGTAGTACGAATTGCGGGGATTAACGACTTGTTTATTGAATATTTTAGGAGGGTAATTTCCATGGGTCCTTATAAATATTTGATTAGCTTGTATCGACTATGTACGCGTGTCTTCCATTGAAGCAGCCATGGTCTAGGAATTTAATGTCGTCGCGCCGCACAAGAGCTTATCGCCCGGTTTACATTCGCTGCGTTTCACGCTTGTAGTAGGCTTTTGTTCGCCGAAACAACTGAATAAATAACGCGTATAACGCGCTCGTAGGAAAAAAATATTTGTATTACGTCGAACAACAGTTATTATTGACAGAACAAATAAGGGAAAACGCAGGGGATACTTATTTATAAAATAATGGCTTCATGTTTGTTTATACTCGCAATGATACGAATAATGGTTGTGAAATTTGTTTATAAATTCAGTGTTACTTTCGGATATTTTTTATTCGAATTGTATTAGACCCACCAGACGACAGCACTAGACAATTACATAGTGACAATATTAACCAGTTCGACTACAGCATTCGCATTCCTTAATTTAGAAATCCGCGTGAAATCAATGACAGAAAAAAAGGCGCGGATTAAGAAAAATTAAGTAAGGCGAGACTTTGACAGGGGCATTTGTCAACGTAACGAATTTAAAGAGGAAATGAAAAATTTTCCGGGAAAATATATAAAGAAGCTGTAATGAAAACATTAAATTACTACTTAATTTAGAAGAGGATTTCAAAACAGCAGCGAAAATTACTCACGGCGGCGTCAGCCTGGTATATGACTAAAAGGTTCAACATTCAGGTGCTACTATAATCATCTCGTTTGCCCGATAATTAATTAGTACTTTTCATCACATGCTGATGACGAATCTTATATAGCGAAATAATTGAGATTAATGTTATAATGTTATTTAACAATCTGTATATAATTTGGTATGCTATCGCTCATTTTTGCAGACATGCATTTCCTAAAAGCGTGTAATTTAAATTCTTTAAAGTGCTAATTAATACCTTTTTTATGCGTTAAATTTTATACTTACCGTTAATTAAAAAAAACACCACTTGAATATAAATCCGTCATTTATATACTAAGAGCCGGTGCATATTTTCGGTCATATCTGATAACTTTCTTGCACTATGATATACTTAGTAAACACACATACATTTTTTAAATGTATTATCAACGTGTCATTGGTTGATAAATCGTGTTACGTTAGAAATTCAACGGTTTGTTTTTGGTGTATAAAAACACTGCTTTATTTTAACGTAGTTTTTTTATCAAAATTTGAATAACCAATATTCTCCCGTTAAAATAATGTTATTTACATATCACATAGGTACTAATATCATCAATGTTTTTGTAGCGTGCCTTCTATAATTTAGTAAATATGGGATATATAAAACGTCCTATAACGTTTCGAGATTACGTTATTAAAATGTTTCAACAACGTTTTGTCGAGCGTTTTGAGCTATAAGTATTTGTACCTAGTTAGGTACTTTAGTTACACATAAAAAGTATGTAGTTTAAAAAGTGTTTTAAATATATTTATCTTTATCGAAATTTGTTTCAAAACATTTAAATAAATGTTTTACCGTTGTTTCTTAATCCGTTAGAAATCAAGAGGAAAAAAACGTTATTTACACGTTCAAGCAAACGTGTAATTAATCGACTTTAATGAACCAATGAACGAAGCATTCTAATTTGTAAGGGAGGATCACGTGATGGGGTGGTGATTATTATTTCTCTTCTAGAACTTCGTTACAATAGTTGCAAACGGTCCAACTACGTTTTTGTCGCTGTGGTTTGTGGCTCTCTGTGATTTTCTTGTGTTTGCTGTTGTTTTGGGTAAGTACTAACTGATGTATTTTCTTAAATTAAAAATAATAGACAAAATGTGAATGTCAGTCGATATGCCGTTGAAGCAACGTCAAGCGCGGTTAGTACTTGGATGGGCTCCCATCTTGGGAAATACAGCGTTCTCGTCCCACCTTCTAGAGGCTTGTATATCAGTGTATACTCGGAAGTTACGTAATTTCAGACGAGGATTACGTAGTGGATATACCATCCTTCGGAGGGGATGTAATGCAGGCGGTCCCTTGTCTATTAAATGTTAGGCAAGTAAAAGATCCCTACTCTTCTTAAGGGAAGAGGTTCGGCAAAATTTCCAGGTTGGGGGTAGCTCGTCTTCTGGCGTCGGTGATAGACCCTGGTAGCGGAAATAGGCCGACGTTAAACAGTTAAAAAAAAAAAATAGACAAAATGTCAAGGTATATTTCTAGACAGTGATATGTTACCTAGGGTTTTTAAAACGAGTGCACACTTTATAGCGTATCCTCGACGGACTCAATTTGCACACATGGTTATCGTATTGAAAATATCGTTATGCAAAAACTCTCTATTATCATCGCATATGATTGTGTAGATGGTAATAATATATATGTACTTTTTGTGCATGGTGTACCAAGCACCATAGCTTCTTTGTTACCAAGTTATAAAAGAACTTGCCTTCAAGTTTTGTTTAATTTTGTCGCTGAAACTTGTTTACATGTAGGTCACATTCACGGGGTATTCCGAATTTTTAAACAAGTGTTTTCTACGACCAAAAGTTTAATTCAAATAGGAGGTGCCGGGGGTAAATATGCCAATAACTTTTTAGTGAAAACGACTACGCGGCAATAGTTTTTCTCAAATTTTGCTGCAATAAAGGCTTTTTTCCGAGCCGTATGCAGATTCTTGGATGGCTTGAATGACGTGGCGCCCTATCGGTCGGGGCTATGCTTAGATCACTTTTCGTTCCCTTCCGTCTCTTCATTTCCCCGAATTTAGTTCGCAATTAAGAACTATATAAATTAGAGTCGTGTAAACGTTGACTTCGGCATGAAACGTATAACGTGTCCGATTTCCAAATTATGCGAACCATACGCATTTCTTAGATTGAGAATTTTGTTTCAGAGGCAGCGAAGTTGAACTTTCCAGCCAATGAAAAAAACGATATGCAGTTTGCCTGGGCTATAAAGCAATGGTTAAAGCATTTAACAGTGCGACTTAATCAACCAATACCTAATTCCTTCTTTTATATTATCTATATATTTTATAAAGTAGAATATTCTATTTTTGTTTTGACCGTTTGTTTTTCTAAATAATAATATATATAATCACAAGATTTTTTATTATTTGTTTATGTTACTGCAGACTACTTTGTATTTTAGATTTGAATAAATTTAGGTACGAATAAAACTGCATTATCATTAATTTAGAGAGTCCGGGAGTATTCACACTTGTTCATTTTTCATGCAGCATATTTGAAGCACAATTTTTGCAATGCTAAATACATATTTCTGCCAGCATGTGAAATGCAAGGAGGTGGTAACCCTCAACTGATTTACTATCTCCTTGTATTTTACAACATCGCAAAAGTGATTTGCTATATTTATCACTGTAAAAATTGTTTCAAAGATGCTATATGAAAATACATAAGTGTGAATACGCCCTAGTGTTAAAAATAACGTTCTAAAGAACATTTGAAAGTACCAATAAAAGTAATAATTATTAGGGTTCGTTCTCCATACGTTAAAGCAACGTTAATAAAGAAGTTTTTAGAACGAACACTTTTACTCCTTCATTTACGTTGAAAACATACGTATGTAAAACGCTCCAGAATAACGTTGAAATTATAAGATCTTAACACATAATATTCGTGTTTTATGTGCTAAATCAAACGTTTATGTATTCGTACTTTGCAACGTGTAAAACTGCGACATTTAGAAGTTGATTCTACGTAATGGAGACTCGCATTTTTCTAATGGTGTTTATAATATAAAAAAACGTTCTTTACACGTAAGTGTGTTTAGTGGGTACAAGGTGTTCCACTTAAAACTCCAAATGCCATTTTCTCGATAAATAAAAAAAATATTTGAATCCTGTAAAAGGTATTCACTAGAATATATAATAATATCAGTTTTTAAGAACGGTCTTTTTACAAATTGAAGAAGAAATTATTTGATCCTAGGAACGTTGAAATGAGGTGCAAGTGATGGGACATTACATTCTGAGCAACTTTTACGATACGAACAATTTTCGAAAAATCACTGGTTATCGAGATATTTGAACTTTAATATAATTTTTTTAAATATAAAAATCGTCATAAGTTTTTTAAAGTACATTTTAAACGATGAGTCCTTTGGGACATTTTTTTAGTTAATCAGGCTGATTTAGATGACAATAAAACATATTTATTTCAAAATATAAAATCACTATTTTTCAATAACACAAAGATGGGGCTGCTACTGCTTTGGAAATTAAAGATTTTGTCATTTCTGTTTATTGTGTATTGTCTAATTTTTGTGTCATGTTTATGTCGTATGTTCGACTAAATTTTACACTGCAAATTGTGGACATATGAAAAAAAAAATGCGATTTTTGTTACTTGAAAAATTACATTGAAGTTCTAGTATCTCGAAAATTAGTGATTTTTTGAAAATTGTTCATATTAAAAAAGTTGTTTAGAATATAATTTTCTGTCATGCACCTCATTTCATCTTTCCTAGAATCGAACAATTTCTTTGCATCGCAACGCCATCTACATTTCAATGTGTAAAATAACCATTTTTACTCAAAACTGAACTCATTTATATATTCTAGTGGATACCTTCTACAGAATTCACATATCGCTTTTGATTATCGAGAAAATGGCACCGGGAGTTTTAAGTGGGACACCCTGTATATAGAATTTTTTCATAACATTAATACACTAAATTTTATTAGATTTAAACATTTTTACAAAAATTAAAAAATAAAATAAATTAAAATAAAATAAATTAATTAATTAATTAATTTAAATAAATTGACACTTGCAATAACTTTTGTTTTCATGGCTTACCTAGGTCTTTATCGAAGATTATTTGTTAGAAAAATGGTAAGTAGAATTAGAATTTTCCTTATTAAATAAATAATTATTTTGTTGTAAAATCAATTCAAACTAGTCAATACATTATTCTGAACAGAAAATGAAGAATACATTTTTTTCATTTGAGGTTTTACAGATAAAAATTATTTTTAGTTGAAAAAATTGTTTTTTTGGCGGCCCCTATCTCAAGCACATTTGAACCCACTACTATGTAATCTTGTATAAAGGGTGATGATTAAGAATGTCTTACTGGTATTTTTCTAAATAAACCGCTAATACTTTTTTATTGAAAATCGACCTCCTTTCTCCATCCTAGAATCGGACGCCTCTGACTAAAATGAAATGCGGTTATGTTTCAAGACTCACTTTATAGGTATACAGGGTGGACCATTAATAATACGCCATAGTTTAAAGTTAAATTCTTTGAATCAAAATATGAGGATATAACCAAACATGCTTTAGTAAATTGTTAGTGTCAAAATTATAACTTTTTTCCTTTCTTTTGCAATATTGCAAATACCTCTTCTCCTAATTGGGTAAGGAAACATTTTTTAAGCTAAGAAACAATAGTTTATGTATCACATCACGCTAGCCATGTAGGGCGCTTGATAAGCTAGCTCGATAGTGAATATTTTTCTCTTTTTTTTTACGAAACGTTGTGGCATTTTTGACTTAAAAATCTCATGCAGGAATCATTTCTACGTAAAAAAGGTACACTTGATTGAACTTGATAATTCCAACCGTTTTCTAGAAAACTGCCAGTTAGAATTCCTTGAAAACAAACTCAATTTGAAAAGGACAAATTGTATTTATTTATTGATAAGTGCGCTTTGGTGACGTCTTGGGAGAAGATCGGTCAAAAAAAAAATAGAAAAAAAAATACAATTTTCACATCCTGTATCTTTTTCCACAGCAACAACAATTTACTAAAGCATGTTTGGATACACCCTCATATTTTGGTCCAAGGAATCTACTCTTGAATTATGGCCACCCTGTATATATTCACCTCCAAAATTTCAAAATATTCGGATATCAGATGAGCGAGATATGAGGGTGCTCCATGAAAAGTGGGTCACACTGTATATATACCCATATGAACGTGGTTCGTAAAATGACACCAATGCCATAATTTTTAAAACAAAATTTTACAATAAAATTTCCATCAAAAATAAACAAAATTTTTAATTATTTGAACAAATGTTTAAATCTAATAAAATTTAGTGTATTAATGTCATGGAAAAATTCTTTGACAGGCGAAAATTTTAGACCAACATATTTTCTGTTTTTTGGACATCAAGTGAACATATAAACGGATAGTCAGAAACTTTTTTGCATTTTAACCTATTTTAGCAATGTTTGAAGTCCAATTTTTGAAAATTATAAATGATTATATTCAAAAATTGGTTAATGAGAAATTTCTGACTGAATTTCTGTTAATTTTTGAAACATACATGTCTAAATAAACAATTTCCACCCGGTTTGGTGCGGTGGCTCGACAACTTTTTTTGCACTTGTCTTTGAACATTGTCTGAGCATAAACGGCTCGCGGGATTTTTCTGAATAGGATACTTGTATATCTAAAAATATATACCTACAGCATCACTATAACCAAAGTTCAGACAGTTAGTAGCTGTACTAGATTACCGTACAGTTTAAGGTGGGCGGTTCGATGAACGTAATTCGAGAATTTCTCCTACATCCCTGAACCGATTCAAAAAATTTTTTGATGGACTTTTAGAGACAACTTTATAGACTGGTACTGGGCTATTGAAAACTAAAAAAGAAAAAAAAATTTTCTCGTGCGAAAATCAAAAAATTTTTTTGTTGATTTCAATAGGCTCGTATCTCTCTATCAAGTTTCCTCTAGAAGTCTATCAAAAAATTTTTTCAATCGGTTCAGGAATATAGGAGAAATTCTCGAATTACGAAATCATTTTCTTAAGCGCGGCACCGTCACCCTTAAACTTATTAAACCAAGCTTTAAGCTTTACAATATGCCTGTTAGGACCAGTATTATAATGTTAGATTAACCGTACAGTTTAAACTTAGGACTTCACGCACCTTCTATTACATTAATAATTTCTTCGTCGTCATTAGATAGTAAAATAATCAAATATTTCGAATATATCCATCATACATATTACATATAAAAACAGGGAATTTTTTCAATTATGAGGTTATGAATATTTTAAAATCTGAAATCTCCAGTTTAAACGGTCCCCATCCACCGTTTGAAGTTTAACCTTGTGATGTATTTAATCTGCAAACTGACGATTACCGACATTATAAACAAACTTTTTTTGAAGGCCATAGTTTAATCCGAACTCCGCGGTTTAAACTCCTTTTTTCTACTCCCATGCTCGTTTATTAGACATTCCCTACCTGTACTTTAATGAGATTCATTAAGATGCAGATTTTCCATTAAGATACAATTTTATAACCAACAGAAACGCGACAGACAGCAATATTCTATCAATAACCAACTATTGACAGATCTAAAATTTATCAATTTTGACAAGTCCTTTGTCATGTCATGTTTACCTAGCAATTTCAGAAATAAAGTGCTAATTTTCTATTTAATTATGACTGGTCGTATAAAAAATAGTGTATGCTACTCACATTTAATAGCAGTGGGGAACTGTCCATTTTTTTAAATTTCATTAAAGTGAGTGTTCATGTATAAAAACACGCCCCACCGAATATCAGCTTTTAAATCGCAGTGCTTACTTTGCAATAAATAATTAAAATTGAGAATGTTGAGATTCTCGCGAAAAGTACTGTGACGTCAGATCGAGAAAATAGTCTCGCGTGGTGTCCCACAGATGGCGTACCTTAGCCGAGTGGTATACGTCTTTACCCTAATGGCGGCGGTTGGCTTTGAGACGTCCGCATATTCGGTCATAAGTCTTTTGTTTTTTATGTTAGAGAAAAAATTAAAAAAAGTGTCGGAAAGCTCAATCAATCCTCTTTACATAAGCTGTCTACAAATTTTTCGAAAAAAACGATAATTATCGAGATATTCGAGGAAATGTAGGAAATTACACGTTTTCCTTTAGAGTGTATGTAAATCTTAAAGCTGTCTACAAATTTTTCGAAAAAAACGATAATTATCGAGATATTCGAGGAAATGTAGGAAATTACACGTTTTCCTTTAGAGTGTATGTAAATCTTAAAAACATAATTTTTCTCAGAAACCTTTGTTTCGAAGGGCCGAGATTAACGGAGCGTCAAAGTAGTACATGATATTAAATGAATATCGTATATGGGATCGATTTTAGTTAATTACCGATTAATTACGGTGACAATATGGAGAAATTTTACCGAAAAAAAAGTCCCAAATCCCGCCCCCTCTAATTCCTTCATTTTTGTCGCAATTCAAAAAATAAAAAAAAGAGTTTTAGCAAATTTAATTGTATTTAAATTAGCTAGAGTAGTCTTTTGGCGTAGGAGCCAAGATTAAAAAATTGCCAACTGTAGAAGCTCAAAATTTGCAATTATTTGCCGTACATGGCCGACATTTCAGTAGTAATCGAAAAAAAAATTAAAAATTCTGATGGTAGCAAAAGATTCGTAATAGAAAATACTCGTTTGACCTTATTTTTTATTTAGAGCCAACTCCCACCGTTTTGGAGATATCTGCGAAAAATAGCAAAAAACAGCTTACATTTCGGAGCCGAAAAAATTGCAAAACATGCAATCTTGACACGTTCATATTTTTCTAAAAACACCATTGGGACGGCCTTATGATGTCGCAACGTAAACAGGAAGTTTTCCAGATAAATCTGATCGTAAATTGCACGGCGAAATTCGAAAATTCGGCTCGGCACGAACGAATCAAAAGTAGCATTTTGTGACATTTGTGACGTAATAATCAGGAGAGAATACCCAGGTAGCAAGGGTACGTTATAATGACGTCAAAATCTGGTGATTCTGGTTAAAAAGACGTCAGGGCACTAAAAATCGACGACATAATGACGTCTCATATATGACATTAAAATGACGTGCTACATATCACGTCATGATGTCGTCTTTTTTCGGTGTTAAATTTATTTATATTTTATCGGATTACAAACTTTAAAACTCGCTGATGGCATTTTGTTATCGTAAGCAGAGTGTAAAGTTTAAAAAAAATAAACCGTGTCGTGAGGGATAAGTATTGGCGTTTTTATTTGAGGATAATGTTTTTTAACAATATCCAAAATAATTTATATTCGGAAAAGTTTGCAAAGATTCGGCAGTTTATTTGTGAAGATATCGAGTTCTTTTAATAATAAAATTAGATTAAAATGCATTAAAAAGCAAAATCTAGCCGTTACGTGTTCCACTATAAAGGCTTTAAGCAAGTATTCAAACAGAGGTTAGTGGTCGAGAGGGTTAAGCGTCGTCTTTCAAGTCAAGAGGTCCGGGGTTCGACCCCTGCTCATTCCGTCTTTTTTTTTTTTTTTGTTAAAATAATTGCGAAAAAAGTTTTAGTTGTTTCTTTTAAGGTAATTGCTTATAAAACCGATGTACGAATATACTTCTTTTCAATTTTAGGTCTGTTTTAGACCATTAAATATTCTATTTATGTCGTAGATGATATTATACCTTTACCGTTTTTTCTCCAACACTGTTCCCAGTTTGTATAAGTACTTCAACTTAAAACTTAAATTCTTAAAGTAAACATTTTTTTTAACGAATTAATGTAATAATTACGTTGTTCAACAAGTATTCGTACTTCTCAGGTGACATTGGTGACAGTTTAATTAAATTAAATAAGTTCTTCTTAATAATTATAAATAAATAAAAATACTAGTAACTCGAAAAATTCAGGTTTGGGAACACGTAAAAAAATAGAAAAAAAAAGAGAACCTGAAAGATTTTCATATATTTTAAATAAGGCTAGAAATTCAATTTCACATAATAAAGACTTCATACACATCACCATAAATACTGCTTTAGCATCCGAAATAACGGTCACTAAGATAGCTCAGTTGGTAGAAGAGTCAGTACTGTAATACGGACAACGGGAGACATGTAGGTTCGAACCCTACGGACCGCGATTGGTAAAGGTAAGTAAAAATGAATTTAATAACTTAATAAACATTATAATTTGCAGGCAACCCTTGTGAGAAAAAGTGGGAGTGATGGTAAACAATATTAGATATGTTAATATGTAAATAAAATTACGAATGGCTAACAAACAAATTCAATAGGACAAAACTTATTTATGCATTAATTATTTTATTTTTATCAAGTAGATTACTAACTAGTATGTAGTTTTATATGTTCCTATTACTAAAAACCTGTGGGGGGGGATTACCAAATATAACCTGAAAAATACGTCATTCGTCTGAGACATTAGGAAGTCATTTTCACGTTTCATTTACGTCATCTAACTCGTCATTTCTCGTCACTCCTGACCATTTTTTCACGTCATTTTCACATGCCTTTGCTACCTGGGTATGCTCTCTGACTACCCATCCACACGGCTGCTCTTTTTCTCGTAAGCGGGTCGTGGATTCCTTCAATGAAACAAATTATTATCACACAGTAACTCAAGAAGTGTAGTTGTTATTACGTAAGCTTGGGGCGCCAGTTGATTACTCAACAGGAGGGGAATGGAGTACAGAATAAAAAATATATCAAATATGCTTAATTTAATGAAATGTATAAAAAATATATTAACAGTTTGTATAAACCAACAATGACAAAATCTTAAAATTAATGTATAATACACAGTAACACGATTAATAACGTAGAAAAAAAAACGAGGGTATAACGTAAGTACACTAAAAGGTGTACGTAAGCAAAATTAACCTGTACTAAAAAGTCAATACCAATTATTACTTTCTACCAAGTAGGTACTTCTCAATTCTTTTTCTTTTCTTTTTACTCCTTAACTAATACAAAATGGAGAATACAAAATGGAGAATACAAAATGAAATTTAAAAAATCCCAAACAGTTGTTTAGTTGACAATGAAAAGGTTTTACAATTGACTATGTTTCTCTTAAGCAAATGTAATCATTAAATACGTTTGAAAAATTAAATTCGTTACTCAGTAACGTGTTAGCAAAAGCATATTAAAAAAATTTTAAATTCAATCGTGAAAGGTAAGAACCGACGATCTTCTCCTGCAGTTTCTCCAGGACTGTGGTAGATTAATTGAACTGTTCAGTACTTACAGTAGGACTTCTCCGTAGTTGGTGTTACCCCTTACGATGTACGAGTTAGTCGATATGGCTCAGCATCAGCTCATAAAAGAAGGAATCGAAACTACTTCCAACAACGAAATGAGTGTCAAGCAACTCCCCCTTACAGGTTCCCACAAGAATTTATCATCTGGGACTAGTGTTCAAACTGACGGTTCCCAAACTTAGGTACAGCTCTCCTGTCTCTTCAACATCAGCGAGCAAAGAGTGACATCAAATTCAGCAGGTGATTTATAATGGTAGGCGAAGCCTTATCCAAAGAACCCATAAAGATGATTAACTTCAAAACTTGGTACTATGCTTTAAATTGAGCGCTACCTTATTATAAAAAATTAAATCATGCACCTAACGTAACATGTTTGAAAAACTGCTATTTAAATTTAATGATTTACCTTAGATGTTCTTTAGGCTCTCTAATTAAATGGGTGGTGTGGTGTCTGGCCAGAGGTCACAGCAAAAATGCCTCTTTTCCAAAAATGGCTGCTTCTTTTTTATCACCTCACAAAAAAATTGCAAAAAAACTCTCCAATTTCCCTCAATTCCGGGATTACCAATAGCAGCATAAAACCGCTGCCCAAGGAATCACTACTTCCACATCCAGATTTTCTATCCAAGTCACTCACAACGAAAAAATTTTGTATGTGGAGATAATTGCTTATGGAACTTTAATAATATAATATTTGAAATTCTCTACCCCAAAAACCTATAAAACGATCCCCACATCGGTAGTGGGGAGGGTGGTGGTGCTAGGGGGTGGTAGTGGGGGTGGATGAAGTAAAAAAATATTTTTAGGTTTCTGGTTCTTGTACACACACACTAAATCACAATTTTTTTTCATCTCCTTTAATAAGGGGGTGGGGGTGGTAATGGGGGTTGCTAATGCCAAAAATTTTTTTGAGACCTTAGCTTCTCTTTAGTATACTAAATACCAATTTTCTGGACTCTTACCTGCTTAATTTACCTATTTACCCCAAATTTACCCCAATTTAGCCCCAACCCTTCGATGGAACAAGATGAAAATATAATCTAGTTCCAGATCACGTTAAAATACATACGTGTACCAAATTTCAAGTCAATATCTTAAACGGTTCCAGAGTAAACGTGCGCACAAAAAAAGTTACACGGCAGACCGGCAGACAGAAATTTTTTTTTCGCTCAAACTTAAAATCTCGACGTTTCATGACATTCTAAGCCTATTTGAACAATAAAAATTTTTAAAAATTTTTTTGTCGTTACTATACTTCCACTGGATGTGGAAGTAAAATTACTATCTGCAGACATCCAAGTTTTGAAGCGTGTCCAAAGTTCATCATACTTTGATACCTAACTTAGAACACCCCTTGGGTAATTAGTTTGTCACTCTGCCTCCCTGCTATTTTGTTAAACCACAGTAACATATTATTTTACACATTCTTATCCTTCACCCACTTGCTTATTTAGTCTGTTAAATATCTCAAACCAGTAGTCTTACTACATTAATTCAAAGTTCGTAAGTATCACAAAGGCATTTGTAGGTTAGCTGTTGGGAGATTATAGTTTTCCTTCTTTTTTCTTTAAAATTACATAATAGTTGTTCCACTGGAGTAATCACCTGTTATGATACTTAATTATTCTCTAGATTCCCGTTCAATTCCGGTCTTTAAATACTTAATAATAAACAAGTAACCTGTGTCAGTTGTTATTTGACAATTCATATTTTAACCCATTTTACCTTCTGAGACGTGAACTCCCTCTGACGGCGTTTCTTTCAGACCCTGTATTTCGCGTTGCCTATACCTAAGGTTCGCCGATGATTAAAATAGATTGATTCTTTAAGGCGCTGCCGCATACCTTTACCTAGGCAAAAAAAATAACTTAAACATTTCAGAATATTGAAGATGTTTTTCCAACGAATACGCTTAAATTTTAGGTTAGGTTGTGTTCACTGCTAGTTGTTTTTGACAAATGTGCATGTGCATGCGGAATTATCAAAGCCAAAGCAAAATCGGTGTCGCTTGACGCCGGCATCCGACTTTCTCCATCTGACGTCACGTTTCAGGAGTGGGTAAAATCCGGCAGATTTTCATGGCTTATATTTCTGGAAGAGATTTTTTTTTTAATTTTTTGTTGTCTATGGAGTTTACAATTTTAGTATTTTAAATCAATGTTATTTTTTGGGCAAGTTGCCTATTAAAACACTAGTGTCTTAATAGCTATCATTAAATGGTCGTTGGATAATATACTATTATACAAGTGGCCCTAAATAACTATGTACTATAGTAACTGCATTTCGTACGTTATTAAATACCAGTTATTCATATGAAACATTTTCACCAAAACTACGCTCACAATTATTTAGTAATTATTTCTCATTTGTTAAAAGCATTAATCAAGCGCCTCCTCCCAGCCAGGCTGACACTAAGAAAAATCTGAAATATCACAAAGCACTAAGAGTTGAATGGAAATTTAATTATTAAAAACGTCCACGATTCTCGCGTAATTGAAAATTAATTAACTTAAAGGATTTGCCGTACGCGCTCAGTTAATTAGATTTGATAGATTGATAGATCAATAGACTAAATTACCAGCACATCTAAATTTAAAGTTGCCAGTGTAGGTATTACGATTATGACTTCGACAAAAATACGTTTTATCTGTAATATTAACTTAACGGAAATAATCCGGAAGCCGAACAAATGTACCTGTAGGTGAAAGAAAGGGTAAGATATGTTGTATAAGCAGAATAATATGTTACCAGAATGTCAGTCTGGCTTTAGGAAGTCTCATAGTATAGTAGGTTCTGTACATAATTCAGCAATATAAAAGAGCTCACAAAAAACCGTAAAGGGTACCGACCGCATACCTCTTTCAGTTTATTTACAATAAAGGTCATAAAGGTGTTCGGCTTCTTTTATTATCATCACAAAAAATGGTCATACATATTTCCTGGCCAATCCCACTGAATATAATTAGCTGAAATTTGCTCTAACCGATTGATGATAGGTTGGAATAAACTATGGAGCCAACGTGGACTATCAGGGGCGGACTAACTGTTTCTTCGTCATAAAAGTTTAATGAACAGTTGTATTAAATCTTTCTTTTGAAATAATAGACCAGTGCCAAACCGGTTTCCAGAGGCCATAACTCTGAAAAATTCTTAGCAGTATATGGATGGTGGGAAAATTTAGGATTAATGGTATATAATTGAGGAAAAATCGATTGGACCGCAACAGATAACCGGAAGTGAAAGGTGCGAAAAGGTGTGTGTGAGGGGAAAAACGTGTGTTTTTACGATTTCTGGCAAAAGTAGACCTCCTATCGAAAAAAGTTGAATGTAAAAGTTGTAGATAATTGAGAGATCTACAACTTTTATTTGAACCATTTTTTTACATAACCTCAAAAATTTTGAGAAAAACGCGAAACGAAACGAAAAACCACTTTTTTGTTTTTTTATTTTTATCTACCACAAAAATAATTTAATTTTGATGAAATTCGGTGAAAATGTACATTGTTATGCATCAAAAAAGCTGTAATTTTTTTGAGGCGTAATATTCATTTTTTGATTTTTTTGCGAATTTAATTTGAAAAAAAAGGATAATTTTCAATAAAAAAAGTTGATTACCAAAGTTTTGATTTTTGAAAATTTCAGGACGGTATTTTTTTCATTAAAACCTCTACTTTAAGATAGTGTAAAGAAATTATACTGTTACTCTGGAAAAACATTGTCAAAAATGGAAAAAACCAAAAAAATACTTTTTTCAAGATCGATTTTACCGTAAATGTCACTAATTCTCCATTGTTCATTTAAATGAAGTGTTGTAAGTTGTACAAAACGGTAATTTCGATGTTATACATAATAAGGGAACTTTAATTAACCGTTTAAGGTTCGGACTGCTGAAAACCGAAATGTTTAAACAATACTTTTACCTAAGAAATTGCTAAAAATTACCATTTTTAGGCAAGAAAAAAACTTTTTTATGCTTTATATGCACACATACATTGAAACAATTTTATTGACATACATATTTCAAAATATTCAAAGTTGAAAAATTGAATTATGGCGGGGCAGTTTTTCTACTACGTGCTCTCGAGTGCGCGCGCACTTCTTTTTAACCAAAAGTTTGACGCGTATGTTTGTATGTTTGTTTGTCTGTCTGTCTGTCTGTGGCTTCATATCTCTTCAACGGGTGATCCGATTTTGATGTAGTTTTTTTTATTTGAAAGAGTATTTTGTCGAGAAGGTTATAGGCCATATTAGATTTTGATGTTTCGTCGCCATCTTGAGTTCGCCCTGTTGAACTTCTCTAGAAATTGTCCGATTGAGGTAAAATTGAAAATGTGCCGAACATGATTTAGGCCTCATTTTCATTCGGTCATATGAAACTGGTACGAGGGTATCCCGAAGCTGATGTGACTTATTACAAAGACAGCATCAACATTAACCGCTCCAACAGTAAGTTCAATGCGTACGAAGAAAGGCGAACGTTCACGCAGAAAAACTGGAGGAAGTATCCCTACATCTGAGTTTCATAGGCATACAAAAATTCCATTTACTCCAGAGAAATTTTTGTCGAAATTTTTGAACAAAATAAGAAAAAAATGATAGAAACACTGTCAGAAAAATTTCATGTAAACAAGCAGAAGAAGATGCTGATGCTCTAATTATTAATGCAGCCATTGAATTAGCTGAAGATCCTACAAAAAATGTAGTAATTGTGGGTCAGGATATTGATCTTCTAGTTCTGTTGAATCAATTAAATTCAAATAATTCCGATATTTATTTTCACAAACCAGGATCAGGTAATACAAAAGATACATTTTACACCTCAAACAGCTTCAAACATGAATAAAAAAAAATACATTGTTGCGTTCCTCCACTGTTTTTCTGGATGTGACACGACTTCCAGTTTCACCGGAAAAGGGAAAAAAACAATTGTAAAATCATTACTGGCTAACCAAAATTTATCAAAGCTCACAGAAATTTTTTATCGGAGGAATGCAGACAAACAAACAATAGCCGAAAATGGATTGAAGCTAATAACGTCTATTTATAAATGTAAGAAAAAGGATATGTCACTGAACGAATTGAGGTAAGGACTTCATTTAATTTAGAAAAACTACCACCAACTGAGGAAGCAGCTGAACAACACTGCTACAGGGCTTATTTTCAAATTCAAACTTGGCTTGGTAACAAAGTTACAGCTACGGATTGGGGATGGAAACACCATCTAACCGGAATAATGCCTAAATTGACAGAAAAAGAATTAATTCCTGAAAGTATGCTGAAATCTATCTGCTGCAGCTGTGAAACTGGTTGTGGTAATAAAAGATGCGGCTGTCGAAAGCATGAAGTAAAATGCTCTATTCTATGCTCGAATTGTCACGGGGCCGAAAACTGTTCTAACTCTGAAATACAACCATTAGGAGAAATCAGCGATTCGGAGGAGATGTGTGACGAAACAAATGTTCAAAATAATATTGAATATAAAGGTCTAGATGAACTTGAGGACCTTGATGAAGTCGAAGACCTTATCGAAGTTCCTGAAGAAACCGAATAATGTGTTGAGTCTGATGATGTAGAGCAGCTTCCCAAAAAAATGAGATTTTCTTGTTTTTTTTAAATACGAATAACATTTACGTAAAGTGATAATCTCCTGCAAGCAAAATCGAAATTTTTTATGAAAATTATGTTTTCCGAAGAAATTCCAAGTGAGTACCTAAGTATTATAAATATAATGTTATTTATCTAGTAGTACTTTTTTAATTTTATTTTATTTTTCGATTACTTAGTGACTAATGATTTAAATTAACGTTTTATATTTCATAAAATCACTTGATTTTAATAGTGATTTAAACTCGGATTTAAATCAGTGTATTTAAACTTGCTTAACTCTTATATCAGAATACAGCTTATAAAAATTCCTTTCAATTGCATTTTGTTTATCTCCTCATGAGATATTGTAGACTGAACTAAGGTTTAGTTTTTTTTTTTATAAAAATACTGCGCAGACATATGGCGAAATAGGGTGTTTTCACTTTTTTCTTTTAGTCGAAAAATATAAAATATTTATGGTATATATTATAGCTGAAACAATTAAATATTCCTCGCCAAAAAACACATGTGACGTCACTCTATATAAATGTCTACTTCATTAAATGCTCCAAATAAAAAGTTCCTAGGAATTATTCGCGGAAAGTGAAATTGTTTAAAACAGCGAGGTGTGATTTTCCCAAATCGAAATCAACATTTTATTGTTGTGATGATAGCTAGACGGCTTATTACTTTCAATACTGTAAATAGATCATATATACTTACCTTAAAATTGTGCTTGTAATGGTATGAGTTTTATTTTGAATTGAAACTAATATTTATAATGAAATTTTGTTTGGTTATGATTATTAATTTAAATGCCCAAAATATCAAGCCGTACATGTCATCGCTAGTGATATTCTGATGTCACAAAGTACGAGTACTAACTTAAAATTCTAACGAACAAATTCCGTATACATATACGGATCACCTAAGTTGGCATTGCGTAAAAACTTTCTTGTCAGAAACACGTGATATACGAGACGACGTCACCAGGATCATTACCCAATGAGATGGCGTTTTCGAAATCATTCAAATATTTGAATTTTAAGCCGGTTTGTTTATTAAATATTTATGTTAATCTGGCGATTTAATTAATATGAATGCGTTTAGGCTATCATATTTATGAATTACTTCATATTAATGCATCATTCGAAGTGAATTGTTATGTATAGAAAGCACCCTACTGTCTTTAAAATAATTTTTCCTTTTTATCTTGCACACAGTGAAAACATTTTTCAGAATAAATATACACCAAGAAAGGGTTTGGATACCACGATAAACTGTAGGACCCCGTCTCCTTTACTCAGACTTAAGAGGGTTATTGCGGTGACATGGAAGGGAGTTAAAACATGTTTTAAAACACACATTTCTGTCCGGTTGTTTATTTTCGATACATACATATTTAAGGAACCATTTCAGACAAAACCTGTGGTCTTGACTGTGAAACGACACTAAATTTCAAACTTATGTCATTTGCCTCACTTGAAGGGGCAGTGTATTTTAGAAGCAGAGCCAGTCAGTATACTGCCAATTTGGATCGTGTGGCACAGCTAACCTAACCACCGTCCAGATTGGCTCTTGCAAATTGTATTGCCTGTGAACCCCTCTAAGACGATAACTTTTTATGTCGGTTTTTAAGCAAACTTTACAGTGGACCTAAGTCATTCACAAAATATACCACACGTGGTAGGTAATCAACTTTAAAGTCGTTTAAGTACCTATTATAATCTGAATTTAATAAAACACAAAAATAACGCCTAAATAGGCTGAACCCTGATAATTCCATATTTCTGTGATTATTAATTTTTACGCAAAGAAATTAGTTTTAGTCAAAATACCGAAGAAGTGCTTGTTATGTTAGATGCTGCTCAATATTAGTTTAATAATGTTAAGTAGATGGCGCAAAAAGATACAGAATATATAAAAAACTGTTTTGAAAAAAGTTTTGAATTCTGTGTTTGTCTTGTTTTACAGTTTTGTTTAACTGACACACCAGATATCTGTGTTGATTCTAATTTGTAAAAATTCAGTGTCCCCTGTGTTACCTTTAGAAATAAAAATGAAGCTAACACAAATTTTCGAAAAAATATTAAATATAAATTTAAAGCATCAGTAACTTCCCCTATAAATTGTATTTGTAATTGACAATATACAATTTTAAAGTTTGGTAACGTAGTGGACAAAAATTGTTTTGAATTTTCTGTCGAAAAAAATATAAAAAAGACAAAAAGTGTACCGCTGCTGGCCAATAAGTTATTATAAAACTACAGTATTTAACACTATGTGTAATTTGTAAACTGAAAAGAAATATTTTTTTTTAAACTCCGAAGTTTGAGAATGACTCCACATTTTCTATTTACCTAATATACATTTTTTATTGCTTTGTTTATTTTTCGTTATAAACATATCGATGTATCTCTTTAAATCAAACTTAAAAGCGTAAACGTATGTTCAATACTTTAAAGAAATCGAATTTTCTAATATAAATTAACATTTTTCCAAAAAAAAATGTGCTTTATACCTACCTATTATATATAGTACAGGAAAACTGTACTTTAACTTGAAAAAAAATGTGCAGACCTTGAACCTTCGTCATAGGTTCAAAACAGGCCAAAGTTCACGAAACAAAAAAGTTTAGGAGTTTTAAGGATCCGCGGGATGGGTGAAAAGAGGTATTTTTAATTAAAAAATCATTTTTTCTCTATTTTCTCAGGAAATATGGCATTCACAAAAAAATAATTCAAATAAAAGTTGTTTCTGACAAAATTATCTTTAATTTGGAGTTTTTAAATTTAATTTTATAGCAATAATTAACTGAAATACTAGAGGTTTTAACTTCGAAATGTCATATGCCATATGAATTCATTTTTGGCAGCTAGTAAATGCATAAAAAAAGAAGTTTTTATATTATGCGAGGGCTTGCTAATTTACAAGGGGTTGATGTCACCCTTTTTCAGGGGGTGGCACCTAAAAACAAAACACAAAAACATTGGAGTTGATAAAGAACTAAATTTTAAGAAGAAAAGGTTATATACAACTTTTCATATAAATTGATAGATTTAAGTTATAACTAGACTACTAGACTAACTAGACTACTAGAAAATTTGGGACTTTAGCTAGAAAAAGAGGCATTTTAAATACGTTTTCGTCAAATAACTCGAAAGGTATTACATTTAGAAAAAACATGCTAGAGACAAATAAGAAAGCTACTAAATTAAGGATGAATTTCCAAATAACCAAAATGAAAAACTATTAATTAGGCTTTGAAATGTTTTTTTCCTATCTAACCATGTACCTTTTCAGTTTTTTTTAATAAAAACGTCGCAATTTTGTTAATATAAGTAGTCAGTAATTAAAAAAATATGTTCCCATATACCTACTGTTTTTCGTTAATATACAGTGTGACCTAGACGCTCAAATTTTTTCATCGGCTTGCAGCGCTTACGTTACAAAAAAAAATGGATTTTAAACTATAAAGGAATTTTAGAAAAAAAATGTAACATTCTTGTTTCTCTGCAAATATCTCAATAAATATTAGTTTAAGAGAAAATATAGTGGACATCAAAAATTAAGCTGATAAACTGAGAATAAATGTGTTTTGTTTATATATTTGTGTACACTCAGAGAAATTCAGCGTTTTAAAAAGCACAAGAAATCACTTGAATATAAATATATTGATGTAAGTACTGAATTCAAGTCGTCAAACTCAACATATCAAGTTTGTATATTTTTACTTTTATATTGATTATTGAACAAATTATTGCTATAGACCCTTCAAAATATAGGGAATTTCCTTTCCTTTAATATTTAAAATGACTGTTTTACTTGCCTGACTATATTAATAACTCATCCATATAAACAAAAGTTGAACATTTACATTTTAAAGAAACTCATTGATTTTGTGTATATACGATAATTAACATTTTTAAAGAACAGCACAGTTGAAACAAAGTTATATTTTTTCTGATAAATTCAACTGAAAATTATGCAGTTGTTTTAAATAATATTTAAATCATCATTAGGCACTTTTGTTTTGAAAACGCTTCATAAAACCATATGTTGTCTTTTTGAATTAACTATAAACACTAATGAGGAAAAAATATATTTGATTTATTTTCAATCATTAGTGATTTTTTTTAATTTTACAATGTTTTTTCTCTCAGTGTAGGGTTGATTGTTTCGGAGATATTTAATTTTATATAATGGCATCCTACCGTTTTTAGGATGAAGTATTTAGTTTAAAATGTTGAATATCTTAGAAACTGTGACACTTCCATCAAAAGTTCAAAGAAACAAAATTAATGGTCATTAATCAATCTTTAAAATGATTTTTGTTTGTTTCTACATCACAAAAAATAAAGAAGTTGTGGCCGATTCAATGTGCGTTTTTACATTTTTGTTAACAAAATGTCGGCATTTTGTTATTGTAATTGCTCAGTAATTAATTTTTCTGTAAAAATGCTGTTTTTCGTTAATATCATCACCTAGATGCTCGATTTATTTTGTCCCTTTAAAACACTTGTTTTAGAAAAAAATTCCATACTCCATCGAAAAATGGCCGTATTTCGGTTAATTTTTGCTATAAAATTAATTTAAAAACAGCAAATTAAAGATAATTTTGCCAGAAACAACTTTCATTTGAACTATTTTTTTGTAACTGCCATATTTCCCGAGAAAGTAGAGAAAAATCGATTTTTTAAATTAAATATCCCCAATAGGTTCCCGCGGATCTGTAAAATTCCTGAACTTTTTTGTTTCGTGAACTTTGGCCTATTTTAAACATAACCAAAGTTTAAAGTCTGCACAACTTTTTTCGACTTACGGTCATTTTTTTCAAACTTTTCCTGTACTAATAGGAATATCCATATATAAGACGCCAAGAACCAATTTCAAAATTAAAATTGTTATTCCAGAACACTTTGTTTATAAGTATTTTACACATAAAAGGCGTTAAGTACCACATTAAAATATAACAAACATTCTTGCATAAATTCGGTCATCTGCCATGTATTTATTATGTAAATGATGCCATGCCATGGGAGAAAGTGGCTGTTACGTAACCACCGAATTTTTATTCTTTTATTTCTATAAATAGAAATCATATTTATTTACGTTTAGTTCAGACCGTCTAGACAAATTATGCCATACCTAAAACTGTTTCATGGACCTCCGAGTTATGCAACACCATATACCTACAGAATCCTCTAAAACACACTAACCCTGCTAGAAAACGATTTTCTACGCATTTAAGAAGCGAAAACTTGAGAATAGACTGTAAGTTAGTAGTACACCCTTGTAAACTGCACATACAGAGGCTGCAAACTCGAATAACAAATTAGCCATCTCGCAAATTTATTTAATTAACAATGTGGCAAGGGGTTAAACCCAGAAGAAGTAATTTGTTTGTCTACCCATTCTACATTTACTGTTGTAAAAACTAAGATCAATAACAGGTAGGTATACGCACTATAGAATATATAACCAGAAAATTGTAATAACATAATAGAAGGCATTACATTATTGAAGCGGGTAGTGTTTTTCTGTACCTAACAATATAAGCGTTCAAACGCCTATCGTTTATCACGCGACGTGAATAAAAATTAAAAAAATAAACACAACAACAAAGGAAATTCAATCGATACCAGGCATTTTAATAATGAAGGAAAAAAATTATAAACCATATTGTAACTAGGATACAAAAACGTACTGAACAAAATATCGAACTGGGAACATCCATAATTTATTATTAAATTTTCTTCAACGTCCTTCGCGCACAGAAATGTAAATTTTTTAAAAAACGGCGTTATTTATTATTAAAAGCTTATAAACACCCGGAAATATGACCACGCCCCCCTCTAAATATGTAACTCTCATCACAATATCTCATTTACATTCTTACTGATAAGTTGTGTATTTACTTGATTATTGGAATTCGTCCAAAAATATTAACACATTATATTTTAGGAAATTATAGAGGTAAACACAAAACATGCCCACTTTTTATTAGTTTTTTGCCTCCTCCGAAAGACGAAAGTGGGTGCATATTTACCAAATCGTCGTACCTAAGTAGTAGTACAATAGTACATTAATAAATGATTATTACCATTTAACACAACCACATTAGTTTACATATCTAGGTGATATTTTGTATATATTTAAACCAAATAATGATTACTTATTGGGAATAAGCATAAATATTACCTGACTATGAAATTTGTTTATAAAAATCAAGGTACAGGTAGATTATTGCTTCGAGTTGTTGAGCTGTGCCTAGATACATAATAACTGGGCAGTTTTCCATGCACAAGCCAGGCTTGAGATAAGATACGATGATTAAATAATAATGCAATTAATTTGCCTCCAAATATTTTGTTTAAACAAAGGTCGGATAAACAAAGCTTTCTAGGTTATAACAAGAGGAATTGTAAATGAAATCATGTTTTATATTTGCCTCGGTTGGCTTTGACCTGCCTCAACCGAACAATAATTAACAATATTAAATAAAAAAATAATAACAACTTACTTTTTGGAGTACAGGTGCAATCTATTTCAGGGACCAATCACTGTTTTATTAATTACAGGTGTAGTAGACGATGCTTTGACAGAAATCGTTTGTTCAATGATGGACACAACACTTATACAGCTGATTTTGACAATTCGATGTACATGTTATCATAAAAACTCGAAATATCGCGATATTTTTAAACACAAACACTCTGCACTGTCAAACGGTCTCCATGACAGTTCCGACTGAATTGGTGGTGCGCATGTGCGCGCCGCCGCACACATCGCGCCAGCTTTTTAATTTTAAAAGGCTTTTATATTTCACTAATCATTATGTGTAATTAACAATATTTGCATCTAGAACGCTGGTAATTAACGTTGATTAAACGCAATTTGCAAATATTTACGTTTACCAAAGTCGGGATATCCCTGGAATATGTTTACGGACAACAGTTCTGTAATTTACGACGCTGTTTCTTTGTGTTCTTTGCTCCCAACGGAATCGAAGCCACCTACTTGATTATTTTTTACGAATAAGCAAATAATAGTGGTAGGTATCGATTAGCGGCTTAACGCTATTTTTGAAGTCTCTTTAGCGGGTGAAAAAGTTTCAAAAATAGAGGAATCGAGATCCGGCGAGTTAAACCCGGAATCTCTAGAGTTTAGCCTACATTGATCCGGAGTCCGGAGCGGCATAGTTTACTATTTTTATATGCAGAGGTCAGCTCTTGTTTAGGCATTTTAGGTTCATTATTAAGCTAAGCTATTTTTGAAAATAGGTCACGTTTCAAATTTATCTCTCTAATTTAGATAAAGGATTACATCAATTTATTACTCTTATTTTTTTTACGTTTGCAAATTCCAATTGGGGAAGTACGTGAGGGTAATTTTGTTTTTAAATTATGCTTTTAACTACTTCAAACTCTGGAACGGCGCATTCTTACAGGACGAAGCGAGTACAGGAATGTATACCGGTGTTCTACTGTCGCGCTTATACAGTGCGTTTATCTGAGACTAGACGTAATTGGTCCCATATTTTTATTAAAAAAACATATGCAGTATGTCCCACTTAAGGTAGACACCAGTTCATAAAACATTTATTTTTTTTTAGATAATCGAATGAACTTTTTTTGTTATTGAGAGCACGGAAAGCCGAATTTTTGGACAAGGGCGGTTCCAGGCCAACACACTGAAGGGGGGTAGTAAGCAACGAGCAGGGCCATGGAGAGAAAATACGGGGCTTTTTTGAAAATTGATGAGTGGGGGCAAAAATCCGAAAAAAAAATTTTGGTGAGCGAGGCAGAAACCTCCCAAAAACTTTTTATAAGCGAAGGGAAGCAATTCAAAAAAAATTTTGATGAACGGGAGCGAACGGGGGCGAACGGGAGCGAACGGGAGCGAACGGGAGCGAACGGGAGCGAACGGGAGAGAGAAATCCGAAAAATTTTTTGACGAGCAAAGAAGAGAAACCCAAAAAAAAATTAATAAGCGGAGGGAGAAATCCGAAAAATGTTTTTTTAAACTATTGAAACTTAAAAACATAATTAAATATTATTTTAAATTTATCTTTATATCTAGAAAAGCGCCCGCATATCAGAGCTGGGTCGGATACAGTTAAAATGTATTCGAATACCGGATACGGATACATCAAATGTATTCGAATACCAGAGACAAGATACGGATACTTTTTGCTTTAAAAAGTATCCGAATACCTTGTATTCGAATACTTTTTTCGGATACGGATACCGGATACTTTTCTTTCGTTTGTGAAAAAAATATTTTATGAAATTCAGTTTTTTTTTAAAAGCTGTCCAAGACGCAATCTGTTTCTTTTAAATAAATATAGGTAATGCCTTTGGGTATTTTATTTGTTTTTTTTTTGAGCAAAACAAAGTCCACCAACAACAAAAAACTAATTTTTTCCGAAATCGGTCTAGAATGTACTTTATTGTATACTTTCTCGGCGCAATTTTAGATCTTAAAATACGCCATTCTGGTATTTTAGTCCGTTGCTAAGCAACTATCAGAAAACAGTCCGGGAAAGTTATTTTTTCCCGGACTAAGCTGGGAAAGTTACTTTTTCTGAAATCGATCGACAATGTCTGCATTTTCGGAGCGATTTCAGATCAAAAAATGCACAATTCCAGTATTTTAGTCCGTTTCTAAGAAGCTATCAGAAAACAGACCGGAAAAGATCCATTGCCAAGCAACGATCAACAAAATCGTACGGGAATATCACTTTCCCGGACTAGGCCGTATATTTTAGAGAGTAAATAATTACAGACAAACCAATTCACATTAAAATTACGTTTATTAGTAAGCAGTTAGACAGTAATGAAGAAATGTTATGCATTAATACAAATTCCTTAAGTTATAATAATATTGATTGTGATTTCAGAAAAAATGGTATGTGTACTTCGCTGTGAAAGCACATTCCCTGACTTCGATGCTTATTGCAATTTGCATCGTCGTCCGGGAATGTATTGCTTTCACACCTAATAGTATATTGTATATTTAGGTGTGAAAGCAATACATTCCCGGACGACGATGCAAATTGTTGGCCAAGGCGCTAGCCGAGGCCAACAAGCATCGAAGTCCGGGAATGTGCTTTCACACCGAAGTACACATACTATTTTTTCTGAAATCACAATCAATATTATTATAAATTAAGGAATTTGTATTAATGCATAACATTTCTTCATCACAATCTAACTGCTTACTAATAAATGCAATCTTAATGTGAGTTGGTTTGTCTGCGTGTATTTATTTACTGTCTAAAATATACATAAAAAAACCGTACGGGAATGTTACTTTCCCGGCCTAGGCCGGGAAAGTATCATTCCCGTACAGTTTTGTTGATTGTTGCTTGGCAACGGATCTTTTCCGGTCTGTTTTGTGATAGTTTCTTAGCAACGGACTAAAACACTGAAATTGTGCATTTTTCGATCTGAAATCGCGCCGAAAATGTAGACATTCCCGATCGATTTCAGAAAAATACTATTCCCGGCCTAGGCCAGGCAAATTACTTTCCCAGACTGTTTTTTTTTATATATATATTTTAAACAGTAAATAATAAGCACTGAATTTCTGACTTTTTTCAAAACAATAAAAATTCCTTAATTTATAATAATATTGATTGCGATTTCAGAAAAAATATTATGTGTACTTCGTAGTAAAAGCACATTCCTGGACTTCAATGCTTGTTGGCCTCGGCTTAAAGCCTCGGCCAAAAATTTATATCGTCGTCCGGGAATGTATTGGTTTTACTACTAAATACACAATGTACTATTAAGTAAGTGCAAAAAATCGTCTAGAAAAAAAATTATTCAACATTTTAACAAAAACTAAAACATATGATATAAGGAGTCATTCTTTATAGAAAGTTTTGCTTATACTGAAAAATACTTAACTACTTTAACTATAGTTGGAATGTTGATATAACGTACAAGGTGGTTAAAAAATAAGAAAACTTGAAATTTTTGCGAGAATGAAATGCCAGTTGTTGAAATTGAAGCATAAGTTTAAAATCTTATAGGAAAAATTGTCATTTGATTTAAATTATCTAGTTTTTTTGGCACCAAGATTAAATTAATTTTGCAAAAGTAACTAAAGAAAGTGCATGGTTTATTAATTTGTTTAATAAAATAATCACAAAACAGTCACTTTTAAACTGTTTCATGTTATCGAATAAATTAGCCACGTTGCTACTTTGGTTAACTTTGCAAAATTACTTTAATCTTAAAGATGCCAAAAAAAATTGAGATAAGCTTTCAAATTTCATATCTGAACTTCTATCTCAACATTAGGAACAATTTTTCCTATAATATTTTCAACTTTTACTTGAAGAACTGATACTTTACTCTTGTAACAATTTCAACTTTTCGTATTTTTTAACCATTCTGTACGTTATATCGACATTTCAACCATAGCTAAAAGGACTTTTCAGAATATATGTAAACCTTTTTATAAAGAATGACTAGAAAATAATATTTAATATGTATATATATTTTTTGTGGTATTCGGATATTTTCAGTATTCGAATACTTTTATTGTATTCGGATACTTTTGTTGTATTCGGATACTTTTAGTGTATTCGGATACTTTCGGTGTATTCGGATACTTTTATTTGTATTCGAATAGTTTTATCAGTATTCGAATACTCGCCTAATGTATTCGAATAACGGATACTTTATTAATTTGTGTCGGATACGGATAACGGATACAATTTTAAGAAAGTATAATACAGCTTTCGGATACAGAAAAAGTATCCGAATACTGTATTCGAATACAGAATACTACCCAGCTCTGCCGCATATACGGGAGCAAAAATAATTGCACCGACACACAGTGGTCCCAAATTAAGTTTTTTGTTTCAAAAGTGGCAAGAGAGAGCGAATCTTGTCGGAAATTAACAATTTTTACTTCCACATCTAGTAGAAGTATAGTAATGAAAATTTTTATTGTTAAAATAGGCTTAGAATGTCATGAAACGTTGAGATTTTAAGTTTGAGCGAAAAAAAAATTTTTCTGTCTGTCTGCCGGTCTGTAACTTTTTTTGTGTTCACGATTACTCTGGAACCGTTTAAGATATTGACTTGAAATTTGGTACACGTATGTACTTTAACGGGATCTGGAACTAGATTATATTTTCATCTTATTTTATAATTAAAACCCATTACCCCCGTAAAATAGCATGCAAATTCGACGATGAAAGGTTACCGTCTGTCAGTCGGTATAAGTACCAAAGTTTTTCTCTCTGGAAATTTTTGGTATGGTGGTAGGGAGGGGAGAACATTTTTTTTAATCGAATGATTATCGATATCTGTCAGCATAGGTAGTTAGTATATGTACTTCACTTACCCCAATTACGCTGGCAGACGAAACTTCCGGTCGGCGCACGTGGTAACCGAAAATTGAAGGAAAAAAATTGTAGTTACCGGATCAAATTTGGAGCAAAATGTTTGCTTTGGTGTGTACAGTGCTGTACTGTAATAGCAGACATTTCTATCGGTCGGTTTTTGAGCAATTTGCCATCAAAGTGGCCATTTTCGCCACTTTCACAACTCGATAATTGTTCGACGATGGTTGAATGTAAATGTTCCTCAAAAAAAACCGCTGCCCAAGGAATCACTACTTCCACATCCAGATTCTCTATCCAAGTCACTCACAACGAAAAAACTTTGTATGTGAAAATAATTGTTTATGGAACTTTAATAATATAATATTTGAAATCCTCTACCCCAAAAACCCATAAAACGATACCCCACATCGGTAGTGGGGTGGGGGTGGTGATAGGGGAGGTGGTAGTGGGGGTGGATGAAGTAAAAAAATATTTTGAGGTTTCTGGTTCCTGTACATACACTAAATCACAATTTTTTTTCATCCCCTTTAATAAGGAGGTGGGGGTGGTAATGGGGGTGGCTAATGCCAAAAACTTTTTTGAGACCTTAGCTTCTCTTGTATATACTAAATACTAATTTCATGGACTCTTACCTGCTTGATTTACCCATTTACCCCAAATTTACCCCAATTTACCCCCCAACCCTTCGACGGAACAAAATGAAAATATAATCTAGTTCTAGATCTCGTTAAAGTACATATGTGTACCAAATTTCAATAGTCAATATCTTAAACGGTTCCAGAGTAAACGTGCGCACAAAAAAAATTACAGACAGACAGACCGACAGACAAACAGACCGACAGACAGACAGACCGACAGACAGACAGAAAATTTTTTTTCGCTCAAACTTAAAATCTCGACGTTTCATGACATTTTAAGCCTATTTGGACAATAAAAATTTTTAAAAATTTTTTTGTCGTTACTATACTTCCACTGGACGTGGAAGTAATAGCTAAATAGGACTTTAATCGAGTGGCCTCCCACATCTCCTGATGTTACCCCGCTTGATTTTTATATTTGGGGCACTATATTAAAAACAAAATTTACAAGACGAGGCCCCGAAGTAGGCAAGGGCTTTATGATAGAATTCGTCAAGCCCGCCAAGAAATTAACGTTCAAAAATATAGCAGTAGGAAGGAATAATGAAAAACGCTTTGAGAAATATATTACTATTGATGATGGTTTAGTTGAAAAGGCTACATTTGAAAGTACTTATATAGGTACTGTATTAAAATTTGTTGCCTTTGGGGTTATGATTTTGAATTATTTCACAATAAACTGATTTTGGGCACCTTTTATTTCCATAGCAATCTTTGTTAAAGTCTGTACAGTTCAGTGGCGGATGGAGAAAGTTCAATAATTTTTTTCTCGTCTGTGGCGCATGGGACCCTTGCGAAATATGGGAAATAACATCTAGAGAAGCACTCCTCTAACGACCTCTAAAAAATTTTGAAAAAGCAGTTTGCGAAAAAATTTTTCAAAATTCATTCCCATCCCCTGGTCTAGGGACTCCCGTTTAAAATTATTCTTTTTTGTCATATACATTTTACTTTTCATAAAAATGCAACAATAAGTTTTGGAGTTTATGAAAATATTTTCATTATTTCATTATTAACTGAAATACAATGAACTGAAATTTTGTAATTTACAATTTAACAAATTACAAAATTTCAATTCGTTGCATCTCCGTTGATAACGAAAATATTTTCATAAACTCCAAAACCCATTGTTGCATTTTTATGAAAAGTAAAATGTATGTGACAAAAAAGAATAATTTTAAACAGGAATCCCTAGACCGGGGGGGTACGGGGTGCACAAGAATTTTGAAAAAATTTTTCGCCAAACTGCTTTTTCAAAATTTTTTAGGGGTTGTTAGAGGAGTGCTTCTCCAGATGTTATTTTCCATATTTCGTATGGGACCCATGTGCCACAGAAGAAAAAAAAATTATTGAAATTTCTCCATCCGCCATTGGTACAATTTAAAAAGTAAATTCGGTATCTATAGTACAGTCACTTGGTGTCAAAAGTACCCAAACTTCGGTCTAATTCTATAGCGGCTTGGATTTTTTTTTTTTTTTTGCATAAACTTTAGGGTATCAAAACTCAAAACCTTAGGGTACCAAATTCAAATATTAAAAAGAAATAGATGTGCTTTTACACCTAAGAAGGTAAAGTAAACAAAAAAACAATAATTAACGAAGTACTGAGAATAAATTAATGAAACTCATATTATTCATGTTTTTGGAGTCGCTGATCACGAATGTGAAGTCAAAAATTAAAAATTTTGTTGCACTCTCAATATGGCTGATATAAAAGGGGTAAATGTATGAATTAACTATTTTTTGCCTATTTTGTGAAATTAGGACTTTCTTAGCAGACTGTTAAATTTTGAGACATAAGACTCATCCCCTAATAAGAAAAATAATTGCTCTTTCCCCTAAGAGGATGAAAACCACCCCCTAAATTTAAAAAATAAGTATAAAGTGAGTACTGGGAGTTTATCAATGAAACTAATATTATTTATGATTTTGGGGTTGCTGGATCGGGTTTTTTAATAAAACAATAATTATTATTTTCTAATTTTATTAACTATGTAGAGATTTAACCTTTTAATATAATTATTTGTCTTCATCAATGTTTTAGTCATTTTCATCTTTATACATATTTACACAAATACATACATGTATGCGATGTCCAACGACTTAAGAAATGTGAATGAATATCAAAAAAGTATAAAAATTATGATTATTCCTTTATAACTGAAAATATTGTGTGATTTTATCGCCAAACGAGCAATATCGTAATTTGCTAAACCGAGGAGAGCTCCTTATTTCGGCCATATCTCCTTCGCAATTAACACTAAAAATCATTTAAAAAAAGCATTTTGAAGGTCTATTAATCCTCTTTAAGGTCAGATAGGTCATAACAGTAGGAGGGTGTCAGTTTTCCTATATTCATCTTAAATGCGTCAATTAAAAAAAAACGTTAAGGGGACCTTATATAAACGATGTCACGCTTTTAGGGAGGGGGGGGGAGGTCTGACAGTTGTGACATTTTGTGACAGGGGAGGGGGGGGGGTCTCAAGCAATTGTGATGTCATAATACAAGTAAGTAATTTTATGCCTAATATTTAATACAAATAAACCAAAACCTGAGAAAGAATTTTTCCTTAAACATAAGTATCATGGTTCAAATTAAAAATTCATAATTTTTATTAATTTACATAAAAGTTAGTGTGATGTGACAGACAGGGGATGGGGTCAAAAATTAGCAAAAGAAGCGTGACATCATTTATGTTAAAGTTAATTTCAAACACTTCTATCTCATAAGCTATTGTCTTTATCAAAAAAATTTTAAAAATCAGCATTTTCTTCAGTTTATTCCATATTTTTTATCTCTAGTAATATTCAGCTAAGATGCAGAAACAAATAATACAAATATCAGAAATCTATGGAATAATTTATTGCAGGTAAAATGTTAGTTAAATCAGAGGTAGCATTTTTAAAACTAGTTAGCGCTATTTAAATTCACAACACAATATTACCTGTCTAATTTTTAAAAATTCACAAAAAAATAAGATGTTTTACGAGAAAAATATTCATTTCTCTTTAGGCAAACATGTGACGTATATTAACACACCAAAATTAAAGTGTCATGAAACTTTTTCACTTATTCTTAGTTTTCCGCCATAAACAGAAATATCCAATAATATAAAAGACTAGCGTGAGAATAATCATGCTCCAAATATCCCTGCTAAGGTATTCTTCTGAGAAACTGTATTTTTCTAAAACCGCGTTTCCATCTGTGATACATGGCACATCTTGTTGATTTTCACAAGCTGAAAATTGACATACAGATTTAGTTACCTACTTAGTAATAATAATCAGGGGGAGGAGGTTAATAACTTCCAATTCTCATTACAGAAATCTTCCCAACTCCTAAAAAAAATTTTCTCCAAAATAGAAATTGATGAGCGGGGGAGTGAAATATTTCCCGAATTCTCCCAACTTGAAGCTTGAATACCCCCCTCCATCCTCTCTGATAATAATTAAACTATAACTGTAACCGTTGATCTTTGGTTTCATACTAAAAAATGTGGTTTGTATCTCTCAAACTATATTCAATATTAATTTTACTTACTATGGCAATATAAACAATATCTTCTTTGGTAATAGTACATATATTATGAGGGGCAGACGACCATCGCACAGTGGTTGAAAATGAAAATATAGACGGTCAATATTCTGAAAATTTAGATATATCTTTATTTTGTAGTGGAAAAAAATATTGAAAAAAGTCTAAGAGTGTTGGTGGTGGCTTCAGAATATCGGGGGTGTATTTAAAATTCAGATACAGAGTTGAAACTTTAGATTCTTATAAGAACAGTGCAGTTCGTTAGAAGATAGTGGTAGGTAAATACTTAGGATCTATTGCAGAAATATGCTGGTATCCTAAAGGATGAAAAGTTAAAGTATTTGGATTTTGTACTTAGTGATCGGTACAAATGAATTTGTTTAGTGGAAGTTACGTATAGCTCTCTACATAAAAATATCAAAGTCGGTGCTATTACACACTGACAAGAGTACTACAGAGGCGTACTACAAATTTTTGCGTATTAGTATGAGTAAAATAATACTAGAGATTTAACAATAGATGAAATTTACGAGGCGGGAGTTTTACGCTATTTGGCGTACATACAGCAAATCCAGACGTAATGCCTATCTGTTCATTGACATTATCAACAAACTCTAATTGAAGAGAAAGGAAAGCAAATGTAATACATAATTGCGGGATTTTCACAAAAAATAAGCCAACGTTGACAGACAGATAAACCAAAATTGCTTGAAAACAAATACAAATAGTAGCTGGATGGTCTGGATTTACCATCAGTCAGTTCATTACTGTGTGTCGTAAAAATTCGTTTAACGCACTACTATGGAAACTATTATGAATCAATTGGAAATCAATGGAATCAATGGAAATTTAATGGAAGTGATTGGTGATCGATTTGAAAACAATAGTACTGCACATGCGCCCAATTGACATTGACAAGGTTTGCTGTTGCTGAGGCAATTGCCAATAATTATAAAGAGGTAAGTATTTCTTTGTTTTCTGTGAGATAATTTTTAATTTACTATTTTGTTCAGTTAATGCATTGTTCCTTTAAAGATCTTATGTTTTTATTTTTTCAGCAAATCACCATTTTAAAATTTTTTTTTGAGGGCATTTCGAGGACAATATGCCTCATTAGAGCCCAGGAGTAATGAATATTCACTCCAAATAACTTCCTACTTCTTTTGTCCTTCGCATTTCGTGCTTCACTAACGACATAGACTAAGAGCTCGCGTGAAAAAAACCGCGTGATAAGATACCAAAGGTTTAACTCTAGAAATAAATAGGGTATAGCTCGTTAAATGCGTAGCCGCTCATCTGCCATGCGCAGTTGGTCACCCAAATTAGCAATAATGAAATTAATTTTGGAAAAAGTAGTATACAATCTCGTTATTTATACCAGACTAAATTCGTGATTAAAATGTGCGGAAATATCATTGTTCCAACTAACCAACAAGGCAGACGCGCTAGATGGTAGGTAGCTCTTTTGAGGCAGACGCCATTGAAAATGCCGAAAAATCAGTCACAACCACGTGATCGCGAATCAGTATAAATTTTGGTTCAAAATGTAGATAAAATTATGCTCATTAAATATATGAAACGAAAATTTGAGCAGACGGGCCCATTTCGCCGGCAGACGCTGTCAAAGATTGTCTTTTCACCTTTCTTTTTTGCGCCTAAGCGGCGTTGTGATAGCGGGTGATTGTTGTAAACAAATAGCAACACTAATATTTATATCTAGAAAAATCGTACTTATACTGTTTCACTCGAAACTCAAATCTTGATGTTTTTTTTTTTGAAATATATTAAATAAAAACGCTTATTTTTCAAAATAATAGATATAATAAACAATGTGCCAATGTAAATACATACAGACGAATATAGTAAAGTGTAAAAACACTCTGAAGAAGACATTATTTTGACAGAAAAAACTAAATATTTAAATTTTTTTAAAACGTAAAGAACCGATAAATATAAAATAACATTATTACAAGTTATGCTTATCAATCTAATATATCTTCTTCAGCGAACCACTGCAACTGTAATATGTTGTTGTTCAAACTCCAGCCATTATGTTCGGGTTTGTAAAATGATGGTTCAAATTCTGTTGCATTTTTCCATATAGCGCATACCTGATTTACACGCTTAACTTTGCAATAAAGTGAATCTTGAAACGGTGGTAGTAAACTACCATTAAATTTTTTTATTTTGTCCAAAGGATTCGATCTGCCAGTTTTTGGTTTAAAATTTTCTACAAAAATGTCGAATCGTACTTCATTTATATTTGCAGCATTGGGTTTGCCATATATTTTACAAACGAATTGTTCTACACATTTTTTTGCTCTTCTGAAAGAATTTCTGTTGAGCCCAAAGTACTAAATATTTTCATTATATATGTACTCTTTTCCAACCATGAAAATGGTTTTATTTTTCCTTTTCTTGCAAATGCAGCAGTTAAATCACTTCCGGTTAGCGCGTGAAATGCTGACAACACATTTGCAAGGTCTTTTCCCAGATAACTGTACACCATATTTAAATGGACGTATCGAATAATGTTTTTAGATGCCAATCCCAGTTCAAATATTGAACTGAAAGCTTTTCTGAAAAATTATGCATATTACCCAATGCAATAATAAAAATATCTGTATCGCTAGCTTTTTTTAGAACGTTGTAATTTTCTGGCAATTTATGGACATGAAAAATTATCCTATTATCTGCTTCCCCATGTGTACAAAAAATCGTTTCATCCACCTCCTTTATGACACGCCCATTTTCATTATAGAACCTATAACAGGTGTCGTTACAATTTATACGTATAATTTTGTTCCTCAAAATAGTAGATACACTGTCAGAAGTCCAATATTGAACAAAAAATTGCACTAATGTAGATTTAAAATTATCATTCCTCAGTGCCTTTATAAAATCAGTCGGTCTTCTTTGGTCGCCCCCTGTGATAACAAATGCATTTGGTCTATTTATTTCTGCAGCCCTTTTCTCCCTCTCATTATCTTTAATCGAGGGTGAAATGATTTTATCAAAAATTATATCAATTCGGTCACCTACCAGTCTGCAAATTTTTTGTAAAGTTTTGATAATAATAATGATAATTTTAAATCTGCATTAGTACAATTTTTTGTTTAATATTGGACTTTTGATAGTGTATCTACTATTTTGGGGAACAAAATGATACGTATAAATTGTAACGACACCTGTTATAATTTCTATAATGAAAATGGGTGTGTCATAAAGGAGGTGGATGAAACGCTTTTTTGTACACATGAGGAAGCAGATAGTAGGATAATTTTTCATGTCCATAAATTTCCTGAAAATTACAACGTTCTAAAAAAAGCGAGCGATACAGATATTTTTATTATTGCATTGGGTAATATGCATAATTTTTCAGAAAAGCTTTCAATATGGTTTGAACTGGGATTGGCACTATTCGATACGTCCATTTAAATATGGTGTACAGTTATCTGGGAAAGGACCTTGCAAATGTGTTTCACGCGCTAACCGGAAGTGATTATACTGCTGCATTTGCAAGAAAAGGAAAAATAAAACCATTTTCATGGTTGGAAAAGAGTACACATACAATGAAAATATTTAGTACTTTGAGCTCAACAGAAATTCTTTCAGAAGAGCAAAAAAATGTGTAGAACAATTCGTTTGTAAATTATATGGCAAACCCAATGCTGCAAATATAAATGAAGTACGACGAAGTTTTGTAGAAAATTTTTAACCAAACTGGCAGATCGAATCCTTTGGACAAAATAAAAAGATTTAATGGTAGGTAGTTTACTACCACCGTATCAAGATTCACTTTATTGCCAAGTTACGCGTGTAAATCAGGTATGCGCTATATGGAAAAATGCAACAGAATTTGAACCATCATTTTACAAACCCGAACATAATGGCTGGAGTTTGAACAACAACATATTACAGTTGCAGTGGTTCGAAGGTCCTCAAATACCTCCAACACTGGACGATAATGTTGTTGATCGGCCAAGCTCACCTAACTCAGATGATGACGAAGAAGCAATATATCAAAATTCAAGTGATGAAGGAGATATATTAGATTGATAAGCATAACTTGTAATAATGTTATTTTATATTTACTAGTTCTTTACGTTTTAAACAAAATTTAAATATTTAGTTTTTTCTATCAAAATAATGTCTTCTTCTGAGTGTTTATACTTTACTATATTCGTTTGTATGTATTTACATTGGCACATTGTTTATTATCTATTATTTTGAAAAATAAGCGTTTTTATTTAATATATTTCAAAAAAATATATCAAGATTTGAGTTTTGAGTGAAACAATACAAGTACGATTTTTCTAGATAGAAATATTAGTGTTACTATTTGTTTACAACAATCACCCCCTATCACAACGCCGCTTAGGCGCAAAAAAGAAAGGTGAAAAGACAATCTTTGACAGCGTCTGCCGGCGAAATGGGACCGTCTGCTCAAATTTTCGTTTGATATATTTAATGAGCATAATTTTATCTAGATTTTGAACCAAAATTTATACTGGTATGCGATCACGCGATTGTGACTGATTTTTCGGCATTTTCAATGGCGTCTGCCTCAAAAGAGCTACCATCTAGCGCGTCTGCCTTGTTGGTTACTTAGAACAATGATATTTCCGCACATTTTAATCACGAATTTAGTCTGGTATAAATAACGAGATTCAATACTACTTTTTCCAAAATTAATTTCATTATTGCTAATTTGGGTGACCAACTGCGAATGGCAGACGAGCGGCTACGTATTTAACGAACTATACACTATTTATTTCTAGAGTTAAACCTTTGGTATCTTATCACGCGGTTTTTTCACGCGAGCTCTTAGTCTAACAACAATTGTAATAATAACACGAGCAAAAGCATTTGACTAGAGTGAGTTTTTATAAACCCCTCGTATAAACTTTTCATAACGGGGAATGAGTTTGAATCTTTTAGCGTGCTTGCAACAACATTCAAATAATTTTTCCACTGGTAAACCCTCCTCCTAATCAATTTTCTTTTTCAAAAAAAAATGTTTCAGATTTTCCCCCCTGATCATTAACTTTATTAATTTTCGATTTCTAGAAAAAAAATTTGTTCCTATTTTCTGTCTTCCGCTTATCAATTTTGAAACTTCGTAACCTTACCTATGAATAAGAGGGCGCAAACATAATTAACCTAGGGGCCGGGCTACTCATCGACCTGTTACAAAGACAATACTTACTTATATTAGATACTCCATTCCATTGGACAATACTTAGTGATTCCGTGGCGTACATGAGCCAAGATAAGTATTTCGTCCACGTTAGTAGGCTGGGCAAGGTACTAAGGAAAAATAAATATTAGTCGATAATAGTAGAACTGAAACAAGTGACTAGCCATGAACTATACATTAATGGACGATTTGGCTTTAAAGTTATTTTGTCGAAATATAAAAAGGTTTACGAGTATGTACCGAACAGCGCTGAAATTAGATCATGGGAAAAACTTGCTTATGTAATATAAGAATTCATTGCAATTTTTTCTTCTTTACCTCAAATAAATTAAGTTAAAAAATTAGCCAAAGTTAGATTTTTTTGTGGTGTTTTCAGCTATAATGTCCCAAGGTCATTGATAATACGAAATAATTTTATCACTTTCCGAAAGCACATTGCACGTTGCTTATTAAAATCCCGACGCACAGTGGGGCAAATAGCTCATTTTTTGGACAAGCGATAATTCCCAAGCCTGAAATTAATGAAATTAAAATTTTTTTTTTAAACTCTTCGTTATAAAATTGCCTTTAATTCTATCGAGCCCGAATTTTGAAATTTCAAAATTAAAGGACTTGAATTTTGAAAGTAAATTAAAATTTTATCAAAAGATTGTTTAAAATTACAAAAAATTGTTACTTGGGGTTTTTTTTTTGATTTCTAATCTCATTTCTGATCCCCGAATTTTGCGATTCAAAAAACCAAGCTAGCGGATCCAATATGGCGGCCATAATATTTTTTTAAATGAAATGTACATGCATAAACTGTTAAAAATTGTTACTTAGGACTTTTAAGGGTTTCTGATCGAGAATCTGAAATCTAAATTACTGGTAATAGCACCTATTGTTAGATAAAATGGACGTATACTTTGTAAAATTATATGAACATCATAATTGCATATATGGTGAATCAAGAGGGTCAAATTTTACCAACGCACGAATTTTTTCTGTAAACTTATATAAAAACAAAGGGGCCTCCTAAATTTTAGGTATAATTAAATTAATTTAAAATAATATACATATAAACATTTTGTAATTTCAAGAAGCGCAATCGATGGTAATGTTATTAAAAGTTATTAAAATAACGAGTTAGTAAGTCAAAACTTTATTTTATAGGTATAATTATTAATAAAGTATTGAAAATAAACGCAATGGCCGTCGTTCGAGTTCTTCTTGATTGGCAAATTTACCCTGCCATATTTGCCAAACTATTACCAGAAAATTGGTTGAAGTGGTTAGAGAGTTTTCGCATCAAAATACGGCTAAACTATGAAAGACATGACATAACCTCTCATTTTTACGTTTGTTTTGACTGCCTTTGTGTATAACGGGTTACTTTGTACTTTAACCTTTGTTTCTCCAAAGTTTTTTACATTTCCTTTCTCCAACCAAATTAAAATTTGTTACTAAAATTTCTGAAAATTTATTGCGTGGACGAAACCATCGAGGAGCAAATTTGCCTTAGTGTAGTTCCTTCAAGTTGGGTAGGTAGTAAATAGCTAACTGTACTGGTCAAATACAAAAGCATACATATATTTTTGACTAATCCGCAATCAAAACCAGACACAAAATACTCCAGCAACCGTGTACAATAAAAAGGAATAATAGTAAAATGTTAATGATGGCTAGAGCCATAGAAAATGGAATATGTCAGTAGTGATGCAGAAGATAGGTTGACACTTTCACTTTAATAATCTGAATATTTATACCTATTAATGTAAAAGCTTTTGTAGACACAAACGTCAACGAAAACACCCCGTGAAAAGTGTTATGCCGCTATGTAAGTACCTACTCTTTGAACTTACTTTTAGGCGGCATTACTTTTCCAATGGTATGTGGAACTCTGCCTATATTTTCTTTTACATTTCATTCTTATTTTTCTGTTGATATAAAAGTTATTTTCGTATGTATAAAGTTTTCAACATTATCAATACTCGTTTTTAGGTTATATTTTTATCTTGCCGTTTGGCCTCAATTTAGATTTTAATGTGTACAAAATTACTTCTAAAATAGTCATTTAATAAGGATATTTTTTCATTATTGTTTCAATCATGATTCGGTAATAACAGCCAAGAAAACCGCCAGAATAAAGCCTAACTACTAAGTCATGTTTAGGCTAATTTCTTAGTAACAGTTGGGATATCAACACTATATTAGTAACAAAATCCATGTCAACATATTCTAGCCATTTTTATAGTTAGAATGGCAGTATTAGGACTTAACATTGTTGTTATTTAAATACTTGCTCATATATGACCAGTAGGTATATAGCTAAAAAGCGATCATCATGACTATTTCGTTTTTAAATTTTACGCTAAACTACTACTAAAATAAGATGACCAAAGACCAAAATATAACTAAATAAGAGCCGTTGAAACGTTTTGCATTTTTGTTACTTCAGCTGAATTGCATATTTGTGCTACTTGGGATATATTGCAGACATGGGCGAATTTAATAGAATTTCTATTTGAGCAAAAAATTTTCAATATGAATCTCCTTACATAAAGTTTTCTCACTTCACTATGTTGATTCATTTAGTATTTAATGTTTTTTGCTTCATCATGGCTTTTTTTAATTTTCAAAATTACATTGGCAGTTTTGCTAAAAAATTATTACAGTAGTCTTTCTCCTCTCCATCCCCTCTCTCACCCTCGCTCTTCCTTCCCCCTCTACAATAATATACCGCGCTTCGGCCGGAAAGAGATTTTTGATGACTTTTCTATTCCACTTATATGACATAGTTTCAGAGATGTTTAGTATTATATCATTCAAACCTTTCAAAAAATGACAATACAGTTATAGGACAATCTTCATATTCAGATTAGGAAATATTGCCTTATTTACCAAAAAAATTTGATGTAATAAGTTATAGCATCTAGTCGTGATTATCCTTTCTTACCTTAATTTCATAAATAATCCTGAGGTGACCATTAAAGTATAGTCAAATGGTACTAAATATACCATCGCTGTTGGTACTGAGTCGAACGCATTAGAAAACATGATGCCTGGGAAAGTAATAATAAAAATCAATCGTCATTCAGAACACCACGCATTTAAATTAAACTTTACAAAAGACGAAATTCTTACCACATGCAGATGCTGCATTCATGGTTAGGGTCGTTATTGAGACTGTCATAAAGAAAGCGTATGCAGTGGATCTCAAGCCTGCTAACCAATATGTTACTATCGTGAAGAGTACTGGTTCCAGCACGAATCCAGGCAGCTGAAACGATAAATAGGAACCATAATACGAGATATATTAATTCATTATTTATACAAGTGTCTCACGGACCATAATCCATTTAATGATAAAAGAAATTCTCTTTGTACAAACAAATGTTCTACAAGCCTTACAAGATGATATTGGAAGGCAAACTAAACAAAATTTCCCATAGGACATTATATGCAGAGTATTTTCAATATGGCCGCTGAGAAATATGAAGGTGAAACACACATTTTTATTGATATTTTGTATAATTCTATAATTTTTCCTTCATTCATTATACTCTTCCCAAATACAAAAACGAAAAGTATATTGCACTTGATCAGTATATTTTATAACGGTCAACTTTTTAAGTATTCGTAATTTTTTATTAAAATCCGCTAAATTACATTATTTTTTCTTTATTACAAAAATTACCTATGGTGTGGGAGCTACGTTGCTTTTTCGGAAACTTATCGTTACAAGCATTTTCTATGCGTTGATTAATTCTATCGAACTTAAATAACGACAAAATAGACTTCTGGCATATGTCAGCCCGTCGAGTTGGCCATGGTTCAAGATATAAAACTCAGTGAAATTATATCATCGTTACAAGGCTAATTTTTTTTTGTGTGTACACATTTTATGTTTAGAATGAATAAAATAAGATCGCCAGAAAGTGTGGCTGTTAGGCTGAGCATGTTTAAGTATTTAAATGTTTTGAACACAGAAAGAAATTCCCAGAAAGAAACTTCCGTCAATAAGGCTAGCCAGGAAGAAAATGTTTAGGATTTTTGAAGAAAATTGGATTTTTTTCGTATATTTCATCTTAGAACTCTAAATTCATCGTTACAAGTTCTGGCTCCTTTTTAAAACGTAAATATAAGCTCCTTCAACAATAGAATAGCCTCCCCAGAAAGTTCTTAGTGTCAACAAAAGTACCATAGGCTCTTAAATATACAGGAATTTAACACTTTCGGCTAACTTGACTTCCTACCGTGCCTCAGATGTATTGTATCATTATTACCTTTCTGGCTGCGTCTCCTGACAGCCCACACTTTCTGGCGATCTTATTTTATTCATTCTAAACATAAAATGTGTACACACGAAAAAAAATGGGTCTTGTAACGATGACATAATTTCACTGATTTTTAGACAGTGTTCGTGACGCACCTGACAGGAGGTGCCCCGCTAGAAGTCGATTTTATGAATCGTTATCATCCATTAAACCATAAAAATATCTCAAAGTTCATAAAACGATGATGTGCCGAAAAAGCCACCTAGCTCCCGCTCTATTAGTTTTGTTAAACAAGATTTAACGCCGGCCCTGTCGGACAGTTAATTGTTTACGAGTTAGCGTTCCAGAAATTTCATTAAATGCGCGGGTATATGGCTGGAAATTTTCTTCCAATAAGCGGGCACAATTATGACATAATGCCTAGTTGCCTTGGTTACAACCCCAGAAAATAGTTTGTTTAGGCTCTAAGTTAAAACCACAAATGAATGTTATGTAGACACTCTCGATGCAGGCTGCAGGCCTTGTGGTCGTGTTTATTAGCTTTGAAATTTAACTAACAGTGGTGAATCTTACCAAATAGTTGATTTAATATTTGCACCTTTATTTATTTCATAAAAATGTGCAGAATTACTAAGAATCTAATAAAGTATTATGTTCACTCTACGTACAGTTAAACAATAAAGGACCTTATAGTGCCAGTGTTTAGTATACCTAAAAGGGTATAGTATGGCTGTTAATTGTGTTTTCATCTGATGTTAACCTATGATGTTGTGTAGTAACCATTTCTTTAGTGTATACTTCAATGTCCAGCAATTATTGTAAGTACACAAACATTTATTTCTCTACGCATGTTCATCAACGATCCCCGGGGTTATGAGCCATAGTTTTTTTGTGATGCCGCTAGAAGTTTGCCGGCTTCTTAAAATTTCCAACGGTAATAAAGTGCGTATTTGTTACTTTGCCTCCCACTAGATACATGAGCTGGATATGACTTTTACCTAACTACTGTCGTCGTAAGAAACACACAAAATTGTTTTCACGAGTGCTACGTTTTTTTTTATTCAAAACTCATAAAGATATTTCTTTAAAATAATGTAATGTAGCATGTAAAAGGCTTTTAAGCTTCTATTTTTGTACGATTTGGTTAAGTTCATTATCTTGGTTTGGAATGGATAGTTCCTGGTAATATATAGATATTTATTCATAAGCAGTTTGTTTATAGTTTTTCTTATATTAGGTGGATTAGGCGGATAAACTGTTTGTTTAATATTCAAATTTGTCTTATATTACCTGAATTGGCCAATCTCCCATTTCTTCCGTTTTTACAAATTAATTTTTGTTATTATGTTATATTTATGTCTGTCTCTGTGTGTAGGTACCTTATATTTGATATTTGTCTGTAGAATATTATTATCGCTAGCACAACTTTATTTGCACACCCTTATCTATATATATCTTTGCGATACTTTTATTTTTCATATTTGCAATAAATTTTGTTATTGTTAAACAGATCAAAAGTTGGTTGTAAATAAATTATACTTGAAACAAACGTATTTGTTTTCTACGAAGAATTTATTTATTTGCGTATATATAAGCCAATATATTCTTAAATCAAAACATTTTTTTTGCGTGACAGTATGTTAGCGTTTGCTAGATAAAGAATCTTATTGTCTTTGAAAAATATTGACCAGTAATAGCCCAGTCGATGAAGGTTTTTACCCACAAAAATTGCAAACTGTGTAAACTTTTTTTAATGAGTTCGTGAAAGTGTGTAGAATAATATCCTGAAAAGTTTACATTTTGCTCGGGTGCAGAACATAAAAAAGGAGTGAAAAAAAATTTTTTTTTCAAAATTTTGAAATTAAATCAAGCTAAAAAAAAATAAAAATCCAGATGGATAGATCACGTATTTATGAACAAAAAATGTCCTAACAAAATTTATCGTTAAAGCCACGGTTTTCCCGGAAAAAAATAGTCAAGTGTAACGGGTTAACTCTGAACGAGATCCATGCATGCACGCGCTTGAATACGCATGACTGTGACACCGACGCACTGAATTACATGACACTAAATCAGAATTTGTTCAATCTATATGAGTGTTGGTTCATTTAAAAGATGGAAATTGTAGCTTTCTGATGCTTTATTGTTTCAAACAATACAAGCAAAGGATGAATGGGAAAAATATGCTTATTACGCCCGAACGCAATCGTTGCAATAAAAAATATAGAAAAAAAAATAAAAGCTCTTCAAAAAAATTCTTTCTTCATTGAGAACCCAGGTGGCAGGGTGACGTCATTATGACGTCTTTTAAAGGTGATTTTTCGTCGTCGACGTTATTGTCCCAATAAATGACGTACCAGAGACGTGATATCTAAAATGTACTTCTGACGTCATCATGAAGACGTCAAATACATGTTTCTTTTAGGTCATTATTTTGACGTCATTAATAAATGACGTACCAGAGACGTGATATTTAAAACGTACTTCTGACGTCATCATGAAGACGTCAAATACACGTTTCTTTTAGGTCATTATTTTGACTTCATTAAAATGACGTCATTTTGTCGTCAAAATTGGTCATTTGGTTCACTATATATATTCATATATTCACTATATATATATGTATATATGTATATAGAGATCTTTGACCAATCATAACAGCAATATATTATTACAATAAAAACGTACATATAGAAACATCAGTATGTTGGGCGATAGTCCGCTAACCCGCAACATAACACGAATCAGACAGCATAATGCGATCCTTTTCGATATCCGACACCCCTTACCATACCAGGCGTTGCCTATCTTTCGGCAACCTCTCTAACCACACTTCCCTCTACGACAACTTCTCCTTTCCCCACCTTTAATCTTCACCAAAATCTACAACCAACCCCTCTCTATTCCCTCTATTTGTTTTTACCTTTTTTTTGTTCCCTGTCTGTTTTTTGTCTCTAAATTCAGTATCGACCAATAAATTCTTAACAAACCAAAATTTCACTCAAAATTTTTAAGTGTTCGTGTGTGCGCGAAATCGATAGTTTTTTACAGTTTTAATTTTAATTATTTTTAAGTACCCTTGTGTACTACGTTATACGATACCGTTAAATTTAAGCTTTTTCCATTAGGCAGGAGTTTTAACTCAGCAAATAATTTTCGTCACCGCCAAACTGGACCCTCCCCGCCCAGTCTCACACCCACCTCGGCGATGTTCGCCGTGGTTGTCTAGCTGGCTCCGGGCCGGACTCCGGAATGGCGCATTATTGTACCTTGTGAAACATTAATAAATGCTTGTTGTTGTTAGGTTGCGAGTCAAGAGGTCGGCGGTTCGATCCCTGTACATTCCGTTTTTTTTTTTCGTCAAAAACTTCATTAATAATTGTGGAAAAATATTATAATGAGAGGTTTGCATCCCTTATCGCAAAATTCACTGATTACCAATACGTCATATTATCGTCATATGTATGACGTCATATTGACGTCACATATATGACGTCATTGGGCTGTGACATTATGCCGTCTTTTTCACGTCATTTTTACGTCATGCTGAAGGTGAAATTGACGTAATTAATGCCGAAAAAACGATGTCATAATGACGGCACCTTGCTGCCTGGGAACTGTTAAAAAGTATGTACACTTCATGATTATTATGGTTTATTAAGTTGTAGTAACGTGGATTAAAAAAAAAATACATCTCAAATCATTTTAATTTAATTGCTTGATGATTTTCTTGATAAATATATATATTGGAGGCTGTAACTTGCCGAGAAATTGACCCATTGGAAAAAATAAAATATCACTATTTCGGAAAAAATATATACTTTTCGAATGTTCAAACACAAATCATGATAAGGAATTGCGATTGTCACGATCTTATTCTTATAACTATGAAAATATTTTTGATTGTTTTGAATATAAATTCTGGAACTTTTCCAATATATTAACAAATGTATAAGGAATTCAGTAAATATAGCTGAAATGTGAATAGGTATGTATCTGTAATAAATTCAGTACAGTAAAGGCACGTAAAAATTCATGCGAGCGATTCAGAGGGCTATGTGTGGTGCCTGTGTATGCGTTCGTAATTAAATATTTTCCCTCCAGACTTACTATTTATCCTCTCAGTCACTAAGAAAAATGTCAAAAATGTGTAATCAGAAAGAGAAAAAAGCTTTATTTTACTTGTTAGAACTGCTAAGAATTTTTAGAGGTTCCGTAGTATGCATTTAACCGTGCGCTTGGCCGAGCAGAGTGACAAAGTTACTTCACTATTTTTTTCCGGGAAAACCGTGGCTTTAGCGATAAATTGTATTAGAACATTTTTTGTTCAGAAACACATGGTCTACCCACCTGTATTTTTTGTTTTTTTCTAGCCTGACTTAATTTAAAAATTTTGAAAAAATTGATAAAAATTTTTTTTTTTTACTTTTTTTTTATGTTCTGCATCCGAGCGGAATGTAAACTTTTCAGGCTATTATTCTATACACTTTCACGAACACATTAAAAAAAAATTATTCAGTTTGCAACTTTCTGTGGGTTTCACTATAAAATATAAATATAAAAGTTGTGAAACATTTTAAGATAAGAAATACTTAATATACTGTAACTTTTCAAGATTTTACAAACAAAAAGATATTGCAGGGCATACTTACGAGCATTTTGTCAATCAAGGTGGTATTATATTTCAACAATTACATAGAGAAAGAAAATTCAGTACTTGATTATAATGTTTAATTTAGTTTTTTCTGTAAGTATACCTACTGCTTTATTTATTTTAATTTTGTTTAAATATTATACCACTCCGTCCGCTGTAAATAGTTATAAACAAATAGTTAATAAAAATATGGATAATGCACAACATTGTACAATAAATATTTACAATTAAAAGGATTTATCAGCTACCTGCACGTTCAAATAATGTCATACAGAAAGAAAGGAAACATCTGCCTCCGTGGCGCAATCGGCTAGCGCGTTCGGCTGTTAACCGAAAGGTTGGTGGTTCGAGCCCACCCGGGGGCGCTTCTTTTTTATTTTTGTTTTGTAAAGAAATGTGCTACACAATTTTAATCAATCAGAAAACTTAAGTAAAAGAAGTTCTTAGTAATATTTTTTTGAATTACAACTAAATTTCCGAATCCATATGAGGCAAGAAAATGTGATGGGGCAAACATTAAAACATCTCTGTATAGTTTGATCGTTTAATTAAGTACGGAACATCCTTTATATTAAAATGATGCATATTTGTTGTTGAGTGTGTTCTACACTCTGCACTTACTGACTTAAAATCGATTCGATCGGGTTTCTAATGTAGTATTACTTTACATTACCGACACTCTTACATACATGCGTTGCTGATATTCATTTATACTATTTGAAATCAATTCTACACTATTTTAAATCAAAGAATGACAAAATTCGAACTTAACATTATATACATTTTTATCAGAAACATACTTAAATATACCTATAGTCAACACACAATTCTTGACAGGCTTCTTGAATGTTGCATATATTAAATACATATACAAAAACGTGTAAATGAAATAAAAAGGCATTAGTAGTGTCAAAACAGATAAGGAAGGAAAATCGCTCCATATTCGCTAAAGAAGAAACACCAAGCAGCTACGGATGCGTGTTTCGGAATTACGCTCGGAATTACGCTACGCTGATGAGGAACAATAATTCCGAAACACGTGTCCGTAGCTGCTTGGTGTTTCTTCTTTAGGGTATATGACGCTATTTTCCTTCCTTACGTTATTGTCCAGAATCTCACGGTTGAGCATATTTATTATATGAAAAAAATAAGGATACATTAAATAGATTGTAGATTGTTTAAGAGGTCGCTTGGCCCTAAATTGGCCTTTCTTCACCTAGACCAAAAAAGATCCTTTGTGAATTACCCTATAATGGGGTGACCATACGTCCGGAATTTCGCTGGAAAGTCCAGCATTTTGGAGTACTGTCCAGAATTTACAAGTGTCCAGCAAAAGTCCAGCATTCAGACCATACGTTCGAAATTTCGCTGGAAAGTCTTAAAAGTGTCCAGCAAAAGTCCAGCATTCAGGTTATAGTGAAGTTACAGCATTACGTTTTGCTTGATAAAATTTTTTTTTTTTTTCGAATACTTACTTCCCCTCCCCCGCTCATCATAAATTTTGACATTTAAAAAAATTTTTCCCCCTGGTCATCAAAAAATGATTTTTCGGATTTCTGACACCCCCGCTCATCAATTTTTTTCCCAGCAGAAGTGTCCAGCATTCACTTAACAAAAATCTGGTCACCCTACCCTATAACTAATTGTTGCCCAGGATTCTAAGACTTTTTACATAGCTTGTGATTTTCCTTGGAGCTAATGTCCCTATGTCTTCAGCCGTTAATTCCGCTTATTCCAGGTACTTCAGCCTAATGCGGATCAATACCTTGCACTCGCAAAGTATATGTTCCGTAGTCTCAGTTACAACATTGCAGTATCTGCATTTATCATCTTCTACCATGCCCATGTTCCTCACATGGTATCTCATGGGGCAATAATCAATTAGAAGGCCTGTGATCAGGTCAGGTTGTATCTTGTCTCTTTATTGCAACAGATAACAACAAAAGATACAACCAGAACAGAAGAAGAAAAAGAAGAAAGAAATACGCGGCAACAGCTTACCTACCATATATACAAGGATGTTCGCATAGAATCGAAAGAGTTCTGGAGCAATAGAACGTCAAAGTAATATATGATGCGAAACAGAAGGTGGCTCATTTTGCCAAATACCAAGGTCCAGAAGAACTAGAAACATCAGGGGTATATAATATGCCATGTTCCTGCGGACAAGTTTATATCGGAGAGACCAAACAACATATAAACATCAGAATTAGAGAACACATTAGCAATACATACAAAGAAGGGAAATTCTACGGTCAGCAGTTGCCGAACACTAAGAAGAAACCGGCCATTTGATAAAATTCGACAAGACAAAGAAATTAGCCAACAAATTATTGGCCAAGAAGATACAGATAAGCCATTGAAATAAATAAACATTCGAATAACTATAATCGTGACACCGGACTACAATTACCTACCAATAATGTGGAAGTCAATGTGCATTGATTCGCAACACGCCTCCTGATAACCTGTATAAATAGAGGAGTTCAGTCCAGCAGAGCTCACTTCGCTTCAGAAGAAGACCACGACAAAATTATCAAAACGTCAAGCACTCAACCAAGTCTACGGGAAAGAAGACCCGGAAACCAGCAGCCAGATCACCAGCTCCGCGAAAACCTTAGCACCAAGACTACCACGTTTGAGCATATTTATTATACATTTAGGATAGTTACATCAAATAACTACTGCAAGTAGTTTTTTTGGAGAACATTTAAATAGCGATACATTATAGCAAAATGCATTGAACAAATATACGCTATTTTAAAATGAGCAACGAAGAAATGTAGTAAAACTATATATGTATCTTCCCAACAACACTTTATTTGAACCAGACAATGAACACAGATAACCAAGACAGTGAAACAGGTTTTCGAGTTAGAAAAAAGACACAACGCATATATGGTCCGCCTCCTTAAATGGGTAAAGGTAGAAGACCGCCACACAGATTTTCTGAATACACATGCATAGTTTGGAGCTGCTATGTCTCCTTAAAAAAATCAAAAGTTTTGAATTCTGTTTAAAACGACACTTTAAAAAGGGATCATAGATAGTTTTGACCAATTTTTGTTCGAAAATGTTATCCGGAAAGTATATAAAAACAAAATAAATATTAAAGTAGTCAAACGCAAATAATAGTTTTTTTAATTTCCTAAAAAAATATATTGGGTTTATGGATTTTAAAAGAATTGGTCCGATTCTAGTACTAGATGTAACTGCTAGAACGTAGAGCGTTTGCTATATCTATATACATTGTCAATATTCCTCTTAACATAGATTCCAATAAAATATTGCAGCAGCAGAATTATTTGTTGATTTTGATTCACTCCATCAACAAGCATAAAGTAGCCAAGCTTACCAGTGAAATAATCCTCGATAGGAAATAGGTAGACGGATGGTAAAGCCCAGATCTATATTCTCTCAAAAATATCGGCGTGTTTTCAGGAAATTCAGCCAATACAGCATACATCGGATTGAATGTATTCTCAGTAACGAATATAAAAAGTGCTCCTTGTACAGACTGTATCCCACTCTGGGAGTGCAGATCAGTTCCTACATAGCACAAACCAACTATAACTGCAGTAAGCTAAAAATTATAGAAAATAGTCAAACACAAACGATAGTCTCTTTATAAATATATTCAGAGCCGGTCACGCGGGGTCCACGATGACAAGCTGAAGCGGTGCCCTTTGTCATCATAACCCAAGGAACAATTTGGACTTGAGGAGGTTTTAAAAAAGGTTTGTCAGGGTTAGGAAATAGTCTTGTGCTTTATTGACGTTATAGTTAAGGCCTTTTAGGCTTCAAGTATACTTGCTCTTATATGGTAAGTTTTAAAGCATTCTGTAAGACCTAATTATAAAGCTAATTTGCTTCTAGGATAATATGTATTTGTAATGGGTTTATCATACCTACATAAAACCCTCCATAAAGTTAATTAGTTTTATGAACGTCTTAAATTCCATTTAGATTTAAAGAGGCTTTAAATTATTCTTTATGGTTTTAACATATTTGCAATAAATGCATTTTAAGTCCTTTTTAAAACTAGACATTTTCAATGCCTATTAGTATTTATTAAAGGCCATTACAAAACTAGACTCTTAATACATCCTTGACAAATGTTGTGATAAAACCGTTATGAAGAAAAAAATGCCTCTATAAATCTAAAAGGCAAATTTTAATTCCATAAAACACTTTCTAAAACCTCAATAAAACATTCATTACAAAAATAATAAACATATGTTTGTTTGAAGTGTCGGTGCATGTGTGTGCGTGTTAATTAAAAGCATTTCACGACTTACTGATGTGTAATTATGTCTTTTATGGAAGAAATTATTTTGAGGTTAAATTTTAAATTTTTTGTATCAAATGTCAACGCGGTTCATCTTGGAGGCGGTTCTTTTAAATCCCAAACGTTTTATTACAGCTTTTATCAAGTCCATGTGATCTTCGTCAAGTGAATTTGCATTTATGTAAGGAAGGGATTATTTGTGATAGTATACAAAAATACTAAAAGGACTTCATTTTAGAGTAAATGTTCTAAGTCATTACCATTATTAGAATATATAGTTTAAAGAGAGGACTGTAAAATGACAATTAGGTTTTTAGTTGTTTAGATGTCTTTTTATTACCTTTTCAATCGACCTTAAAGAGGTTATACTGCCACTCTACGCTTTATAAATTGAAAATTCCATTTTATCTTCAATAAGTCTGATGGTGTGTTTGCTTAAATCAGTTTAGAAAAAATAAATGCAATAATAAAATTATTTGGATTCCTTCGTGGACATTCTTATAGCTTCTTAGTTCTAATATGGACTTATAAAAGTTTTAAAAACCAGTTTTAAAGTAGCCTTCTAGGCGTTTTCTAGAAATGCAGAAAGCTAATAAAAAAGCTTCCGACAGCCTTAAAATAGGTTTTAAGAAAGGTTTTAAAACGGCCCTAACAAGGTTTGTAAGAGCAGCACTATGCCTCAATAATGGTGCGGGAGCTAAGTGGCTTTTTCGGACACTCATCGTTACAAGCATTTTCTATGCGCTGATTAATTCTATCGAACTTAAATAACGACAAAATAGACTTTTGGCATGTCAGCCCGTCGAGTTGGCCATGGTTCAAGATATAAAAATCAGTGAAATTATATCATCGTTACAAAGCCAATTTTTTTTTGTGTGTACACGTTTTATGTTTAGAATGAATAAAATAAGATCGCCAGAAAGTGTGGGCCATCAGGGGCGCAACCAGAAAGGTCAAAGATGTAAAGAACGGAGTTATATAGCATGATCGTTACAAACTTTTTAAGGTTGAGCATGTTTATTTAAATGTTTTGAACACAGAAAAAAATTCCCATAAAGAAACTCCCGTCAGTAAGGCTAGCCAGAAAGAAAATGTTTAGGATTTTTGAAGAAAATTGGATTTTTTTTTTCGAATATTTCATCTCAGAACTCTAAACTCATTGTTACAAGTTCTGGCTCCTTTTTAAAACGTAAATATAAGCTCCTTCAACAATAGAATAGCCTCCCCGTAAAGTTCTTAGTGTCAACAAAAGTACCATAGGCTCTTAAATATACAGGAATTTAACACTTTTGGCTAACTTGACTCCGTACCATGCCTCAGATGTATTGTATCATTATTACCTTTCTGGCTGCGCCTCCTGACGGTCCACACTTTCTGTCGATCTTATTTTATTCATTCTAAACATAAAATGTGTACACACAAAAAAAAATGAGCCTTGTAACGATGACATGATTTCACTGATTTTTAAACAGTGTTCGTGACGCTCCTGACAGGAGGTGCCCCGCCAGAAGTCGATTTTATGAATCCTTATCATCCATTAAACCATAAAAATATCTCAAAGTTCATAAAACGATGAGCTGCCGAAAAAGCTACCTAGCTCCCGCTCTATAAGGAGTTTTATGATGGAATTTAAAAAGGCCTTAACAACCTTCATAAGAGTGGGCCCTTTTAGTGTACAGGTCGCTTTATGATGGTGTTAAGGATATTGTTACAGCAAAATAGATTTTTCAAGGCATTTTATAAATAGTTTTATAGCATGGTTGTATATATTTAAGAAACCAAAATTGTTCCTTGGGAAAAGAATACTTGTATATCAATTATTGATATGTAATCAAAGATAGTAGATAAGTAGATAAATGTACTACATTTATAAAAAATGCAAAGGTCCATAACCCGATTACGAAACATTGTTTTTCCGGTGTCATGTGAAAAAACTGAGCAAAATAGAAACATTTTTTTTATTATTTAAAAAAAAATCTGTAAATGTATTTACACGAAACTTCCCTCTATGAAATCCCATATATTAATTATTTTTTCTGTTGGATGACCACCTTGTACATTTCTTAATTAAAAGTATACCAGATTTTTTCTAGGCCTTGTTGGCCCTACCCTAGGCCCGGCTCTGAATATATTATTTGTCGTGCTTACCACTCTTTGAAATACTTTTAAAATTTGAATTGTGGGATCCCTTAAAATTTCTATAAACCACCTGTAGGTAAGCCAGTACAATTTCGACCACCAGTGAAGTTCTTTACTAAAAAAAGTCTTGAAAAAATACATTTATATAAATGGTTTTTACTTACAAATTCTTCCTTAGTTCGAAATGCCTGGGCTGGAAAAAACAAATAAGAAGATAAGTAACCGTCTTTAATAGCATCTCTGCATGAATAAAGCAGTAGTTACTGTGTATATGTATGTTTAATATAATGCTCCAAGTATAAAATCTGTCACGGTTTATGTTCTAAGTTATAATAAACGAATATATTTCCTTCGGCAAACACAAAGTTTCCTAAGTATAATTGCTTAATCTTTGTTTTGCTGTTTACTTTAGTTTGGTTCTCTTATTTATCAGCATTAACATATTGTGAGTTATTTAAGTAAGAAACAGTAAATAGAAACGCATAGTTTTAAAAGTTATGTTTCGATTAATTCTGTGTACGTAACGTATACCAGGCCTCAGAAATTAATGTCTCGAGAGCTAGAATTGAAAAGACGTTTGTGACAAAGAAGTGATCCTTTGCGTGTTCATGAACATAGAAATGAAGCTTTTGATAATACCTCCTGAGGCAATTGATGGATTTATTTCGTGGTAAATAATCAAAGAGTAATGACCAAATTGAGAAGTGATTTGACAGTCATCAAGGGATCCCCAAGGATCTCTAGGGTCTCTAGTTGTCGATAATCTTCTCATCGAACTAAGAAAGTACAGATTTGATATCCAAGATTAGGCTGACCTAATAGCTACAATAAAAGGCAAGAATGATGGGATATGATGGCAGATAAATTGCTCTCAATATTAAAAAACTGATGCTCAAAGGAAAGTGTTAAAGTTATTTCAAGCAAAACGGTCATAGTACCGTCCTCTAAAAAAGGAAGCTCTCATTAATAGCTCCAATGTTGAATCACATCCAAATTGACTTCTTCAATGATGGAAAATACGAGGTATGACTCTGGATCAAAACGATTATCGAAACAGCAACAACTCCCTGGACATACCGAAGGCTCTTTGATAAGACTTAGAGTGATCGACCGGTCATAGCTGAGAGTTGTTAGATCCATTGTTAGATGTGTATCACTGGTATGATGAACGAAAACGACACAAGGCAAGTTACTAAAATGGCAACTGTTAGCATGCCTTGGAATCACAGACGCATGCGCACATGTCCAACAGCATATTTTTGTAAAAAAGAACTCAGTTATGTGCACTTCCAAACTGCATTGTGCTAAGAAATTTAAAACAGGAGGTCTAATTGATCATCTGACTGTTCGAAAGAAGCTGTATTAAAAATCAATTAATGACCCTACACCCACCAATTAGGTTTGACTAAGATAACTTTTAAGGTGGTAATCTCTAGCCACCAGGAATAGAACTCTGAAGAATCTGATCTGGTATATACTCATATGGATCTAAGATGGACCTGTTGGCGTATAGCCCAAAATGTAGTCTGTCAAAGGCCTAGGCCATCTCTCCACCATCTTCCAGGCAAGTCATTACGCTATAGACCTTTGCATATTTTAAAGAAAGCGGAGCAAAAATCCTTCAAAGGGTGCTTAAAGTTCTAATTTAATTTACTCTTCAGTCTAAAATCGCCTGGGAATATCTGTAAGCATACAAAATACTTCTTCAGAAGCTTAGAGTTGGATGGGTACATATGGATTCAAGAATATTCACAAAGAATCTTCCTAGATCAAGATAAAAAGAGGCACCTCACGCCCTTGCAACCCATCTATAATTTAATCTAATGTAACTTAATCCACATAAAAAGTAAGAAAAGAATTATAAATATTAATGTGTTCTTCATCTTATTTGAAGTTTTGGTCTTGCTGATGTCAATGCTCTCTTAAATAGCGCCCTCAGAGCTGGAACGGGGACAGATTGTGCATTTGGCATGATCGGTTTTGACCCATCTTACTAGATGTTGATCTAGAATTGAAGAATAGAGCGTGTTAATGAACCAAATGTTGCGTCCCTCTAAGGGTGGAGCCCTTGGCAGCCGCCAGCTTGTTAACCCCCAGTTCCAGCTCTGAGCACCCTACATGACGTGTTATATGTTTTCACCTTTATGATTCACATTATTAGCTCCGAAATATTCCCTTCAAATTTAAGATAAATAACATGTTGTAGCAGTTAACAGTTAAACAGTTAAATTACATAGGCCTACAAAAAAAAAAATCGTGAGCGAGAATTAAAGCCCACTTTTGCTTATGTTTTTCTGGGTGCTAAACACGAATCTGAAGTCAGATGGATGTGGACGAATTTTCGAGCTAGAGGTAAGAATTGGACGAAAATCGTGAAAACTAGGGATTTGTGATATTTCCAGGTTCGAAATGAATAGAAAAAATTTGGGAGACATGGACATTTTTGGGAGAAAATACAGTATTTTCTAATGTATTCCCTTAGTTGATAAAACCTCAGGTACGGTGAGTTCACAAAATTTCGGAGCATATTGCTCCCAACGATGGTTTATAAACATATTCATGTAGATTGATTTGGGATTGTACTTGTGTTCGCGGTGCTGAGCAGAATGAAGGAGGCGATAGTAGTGACGAAAATAGCTCTGAAGATGATGATTCCGGTTCATCTGCCAAAAAAAGCAAAGAAGCACAAAAGTTTACACAGGCAGAACTCAATGACTTAGTACGTGATTTCGAACTACCAAAAGATGCCGCGGAATTATTAGCTTCCAGATTGCGAGAGAAAAATGTCTTGGAAAAATATACTAAGGTTTTCTTTTATCGAGATAGAGATAAAGCATTCCGACAATATTTCTCCCAAGATTCAGATTTAGTGTATTCCAATAATATTAACGGGTCGATGAATGAGTTAAAACCAAATATATACAAAGCAGAGGAGTGGCGATTGTTCATTGACTCATCAAAGAGAAGCCTCAAAAGAGTATTATTGCATAATACAAATAAAGATGCCCCTGCACATTCGACAGTGTTGGAAGAAAAATACACCAGTCTAGAGACGATGTGGCAAATTTGTGATGATCTTAAAATTACTTCCATGATTGTAGGTCAACAGTCAGGATTTACACAATATCCTTGCTTCCTTTGTGAATGGAATAGTAGAGATCGGAACAATCACTACAAAAAAAAAGATCTGCCCCACGCGATCGTGCTTCTTACCGGGTGATAAGAATATAATAGAGCAATCACTGGTTGATCCGTCGGAAATCCTCCTCCCACTCCTGCATATAAAATTGGGCTTGGTGAAGCAGTTTGTAAAAGAGCTTGATAAACAGGGTGACTGCTTTGAGTATTTGAGTCGAACATTCGGTCAGTTGTCGGAAGCTAAACTTAAGGAAGGAATTTTTTACGGACCACAGATTCGAATGATTTTGAAGGAAGATATGTTCATTACAACGATGACTCCAAAAGAGAAAGCCGCATGGGAAAGCTTTAAGGCAGTAGTCCATCAGTTCCTAGAGAATCATAGACGTGATGACTACGAAAGCATTGTAGCTGAGATGATCAAGAATTACCAAAAATTAGGTAATTTAATGAATTTAAAATTACATTTCCTTGACTCGTATCTAAGTCATTTTCCTGACAATCTAGGTAACTTCAGCGAAGAGCAAGGCGAGCGATTCCATCAAGATATCAAGGAAATGGGGAAACAGTATCAAGGAAGATGGGATATCAATATGATGGCAGACTTTTGTTGGTCATTAAAGAGACAAACAGTCCAAGAGGCACATGGACGAAAAAGAAAACTGCGTAGATCGTTCAAGTCAGGAAACGAGCAAAAAATAACCGATCTCCAAATTTAGAGGAAAGCGTTTTGATAAACGAATTAAGTTACTACACTGAAAATAGAGAGATAAATTCAGACCGATAAATGTTGAAATGCTCAATAAAAAGGTGATTATAAGAGGGTCCAATCTCACAGGCTGAGTGTTCCATACAATCCCGAGATATAATTCCCGCCTCTTCTCATTGTTCTTTCCGCGTGTACAGTTCTTCTCAGTACCGCGAACTCAAGTACAATCCCGAATCAATCTATATGAATATGTTTATAAATCACTTTTGGGAGCAATATCCTGGGAAATTTTGTATAATAGTGCGGTCCAAAGTGAACTCACCGTACATGAGGCTCTATCAAGTAATGCAATACATTGAAAAATACTGTATTTTCTCCCAAAAATGATATTTCCATGTCTCCCAATTTTTTTCTATACATTTCGAACCTGGAAATATCACACATCAAAATTTTTCATGATTTTCGTCCAATTTTTATCTCTAACTCAATTCGTCCACAAACATTATATTCCGACTTCAGATTCGTGTTCAGCGCCCCGAAAAACGTAAGTGGGTTTTATCTCGCTCACGATTTTTTTTTTTGTGTGTGCCTGTGTTATTCTTACCTCAGCCGCTCGACCCATGTGAAACTCATATTGCACCACAACATCCACTTCCTTGGAGTAATCGCTAACGGCAAAGTGATCACAAATTTGTTTAATAGCTTGTTTGCTATTGTCTTCATGCCCAGGGGTAGTGGCTATCAATTTTATGAAAAAGTCAGCTTGGCTGTAGGTCGTTGGGCACGTATATCCTAATCTAAAATAATTATTATAATTATTATATATAGAGTAAAACAGATTCTGCCAATTTTAGGAAAATTAATGAGATATCGAACGTGTGTAGTATCACAGAGTTCAGATATTGTTTACGTTCTGTTTCTTTTGTATTATGTTGATAAATAAATTCTGAGGTACAGCGGAATCTCGAAATCGTCTTAATTTTGATAAAATGGACAGCATACAGTATTGTGTAAATGTAAAAAAAGACAGAGAGCTTTAACAATGATTTATAGTCTCTAAGATACGGTAATATTAATTTTGTGTAGTTTATTATTTAGACCGGAAATCTATCAGTATAGGTATGTAAAAGTTATAAAACATTTTAAGAAAAAAATGCAATTCAAGAGTGTTGTACCCTATGATAACATTCTACAAACACGAAAATATTGCATAGTACACAACGAACTTTTTGCCGAATCAAGATGACATCATTAGGAGAAGATTCAAATTAGCTTATTTCCAAAAAACTGCAACTACTGTAGAATGTTTAAAAATTATGTATAATGTTCAATAATCCTACGAAGAATATAATTTTTACATCTATTTTAGGTATTTGCACAAATCGTTCGTCAATTTTTTAAAATCAATTTATAGTGTAATTTTTACCAACTGAGATATTTTATCACACTTTTCTCCGTGTACCAACAAGTCGCTAATAAAGGAAAGGGTATGTAATAATAATAATAATAATAATAATAATACATTTATTTTCCTTCCATATATACAAAAAAAACAGGTTAACAAATATTAATAAAGTACCATTGTATGGTTGAGGAAAACCACTAGGCTGTGTTCAAGCAAGTAGTGCAAGGCACTACCCCCCGGATTAATACACTAACCTAGGTTACTATATCATAAGAATACAAAATGTATAACTTACAGTGCCTATCTTAATCCTAATTACATTACTAAGTGACTAAATTGTGACGCACAGTTAAACAAAACCATTTTAAAATTATAGTGTTTTATTTTAACATATATATTATAATTTCTTTTGTTTTTAATCTTTTATTTACTTTTTTAAATTTTTTTATTTTATTACTGATTACTGTATAAGTAACTTGACATATTTATTTTAAATTGTTTGGTGGACATTGTTTTAATATTTTCTGGGACTGCATTATATAGCTTGAAATATTATGAGTAAAAGACCGTTCATAAAGGCTAGTTTTAATAGATGGTGGTATTATATGATTTCTCTTTCTAGTTTTAATGTTATGAACGTCTGAGTGAAAGCAGATTTTATTATAAAGATAGCTAGGAATTTTCGTAGTAATTATTTGATGATAAAGACATAATGTTTGTAATTTTAAGCGATTGTTCATGTTTAGCCATTTTAGATCTCTAAGTTTATGAGAGATATGTTCTCTACGCGGTATCCCAAATATATACCTAATACATGAATTTTGTGTCCTTTGTATTCTAGTTTTCGTTAGAACATCCAGACATGGATAATAAACAGGGGCGCAGTATAGAAAATTTGACAGAACAAGAGTTTCGCATAACAAGGTTTTTATTTTTGCCGATAAATAATTTCTATGTGGATAGAGCAATTTTAGGGCTGAATAAGATCTTTGTATACATTTGCTAATTTGTGCAGAGAATCTAAAGGTATTATCAAACTCTAAGCCTAAGTTACACGCACTCTGAACGACTGGAATGGTTGTGTTATTGATTACTACCTGGAAATCATCGGAAATATTAGAAATAGTTAGCTTATTACCAAATAAAATTAATTTTGACTTATTAGGGTTCAAAAACAAGGAATGCTCCATTGACGCCTTCTCAATAACTTTAAGGTCTGAATTAATTTTTATTATAGCATCATCAATATTGTTCCTGTTAAATGACAAATATAATTGTGTGTCATCTGCGTACATATGTGAATCACAATATTCTAATTTACTACAAAGATTTCGGGTATAAATGCAAAATAACAAAGGTCCTAAAATTGAGCCTTGGGGCACTCCGACTTTAAGCGGACTGACGTTGGAGAGTGTGCTTTCTATTTTTACTCTTTGAGTACGATTTTCCATATAATTAGCTAGTAAACTAACTGCATTTGTACCTAGTCCAATAAAGTGAAAGATACCTGTAAGAAGTTGATGGTTTAGGGTATCAAATGCTTTAGTGAAGTCTAATAGTATTAAAGCACTAATTTTATTGTCATCAGAGGCTTTTAAAATATCATCGGACACTTTCAATAATACAGTAGTACAGCTGTGATTCTGTCTGAAACCAGATTGATGAGATGGAATAATTTCGTATTTTTCTAAATGTTCAATTAATTGTAGATATATTACTCTCTCTAAAATTTTAGATAATGTAGGCAGTATGCTTATTGGACGTAAATCTTTGGCAGATACGGGATTTGAAATTTTAGGAATTGGAATAACATGTGCTTGTTTCCATTGAGCCGGAAAGGTATTAGACAATAAGCAACTGTTTACTATGTGTGTAATATATGGAATAATATGAGAACCACAGTATTTTAACATAACGAGGTTTATACCATCCGATCCAACAGCATGTGTTTTTATGTTATATAAAATTTTTGAAACAGTATCTTCATGTTTCCGTCATTTCCACACTTCCTCTCCTCATCTCATTGTGTCTCTGTGAACCACTTATTTAATATTTCACATTTCATCAAAAGCACAAGAATTTTCAATTTTAAATAATTTTTCTTTGAAACATTTTTAAATTCGGCAAAAAAATGTTTTTGGCTCGTTTCTGTCGCCGTCCCTGGTACACCGATTTCAGTAATATTTAATAATGTTCTACTTTAAACCTTCCAGATCTTATGCGTAAAATTTCAGGTCTTCACATTGAGCGGCATTCGCGAAAAGCGTATCACCCACAGACAGACACACACCCAGATTAGGATCTATTTGCTATTTTCGGACTACAAAACGTCGCATTCCGTCATAATATGAAGAATCAATATATCAGGAAGTAAAAGAAAAATCAGCAAAAAAATAGTTGTTATAGGTATTTCCATATTAGAGGATCATTAACAAGCTAGGAATGAACCAAGCATACTGGGAAAGAACAGGAAAAAGAGGGATATCATAAAAAAATCGGAAGGATATATGTTCAGTAGGAATCAGAAATGGAGGAAATAGAACCCACATAACACAATTATATACAAAGTATGACCATAGTACAAATCTAAGATTTTAGATTCATTCTAAAAGTACGTACTCATGCAAAGTATATACTTTAGTTTATACTTCCTTCAAAGAACGACCTACTTTTTACATGCAATTCAGTTGCAAATGTTTCCAATTCTTTGATACTTTACATGATTTTTGAGTATGCATAGCGCATGTAAAAAGTATAAAGTATGCATAAGAATAGTGGTAGAACGTAATTAAAGAATATATGGGCATTTCCATATGTGTTCTATTTACATTAACATATCTAATATTGTTCACCACCCTCCTATTTACTCTCACAAGGGTTGCTTGCAAATTATAATGTTTGTTAAATTCATTTTGACTTACCTTTTTAGCAATTCCCGTTGGTAGGGACCGAGCCTGCAACGCCTGCGTCATCTTGATAAATCAAAATCAAATCAAACAATACTTAATTTATATTAAAATTATAAATATGTCTTTCCGTTATTTTGTATGCTAAAAGTGGTAACAAAAAGTAAAGTGGGTACATAGTACATACTTTTAGATTCATTCTCTTTTCGTCAATTATTTCATATTCTTAGTATGTAATTGCATGACGAAAATTTGCTAATAAGATATTTACCGGTAAATTGTATATATCTTATTCGTATGCTTTTTACAGTCATAAAACTATGTACAATTTTGCTACATATTTCAGCTTAGTCTGATGCGGAGTAATATAGTATATACTATTATCATATGAAATAGAATCGTACCCAAAAAGTACGTATATTTATAAATCGTACATACTAAGTACAAAGTGTGTTATGTGGGAAGACTCAGAGGAAATAGAAGTCTAGAAGCAGAAACACAAAACAGGAGCTTAAACACTCCTTCACGACACAACGCGGCAACGCATCTCGCAAATATCTATATTTCCCATCATGTTTCTGTACCATGCGTCATGTGGCTATTGCATGACCCTAATCCAATCCAGCTTAGACGTAGCTGATCCAGCGGTAGTGGCAGCAACGCTTACCGTACGCTGATAAATCAGAACAAATCAGAAAATCAAAAAGCAAGCATGAAAACAAAAATAAGAATATAAAGAATATCTGCCGTTGCATCTGAACGTGACCTACTTGTTACTAATTGCAAATAATATATATTTTCTTACTTTTCAAAGAAATCTATAGCATTAGCGGTAGCCCCCATGTACGCTATCCGCCCTTCAGCTACCAGTATCAGTTGACTGAACATGGCAAAAATGTCTGTCGATGGCTGATGGATAGTGCAGAGGATAGTTGTGCCATTGCTTGCCATTTGGTTCATCATCAACACTAGTTTCTGAGCAGAATAAGAATCCAAACCTGTTGTGGGCTCATCGCAAAATAATATTGGTGGGTCCGTTAACAGCTAAATAAAAACAAAAAGTTTTGTAGAGGCTATTCTACAAAGGAGGTTAGTAAAAACATGAAAAAATAAAAGATTGGGGAAGGTGAGGAAAGTGAATGTTCTGACAAAAAACATTGAATGAAAAATTGCATTGTATATATTATATATAACATTTTTCTACTCTACTTTAATTCGTTTATTAGACATTCCCTACATGTATTTTAATGAGAATCATTAAGATACAAATTTTCCATTAAGACACAAGTTTATAACCAATAGAAACACGACACATAGAAATATGCAACTATTGCCTTGAACATCTTGACAAATCTAAAATTTATCAATTTTGACAAGTCATACTTAAGGTACGGTCAGACACAGCTACTTTTGCTGCGACGCAGTCTAAAAAACTGCGCAGTTCAAGTGAATCTTCATGTGAATAGCTGTGCAACCTTAAAAGTAGCGCGTGCTGTTTGGTTGCGTGCAACATTTATATGCTGCGTGCAGCCTCAAAAGTAGCCACGTGTGAATTGAATTTTAAAGAGTAGCGATGGCTGCAAAAAAATATCTATTTGGTTGAAACTTTTGCAGCGGCAGCGAGTGCAGTATTTTTAAAGTTGATGTCCATTTGTGTACCTAATATTTTAGATAATATATTTGTGAATAAATTTCGACTTGACAAAACTATTAATGTTTTTAAATGATTCATTATTGTTTGTTTATAGTATTAAAAAAATTAAATATAGAATTAAAGCTGCAGCTTGTAGTGATTTTTTTTTATCTATTCTTTAATAAGATACATGTTTGATCTTGGAGAAATCTTTAAATATTTGATATTTATAGCTAAGAAACATTGTTTTGACACCTAAAAAAGTCAATATATATTGAAATTAATTTGGCGGGCTGTCACCGTCCGAAAGTTCTAACTTTTATCTATTTCTTATCCATTCTTTCATCCAAATTCCAGGTTTCGTCTGGCGTCGGCATCTTCTTCATTTTAATAGTACAGATAATAAGCAAACTGTAGCTAGTGTCTCGTCATCCATGTTTTACAGTACACAAATCGGAATTTATTTTGTATATTACGACACGAACACAGTGAGATGTGAAGGAACAATAGCTAACGGCTAACATACAGCACCTGGTTGCATGGTGCAAAAACAGCGTGTTGTGTGTGAACGTCACTGCAAGCTTTTTCCAAACTTGAAGTTTTGACGGGTAGCTGCAGTAGAAAAAACTGCCCGCTGCACGTTACTTTTAGGATCAGTGTGAACACGATACGAAACTTTTACAGCTGCAACCCTAAAACTGCGCAGCAAAAGTAGCTATGTCTGACCGTACCTTTAAGGTACGGTCAGACACAGCTACTTTTGCTGCGACGCAGTCTAAAAAACTGCGCAGTTCAAGTGAATCTTCATGTGAATAGCTGTGCAACCTTAAAAGTAGCGCGTGCTGTTTGGTTGCGTGCAACATTTATATGCTGCGTGCAGCCTCAAAAGTAGCCACGTGTGAATTGAATTTTAAAGAGTAGCGATGGCTGCAAAAAAATATCTATTTGGTTGAAACTTTTGCAGCGGCAGCGAGTGCAGTATTTTTAAAGTTGATGTCCATTTGTGTACCTAATATTTTAGATAATATATTTGTGAATAAATTTCGACTTGACAAAACTATTAATGTTTTTAAATGATTCATTATTGTTTGTTTATAGTATTAAAAAAATTAAATATAGAATTAAAGCTGCAGCTTGTAGTGATTTTTTTTTATCTATTCTTTAATAAGATACATGTTTGATCTTGGAGAAATCTTTAAATATTTGATATTTATAGCTAAGAAACATTGTTTTGACACCTAAAAAAGTCAATATATATTGAAATTAATTTGGCGGGCTGTCACCGTCCGAAAGTTCTAACTTTTATCTATTTCTTATCCATTCTTTCATCCAAATTCCAGGTTTCGTCTGGCGTCGGCATCTTCTTCATTTTAATAGTACAGATAATAAGCAAACTGTAGCTAGTGTCTCGTCATCCATGTTTTACAGTACACAAATCGGAATTTATTTTGTATATTACGACACGAACACAGTGAGATGTGAAGGAACAATAGCTAACGGCTAACATACAGCACCTGGTTGCATGGTGCAAAAACAGCGTGTTGTGTGTGAACGTCACTGCAAGCTTTTTCCAAACTTGAAGTTTTGACGGGTAGCTGCAGTAGAAAAAACTGCCCGCTGCACGTTACTTTTAGGATCAGTGTGAACACGATACGAAACTTTTACAGCTGCAACCCTAAAACTGCGCAGCAAAAGTAGCTATGTCTGACCGTACCTTTAAGGTACGGTCAGACACAGCTACTTTTGCTGCGACGCAGTCTAAAAAACTGCGCAGTTCAAGTGAATCTTCATGTGAATAGCTGTGCAACCTTAAAAGAAGCGCGTGCTGTTTGGTTGCGTGCAACATTTATATGCTGCGTGCATCCTCAAAAGTAGCCACGTGTGAATTGAATTTTGAAGAGTAGCGATGGCTGCAAAAAATATCTATTTGGTTGAAACTTTTGCAGCGGCAGCGAGTGCAGTATTTTTAAAGTTGGTGTCCATTTGTGTACCTAACATTTTAAATAATATATTTGTGAATAAATTTCGACTTGACAAAACTATTAATGTTTTTAAATGATTCATTCTTGTTTGTTTGTAGTATAAAAGAAATTAAATATAGAATTAAAGTTGCAGCTTATAGTGGTTTTTTTTTATCTATTCTTTAATAAGATACATGTTTGATCTTGGAGAAATCTTTAAGTATTTGATATTTATAGCTAAGAAACATTGTTTTGACACCTAAAATATATATTGAAATTAATTTGGCGGGCTGTCACCGTCTAACTTTTATCTATTTCTTATCCATTCTTTCATCCAAATTCCAGTTTTCGTCTGGCATCGGCATCTTCTTCATTTTAATAGTACAGACAATAAGCAAACTGTAGCTAGTGTCTTGTCATCCATGTTTTACAGTACACAAATCGGAATTTATTACGTATATTACGGCACGAACACAGTGAGATGTGAAGGAACAATAGCAAACGGCTAACATACAGCATCTGGTTGCATGGTGCAAAAACAGCGTGTTGTGTGTGAACGTCACTGCTAGCTTTTTCCAAACTTGAAGTTTTGACGGGTAGCTGCAGTAGAAAAAACTGCCCGCTGCACGCTACTTTTAGGATCAGTGTGAACACGATACGAAACTTTTGCAGCTGCAACCCTAAAACTGCGCAGCAAAAGTAGCTATGTCTGACCATACCTTTACTGTTTATCTAGCAAATTTTCAAACTTTGTGCAGTGAACATGTGTGATAATGAAAGTGAAATTAAAGTAATAATCCATAATATTACCTAAGTTTACTTTTTATAATATTTCCTAAATTGTAATCTATAATTAATAAATTTTAAAATATAGTGTCAGTTTTCTATTTTTTTATGACTAGTCGTAGAAAGAATAGTGTATGCAACTCACATTTAATGGCTATTAAGACACTCGCATTCATTATGCTCGTGTGTTAATAGCCATCATTAAATGGTCGTTGCATAATATACGTTTAAGTTTATTCTCTCATGGTGAACTAATTAATAGAATAATTTTTTTTAATGCGTAGTAGGGAGGGGGAAATTTGCAAAGAAGTGTTCGTTTAAAGTGGCAATTTACAAATGTTACAAGATGTTAGAAAGGGGGGAGGGGTTAAAAATAGCCCATTTTTGCGAAGGTGTGTGTTGAACGGTCCCTGTATTTAAAATATCCTACTTGTTAATATTTATTTTGTACCTCCGTTGCGAAAGCTAATCGCTTCTTCTCACCGCCCGAGAGTGCCTTATTTTGACCAATTCCTCCTATCTTTGTATCGACACACTTTGTTAATCCTAACTGGTTCAGAATTTCGTGTATTTTTCTCTTCTTGTCATGGGCAGTTATTCTTCTGTCCAATTTTAGACTAGCCTGAAATTAATTAATATAACTCGTAACGTACTGGTGTGAAAATTGAAATACATTCAAAATATATGATTATAGTTCATCCATCTCATGTCAGTTTACAGGAGGCGCGACGCTTCATCGTATTGATAACACAGCCATACAAAAGAAAAAAAAATGTAATAATTATTTTCACACATATTGTTTTTATTAGTTCCTTTTTATAGACACACTTTTTATAGAGTTCTTATATGCCTATGTACAGCTGATGTATCGACGCGGTATAGAAAATAAATCAGTGTAAAATAGAATGGCGGTTGATTAACTTGTTCCTTCTAATAAATAACAAATTGTTATTTCAAGTTATTACAAAAAAAAGTGCTGTGCAAACGACCATAGTACTCCTGTGAATTTTGGGCCGCTGAATACGAATCCGATGTCGAAATTCCCCCAGCAAATTACCAGAATTTTCTAACCTCAAAAAATCGCAAAAAATTGTCAATATTGTGAAAAGAAGAAAAGAAGCACTTATGTAAACGGCTAAAATATTGTATTCCTGTGAATTTTGAAGCGCTGAATATGAAATAAATGTCGGAATTTCCCTAGAATATTTCCATAATTTTCTAACTTCAAAAAATAGCTTAAAATCTAAAAACGTACTCTTCGCCAATTTACTGAGCTTTTTATATATAATTGTTACACATTCTATAGGATACTCTTCACAGTTTTCTTGTAAATAATGTTAGTTTTTGGACATCCCAAATTTTGTGATACCGTCTTTGTTGTGAAAAAAATTGCATGAAAAAAAAATGAAAAAAAAAATGAAAAAAAAATATCCAACCTGTGGAATTCGAACACGGGACGTTTGGATTGCAACGCAAAGCTTTAACCGCTGCGCCACCACCTATTGCTACAAAAATTGATTGTTTATGATATATATCTTTTGACATTCATACATATTTCACTTCTATGAAATATTAGTAAACTTCATAAACAAAAAAAAATTATTATGGAAATAATATCTCGCAAGATTTCCATTTTAGTACAAGCCACAAAAATTAAGAGAATTTTTTTTTTAATTAAATAATTAATAACTTTTTATTTACTGATCGATTTTCTTCAAAAACAATAGGGTTCTTCCTCTAGCTAACACTAACTTACTTTCTAAATTTCAATACAATCGGACTTTTCTTTCTTAAGTTATCGTGCTTACAAGAAACGTGACGGACGGACAGACGGACAGACGGACAGACGGACAGACGGACAGGCGGACATTTTGAAAGTTGTTCAGAATTCGTTCACTAACACAATGATCTGAAATTTTTTTCTCTACGAGCGATATTTACGATTTTAGAAATGTGCCGATCAAATATAATATACTCTCCGTTTTTGCGAAGAGTATAATAAATACCTATTAGAACGTCTAAAATATTGTATAACCATGTAATATGAGACGCCGAATACGAACTTGATGTCAGATTTCCTTAGAAAATCACCAGAATATTCTAACCTCAAAATAATAGCTTTGATTGATTGATTGATTTACCAGCGTGCGGTAGACATTGCTGCTACAGCGGGACCTGCTACGTCCACGCTGGGTTGGACTAAGGTCATGCTTGTTGCCAGCAGCGAGAGCCACATGGCGCATGGTAAAGGAATGTGGGATGGGAGGTGTAGGTATTTGTGAGATGCGTTACCGCATTGTGTCGTGAGGGAGCGTTTAAGCTCCCTTTTTTGTGTGTTTGGTTCTGGACTTCTGCCTATCCTGACTCTTCTTGTGAAATATGTTGCCGTGTTGTGTCGTAATATGGAGTGTTTTTGCTCCTCTTTTTGCGTTTTTGCTTCTTCGAATCTTCTTTTTTCTGAGTCTTCTGATTCCTCGGTTTCCGATTGTGGTAGAGTATATATCCTTGCGATTTGTTAGCGGTGTTCATTTGTTGATCCTGATCCTTTCAATTGTCGTTCTCCACTGTAGCATGGTCCCCCTATTTTTAGTTTGTTGCTGTGCGGTGCTAGCGCTTTCTTCAGTAAATGTGTTGGGTATGACCCCAATACTTCATTGCGTATATTTCTATTATGTTGATGTTTTGTGTTGCTGTTTTCGTCTTGTTGTTTTTGGACGATGCCCTTTCTGCTTTTCTCAAAAACTTCTTCTGTTGGCTGTTGTTGTTGCCGCGTTTTTGACTCCATATATCATCGTTGTCCGTATGACGGCTATGTACATACATTTGGTAAGGTCCCATGTTAGTTTATTTTTCTCAATGAACGGTATGTTACCCTTGTGCCGTTTTGATTCTCTCCTTTACTGTTTCTCTCCGCTCCAGCTGGTTCGTCTGGTCTGTTCCTAGGTACTTCAATTTGTTCGGTATTCTTAGGGAATATTCATCTATTTTGTGTTCCTCTCCGCTGGTCCAACTCTTCTTCTTCTTCTTCTGCATCGATTATCGACGTATGTGTGTGTTTTCTTAGAGAACACCATTTTTCTGAAAGAAACCTTCACTAGGCATACCTTCGCTGAAGTGATGTGCGAACTCAGCCCTGACGCAGTATATCAACAATACCTCATTGATTATTTCGAGTTTAATTTTAATTATTATCACTAATGTGATTTCTAGCATTTATTCCTTGGATGGTGGCTTATTGAAGGGTCTTCTTGTATTAATTTGATTCATTGATTTTTTGCTTTCTCTTCTTCCTCCAGTTTATCTACACTGTTGCCGTGGTCCACCTCTTCTCGTGTATGTGTTATCATTTTTTCTGTATGCCCCCCTGCCGGCGCTTTACTGCCCCTAACTCTTTCCCCCGTTTCTTTGTGGTCCTATGTTCTGTATTCGATTCATCATTCTTGTGTATAGATACCATTTCCTGAGAAAAACTATGCATTTCCATTGAACTGCAAGAAATTCAGCCCCCGGCATATTAAGCTAATAGTACGCCACTGATCATATTGTCCATTTATTACCCAAGCCAACGCTTGTTTATCTAAGAAACTCTGTTTTTCTTAAGGAATAACACCATTATTGCCTTGCTATAAGTTTACGGTGACAGCGGTCGACGGTTTCATAATCACTTCTCATATTTTCGAAGAAAGTCGTTTGAATCAGCCCCTTACCAGTTTATTACAGCATTTATGATGCAGAATGCAACACCACAAAAACACACTCTTTTTAATACAAATACAAATTATGTACGTAATTAATCACTAATTGCACCTCCCAAGATATGTATTATTCCTCAAACCTGTCGCTTACTTGACAAAAAAATATGCAGCACCACAAAATCACACTCTTTTTAATACAAACACAAATTATGTATGAAATTAATCACTAATCGCACGTCCCAGGTATGTATTATTCCCCAAACCTATCACTCATTTTTGACACCTTAAAAATTTGCATAGAAAACATACAACACCACAAAACAATAAATTATGTACGAAATTATCTATTTATTCACTTGACACCTCAAAAGTTATATTTTTTACACATTGTATTTAGCTAGGGCTTGGGCCTAAAAAGCATTGCAATGGTCTTATCCGGCAGACACTTGTTAATCATTAAGACATAAATAAACTTAGATAAATAAATTTGGGTGGTACTTTAAAAATGAGAAGATACTTAGGTTATCTATTCCTCCTGTGTATTGCCTGGTCCTTTAAGCTTGTTTCTTTATGCATAGCACTGCACTATCAGTTCTGCCACTACTCTGTATTAGTTATTTTCAAATATTAATTCTATTTCAATTTTGTTCTTTTGTTATGATATATCGATTTGCGCGGAATTCTTTACTCTACAAATTCACCTAATTTTTATCAAATTTAGCGGACTTTTAGCGAGCGTTTTCACGTTTTAATGGCAGCGTTTTTCGGACGCGTCCGTTCGCTCGGAAAGCACAATTCGAACTCCCCTAACCTCAAAATAATAGCTTTAAATCTAAAATATTGTCAAAAAATAAAAGAAGTCCTATGCAAATGACCACATTTTAACACTTAAAGTAATAGTTCAAGATGCCTTTTAAAGTTTTTAAAAGCTTTGAGAGAGTTTGGGTGTCAAAGGGTTTATCTTATTCCTTTTTGTGGTAACAAACCCTTTTAATATCAAAAGTTGTATTCAGTGGATTTCGCGTTCGTTTGACTTCTCGTTTTAACGTCCAACAAAAATCTGCCATCATATTTATATCCCATCTTCCTTGACAACGCCACTCCATTTCCATAATGTCCTGATGGAATAATAACTCGTAAACAAAAAACCCATCAGACAGGACCGGCGTTAAATATCTTTGGTGAAAATAACAATTTAGGTAATTTTTGTAATGAAGATATGAAACAATGTAATTTAGCGGATTTTAACAGAATTTTACGAATACTTAAAACGTTGACCGTTAAAATATTTACAAAATTCTCAGCCATACATACGTACCATGACGATCATATGTTCCAGAACAGTTAGAGATGGAACAAAAATATCTTCTTGGTGCATATATCCCGATACATACTTCATATAGTTCCCAATTGGTCTGCCGTTGATCAATATGTCCCCTTCGACTTCCATGCTGCCTATTTGTTACAAAGATATTGGTATTAAGAAATGCGATATTGTGCCACCTCACCTGCTTGTCTGTACGCCAAGACTGACATCAAGGTACTTTTACCGGCTCCGCTGGAATAGAAAACAGAATAAGATAATGGGAAATAATAAAATCGAAGCGATATAGTCCAATCAACGAAAGAGTTGTAGAGAATATTGCGGGAGGGAGAATTTTCCTCTTCAGGAATGTGTTGGTAGTTAGAAAGTAAACATATTAAAAGTTCCTGCCCCTACCCAACCACATCAAGAGGGGCGGGAAAGGTCCTTTTTTTCGATTCTTCGCTTATAACTTCCGTACGATGCGTTGTACGGAAAAAGGTAATCTACGCAAAATTAAACATAACTAAATTCCCTACAAGAATGTCTATATTCATTTTCTATAGTTTCCGAGATACTCGCCAGTGAACATCGATAACATAGCCCTGCAAAAAAAAAAATTATGAAAACTTTTTTTATTATTTAGGGTGATCTAACAGTTTTGAAAATGACATCAGTTTTTCTCCATCACCCACCATTTTTCCGCAACTCGACCCAATATTTTGAACCTAGTAGGTATGAATATGGCAATTTTGGAATGTAGAGATGTTTTAAAGAATTTAAAAAAGGTTTTATTATTCCAAAGCAAGTTTATTTACAACGAAAGACACTGTTAATGTGTTTTCAATTAATTTAGTCAATATTCATGGCCCTGTACTTCCTTTCCCTCTTCATGGAAAAGCTCCGATTATTACTTTTCCTCTTGTGAGTAACACCTGGATTCTCTCGATGACGTGACCAGCAGTAGTCTCCCATATACTGACGTTCCATCTACCCTGATATCTCTTCTCCATGACCTTAATTCATACCGACACCCAGAAAAAATGAAATTTGGTAGTGGGGGGTGGATGAAGTAAAAAAATATTTTGAGGTTTCTGGTTCCTGTACATGCACTAAATCACATTTTTTTTTCATCCCCTTTAATAAGGAGGTGGGGGGTGGTAATGGGGGTGGCTAATGCCAAAAATTATTTTGAGACCTCAGCTTCTCTTGTATATACTAAATACCAATTTCATGGACTCTTACCTGCTTGATTTACCCATTTACCCCAAATTTACCCCAATTTACCCCCCAACCCTTCGACGGAACAAGATGAAAATATAATCTAGTTCTAGATCTCGTTAAAGTACATATGTGTACCAAATTTCAAGTCAATATCTCAAACGGTTCCAGAGTAAACGTGCGCACAAAAAAAAAGTTAGACAGACAGACCGACAGACAGAAAATTTTTTTTCGCTCAAACTTAAAATCTCGACGTTTCATGACATTTTAAGCCTATTTGGGCAATAAAAATTTTTAAATTTTTTTTTGTCGTTACTATACTTCCACTGGACGTGGAAGTAAAACTGTACTTGATACCAATGGCTTATTAAATATCTACTATGCCTTAGTCTACAGCCACTTGCCATTGAATATTGTTACATGGGAAGTAGGCAGAAATATCAACAGAGTGTCAATTTCACAAAAAAGAATAATTAGATTGATTTTTAATTTAAAACCAATGGATAGCTGCAGAAGCGTATTTAAGAAAAATAAAACATTGACTGTAGCATGTATTTTTATTTCGAAATGTGTATGTTATACAAATTTTGGTAAACTGAGGGACACACTCATATAATACCCGGAATAATAATGGATTGACAATACCAATTCATTCTACCACTCTTTATAAACATTCACCTAACTACAATGCCATTTAATGTCCTGCAAGTCTGTTATTTTACAATAACCACCCTATTTTGAGATACATTAAATGAAAAATAACGCCCTAGGGCGTTATGAATATCTATAACGTCCTAGGGCATTATAAAATTATAATACAACCCAAAACAAGCAAATTATGATAGCGTTATTGACAAACAAAATGCGATGCTATGCAACGGCGGCGTTTACAAATCAAATTGTTCTGAACATAATAGATGTCAAATTAATTAGTCGCAAATGTCAAAAAAAAATTCGAATTAAATAACAGACTTGCAGGACATTAAACGTTGAAGGCACCACGGGTGTTATAGGATAATGACGCCCTCGGTCGACGTACACTCCCTCGGGCCAGAGGCCCTCGGGATTGTACACTGCCGATCTCGGTGCGTTATTATCCTTATAACACCCTTGGTACCTTAATAACTATAATAAACTCCCTGAAAACCTAAAAACCATAATAGGCTACAATAAATTTAAAATAGCCACAAAAAATTACTCAACAGAAATGGCTTTTTATAACGTATTAGAGTTACTTATGTGTTTTTACGTGTTTTGTACCTTATACATACATTCTAAAGGGGTCTACACACGATCCAGCGGCAGGGAGCCTGCCAGGTCGGCATGCTTTGAACTCATTCGTAAAAGTGAACTTGTCCGCTGGAATTCCAATTATCTTCAAAGCGTACCGACAATGTCGGGTCCCTGCCAACTGTCCGTGTTGTACTTTTTTATTTATAAATTATATGACCTATATTTATGTTAATGTTTATTATATGTTATGTTTTACTACTTTTATTTAGTTTTGGCTTACCAAATATACATTACATATGTATCACATAATGGTTAATAAAGAATTTATTTATTTAATCGGAAACAAAATAAAAAAGTCTTCATTTTAATTGAGTCATATAGTATCTTTAAGGAAATGTATAGATTTCGACAAAATATTACTTTAGTAAATACAACGAATGTTGTAAAATAAAGATTGTTCTGTGACTGTGATTTATTAGCAGACCACGGTAAACCGGTTTGATAGAAAAATTTCAGATACCTAATTAATTTATTTATTAATTATCGATTTTCGCTGGCGACTATAACGCACAGGAAGAAAATGAATATAGACCCGCTTGTAGGAAATTTATTTATGTTTATTTTTGCGTCGAATACTTGTTCCCGTGAGACTCATCTTTTCCGAGTTTTAAGCGAAGAATCAAGCAAAGGGACCTCCCCCCCTGAAGCGGCGAGGCTAGGAGCGTGGACTTTTAGTATATTTACCTCCTAACTACCCCATATAGAGAAAAAGTCCCCCCCCAATGTTCTCTACAATCCCCTTTTGGGCATTCATTGATTGGACTAATTATAATAATTTATAGGTTATGACACGCGACCGCGAAATTTTTAAAGAGTATAATCAAAATATGATGTAACTGTTAACAACATAGTAAATAGGTACATTTAACTAGTCTATTTGTTTTGAAAAATATACAACATTTTTTTGATTGGGCATTTTATATAGAGTTGTCCAAAAATATATACCAGGTGCTCAAGAACACTGAAAATGTAAAAGTAACTCAGGAGAAAACTGTCCTTTTCTTTTCATTTTGGAGCAAAATGTTATTAGAAAAGTTGTTTGACATATTAGAATAAGCTCGACATTAAATTTCATGGATTTTTTTCAAATAGTGTGTTTTTGAAAAATGTCAATTTTTTTGGTTAAATTCTTTTTTCTTTCCAGATTAAAGAAAAATCAGTAAACAACATTATACAGATTGCATTTAAATTAACATAAAAAGAGTTTTGCTTCCGCGCCTTATACCTCTTTACATTTTTCAAAAGAAAAGAATCAATGAAATTTTGTGTTGTGTTTTTGTCTTATTTTATTTAACATTTCAAACAATTTTCTAATAATGTTTTGCTCCAAAATGAAAAACCGCTGCCCAAGGAATCACTACTTCCACATCCAAATTTTCTATCCAAGTCTCTCACAACGAAAAAAATTTGTATGTGGAAATAATTGTTTATGGAATTTTAATCATATAATATTTGAAATCGTCTACCCCAAAAACCCATAAAACGATAAGCCACATCGGTGGTGAGTGTGGATAAAGTAAAAAAAAATTGAGGCCTTTTATTCTTGTACACACACCGAATGACAATTTTATTTTCTTCACCCCCTTTAATAATCGGGTGGGGGTTGTTAATGGGGTGGCTAATGACATTTTTTTTTTTGAAATTTTAGCTTCTTTTATATATACTAAATGTCAATTTTATAGACTCTTATTTGCTTGATTTACCTACTTACCCCCATTTATCCCAATTTACCCCCCCCCCCACATCCTTTCGACGGAATAGGATGAAAATATAATGCGGTTCCAGATCTCGTTAAAATACATACGTGCACCAATTTTCAAGTCAATATCTTAAACGGTTCCAGAGTAATCGCGCGCACAAGAAAAGTTACAGGCAGACCGACAGACAGACAGAATTTTTTTTGCTCAAACTTAAAATCTCAACGTTTCATGACATTCTAAGCCTATCTGAACAATAAAAATTTTCAAAATTTTTTTTGTCGATACATGTGGAAATAAAATACAGATTTTGAGCTACTTTTGTCTTTCAGCACGCGGTATATACTTTTGAATTAGCATATTAATTTTCTTTTAAATAAAAGCAAAATTTCTTATGAAGAATGTCTTATTTTCGAAAAGTCGAAATAAGTTGCGTATTCCTGGATAGATGGAACAAGGGGAAAAATGCTTTATTTTCAATTTTCAATAAAAAGGAGGTAGAAAATTTACAATAGGAACACCTAATCCTCGTACAAAACGGCATAGGACATAGGAAAACTATTTTTAGGAATTTTCGTTTTCAGCTACAAAGTGGTTTAAAAATCAATTTATGATGAATTTTGGATAACTTGAAAACAAAATGAGGTCGCTAAAATCTGATCTTTTGTAGGATCCCCCTCCCTATAGGTACTTAAATCCACGAATCGACTTGGATCCACTTTGTACATACCTGACATAGAAGTTTCTGTTAAAAATTCATTGTAAATGTTATCATCAATGTTCTTAGTTACAATATTTCCAACTGTATTTTTCCCAGATTGATTACAAGGTGTCCCACCGGGAACTGCTTTGATCAATATAAGGAAAAGTAAGCACCAGAAAATTTTTAAAATTCAGCGAGTTACTAATGTCATTATGGCCAATCCAAAGAAATTAATTACAAGTTACAAGCATTTGATATCTCCGCTTATACATGAAGTCGATACCAACTTGCTTATTTCAAATAGAACATGCTATATATTTCGAGGTTTTCAAGAGTGAAACATTTTGAGTAAAAAATATGTAGCATATTCTATCCCTAAACCCAGCCGTTTCAGAGATATTTGACATTTTATAAAAAATTTGACAGGTGTAACGGTTTGCAATAGCCTTTATAACTTTTTTCACGTAAAAGATCCTCATTCGCTTTTTGGTAAGCAAAAAGATTATAAGGTGAGCTACGCTCTACAGTTTATAGAAATTCAATAATAATATACCACGTGTTCAGGTTTTTACGTTACATTTTGCCAATTTCAAACCGCGAAAACTTGTTTAAGTCAAATGGAACACGCTGTATTTTTTGCATTAAAATATGTAACATTTAATTCCGCTTCTTCCCCATGTAGATGTTGTAGAGGTTTAACTTACGTCTTTTTGAATTATTTCCGATTTTCTTACAAACTCTGCAGTTCCCGGTGGGACACCCTGTAGATAAATACTGTAAATAATGGAAGATATAAATAAATACCTTGCTCCCATTAACGCCACCAAACTTCCGGCCTTTACTGCTCCAGAAACTGTAAATTAAAAAACTCAACTGATATTGCAGTTATTAATTTTAGGGACTAACAAAAATACAATTATACTTTATCATGTGACAGATGCCTTAGATCACATAGCACTACTGTCTATAATAGAGGCCCTTTCATTTTCAATTGTTAAAAAAGAAGTTCTCAGTTCGGATATATATTTGTCCGTCTGTATGCATGTAAGTTCATAATTCTAAAACTACTGATTCTATTTAAATGTGGTACAAACCGGAGACGAAAAGAGGAATAAATGATTTATAGAGTCCAGCCTTTCAATACCATGGCGCCTCGCACCGTGGATGTTTGGCTGGCTCCGATGCGTGGGCTTGGGGAAGAATTTCTTGTTTATCATTTAATTTGAAATAAAATTTATTTGATTTGGATCCTTCGCCATTTTGCAAAATGTCTATACAAATACCGATTGCGTAGCAAACACACGCAAACCAAAGGGCCATTAGATGTATAACTGGTAAAGTGGTGACAATTTTTGTCAGAAGATATTGGCAAAAATACTGTGCTGACTAACCATTATAACTTCCAGTCTGTAATGGTAAATTCATGGCCCCCATATGCTTAACATACCCTTCTGTGATTATGAACTTTTTTAGTACTTTATTTGAGCTTCGCTGGTACTAAATATGTAAAGTACTTTTTTGCTGAGACAAATTGATGTTTTTAAAGGTAAGTAAAAAGCGTTTATAACAATATAGTCACAATAATTATCAATACAGAAGAGACATATTTGAAGTGGTGTACTAGCATTTCAGCACTCTAATATAACCGCAATAAAAATTTCCTCTTCAAACCTGAAATGGAGGAAAATATCTAGTTATTTTTCATAAACAATATTTTCTCTAAAATTATATTTTAACTCACTAAATCTATGCAGTAATTAAAAATATTTAATGTTGGTGACCCTACCAAAATTATTTATTTTGTTTGACTTAATTAGTCAATCTTAAAACGTAGATATTTGAAGAGGTCTCCCCCATCTTTTCTGGCTACAATATTGACTTGATATTTTAAAATATGTGCAAGATTAGAACTTAATTGAATTTAAAAAAAATTACCTCCATTAATTATCCTTTTAGAAACACATTTTCCATTTCTCTTAACTTTGGTAGATACTGAAACATCACTCCAGGCCAACGTAACTCCTTCATCTATTGGAGACCATCTCGTATATGTCCTAGTTCTAGATCTAAAGGAATCTGAAGAACCTAATAGTTCCACATCCTAAAAAAGTATAGTTGCTGATTACATATAGTAATCTTAAATAACTTAAACGTTTAGTAGTATAGCAAAAGACTTTGTAGCGGATATATCGTGTACTGATGAGAACTCATAAATTTGAAACAGCAAACTACAAATATAGTTTTATATATATATATATATACGTATACATATACATATACATATACATATACAGTTCAGTTCGAGCAACGAGGAGCAGCAGTAGGCAGCTTTCAGCGAGAACCTGAAGATGGCAGATGGGATTCTGCCGAAACGTCGTTTAGACAACCGTGGCCCCAGCAGGAGCCTGTCAACTACGCGGGAAAACACCCGGAAGCACAACAACCTTTCATTTAACACCCGCGAAAACCTAAGAAACAACATATATATATATATATATATATATATATAGATGTTTATATTTTCTTGACCGTTGATATCAAATTAACTTGATGTGGGTATATCCTGGGTTATCGGTCTTTTTAATAAAATAACTTTTTTCTTACGTTTCGGTTTATTCAACCATCGTCAGAGAACTAAAAATAAATTCACTTAATTGTAGTTCTCTGACGATGGTTGAATAAACCGAAACGTAAGAAAAAAGTTATTTTATTAAAAAGACCGATAACCCAGGATATACCTACATCAAGTTAATATAGTTATACATCGGCAACAAAAAACGTATTCTTGGGCAAACTTAACCTAGGTACTCAACGTACTCTGTCGACAATTGAAAGGATATTCAAAAAGACACCGATAAGTTTGATATCCTGTCAAATTAGCTGAATTTTTGAATGTTGTAGTCAACATTATTCTTAACAAAAATTTGTATTTGGAATTAGTATTAGATTAGCATTAGACTTTTGTGTAATTTTAAGTACTTAACTAATAACATTTTAAGTTTAATTAATTTGCATACAGTATTTTTAAAAACCGCTACTTAAGGAATCACTACTTCCACATCCAGATTTCTTTTCCCACTACCAACCCCACTCAATTATTAAGGGACTTACTGTTTTTGAAAATAAAATAAAAATATCATGCTCTTATTAACAAAAATCTTAGGTTTTCCTACATAATTTGTTATATTCTGATAAACATAAAAGAAAATATTTAAATTATCAGTACGATTTGACTGTACAGGGCGGACCAAATTGGATGGGATTTGGGGTTTTCTCTAAAACTATGGCAGATAGACAAAAATCAATATAGGTGTCCTGACTCGATTTTCGAGAAAAAAACAATGGCGCGATCGTCTATCTTTTTAAAAGCTTTTATTTAACTTGCCATGTTTGTATGTTAGTTTGTTTGTTCAAATCTTGCAATCAAAATTTCGGCTATTTCTAACTAAGCTAGAGCTTTGAAATTTGGCACACGTGTTTAAGTCCGGTGACAATGCAATATAGTGTTTCTATTATCGTTCGAAATTCAATATGGCGGGCGTCCCAAGATGGCGGATCATATTTTCTTCACAACCCCCTCGATACGGGTATCAAATGAAATAAAATACAATAAACACTGTGACGTCAGTCCAAATCCAATATGGCTGACGTGCAGACAAAATTTCGACTTGTTCTAACTAAGCTAGAGCTTTGAAATCTTGCATACGTATATAAAACCGATGATAATGCAATATGATATATCTAATATCGTTCCAAATCCAAAATGGCCGAGATCCCAAGATGGCGGATCACCTTTTTCTTTACAACCCTCTTAACATGGATATCAAATGAAAGGGTTTGACGAGTAAAATAGAATAAACTATGTGACGTCATTCTATACCCAATATGGCGGACGCCGCAAGATGGCGGATTATCTTTTTCTTCGCAACCATCTAGGTATGGGTATCAAATGAAAGGGTATGACGAGTAAAATACGATAAACTATGTAACGTCATTCTAAATCCAATATGGCGGATGCGTTTTTTAGTTTTAAAACTATAATATAATCGGATAGTGTATTAGACGTTGCATTCTAAGAAATGACGAAGAATCCGGTGCTTTTAGTCCGGTTCTTTTAGTGAGGACAACGCAATGAATATGGAACTAATTAATACGTAACTAAAAATTTAAAAATAAATTAGTAGTAAAAAAACCTTTTTAATAAAAAAGCTTTTATTTGAATGCGCTAAAAAGAAGAAAATACACTTTGAAGTAAATCAAACCCATCATTTTGTTACATTATAAAATTTTATATGATAAAAGCTTGTCGTGAGAATTAATCTTGACACGGGTAATTCTAAGTGCCTATCTATGTATTTCTTATAAATGAAATTTAAAATTACCTGTGTCAAGATTAATTCTCGCGACAAGCTTTTATATCATATATAATTACTTCCACATCCAGTGGAAGTATAGTAACGACAAAAAAAATTTTAAAAATTTTTATTGTTCAAATAGGCTTAGAATGTCATGAAACGTCAAGATTTTAAGTTTGAGAGAAAAAAAAAATTCTGTCTGTCTGTCGGTCTGTCGGTCTGTCTGTAACTTTTTTTGTGCGCACGTTTACTCTGGAACCGTTTAAGAAATCTGGTACACATATGTACTTTAACGAGATCTGGAACAAGTTAGGGATGCAACGGATAGTGTTTTGGCCGGATACCGAATACCGGATATCCGGCGTATTTCTTGTGCCGGATACCGGATATCCGGCCAAATATCCGGCTTACATTGAAAGTTGGATTGAAAACACGTTTTCAACGACAAAAAATACTTACTGGCAAGTCTTCTAGACTCCAGATTTAAAACGAAATTTTTTCGATAAAAATCAGGCTGAAAAATTCCGTCATTTATTCTGCTGGAGGCTTAAAAAAATAGTTGTGATGATTCATATTCAAGCAGTGATAGTGAAAGTGGTTCTTCTCCTTCCAATAAACAAAGTAAGAGAAACCCACTAGATAATGTTACTGCTGATATTCACAACACTTTTTGGGACTGTTTTGAGGAAGCGGCGAAAAAAATTGTAGCGTTAATGAAAACGTTTCGGAGAAAAGTTCAATGGCCGAGAAGATTGATTATTATTTGGAAGGAGCACAGATTCAAAGAAATAGTGACCCTTACGCATGGTAGTATACTAACTCCCATCAGTATATACACTTTTATCAAAGTTTGTAAACATATATCTTTCAGCCCCTTGCAGCAGTGTATACAGTGAGACCCGTTTCAGAAGCTGGCAACGTATACGAAAAGAAACGCAATCTTCTACTACATCTAAACGCTGAAAAACTCATATTTATTCACCATAATTTACCATTAGTAAACTTTAAGTATTAATTTAGTAACTAATCTATAAATATTGTCAGTTTGTAGTAATAATTGTAATGCAGAATAAGTCAAAAATAATAAAACTGCTTCATTTCTTATACCATTTTTTATTTTTTAGCTATCCGGTTTTGGCCGGATATTAGGTCACTATCCGGTGCTCAGCCGAATAGTAATAAAGTGGCCGAATAGGCCGGTTACCTGATAGTAATCGGATATCCGTTGCATCTTTAAACTAGATTATATTTTCATCTCGTTCCGTGGAAGGGTTGGGGGGTAAATTGGGGTAAATTTGAGGTAAATAGTTAAATCAAGCAGGTAAGAGTCCAGAAAATTGGCATTTAGTATATACAAGAGAAGCTAAGGTATCAAACAAATTTTTGTCATTACCACCCCCACCATTATTAAAGGGGACGAAAAAAATTTGTAATTTAGTGTGTGTACAAGAACCAGAAATCTCAAAATATCGTTTTACTTCATCAACCCCCCACTACCACCCCCCTATCACCACCCCAACCCCACTACCGATGTGGGGTATCGTTTTATAGGGTAGAGGATTTCAAATATTATATAATTAAAGTTCCATAAGCAATTATTTTCACATACGACATTTTTTCGTTGTGAGTGACTTGGATAGAAAATCTGAATGTGGAAGTCGTGATTCCTTGGGCAGCGGTTTTTTATAATGTAACAAACTGATAGGTTTGATTTACTTCAAAGTTTATTTTTTTATTAGTAATTTATTTAACTACCGAGCTACAGAGCGCTTTTGGAAAATTGGCATTCTTGGATGACCTCTGTATCTCAATTACCAAGTGTCGAATTGAAAATTGAGTAACACATTCTTAAGGCACTTTTTTGAGTAAAATCCGTTGCTGACAAGAAGAAAATTATGCATGTCTCAGTTTTCGGGATATAGACATAACTTTTGTTTTATTAAATATTTCATTATTCGATCATAACTTAAATTGGCTATACAACGGTCTACCATGTCATATTTATCTCTAGAAGAAGTGATTAATTTTCGAAAAATTTAATATGTTTGTGAGGAGGCCATGGAAAACTATTAACAACAACAACACTTCTTATAATATAAAACAATTTTGCCAAAAAGAGGAAAAGCAAACTACAAAAAATGTTCGGATTTTCTTCCATTGACATCTATGCATTTTTAGGATTAAGTGTTTTATAGAATGCGGAGAAGATTCAAATTTAGCTTCCGAGCTTTATTTTAATAGGTAAGTTATAGAGAGCAAAAGTGCCGCCTAAATAAATTTTTAGATATCCAAAAAAGAGACAACAGCCAGACACAAAAATATTCAAAAGGCTACAACAAAATTTAAAAGAGTTTGGATCATTCGTAAAACCTCGAGCAAAAATATATAATAAAGCAGGTAGAGAAGCTGTAGAAAATATTGTTTTAGAAACTGTAAGAGTATTCTCTTAATATATCATCTCGCGAAATTCAGGAAAATTTAGGAATCCCAAAAACAACTGCGTTGCGTTGCTTAAAAACAAATAAATTCAAACCCTACAAAATTAGGATTAGTCAATTAGTCATCCTCTATATCCAAACGACTTTCAAAGGCGTCTCGATTTTTGCCAGTGGTTGTTACGTCAGTGCAATGAAGTGCCAAGATTTGAAGGAACAAGTATATAAGCAGTGCCGGAATTTTTAATCTACATAATAACCACCATTTGGACTCATGAAAATCCGCACGTAACCGCTACAGCTGATCGTTAAGGACGATTTGGGTTTGGTGTATGGTGTGATTTTATTGTATAACAAATAATGGGACCTCATTCTTTTCACGCTAATTTGAATACCGAAAATTTTATTAACATTCTACGACAAGAAATAGAGCCCTTTGTAGATAATATGCCTGTAAGACAATTTCAAAGATTAATTTGCCAATACGATGGCGCCCCAGGTCATACGTCAAATGAAACACGAAATTATTTAAATGCTCAATTTATTTACATGTTCAGGACTAGTTTATCAATGTCTAGTTAGCTACGTTAACTAAATTGATAACTAACAATTAATTTAGCTAACTCTAACTGAGGCATGCATAATTTTTTTCTTATCAGCAACGGATTCTACTCAAAAAAGTGCCTTAAGAATGTGTTACTCGATTTTCGATTTGACACTTGGTAATTGAGACATAGAGGTCATCCAAAAATGCCAATTTTCCAAAAACGTTCTGCAGCTCGGTAGTCGAAAAAGATAGACGATCGCGGTTTACGCCATTGTTTGTTTCTCGAAAATCGGGCTCAAGACATCTAATTGCCATAGAGAAAACTCAAATCCCGTCTAATTTGGTCCACCCTGTACACGAGCGTTCTGAATTACTGGTTTTCGCTATTTTTTCCATTTTCAGTACTCATGTTATAACGATTGCAATAGAGTAAAAAAATAGTTGAATATTGATAGTTTATTTGAAATATAATATACCAATAAAGTGATATTGTAACAGTATATGTTCTGTGGTTGTATTATAGCTAGAACTGGCAATATAATCAATCATTCAGTTGTACCTATGAAGTATTTTAAAATGGTCATAATTTATTTATTTAATATTGAATAAACTAGAAAACCAGAACATCCATTTTGATATTCAGTTGTGACTGAATTCATAAAAAATATTTCACGTAAACAATTAATTAATTATGTTCAATTTGGAATTCAACTATTATATTATGCTATGTTATCATCAAAGGCAAATATAAAAATTTAAACAAAGCAGTTACTATAATGTATCTATTAGTTTTACTTGCACATGCACATGTTAAACTTGTCTAGAAGACAAAACAAAAAGCAGTTGCTTCTTCAACCTATTTTACTTCCACATCCAGTGGAAGTATAGTAACGAGTTACAAAAATTTTTTTTAAAATTTTTATTGTTCAAATAGGCTTAGAATGTCATGAAACGTCGAGATTTTAAGTTTAAATTTTCTGTCTGTCTGTCTGTAACTTTTTTTGTGCGCACGTTTACTCTGGAACCGTTTGAGATATTGACTTGAAATTTGGTACACATATGTACTTTAACGAGATCTAGAACTAGATTATATTTTCATCTTGTTCCGTCGAAGGGTTGGGGAGTAAATTGGGGTAAATTTGGGGTAAATAGGTAAATCAAGCAGGTAAGAGTCCATAAAATTGGTATTTAGTATATACAAGAGAAGCTAAGGCCTCAAAAAAAATTTTGGCATTAGCCATTACCACCCCCGTCCCATTATTAAAGAGGATGAAAAAAAATTGTGATTTAGTGTGTGTACAAGAACCAGAAACCTCAAAATATTTTTTTACTTCATCCACCCCCACTACCACCCTCTATCACCACCCCCACCCCACTACCGATGTGAGGTATCGTTTTGTGGGTTTTTGGGGTAGAGGATTTCAAATATTATATTATTAAAGTTCCATAAACAATTATTTCCATATACAAAATTTTTTCGTCGTGAGTGACTTGGATAGAATTTTATTGTTAAATTACTTCCACATCTAGTGGAAGTATACTAACGACGAAAAATTTTTGAAAATTTTTATTGTTCATATAGGCTTAGAATGTCATGAAACGTCGAGATTTCAAATTTGAGCGAAAAAAAATTTCTGTCTGTCGGTTTGTCGGTTTGTCGGTTTGTCGGTATGTCGGTTTTTAACTTTTTTTTTGTGTGCACGTTTACTCTGGAACCGTTTAAGATATTGACTTGAAAGGACCCCGCACGTTTTATATGGAAATCGGTCTTCCAGTGAAATTGACTGAAAATTTGGGAAATGGTTCATTTTGTATCCTTGATCAAAAGTCTCAATGGGGTCAAAGCTTGAAATGCCCATCTTTAGGCAGTACGGCCGTTTTTAAGGGGCAAAAACGACAAAAATTCAATTTTTTATGTACTGTGTTTAATTCGTGAATAGTCTCCTGAGTTGCTATATTATTGAGATACTTTGCATGTGTATGTGTTTTTTTGAGTCTATGTGTGAGTTTGTATTTTTGTATGTGTGCGTGTGCGTGGGAATACATGTATGCACGAATGAATGTTTGTTGCATTTATTAACTACAATATACATAGATGCGATAGTTGCGATTCATGCATTGCCCATGTGTGAATCACAAATACAACCTGGGACTACCTAACCTAAAAGCGCGACATTTCAACCCCCCTAAATGAATCTTCGTATTTAGGTTATGCTAGACATGAAGCTCACATTAAATATTCTTCAACAGATTTATTAAACAATGTTATAGATGCAGGACATCGACCTCCACAATTAAACTTTAACGATCCTCGAATAATTGAAGGCTAAAAAAAAATTTACAGTATTTTTTCTAAAAGAATATTGAATATAACACAAATGTTGAGACAGAGAGGGTTTGGTGTCATTAAATACCGCGAAGCTGACGACTCGTGGGGTCCTTATCTCTGTCAAACATTATACACAAACACACAAATAATAAACACAATAAAATCGTGCCCACAAACATTTCTAAATAACAAAAATAATAATGCTTTGATTACTAAAAAGACGCAAATCTATATTTATATATGACTACACTTTGTCAAAAATCAGAACATAAAAACACTTATATTACATTTTACAAAAAAAAACTTAAGCATTTTTAATTACAATGAACGATCGGCCCTTTTCAGGGCAAATGTGCAAAATCCGACTTGACAACCTCCTCGTGGTGCCCATTGGGTGACTCTAATGTCAGCGGTAATACCATGATCTACTGGTTTATGTTAATATAGCTTTACTTTTTTTAATACATGTATTAATGGCACATTTTAGGGGGGGGGGGGGGGGGTTGAAATGTCACACTTTTTAGGTTAGGTTAGTCCCAGGTTGTATTTGTGATTCACACATGGGCAATGCATGAATCGCAACTATCGTATCTATGTATATTGTAGTTAATAAATGCAACAAACATTCATTCGTGCATACATGTATTCCCACGCACACGCACACAAAAATACAAACTCACACATAGACTCAAAAAAAACACATACACATGCAAAGTATCTCAATAATATAGAACTCAGGAGCCTATTCAAGAATTAAACACAGTACATAAAAAATTGAATTTTTGTCGTTTTTGCCCCTTAAAAACGGCTGTACTGCCTAAAGATGGGCATTTCAAGATTTGATCCCATTGAGACTTTTGATCAGGGATACAAAATGAACCATTTCCCAAATTTTCAGTCAATTTCACCGGAAGACCGATTTCCATATAAAACGTGCGGGGTCCTTTGGTACACGTATGTACTTTAACGAGATCTGGAACTAGATTATATTTTCATCTTATTCCGTCGAAAGGTTCGGAGGTAGAAGGGGTAAATGGGGGGTAAATAGGTAAAACAAGCAAGTAAGAGTCCATAAAATTGGTATTTAGGGTATACAAGAGAAGCTAATTTGTAACGATCTCTTTGATCATTACAACAAGCTAGTAGGTTCTTTCATTGTAAATTGGGTTGCTTATCGGCGGACAGGTCGTTCTCACCGAGAATTACTAATTTAATTTTAGACAATACGCTCATTCAGGGACGGATTTGGGTTTTGTGCCGCCCAAGGCATGGTCAAATTTGCCGCCCCTTAAGAGTCAATACTACCAATAAAATAAAACTGTTTTGCTTATAAAAAAACTTTTAATAAAACCATTGTTATATATCACTTAATAAAATAATAAATATGTGGCTTATATTATAGGAACAAAACAACAATAAACTCTAATAAACTAGTACACTGAGTGTTATTTTTATACAGATTGTAGCCGTCCAGAACATAATACACCAAGAAAAATTTACAATTTTATATTTAATAAATACATTAAAAAATTAAATGAAATTTTGAAATTGTCTCAATACCTCGCAATCGAAAATTAAACAGCCACAAAAATCAGAAAATATCATGTAAGCATTGTAAAACTGTCAATCGCAAATGTAAACAATAATCACATGACTTGTGTTGTGACAGAACGGGTGGTTATAAAATGGCGGTCCTATCGTGAGCCTTATACTTTCGCTTCTGTATAGTTTATCTTTGATGTGCTGCTGCTGCTATCGTCACAGTTTTTTTTATATTCCCGACCTGAGTTTTGCCGCCCCCATCTTGCTGCCGCCCTAGGCACGTGCCTAGTATGCCTATTACTAAATCCGTCCCTGACTTCATTAAACATGGTAATGGTTAATTGAGTTGCCGGTTGCCGGTTGCCGGTTGCCGGTTGCCTATGCGGGATATAAGCCGAATTCATAGCGCTCTGCTGTAGTAATTACCGACTAGACATGAACCTTTTTTTGAAGCAGGAGCCCGGTCTGTCGGTCTGTAACTTTTTTTATGCGCACGTTTACTCTGAAACCGTTTAAGATATTGTCTTGAAATTTGGTACACATATGTACTTTAACGAGATCTGGAACTAGATTATATTTTCATCTTGTTCCGTTGAAGGGTTGGGGGGGTAAATTGGGGTAAATGGAGGTAAATGGGTAAATCAAGCCGGTAAGAGTCCATAAAATTGGTATTTAGTATATATAAAAGAACTTAAAGTCTCAAAAAATGTTTTGGCATTAGCCACTCCCATTACTATCCCCACCTCATTACTAAAGGAGGTGAAAAAATAAAATTATAATTTAGCGTGTATACAAGAACCTAAGCCTCAAAACTTTTTTTACTTAATCCACCTCCACCCCCACCCCTCTGCCGCCACCCCCATGCGTAGTGGCTTTCCTCGAGTATTTTGGATGCGCGGTGACTTTTTTCGAGTATTATAGACCGCAGTAGGTTACCTCAAGTAAGTACGGATGCGCAGTGGCTTTCCTCGAGTACAATAGATGCGCAGTAGGTTACCACCAGTATTATAGATGCGCAGTGGCTTTTCTCGAGTGCTATAGATGCGCAGTAGTTTACCACAAGTGATATGGATGCGCAGTGGGTTTGCTCGAGTAAAATGGATGCGCAGTGGGTTACTTCAAGAAGTATGAATGTGCAGTGGCTTTCCTCGAGTAAATTGGATGCACAGTGGGTTACCTTGAGTAGTATGGATGCGTAGTAGGTTTCCTTGAAGAAAATGCTCGAAGTAGAGTACTTTTATCGTGTAGTTTACGGCACACAACAATTTTTTATATCTTTGTCATGCCATTTTCTGCGTATTACTTCCACATTCAGTTGAAGTATATTAACGCAAAAACATTTTTTGGAAATTTTCATTGTTTAAATAGGCTTAGAATATCATGAAACGTCAATATTTTAAGTCTGAGCAAAATAAATTTGTCCGTCGCATCGGTCTGTATGTTAGTCTTGTATCTTTTTAGTGCTCACGATTACTCTGGAAGCGGTCTCAAAAAAAAATTGACATTAGCCACCTTTATTACCACCCCCACTCCATTATTAAAGGTGGTGAAAAAATAGTGTGATTTAATGTGTGTACAAGAGCCAAAGTTATCAAGAATTTTTTTCACTTCACCCCTACCACCAACCCTTCCTCTATTACCGATGCGGCATATAATTTTATGGGTTTTTGGGGTACACGATTTCAAATATTATACTATTAAAGTTCCATAAACAATTATTTCCACATAGTGAAGTGCAAATATAGTATTTTGTTGTAAGAGACTGATGTGGAAGTAGTGATTCCTTGGGCAGCGGTTTTTACTCCCGCTCTGGCTATTACGTAACAAGCTATTTATTTTAGGGTTTAACATTCGGTTTTAGTATTTGGTTAGTACTTAGTTTTAGTACTTGAGTTTTGTATACCGTTAGAGTATCAGATTTTATGAACAGTTTGGGTGTACATGTTAGTACTTGGATCGTTACGTGTGCCACGACGACCTATTTTCAACCCTTAGCTCCGTGTCGAAAGAAGCCTATTAGTACCGTAGTTTGTTTCCTGTTCCTACCTGGAGGTATACGAGGATTTCGTATCCCCTAGGGATCACAAGCTTCAGATAAGATTGCATACTTTTTATTTTAAATTATGATTGTTTAAATTATTTAAATGATAAAACTGACTACCTTAAGTTCTGGTAAATTAAATAATTAATTGTAAATTACCCTACATTCCATAAAGTGTAAACTTTACGTGCGCACGTACGGTAACTTTTTATTGCCTTTTTATTGAAGTATTTTACTATATATTGCTCACGCAAATTGTATGTGATATACTACTCGCACATAACATTGATTTTTGTGTCATGTCATTTAAAATATCTATTACGGGGAAAACAGATTAAGTATATAATCACTTTATTTGAATATATTTCATATTTTACTGTTATTTGCCAATAGTTAGTAAATAAATATCTTAAATTTTGATATTGACTTATTCATGATAAAAGTATGCATTTCTAAGAAGTTATCGATTCTTGAGCAAGGAATTCACGGAGCCTAGGTGTCAATGTAATCATTTTTGCATAATTGTTACAGCTCCTTTCTTTTGTGTAAATTAGTTGACTGAGTTTGCCACTTAGATGGGTATACGTACTACATATATTTATATATATATACACATATATATATATATATATATATATATATATATATATATATATATATATATATATATATATATATATATATATATATATATATATATATATATATATATATATATATATATATATATATATATATATATATATATATATATATATATATATGAAAGGTTGTTGTGCTTCCGGGTGTTTTCCCGCGTAGTTGACAGGCTCCTGCTGGGGCCACGGTTGTCTAAACGACGTTTCGGCAGAATCCCATCTGCCATCTTCAGGTTCTCGCTGAAAGCTGCCTACTGCTGCTCCTCGTTGCTCGAACTGAACTGACGTTCTCCGCGCTGTGCGGTTCCTTATATATGCTGGGGCCTAGAGCGCGCATGCGTAACTGGCTACGCGTTGTTGGCCCTCTACTGTGTGTGGGAGGTGTAGCGGGCGCCTGAGATAATCCGGCAAGTGGCCTCGCTGTGACGTCACGTCTCACGTGACTTCCCGTTGGTGGTCGTGGATCCTCGTGTCTAATCGTCCACGTCTTAGGATCCACGACCACCAACGGGAAGTCACGTGAGACGTGACGTCACAGCGAGGCCACTTGCCGGATTATCTCAGGCGCCCGCTACACCTCCCACACACAGTAGAGGGCCAACAACGCGTAGCCAGTTACGCATGCGCGCTCTAGGCCCCAGCATATATAAGGAACCGCACAGCGCGGAGAACGTCAGTTCAGTTCGAGCAACGAGGAGCAGCAGTAGGCAGCTTTCAGCGAGAACCTGAAGATGGCAGATGGGATTCTGCCGAAACGTCGTTTAGACAACCGTGGCCCCAGCAGGAGCCTGTCAACTACGCGGGAAAACACCCGGAAGCACAACAACCTTTCATTTAGCACCCGCGAAAACCTAAGAAACAACATATATATATATATATATATATATATATATATATATATATATATATATATATATATATATATATATATATATATATATATATATATATATATATATATATATATATATATAAATTTTTTGGAATGGATTCCTCTAACAACAGGGGCTTTTCTAGTTTAAGGCGGAGTGGGAATAAACTAGTGACGCCCTCAATTTTTTTTAACCTTCTCTGATTGAGCTCGGGTAATATTGTTTGCCGCGCTATCACTCATCCGGGTCCAATTAGATGGCATTGCACGAAGAGCGCGTCGCAGAGGTTTCAAAATTTTTTTTTTCATATACCACCCCCATTACTACTCCTACCCCATTAATAAAGGGGATGAAAAAAAAATTGTGATTTAGTGTGTACAAGAACCAAGAGCCTCAAAATATTTTTTACTTCATCCACCCCCATTACCAACCCCCTATCACCACCCTCACCCCACTACCGTGCAGGGTATCGTTTTATGGGTTTTTGGGGTAGACGATTTCAAATATTATATTATTAAAGTTCTATAAACAATTATTTCCACATACAATTTTTTTTCGTTATGAGAGACTTGGATTGAAAGCTGGATGTGGAAGTAGTGATTCTTTGGGCAGCGGTTTTTTTTCCTTAAAAATGTAGACTAGATAGGCTTTTGGAGACAACTTTATAGAATGATACTAAGCCACTGAAAACTAAAAAAAAAATTTTTACTTGCGCGAAAATTAAAAAAAAATGTTTCGACTTTTCAATAGCCTAGTACCATTCTATAATGTTATCAAAAAATTTGTTGAATTGGTTCAGGGATGCAGGAGAAATTGTCAAATTACGAAATCATTTTCTTAGACACGGCATCGCCACTTACAAAATACAAATTTTTAAAATGAAATTTTTCATTTTAATTTAATTTTTTATCGCACAGTTCAGTAATATGTTTAAAATATATGTTAAAGCCTCATTGCTGGGTTACAGTTATATTTTCAGAATATTAAAATAGATTCAAAAATAAGGTAAGGAAAAATGTTTTCGTAAAAGTCACAGGCATAAAGGTTATTTTCCAGTAAAATACTGGATAATTGTACTATTTTGTAAATTTGACGGATATTGTTTTAGAAGAAAATACATGTGGCAGGGAATCTCAACAAGAAAAACAGAAAAATATTTTCTTCGCCTGTACGCGTATGCCATTTTTTCAACATGGCGGATCATTCTCAATTCGGATTCTTCAGAAATTTAAATATATGTATTATAGAAAGGAAAAAAGCTACATATTCTGAAAGATTCTGCTCGAGTGATGGGTACTTCTCTTCATTACAGTTACCTGTATCCGCGGAGATAATTATTGTTCAAATGCTGTGTATTTTAATAATGTAAAATCCAATAATAAGTAATTGCTATTTGCTTTAGTCGTATTATTTAATTATCTAAACTAAAATTATATAAGTACTTACATCTGAGATTAGCGATTCACGAGATCCATAGGATTTTAAAAGCTTTAGTTTAGTTCCTTCCGAATCATCAGCCATTTTCATACGTTTCACAACTTTTTTATCACTAATTTACATTGTGATGCGTCCACACACTTAATATAGAGATGCAATAAACTTGACTTAATATTATACAATCTTTAAACAAATCCAGACTAGATCCTTTTTTAAATATTGAAAATTATCATTATGTAAATAGACATTTTTAAATTGCATAGAAAGAAGCCACAGATAAATTTTTAGTGTACTGGATAAAATACCAATGCATACTCCCGGAGTTTTGTAAAATGATACTTCTCTCCCTACCATCCTTTTTAAGGAAAGGCTCAAATTGGATTGGATACAGTTGAAAATGATATCCATCGATAATATCCTTTCAGCTTGAATGGATAATAGTAGTTGTAACATATTTGTGTTCTATTAACCTGTGTAATAGTCCGGTCAGTAGAGGCTAAACAAGCACCTGAACGAGAAAAAATTAGTTATTAATATTTTATATTATAAACGAGTTTATTAGGCCGGTAATTATTAGACTTGTTTTGCAATGAATGGAAATCGTGCATGTGTAAAGTTACATTGCTGAAATGCGTGCCAAATACTATTCAACAAACAAAAAATTTCGTGCAATATTATTTGGAACAACATCCCGAAATTAGCTAACATCTTAGCTAGCAGCTAACATCTCTTATAATTTATTTTTTTTTAAATCTAGATCGGACAATACACTCATTAATGCTTAAAAATAATTTGTCTTTTAGATTTAAAAGGTTTAGTTTTTTGTCCAAATTTAAACAGCTGCACTTCATCCAGAAAAATAGTACTTCGACAAAAACGGCATTATAGATAACTAAACTAACCCCATGGAGATTCGATAGAGTGGGGATGTTCGAAGCTGTATCCTAGAAATTATTTTTTAAAGTCACATTTTCAATAATTCAACGCATTGGTCCTGTAAAAGAACTTACCACGCAAGTGACGCAACACCAATTTATTTATTATTGGCGCGTTCTGCCTTGTTCGTGTGTGGTTTCCACTCTCAGGCGGGTTCAATAAGATGTATGAGATATTTGATAGCTAAGAAATAGACCAAGACTGCATTTACCGTATTACTAACGACGCTATCTCCAAAAATTGATTTTTCTCTCGATGCACTTTTTCTTATTTACCTAACGTTTTGATGGATTTTATGCTTAGAGATCTCTGAATTGTCTTCATAAAAAAATTCCTTTTGAGCTTCCGTAATATGACCGGGGTATTGAAATGCAAACTTGCACCATACGGGTCCAGGGGAAGGGGTTGCTCACCCTGGAACCACCAGATATGTACGGCGTTGCTGAATAATGAATCTATGAAAGCATAAAAATCTAATTTTACAAACGCCGTACATTATTTTTGCACGGCAGTAGGTTCTAGGTGATTATTTTTTTATGAACTATTAAACATGAGGAATGCCGTACAAAAATATTTAGTCTGAAGAGCGCACTTTCAGATGAAAAATTCAATTTACCTGTGTACTCACCTGTACCGCCCAAAAGTGACGACATAGTGCCTAAAGTTCTGGTTTTATATACCAGCATCGTACTGGATATAATTCATACTGGGTCACTTGACGCCTTAAAAATTACGATGGGCTTGTAGTCTATACGTGCCTTTGCCACATTTTTCAATTTCGTCCTTTCAGTACGTCGCATTGTTAAACTTTTATATTCATTATTTTTAAAGATATCCACAATGACTCTATCTCCACTTTCATTGTATTTCGTGAAGCGATTAAAAAGTACATTTTTAACGTACTTCTTAAAAAGTATATTGTTTCTTTTTCCTTGTCCATAAAAATATTTCCAAAGTCTAACTTGGGCGCACGCAAAGTATAATGTATTTTTTCTTTGACCAAAATTATATTTTTATTTTCAGTATATTTTCTCATGACCATAATATACTTCCACTCTCATGGCCTGGAACATAACATACTTTTCTAGGTGAAAAATTTCTGGGCGCCACGTCCTGTACCTTTTTTTGTCTTTGTTTAATTATGCTCCAACAGTCTTTTTAACAAATTTTTCCTAAGTCGAAACTTTCGTTTAGTTTTCGAATTAGGTGGATTCTGGGATGTTCTATAACAGTCTCGCCTATTCTTAGAGAAATTTATAAAAAACCATCACCTACTCGCATTTTCAAATATGCACCCTTCATCTGATGTTGACGGATTTAGCATAGTAAACTTTTATTTTTTTAAACTCAGAATGTAATTGAATACAAAGAGTACTTGACAGGTAAAAGTGCCTGTGCCAAAGAGGGTTATTTTTGTGCTATAATTTGTTACCTCACATCGCAGGGTGTTTTCGTGACTATGTCAGAAATTTCGAAAGGGGCAAAATTAAGCCAAAAATCGTATAGCACAAAATATCTTAATAAGTTTCATTAATGAGATAGAGAAAGGGTATAAACAAAATTCTGAAATTTACCATGTGATTGTCAACCATTGTGGAGAATTAATTAGTTTCAAATTTGCTCTCTTGATATTTTTTGCTCATATCAATAGTTTTCAAGACATTTGCAAAAAATTGCTTTTTTCCCTTTCGTCAACAATTTTTCTTACCATTTTCCGCCTCCCGCTCATCAGAATTTAAGTTATTGCTATGAATCCTGTACTGTAGATAAAAATCCGTATTTCTTTATTATTTTCAACTTTTTTATGTCACCTTTTAAAAGGACTGCCCCCTCCGCCACAAAAAGCTGGGTACGCCACTGTTTCACCCCCAATTTGGGGGTAACTTTTCGGCTCATTTGTTTATATATTATATGCTTTTTTAAGTATAAAATGTTGCATAAAATGGGTCTGAATAAACGTCTTGCGTTAAATAAAACGGAAGTTACAGACCATTTCAATTATGATACAAAAATTGAAACCCCGCATTTTTAGTTTTTATTGGGCAACTTTTTTCTATGCACGAGTAGACAAGAATGATTTGAAGTATACCAAATAACAAGAGAAATAAGATAAGAAAACTGTGGACGACTAACAAGCTCGAATACTTATAACTTGTTCCCAATTTATATCCTGATAGATTGGACGAAGACCGTAAAAAGGGCTTATTTTATCGAGTAAATTAATGAAACCACTTTATAGGAGTACTTACTGCTGATCTGCAGAGTTGCAACTTGAGGAATTTTTTGTAGTGAAAGAAAAAGTTTATCTTGACCCTTCACTTACGTCATAAAGTATACGAAACTAATCTGTTGGAATACAGATCGATTAGTAACGCAAAAAACTGGTCTACAGAGTCTTACCTCGAAGGGTTCCAAGCTGTCCGAACAGATTTAGGTCACCTCTCGATAGGCCTAACGTCATCGTAAATACATGGTTTGCTGCCTCTTCCGAAACCCTTCAACAACATGTCGTCACGGAAAACCCTCACTTATAGGGCCAAGCTCAGCATATAAAATGTTTTTCGAACGCTGGTGCTTTTTTTTTAGAAAAAAATATTTTTCGTATTTCGTTAATGCACGCATTTTATACGATGAAGGTAATGAAGGAAACATTTTTTTCACATCGTTTTCTTTGGATAAGCGCAAAAAATACGTAAAGATTATTTAAAGAATATAACATTAGTTTGTCATTTTTATCAAGGTGATTAAGAAAAAACAAAATATACTAATACTCATCGTAGATTGTTTAAGTGGTAGCTTGGCCCTGAGTTGGCCTTTCTTCACTTCGACCTAAAAGGTCTTTTGTAAATTACCCTACAATTAATTTTTGCCCAAGATTCCAAAACTTTTTGCAAAGTTTGTGATTTTCCTGGGAGCTAATTTCCCTATGTCTTCAGGCGTTAATTCCGCCTGTTCTAGGTACTTCAGCCTAGTGCGGATTACTACTTTGCATTCACAAAATATATGTTCCGCAGTCTTAGTTGCAGCTTCACAGGATCTGCATTTTTCATCTTCATGCCCATGTTCTTGAGATGATATCTCAAGGGGCAATGGCTAGTTAGAAGGCCTGTGATCAGCCTTAGGTCGGACTTTTTGAGTTCGAGAAGCCTTGGGGCATTCTTTGTTGAATAGGTTATAAACCTTTCCGCTTGTCTTTGGCCAATAGTACTTTTGTTCCTTTTCCAATTTTTGGACCTCCTCTGTTATGTGCCCCTTGGATAAGCCACAGAACGGTTCGGGTAAAAAAAAATGGGACTTCAGCCACTTGTCTTGTGAGACTATCAGTCAATTCGTTGCCTTCTATTCCCTCATGCCCTGGAATCCACATCAAGGTAACCTTGTTGTCTTTTGCCAGTTGCTTCAGGGATTGTCTGCATTCCTAGGCAATTCTAGACTCGAAGGTATAGGATCTGAGAGCCTTTAGTGCTGCCTGGCTATCTGAAAGTATATAGATTTTTGCCCTTCGAGTGACACTATTTGGGCATTCCTGGGCACACTGATCTATATAATAGATTTCTGCCTGGAAGATGGTTGGAGTGTTACTAAGGGCTTTAGATATTCTGCATTTAGGCCCCGCTACGCCCGCACCAACCCCTTCATCCATCTTGGATACATCTGTGTACCAGATGTGTGATTTTTTCTCCAACTGAAGTACTTCGCCTGCTCGCCTGACGGTTTTCAATCAGCACATCAAACGTGCAATCAAAGTCATGCTTGATTGACATTGAGTCAGTGGGTTTGTTCATGGATTCAAGTTGGATTAGCTCCAGAATCCTTAGGTGAACAACCAGATCGCCTGGTCTGAATTCAAGTGCCTAATGCAGCCTTAGGGCACTAAGTGGTGCTTCCTTCCTTGAATGCAAATGCAGAGGAAGTAAGTCCGACATTGCCTCCATAGCTGCTGTGGGACAGCAGCGCATCGCCCCTATAGTCCCTAAATATGCAAGGCGTTGAAATGTCTGCAACTTTCCTTATGTTATTTTCGCTTCTGTTTTCGGCCACCATACACATGATGCGTAGGTCACCATGGGTCTGACACCCGAAAGGTAGGACCAATGTATCATTTTTGGCTTCAGACCCCAAGTCTTACCAAACAGCCTACGGCACGTTCAAATAGCCGTCGTTGCTTTGGTAAGTGTCCTTTCTAAGTGTGAGTTTCAGGAAAGTTTTTGATCCAGGATTACTCTTAGATACTTGACTTTATTGGAAAAATTCAGAACGTAAAAGAGTATGTAAAAACAAACAGGGTTTTCTATTAAACAAAAAACTTCATTTTTATATCACGTGACCTATGCAAGCAATTGTTTTCTAATTGCATTTAAAAATATCAGCCTACAATTTTTATACGAAACTTTTTTTTTATTTCCAGTAATAACAGAAATAAAGAGGGTGTCAATATATAATGAATAACCCTGTACATACATATTTTAAATAATGTTCCCATTTTGTAAAATGAAATTTTAAACGTAAACCGCTACTGAAGTCAACAGTGATTTCTCGCTAATTACCGAACATTTTGCAACCAAATAAAAATACCAGGAGTCCCTTACAACTTGACATCAGATATAGATTTTGTAACTACCTGAAATTATTGAGTGAAAATTCATACTACATTTTTTATAGTCCTACTCTGGTAGTTTTATAGTTTTTCCGCAATCCATGTATTAAAAACGCAGTTACTGCTAATAGTCCATGTAAAACGCTGGGTTTGACGCTCGGAATGCTCCCTCATCGGGACCACTTGTATGTTATGTTTTTTGGGTCGCTGATCACGAAAATTGGGGTTCTAAAAATAGCGCGTCACCTCTAAAAATGCCAAAAACCGACTCCTTTGGGGTTTTTTTTCGCGGTAATGTGAATAATACTGTAAAATAATGTTGCTAATTGTAATGATATTTTGCCAGTTCAGTATGTTCATCTAAAATATGGACTTATTTTATGCTGAGGGTTAACCAGAGGGGGTAGTTTACCTCCTCTGGTTAACCCTCAGCATAAAATATGTCCATATTTCAGATGAATATACTAAATTGACGTAAAATGGAAAAATGTTGGAATTCTTTTTTTCACTTTTTGAACATTTTTTTCCAACCCTTCGGGGGTGAAAACTACTAAAATTTAGTATTTCTTTTAGACGAAAGTTTATCAGAAATTACAAGCAAACTAAAAATTATTCATTTCTACTTATTTTCTAAGCATTATTTCAATTTAACGGCGATATATATATAGGTAGTTTTCGCTCTTGGAGGGTTGGAAAAAAATTTTCTTCATTGTACAATCCCCATTCATCTAAATTCAAATCAAAAAATGAAAAAGGAAAAAATCCAACATTTTTTCATTTTACGTCAATTTAAAGCATAAAATTTGTCCTTATTTTAGATGAACATACTGAACTGGCAAAATATCATTACAATTATATAGCAACATTATTTTACAGTATTATTCACATTACCGCGAAAAAAACTCAAAAGGGTCGGTTTTTGGCATTTTTAGGGATGACACACTATTTTTAGAGCCGCGGGACCCTGATTTTCGTGATCAGCGACCATGAAAATACAAAATACAAGTGGTCCCGATGAGGGGGGCATTCCGAGCGTCAAACTCCGCGTTTTACATGGACTATAAATAATGTTAATTTCTCTATCGGATTTCTCTCCCCTCTCTCTTGGTATTACTACATTAAATGGCTACTATGCATTTACTTGAAAGAAATGGTCAGAAGTCATTTGAAAGAATAAATGGACAAATTTATTTTCTAGTATGTTTTATTGTATTATAAAAAGTGTACAAGAATGTCATAAAGAAAACATTTAAAAACAAATGTATCCGGTAGGTGTACCATTATTGCCTACTCCTCTCGGTATGCTTTCCATAACAGAGAAAGGTAGGCCACTAATCGAAAACCTAGTAACAAGCAGAAAAGGGAAATAACGTCCACTTGAAAATTTTCCTAAAAAAATAAGCAATATTAATTTGTTGTTTATTAACAGATGAAAGCTTAGGGTTTAAATTGATCATAGGACGTTCTATTTATTTCGTTAATTTTTTTTTACGTGTCCTTACATGAATATAATTATGTTGGAACAGAACATTTTTTTTTAAATACAACATTTTGTCGGAAAAGATGTTAAAAGTGTCTACCATCTTGTTCCAGACACTCCTGAGTCATTTTGTAGAAGAATGGGATTGCTGTCGATTCCTTTGATTTCGTCTGCAATTCTGGTTTGAAGATAGTTGGTGTCAGAAATACTAAGTTGAAATATTCAACTTATTTAAAAAGGCTATATGCAGAAATCGAATTGAATAATGATACATGATCTTTGTAGAAAATCATTAAATCATTAAATGAACATAATAAATAATTACAATGTGTTGATTATTTCGACTGCTATATGTGCTCAGGCTTCATCTTGTTCGGAATAACTATACCTTTAAGGTTAATTTACATTAGTCAAGTAAACAGTAGAGTAAAGAGGCAAGAGAAAAGCCTATCAACTCGATCAATGTAAACAGTTGGTCGAGTAAACAGATGAGTATTAGGTTAGTCGAGTGGTAGAGCGGACAGCATAGTAGCTCGCCCACTCGCTCTCTTTGCCAAGAGAAATTAGGAAAAGTGAGACGGATGTACTGCTCCCAGCATGTTCGACACTTCGTGAAATCTTATTTTTATCAACTTGTCGTTGGTCAACGTAGGACATCGGTACTCATCGCTTCTAATCGCCTATGCATTGTAGTGGGAATAGATACGCCTTTCTTTTCCTAATTTATCTGTTTTCTTTCTTGCACTCGTTTCTCTCAGGATCCACATATAAACTACATTTGCCGAATCTGTATATGTGTATAGGTATATTTGTATATATATTGCCTGTGCTTACAGATTGTAAACTACCACACACGAACATTTGTTTATGTTGAAGCATGTACATCAAATTGTAAGCATTGAAATAATATTTAAATAAATCATTGAATCGAATTGAATTGAATTTATTAATAGCACATCAAACACCAATTTCTGCACGAGGAAGAATTTCGAAATAAAAATTTTCTGATACTATAATAATAGGGGACCAGCTCAGCACGGCAGCTAGAGAGTTTCTACTAGTAACGTATACTGGGTAGTTGTTTTGCATATTCCTTGGACTTGGAAAAATACATGTAAATCCCAAGAATAAAAAACAAAAATAAGTTTGACTTCTTTGTAGTTCTCTTAAAACACATTGATAAAATTTATATCATTTGAATTAACTTTGAATATTTACACATGGGCTTAAGGCGCTTTAACAAAGGAGGTTCCGAAGGATACTTTAGTAGCATATAGGAAGAGAATTTTCATCCCATAAAATTTCATTAAAAAAAATAGAGATATGTATAAGGCGCAGGGCCTTTAAAGCCTTAGATCCATCCCTGACCACTAATCACTATCTTCTATTTTTTTTTAAATATCAAGAAATGGGCCTTGAGTAACTCTAAGTTTTTACTTACCTCCGAAAAATTATAAGTTTCCAATACAATGTGACCAGTTCTTGGACATGTTGCGTTATCAGCCATACATTCTATGTCTGCAATGTTTTCCCACTGATTGATTAACATCGCTTCGTTACCATACTTAAACCACGACAAATAGGACAACCATTGCAGATACACTGGAATCGAACTGAAAAGTAGAGAGAAAATGTGTATAGAAACTATTATTTTGTGATTGAAATTACTTGTACATACAAATTTGCAAGACCAAAACTAAAACTCCATCAACTATTATCATATAATTAAAGAAATTAATTCCATTCTCCACTCGACGCTGTAAACACTGAAGCAATTTTGACGTTTGATAATTATACGAAATTTACCTGCTTTTATGTCACTTGTAAAAGCCAATCATATGCATGATACGTATTTGTTCCTGATTCATTTCCCTCTAAACCAGGGTGTATTAAATACACCCAGCTCTAAACCTAATACATCATTGGATAATAAAATGATAGCCGTAGATCATAGCAGATCTAGGGAAGGTCAAAACATACATATCAGTTGAAATCTTAAGCCGAAAAAAATCGTTATTATACGGATAAAAAACAGATTAATTTTGCTTGAAAATAAATTTATTTTTCAAATAAGCTTCTTGTGTGGGAAGGCATCATCCGTGCCGGCTGTTTGCTAAGACACCATTAGCGAAATTAAATAGCTCCACCGTCCTTGTGGCTTCTATAATACTTACTTGATATTGAGGAAGAAGCCTCCAAAAATTAACAAGGGTAGAATTAAGGGTGGCCCTATAGATAGCGCCATTGAGACGTTGCTCGAGATGCATGATATCATGTATCCTAAAAACGTTTTAGTAAATTAAATTGGGATAGAAAGAATTTTTATACTTTATTGATACAAAATTTAATTCTAACTAATTTTGTACACAGTATTCACTGTTTACACCTAATAAAATATTTATTATAATGATTAAAATTAACATGTAACAATCGCAAGTCATACACGAACGTTCATTCTTGTCATTCATTCCTTTAACAATCTTTCCTCCCAAAATGAAAAAGGATAATGAAACTGCGGTCACCCACAAACACAACATTTTCTGCCATTTTTCCTAAAGTTTTTTATTAGTCTGTCATCTTGTCATAGTCTATGTAATGAAGCATTATAAGAAGACTTTTTTGTACTCCCCCCCCCCCCCCCGTTTACGAGGGTGTTGAACACGATGCAAGTAGTGGCAGAAGTTTTTGACTGCCGAAATCCTCTGAGACGTCCAAAAAGCAACCCTTTTATGAATCACTTTATGTTTTCATATATAAACGGGTCTGGGAAGTAATTTATCGACGGATTTTACTTGAAATAACAGGGAAGGGGATTATAGAGTAAGTGCAATCCAGGCAGCAGGCCTAGGGGGTTGATTAAACCCTCCCGAGGCGCGAGGGGTGGAAAATCATTTTTTTAAAATGATTCGGTACAAACGCGTATCTCCCCGTTTTCGCTGATCACGGGAAAAATATTCATTTTTAGCTCCAACTCCTCCTCATCCCTCAAATGGGCAGAAACCACCCCCCACTCACCAGAAAGTATGCTATCCGGAATTTACAAGTTTTTCGACACATGATCGTTATTCACGAAAGATGTAAAATTCATTAATTATGCTTTTGATCGTCAATACGCCCTCCCTCGTTTTTGCAGGCACTGGTCACGATAAAAATATTCACCTTCATCTCCGACACTCAACCCCTATAATGGAAAAATGATTTTCCTCGCGCCTCACTTACTCTGTAACCCCCTTCCATGTTATTTCAAGTACAACCTGTCGATAAATCACTCCCCAGACCCGTTTATGTATGAAAACATAAAGGGATCCATAAAAGGGGTGATTTTTGGCTGTTTAAGAGGGTTGCGGCGGTCAAAGACTTCTCCCACCACTTGCATCGTGTCCAACATCCTCGAAAACGGGGGGAGGGAGGTAATCTCGTCTTTGCACGAAATATTTACACTATTAATGCCTTCATTACTTAGACTATCATTCTTTGTCGAAAACAATTCAACTGTTTAAAGCACACTAACTCAAGAAACTGGGAACTTGATCATGTCTAGATGTCATTTTGTCTTCTAGCCTTTTAATACCTCCTGTAATATAACTACAGTCTCCAAGAGTTTTTTCAATGAAAATTAATTTAATTTAACTTCATGCTCTCTTGAGAGCTTGTAGGGAGTCTATCCATAGTGTGTATGCAAATTTTTGACCTCTGTTGTGTCAGTGACAAAATATGGTTGAGTTTCGCATTCTTGAAATATATCGCTTCATTTCAAAGTCCTGAAAAAAATGCACACAGTTTCGTAGAGCTTGAAATTCTCTATACTGTTCTCTATACTCTTTTACTTCCTTTCGCAGGATTAGTATATTGTGATTTATAGCTCGAGAAAGGTAAGAACGAATGGGTTGAAAAATGTTTTTCTCCTTTTTCGCGTCTTTGTTCTTTAGTAAGTCTTACGCAAATTCCACAATTCGACATTACCACCAACAGAAAAAGGGATACAACAACACACTTATAGAACATATCATTAGGTGCAGGCACGACTCGGATTTGACAATGATCCTGAGAAATGGGGTTGAAGCAGAATCGTGGGCTCGAACCGATTACTAATACAGCCGATCCCGCACTACCAGCACTTCTTAAATTAATATTTTGCGAATGTTTGTCGAAATGAGGTGCAGCTTGTAGTTGTCACAAAGCATCAGGCATAAAGTATTTCATGATACGCCAAAACTGTAGCAGGGAAACTTGTGAAAATGTACCAGATGTCGCCAACGTGCTTGAGGAAAACGAAAACGGCAACAAAGGCACTGCGATGATGGAAGAAACATGTAAAAATGATGCTGGTCATATTGAAGATGAAGAAAGTGCAATGAAATTGTGTTGAAGAAGAAATCGACGAGAATCAACCAGGACCATCCAAAAACACAAAATACAATAGTTCATTAAAAATGGAGTTAATATGTTACAGTGAGAACTGACCGTGAATTAGGCCTCTTCGAAAGATATGTTCTATGAGTGTGTTTGTTGTTGTGCTGCTTGTTCTGTTGGTGGTAATGTAGAAGAACCTACCACACAGCGTCTAAGTAATGCGACACCATTTATTAAGGGCGCCAGTCGCGTTCTTCCTTGTTTATGTGTGGTCTTTCACTGCCAGGCGGGTTCAATAAGATGTATGAGATATTTGATAGCTAAGAAATATGCCAAGGCTGCACTTACCGTCGATTACTAACGACGCTCTCTCCAAAAATTGATTTTTCTCTCGATGTACTTTTTCCTATTTACCTAAAGTTTTAATGGATTTTATGCTTAGAGATCTCTGAATTGTCTTCATAAAAAAATCCCCCTCGAGCTTCCATAATGCGACCGGGGTATTGAGATGCAAACTTGTGGGTCTGATACACCCAATTTACTCAATTCCGGCCTATCAAATGAAAGCCCTCGAGGGATAAGACTTGAAACAAGTCATTTAATCAATAGAATGCAATCGTTCAAATAATACCACTTATTGATTAGGTTTAAAATAAGTACAATTACAGTTATTCAATATCCTATCCAATAAATTATATAATTTGAATAGAATCGCCTTCCCAAGTAGGGCAAGGTCGACCACCTTTTCTAGAGAGCTTTTGAAGCTACCATGCTTTCTCTCTCACGACGTACCGGTCCTCATATAGATTCAATATAAGCGATATGGCACGACTTCGCCTTCGAGCCACTTTTTTTGGTAAATTGCTTTTTGTCTTACTTATGCAGAGGGCCGCCGACAGCTTTACCAGGCCCTCTTTCAAGGCTGAAAACCAACCTCACTCTACAAAAGATAGCCTGCGACTACCACGTTGCCAGTGGATCAAAAATTAACGTACTGGTATCGAAACAAAGAAGGTATTGATTTTAAGAAAAAAGTGCTGATGTAACTAAAATTGTTGAACGGGGGGATCCGAAAAAAAAAATTATTTCGCTTCCTGAATAAATTGTTTAAATTGGGAGTCTAAAGTAAGCCAGTAAAACTTCATACAAAAAGTGTACTGGCACAATGAAAGTAGCACTGATTTACTGGTTGTGATCAAAATGTACTGATTTCAGTACGAATGTATTGACACTGGCAACGCTGCAGGACACAGAAGACCAGGGCATCCAAGCTACAATTTAGAGCGGGAAAAGTGTTTGCAGCGCCATCGCTACACGCGCATGAAACTAAAATGCGATTAATATGGAATTTCGATAAAAATCGACCAGGGTCAATTCTAAAAACTATTTCAAATTAAATAATTTATAGTAAATTTCATTTCAAATCAACGTTATTTATAAGCCTGAAAAAATCATTGAAAGTTGAAGAAAATGTGTGTTTCATAAGAAATATACTAAATAAATGTACAGTGGAACAATCGTCAATATGAAATGAAAATTACTAAAAATTATTTCAAATAGTTTATAGTTATTTTTATTTCAAATCAGCAATTATTTACCGATCTGAAAATTTTATTAAAAATTCAATCAATTATGGTTTTTAAAAATGATAGGTAAATAATCTATGAAACAATAGTTGTAAATATGGACAGCCAAAAGGCTAAAATTAAATATATTTATATAATTTTGTTTTTTGAGAATCGCCAAATGTGCTCAACTGAAAGCCTAGCCTATAAGACATAATATAGCAAGAACCTTGGGTCTCCTGCGGGTGCACGGGCCCCGGGGATTTATCCCCTCCTGCCTCCCTTGTCGGCGGCCCTGCTTATGCACAAGGCGATTTTCTCTATAATTTTCTCATTTGGAAAGTCTTGCATTTGGTTTACCTACTATCGTTTTCTACCGATTTTCCAACGCACTTGGATGAATCCAAATTTGTTTTCTTCGAGAAACCGGCCTTGTCCATTTTTACTAATTTTTGCCAAACAATTGCCTATAGACGCTAGGCGCCTTTGCCACATTTCCAACAGTCCTTTTAACAAACTTTTCCTAAGTCGAAACTTTCTTTTAGTCTTCAACTCGGGATGTTCTATAACAGTAACAAAGAAATGTTGAATTCGGTTTTTGTAATACTTATTTTTAACGTTGGACTCACCAAAGATGCCAAAAAGAAGAATGGCATTATTCAATTCATTTTTACCTTTATCGCGCTATAAATCGTAAAATATTAATCCTAAGAAAAAAGTAAAAGGGTCAAAATTATAATGAATTTCAAGCTCTACAAATATTTATACATCTTACCTGACATCAAATTAGGTATCTATGATTTTTTAATATGTTGCACAGGATTAAAAAGTAATGTTAAATCCCAGCAAACCTCACCAGACCTCCAGGTCTTGGTCAAAAATCCAAAAAACTGAGAGACACTGCAATGCGTGCAAACCATCGAACATTTTAATCCAGATTTTTTGCAACTACATGCAGCTGCATGATATCAACTGGAAGAGTTGTAGCGGTGCTGCATCCCTGGACATTATTTTGAGAGTGAGACCTTGGGACGTGCGCACCCAGCCCTAGTCAACAGGATTCTTTTAAATTAAGTCCCCAGTACATTTAACATAGAAGTTAATGGCGAAATAGTCGTAGACGGAGTTTCCGCTGCTAGCGCATTTTTTATGTTAAACTAAAATAAAATAAGATCTATTAGCCTGACCCATTTTAATCAAAAGGTGGGCTCTTTAGCTTTAATTTAAAAAATAAATTAAGTCCCTAGTATATCTAACATAGAAGTATGTAATATACAGAGTTCAGTTCTTAATTTTCAGAAATGCATTGAAAAAAAAAAAATTTCATTAGACATTTTTTGTTGTAAACAAATATTTCAAATATGTATTCAATTATTCAAAATATTTCGTATAACTTACATTTAAGAGAAACACAATCATAAAGTTTATTTTTCAATTAAAACTGAAGAACGCACCTTTCGATTAAAATCGGTCCGAAAAGGGCCAGGTTACTATTTTTTTTTTAATACGAGTATTCTGAAAAATACGAGTTGGTCATCAAAATTGTTTTGAGAATTTGAGGCTAATAGCCTTCTTATTAGCTCTTGGGTCATAATTTGTAGGTAAAAATGTTGATATTATCATTACCTACGAATATATATATTCAAAAATGCAATTAAAAAAAAAATTATATATATTTTTTAAATATTCCTTCCTCTTTCCCGATCCATTCATCATAATAGTACTATATATTGGGGGGGGGGGGCATTTTTGGCGTCCTTTGAACCTATTTGGGGCTTGGTTTGGGGTAAAATGAATTTTCTGAACCTAGTTATAGTAGTAGTACGTATTTCACAGATTTTTATGTTATAAACTGTTAAAAATGTCGAAAAATGAAAATTTTGCAGAACAGCTGTATCTCGGATACTATTTGATCTACAGAGTCTGCTCTGGTACCAATTTGTAGTAAATTTAGTCTACTTTTAAAAAATAATAAATTATTTTTAGCGTTTTAGCAGTTTTTTGCATTTTTGACCAAGACCCGGCGGTCTGCCAAGGTCGTAAACTTGGATTTAACATTAATTTTTAATCCTGTACAACATATTAAAGCATAGATACCTGATTTAATATCAGGTAACCCCCTTTTTGATGACAAAGTTACTGGATTAAAAATCTGTATATATTTTTTCATAACTTCAACAGGAAACTTAGATAAAAAAAAGAATCTCAACCATGTTTTCAAGATAGCGGCGTTTCCACCAGGACAGGCATAAACATTTGGGATATACCCCCCTACATCCACTCAAAACGGCATGGAGTTAAATTAATGTTCATTATCACTAATTATTTCAGTGCCTACAGACTAGACTTTATCTTATTCTTATAATATTTGATCAATATTTGTAGAAAGTAGGTTACTTATGACATCGGGAGATGGATGGCAAGTAAATGCTAGTAAATAATTAATTAAAGTTATTTGCAATGTCTTACAGGCTTTCAATTTCCTTTTCATTTCAATGCATTCCTTTTTATCGTTCAAATAGATCCAGAATTGCTTAGGGTCAACAGACAGAGAGTCTATAAAAACAATAGTAGACAGAAATTACTTACCAAAACTTGTTGCCACGTTGGAAACCAGCGTAATAACAGAACATGCTACCAAAAACCTTGATAATGCAGGATTTAGGCCTATCAAAAAATAACAGCATGATACGAAGATGGTGGGCATTAGAATGAATATTGGACTCTCGGCTATCGTTTTGCTCAAGAAATAGACGTCCGTACGGTACATTCCATTTCTGTGCTCCCGGAGAAATATTGGTAGTTCAGTACAAAATACCTTAAAAATAAAAATAGTGTATCGTAGTCTTCCGCCTCGTATTGCCATTGTAAATTACGTAATCTAGTTTTTGTAGAACCAAAAAACTGCGATAATAATTTCAAATGTTAAGTTTGATCTTTCTTCAGATGACTCAACTATAATTTCATTTTACCGAAAAACGCTAATGAAACCTTTTTCCATTGACGTGATTAATTCCTGATTTCTTAAACAAAACTCCAATGGATCGCGTTGACTTCACCCACGATAATGACGTGGTAGATAGCGACGTTGATTCAGAGTAATTTCAGTGTTAATAAATGGCGGTGTCAATTTTTTTGTTTTTCGATCAATACCGTTTTTTATTTAATGAATATTTCGTGTTCATTAAAATTGTCCCCCTTCAGTTGAAATCCTGAAATTTTCATACCTACTCTACCTCATACATCTCTCTCAATAACACTGGTCGACACCAAAAAAAAAAATTCTGCTCCAAGGACTAAACCTATAAACGTCAAAAATTGTCAAAAAACCGTTTTGATGATAAAAACCGGGATTTACTTGAAATCTACGCGGTAAAAATTTTTCTAAATTGAAAATTCGGATTCAGCACACAAAAATACATAAGGAATGATAGGTTTAGTCCTTGGAACAGAAAATTTTTTTTTGTAGATCTGTGCACAGGTGCACTTTGCGGACAGGTCTACAAAAAAAATCTGTTCCAAGGACTGAACCTATCATTCCTTATATATTTTTGTGCTGAATCTGAATTTTCAATTTAAAAAATATTTTACGCCGTAGATTTCGAGTAAATCCCGGTTCTTATCGTCAAAATACGGTTTTTAACAAAAAAAAACCGGGATTTACTCAAAATCTACGGTAGAAATTTTAATTGAAAATTCGGATTCAGCACACAAAAACACTTAAGGCATTATAGGTTTAGTCCATGGAGCAGAATTTTTTTTTTTTTTTTTGTCGACCTGTGTCGCCAAGAAGCCAAAATATTTATTTTTAGGAATAAAATATTTTTATCGTCTTGAATAGGTCAGTTTTCCGTATGAGGCGGCGAGGAGTATAATATTTGCGCCTAGATTTTATTTTGTTTAATATCGTTCATCGTTCTGATTCATTTTGATCAGTTTTAAGTGGTAATGATAGATGATGCATATATAACCGACGTACAATTTTGTTAAATCCAAAATAAAACAACAATATTGCTTCTGTGCAACAGAATACATACATTAATTACTGCAAAAACGTTCTGAAATGTCATGTTTGTTAAAAATATAAATAGTACGCCATTAATATTCATAACCCCGTCCTGGTTAATTTGTTGTCCATAATAAATGGCTCCTAGCATGAGGGAGATTATCTAAAAAATAACACGTCTACATAACAATTTGTTTATAGTAGGACCGGTATATCTTACCATAGCTTGTAACATTCTAACTTTGATTAAGAGTGGTTCCTTCAATATACTTATCCAAGTTCTCCACAGTACTGCCCTGAATTGAGCCAACCAAGACGCCTTGTATGGACTGCTTTGACTGGCGCTGTTCAACCATATGTCGGTTTCGACGTATTCAGATCCTTTTAGCTAAATAATCAATCATATTAGTTATATACAGATTAGGCAATTGTAGTTTTATATATGCTGAGATAAACGAGTGCGAGAGATAAAACAGAGAAATTAGGAAAATAAAGACCGATCTCAGCACACTTCACACTTCGTGAAATCTTATTTTTATCACCTTGTCGTGTATCAACGCAGGGCATCGGTACCTATCGGTTCTAACAGCGTGTACATTGTAGTGGAATTATATCCGTCGTTTTAACCTCCCCACAATAAAATTGTGGGAGGTTACTGAAATTGGTCCAAAATCGAAAATTGAGATAACATCAAATCTTTACGTTTTGAGGTTCCAGGAACCCAAAAAAGTGATTTTTGAAAAATGTCTGTGTGTATGTATGTGAACACGATAGAGGAGAAACTGCTAAACGGATTTGGATGAAACTTTGCATGAGGGTTTCTTTAGTGCTCTGGAAGATCTGGTTTTGGTTGAGATCGAACTACGTTTAGTGCTGTTTTGGCACAACAAGTTGCTTTCTTTATGATTACTTGCAATTTGTAATCGAACCACTGAAAAGCAGTAAAAATTCCGATTTCAACAATATATCACACTTGCACCCTTTCGATTTCGTTTCCTTAAAAAAAAATTAAAGAGAACTCGTTATATGTGCACACATAACAGCATCCAAAAAATATTATTGGTATTATTGTTAGGGGAAAATGTATTTTGCCATCTGTCAAAAATACTTGTGAATGTTGATTTATAGGTTATCGTACATTATCTGCACCTGCCGTCAAAGCTAACCTCAAAAATATATATTTTTTAAGATTTAAGAACATTACGTAGCTATTATTAAAATTTCTGCCTGGTTGCCGTACTTTCAACTAAAATTTAGTACAGTGTAATATTTATGAAGTTCTAAATACTTTGTCCTAATAAAATAGAACTCTTTTTGTATGTTGGAAATCTAACCTGTAATTAGCAGTTTATTTTTATTTATCAACAATATAGAAAAATTATTTGAGTGAATTTTTAAATATTTGCTCTAAGCAAAAAATGCGTATACAAACATTAAAAATGAGAATAAACTTGAAAAACTTAAACATGATGCAGATGTCCCTAAGTATATTTCATAACCTAAAAATCAACATTCGTAAAGGTTACCAACCCAAATATTTTGGACAGATCTCAAAACTTATTTTAGTTGGTTTTTCTAAAGGTAATAATTGTTCGGATATTACGTCTGACTGATGGGACGCGTCACAATCGTTCGTTTAATGCAAATCGAGCTAACCGAGCTAAATCTGAAACGTTCGAATATTACAAAATATAGGCCTCGGACGAAGCTCGACTTGCTCAGACCTTTTTGACCGAGCAGAAAGATTTTAATTTGACGCATGCGTAGTCTGCTTGAATTGTCCATAATGTTGTTGAGGTTAGAGTGTCATTTTTTTCGTTATCCAATGTTCTACAAAATCTTCGAAACGTTATCTCTTAATACCCTTATAATATCCAGCAATTGATTAACATGCAACATAAACAAACATGAGAGGTTGTGTTTTAACAGATTGCTTGTAGTCCACTTCAGTTCGTTCGATATTTGTTCATGAAATAAATGGCTCCAAAGTCACGTGTAATTTATCTGTTTGCTCAGTGCTCTGATTTCCGATGTAACACAGCTTATAAAGATCCACCGTATGGGGAGGTTCCAGCCGCTTCCCGTAGCTGCCGCATTTTTTTTTCTAATTTCTGTTTTCTTTCTTGCACTCGTTTATCTCAGGATACATACAGAGTGTCCCAAAGTATGGATACTAGTCGGGATATCGAGATATGAAGTAAATAACCTCTATAAAAGTTGTTGACGTCATCGGTGTGCACCACTTGGTGACCTTGAATTTGAACTTGAAGGCCAATTTCAAGGTCAGTCAAGGGTCAACTTTCGTTTTTTTTTAAATATAATAATAATAATAATAATAAAAAATCTCTTTAGTGTAAACATACAAGTTGTAAAATTTACAAACGGCGAAGTTCAGAAATAGTAACAACTAACCTTCTGCTCTTCCACTTAACCTAAACCCGTATTTTTGACCCCGGATTCTAAAAGAGCGAAAAATTTTGCATTAGAGGTGTAAAGGGTCAAATTGACCCTAGGGTCTAGATACTGAGCACAGGCAATAGTGATCATGATAGACCCTACAGATAGATTTAATGGCCCAATCGAGGTAGTTTCATGAACTACTTCGGCCACTAGGGGGGGGGGGGGGGTCCCATTTGATAAACAACAGTTGACCTTCAACTGACCTTGGAAATGACCTTCAAGGTCAAATCCAAGATCACCAAGTGGTGCCCCCCCAATGACCTCAACAACTTTTATAGAAGTAATTTTCTTCATATCTCACTATCCTGGCGAGATGCCAGCCTGAAAATTTCGAGACATTTGACCTTTAGATGACCCCCAGAGTCAATTTGACATCTTAAAACTCTAATGCCAAATTTTTCGCTCTTTCAGAATCCGGAGTCAAAAATAGGAGTTCCTAATTAAAAAACGAAAATTGACCTTCAAATGACCTTGAATATGATCAAAAATCACCAAGTGGTGCCCTCTAATGACCTCAACAATTTTTGCAGAGGTAATTTTCCTCACATCTTGCTATCCTGGCGAGTTCTTCAGGCGTATTCATACTTTTGGGACACTGTAAATAAAACTACATTTGCCGCATCTGTAAGGAAAAATTGACGGAATGAAATGAATGAAACAAAATTTCGACTCAACTGTAAAGCCTCATATTTTTGCAGCAATTCAAATAATCTGGATTCGCTTTTATGCAAATAGTTAACTCACTTGTAATTTAGTATTTAGGAAGATGATTTTTTCTCAGGAAAATGCAATAGTCATGAACGCCAGTGGATACTAATTTTTACAGTTTTCAGTTGTGCGAAATTTAAGATCTTAAATCCATCTGTTTGTCTATAAGTATGTTTGTTAACGCAAAATCTGAACAATTTATTTAGCGAAGGCATAAAATATTAGGCACGCTGTTTTCAATATCTGTAACTAATACTTTTAGAGAAACGTATACAGAGTATGTAGCCTAAGAGAGAAAACTAAGAAAATGTTTGAGATTTCTTCGAGTTTTCAGCTTCCAGTGAACTTCGAAAATTTCATCGTTCTATCATTTTGTCTGCATACTGAAGTCGCCCTCCTTCGTATCGATTATTTGTATGGTAAAAAATGTCGTACAGCCTTTAATGAAGATATGAATATTAACAATAAATGTTCCAAAGCTCTTACCATAGCAGCAGACTCGATGACCATTTTTACTCCTATGTCACTCCTTTCGAATTTTTCGCAGATCATCGCAATAGCTTGTCTACAAGATTCCTCTCTTTCAGGTACTACAGCTAACAATTGAATAAAATAATCAGCTGGATTATAATTCCTTGGACATGGAGCTTCTAACCTAAAATACAATAGAAGTGTGGACATTATATACTCATATTGACAGGCAGATTTCGATGTATCAACATAGTTTTGTACGCTGTAAATCGACATTAACCAATCTGTTCCATGTAACAAAATTTATTTCTGAAAACTTAAATGTTAACGAACAAGTTGATATGATTTACACCGATGTTTTCAAACTCTGACAGACTTGACAAAGGGATTGTACTTGGTAAACTTCATTTCTCAGGCTTTTCTCTCTCTCGTTATAACGTTTTTAGAAAGTTACTTAAGCGATATAATACAATATTATTACGTATTTTTACCCCCAGAGACATATATAGGAATTCCCCCTGAGTTCCAGAAAACAATTAAGTTAGTTAGTTTGGCAATCGACCCAGATATGGCGTGGGGTGTGAGAGTCTGAAAGTTGTAGATAGCCTACTAGAAAATTAGGGAATGAGGAGAGAACATTCTAGAGCTCTCATCTTTAGGTGTATAAAGGAATGGAGAATAATTACTTCACTAATATTACACTGAGAACTACAATTCAATATTTCAATCACTTTATCACTTTGTTCACTCCTTGATCCGCTCTCTTAATTGAACTGAACTGAACTACTTTGCCAACTGAACTGTACTACTCCATGCGTTTATATACCCAAAGAATATTCTTAACTAATCTGTAACTTTCTAGTAGGCTCTCTGCAATTTCCAGATTCTGATACCGTGCACCATCTCTGGGCCGATTGCCAAACTAACTAACTTGGTTTCTGTTACTTATACATAGAACTTGTAGGAAATTCACAAAAATGTCTCTGGGGGTAGAACATGTAACAATACAATTAGAAATTGTAATTTCTCATTATAATGTAAATGTTATCATCTTATATTGTAATATTATTCATATGTACAACTTAGTATGCATCTTTGCATATGTAGTATATTATTTGTTACTTCTCATTCTGTATTTGGTACTTGTACTGTTGGATTGTGTATTTCGAAAATATAAAAAACAAATAAAATAAACAAATGTACTGAAGCATTTGAAATGTAAAATTGGAATTTTAAAATTTAATAACTTTCGATTAATGTAATTTGGTAAAAACTCATTTTTAAAATCGAAAATTTAGTTTTTCTTGCATCAAACCTACAAAAAGTGTATCTATTTGAAGAGATAATATCTTTTTTGTGTGTATAATCCAGCAATAATTGTAAATAATTCATTATACTGTTACGTGTATACACCCTTTTTGTAAACACCCTGTATCGTGGGTTCGGAGATTATAACACCAGAGTAACACTAAACACTAATTTATGAACTTACTAATAATAATACTAATTACTACAATTCCAACAATTAATTACTTTACTAATATTGCACTAAGTACTATAAGTCGTAATAATTTAGTCACTTTTGATCACTTTGTTTACTTCTTAATGTTTGTCCAATCACTGTCTGTACTGAACTGCTCATTCAACTGACCATTAGAACTGTACTAACTCAACTGTCTTCTAAACTGAACGGTTCATTCCTTTATATACCCTAGGTTATGTATTCTGGATCTTTCCACTACATTCCAGCACATTCTGGAATGTTCCAGAGGATGTCTGTACTCTTCTAGATTTTTCTACATGTCTCCGGAGTGTTGAAACATATAACAATACCATATTTCATTTTTAGTGAATTTAAAATGAAAAAAAATTTAGTTTAAAAAACTTACTACGCTTTAAAATACAGTTGGTTGACTTACCCATATATACAGTGTGTCCCAGGATAGATGTAACAAGAGGTGTAATGGACCAAAAATTTTGGAATTTTGGAATGGTATTTGGGGATTAAGTCCTGCTTGTTGTAAAACTAAAGTATACCAAAAATGACTTGATTTGGTGTTTTACAGGGTGTTTTATAAGCAAAGTTGTAAAAATCACCACTAATAAAGTACCTTCATTTTTCAAAATATGAAAAAATTCCACTAAGAAAAGTTATTTAGAATGCAATTTTATACCTCTATACCAAAGTTCAGGAATATAAAATTATTTTTTTTAAACTTCCCATTTTTTCAATAAATTAGTATTTTATTTTGAACCATTCAATTAAAACTACATAGAAATTATTTTTTGTGAATTAATATTTAAAGTTATGTAGTAGCTAAAAGTAGGCTATGAGAAAAGCAGTGGATACACATTTATCATTTATTATTGACATATCTGTCAAACGTAGTCAATATTATCCTTAATTTCTGTTTCAAATTTACGAACCAAGCATAAGAAATTAAGTCAAAATGGTACTCACAGTGCGTGAAAAAATTTATATTGTGCAATGCTACGGAATTGGTGGTGAAAACTCGCTAGGAGAAGTGGTAAGCCAATTTAATTTGAAATTTCCAAACACTGCTTTGTCACGTACTCAGGCTATGAGAATAATTAAAAAGTTTCTGGCTACGGGTAGTGTTCTTAACATGAAAAGAAAAATAAAAGCATATGATGAAGACAATGTTGGGGCTATTATAGCTCACGCCTCTGTTATAGAAAATCCTAGGATGCCACTAAGAGAGAGAGAGATCAGTTATTATTAATATTAGCAAGTCTAAACTCCAAAGAATTTACAAGGCAAAGAAAATTAGGACATATAAAGCAAATTATAAACATACGCTTGAAGAGGGAGATAACGGCCGTAGGTTGGATTTTTGTTTGACCATTGGAGAAAAAATCATGGAAGAGATTTTTTTCATCATTACATAATTTTCTCAGATGAATCCACATTCACAACCAATGGTGTTGTTTCATCTCAGATTTGTCGGTTTTGGGCTTCTGAAAATCCAAATTTTAGAATTCCTTGTAGAAGACAATATTATAAAAAAGTGAATGTGTGGTGTGCCGTTTCTTATCACGTTGGAGTTATTGAACCTTATTTCATTGAGGGAAGGTTAAACCAGCACACTTATTTACAGCTTCTTGAAAGATTTTCTGAAGAACATTTAAATATTTTAAGAAATATGCCTTTAGTTAATTTTCAACATGATGGTTGCCCTGGCCACTCCACAGATATGGTTAATCGGTGGTTGAATTTAAATTTTGGAGAAAATTGGATTGCCAGAAATGGACCGATCAAGTGGCCGGCGAGATCCCCAGACCTATCAATATTGGATTTCTTTTTATGGGGTCGCCTCAAGCAGTTGGTTTACGCTGAACCACCTCCTAACGATGTAGCAGTATTGAAGCAGAGAATTACAAATGCCGTAAACTCAGGCGAAGGATCGAAATGTGTGTGGATGTGGGTGGTAGTTACGTCGAATAATAAAAAAATTGTAAACATTGTTTTGTATTGGTCAATAATTAATTTGTTTGTGAATCTATTATGTTTTTGACATTTATTACTTGTTATAATTTTTAAACTTCATTAATCTTCTGTTAGTAATTGTTTCTTGTTTTACAATTAGTTCGATTAACATTATACCTTCTTACAACTCGTATATTCAATTTTTTATTTACCAATAGCCTACTTTTTGAGATGATTAACATTTGCTCCTACACAGCTTTAAATATGAATTCAACTCTTAATTCGCAAGTTTCAAAAAAATAATTTTAGATTTGGTATAGAGGTATAAAATTGCATTCTAAATAACTTTTCTTAGTGGAATTTTTTCATATTTTGAAAAATAAAGGTACTTTATTAGTGGTGATTTTTACAACTTTGCTTATAAAACACCCTGTAGAACACCAAATCAAGTCATTTTTGGTATATTTTAGTTTTACAACAAGCAGGACTCAATCCCCAAATACCATTCCAAAATTCCAAAATTTTTGGTCCATTACACCTCTTGTTTCATCTATTCTGGGACACACTGTATAGAAGGTGTCATGAAATTAACGGTGTATAATTATTTCTCAAAAATTCATGATTTTATCACCTTTTCACAGGGATACCTGTTTTGTAAAATTAAATTCCACATGCATTGAAAGAAATCTTCTTTATACGACCCCTTCAAAACTTTAAAACTCGTCTCCAAAAAAACCGCTGCCCAAGGAATCACTACTTCCACATCCAGATTTTCTATCCAACTCTCTCACAACGAAAAAACTTTGTATGTGGAAACAATTGCTTATGGAACTTTAATAATATAATATTTGAAATCGTCTACCCCAAAAACCCAAAAAACGATATCCCACATCAGTAGTGAGGTGGGGGTGGTGATAGGGGGTGGTAGTGGAGGTGGATGAAGTGAAAAAATATTTTAAGGTTTCTGGTTCTTGTACACGCACTAAATCACAATTTTTTTCATCCCCTTAAATAATGGGGTGGGGGGGTAATGGGGGTGGTTAATGCCAAAAAATTTTTTGAGACCTTAGCTTCCCTTGTATATACTAAATACCAATTTTATGGACCCTTACTTGCTTGATTTAGATGAAAATATAATCTAGTTCCAGATCCCGTTAAAGTACATATGTGTACCAAATTTTAAGTCAATATTTTCAGCGGTTCCAGAGTAATCGTGCGCACAAAAAAAGTTACATGCAGACAGACAGACAGACAGACAAACAGACAGGCAGAAAATTTTTTCTCGCTCAAACTTAAAATCTCGACGTTTCATGACATTCTAAGCTTATTTGAACAATAAAAATTTTCAATTTTTTTTTATCGTTACTATACTTCCACTGAATGTGGAAGTAGGTAATTAAACTTTAACAAAACAAAAAAAAATTTTTGCTTTAGATTTGTTTTGAATCTGCCTGTATATTTAGAGTAATTACCATACCATTGCGAGATAAAGTTATCAGGTGAAAAACGAATAAGGATATTTCACATCCTGTCATTAATAAAACTGAAAACTTACTCGGCAAAAAACTCCATTGCTTCCTCCGGTGTACCTAAAAAGGCAACCCTTCCCTCGGCCATGAGCAGCAACTTATCAAACATGGCATACAATTCAGAACTTGGCTGATGAATAGTGCAAACAACTGTTTTACCAGTTTGCGCCAAGGTCTTGAGAACTTGAACAACATTAAAGGCCATAAACGAGTCCAGTCCAGAAGTTGGTTCGTCGCAAAACAATAAGGATGGATTTGTTAAAACTTCAGCCGCAAATGAGAGACGCTTCTTCTCTCCCCCTGAGATGCCCTTTATACGACCTGGCGTGCCAATGGTGGTGTTTTCACATTTCTTTAGTGCCAGCTAAAATATAATGTAATTATTCAATGATTTAAGTATTATAAGTGTATCATTAAAATATAGTGCTGAATTTTTCGTATTGGAAGAATTAAACCAGTTATATGAAACATTTCATTTTAAAAATTTAGAGGGTCTAAATCAATCTAGTTTACGAGAACCTTATTATGTAGACTTGTTAAAACGAAAAATACATACAATAAAATGGTAGATGGTTAATAACTAATCAAGAAAAGTGGTAGTTTGCTAGAGAATGAAAACCTATATTTCTTATTCGTTGAACATGCTATGTTTTTCGAATGCTTAATGCAAAGGAAAAAAAATCTTAGTATATTATGCAATGACCATCTGATTATGACTATTAAGACAAGAGCTCACGAGCATCAGAATTATGACATGAACCATAGGCGAATGTCATAATGAATGCGAGTGACTTAATAGCCATTAAATATGAGTTGTATACACTATTCTTTCTACGACCAATCATAATAAAATAGAAAATTAACACTTTATTTATGAAATTTTTATTTTTATTTTATTTTTAAATCTTTATTTCAATTTCATTTTCACTATCACACATGTTCACTGATTTTAATTGCAAGAAGCACAAAGTTTAAAAATTTGCTAGGTGAACAGTAGATAAGTATGACTTGTCAAAATTGATAAATCTTAGATTTATCAGAATATTGCTGTGTGTCGCGTTTCTACTGGTTATAAATGCATCTTAATGGAAAATTTGTTTCTTAATGAATCTCATTAAAGTACAGATAGATAGATAGATAGATAGATAGCTTTATTTTCCTTTAAGACAATTAGTTAACAATTGTGTAGGAATAGTCAAAAAATAGTTAAATAAAGACTTAAAACTAATAAAATTTCAACATTTAACACAGATAGTCAGTGACACTATAAAAACATTGGTCTATTAAAAATTCAATAAGAGATTTCTTAAATAAATTAAGCGTTGTACACTCTTTTATATTTATAGGTAAGCAATTGAATGCTTTTAGTCCCAAAACACTTGGAGATTTATATGTAATCAAATAATTACTATGTGGAATGTGAAAATCATTATTTTGTCTAGTGCATATATTATGCACGTTTTTATTGCGGTTAAACTTATCCTTATTAATAAATACGTAAACACATAACTCAAAAATATATAGAGAAGGGAGTGTCAAAAGTTTAAAATCCTTAAAAATATTTTTACAACTGTGTGTACTAGGTACATTCAATATACATCTTAAAATTTGCTTTTGAGCAACAAACACATTGTATGATAGAGTGAACCATCCCCAAAAACAGACTCCATACCTAAGACGAGACTCTACTTGTGAATAATATACCATAATTAGCTGTTCCTCAGTAAGAACTATTCGTAAATTTTTAAACATATATCCTATTGAATTAAATTTAGAAATCAGATGCTCACAATGTAATTTCCAATTTAAACAATCGTCTACGTACATTCCCAAAAATTTTACGTTTTTGGTTTCGTTAGGTATTTTAGAGTTATTGACGGATAACCTAAGATCTGGGCATTTTTTTTGCCAATTGTGAAAACGTATACAGTGTGTTTTTTGCACATTAAAATACAGAGAGTTATCATTAAACCAGTTATTCAGGTTTTCCAATAAATTATTACAAGTTATTTCTAATACATCATCTGACTTATGTGAAACAATTGCTGACGTATCGTCAGCATATATTGTAAAATATGCGTCAGATGTTAGATTATCCAGTTCATTTGTGTAATGTAAAAACAATGCAGGACCCAATATTGAACCCTGTGGGACACCCATGTTCACTTTTTTATATTCAGATCTAGTTACCGTTTTATTGTTGTTTGTAACATTACTGATACTTACGTATTGATTACGTCCTTTTAGGAATGTACTTATCCAACTTAATGGAGCCCCAAATATACCGTATTCTGAGAGTTTATGAAGTAACTTGTCGTGATTAACGCAGTCGAATGCCCTACTGAGATCACAGAAAATCCCAACAGGACACTCTCCTGCATTAATACATTTAGTAATGTTATTATAAAATGAATGTAATGCTGTAATGGTGGACTTTCCACAGCGAAAGCCATGTTGGTGTATTGAAAATATATTGTGAGCGTCCAGATATATTTCTAACCTATCCAAAAAACAGTATTCAATTATTTTAGAAAATGCAGTTGGTACGGTAATTGGCCTATAATTTTCGATATTTTGAGGATCACATTTTTTATAAACAGGTAAAATTTTCCCCATTTTTAAATACTCCGAAAATATACCCGTACAAAAAGTAAGATTAACTATATATGTTATAGGTTGTACAATTGTATACATAATTTTCTTAATGATAAAAACCGGTACATCATCATGACCGGATGATCTTTTGTTTTTTAATTTTCTTTTTAGTAGCTCAAATAATTCGTTGGAGTAGCTTATTCTCTTGAAGAGTTGGCTGTATCTTCTACGATATCATGTATGGGAACAATTTGTTGTACAATTTGTTTAGGCGTGTTTATAAAAAAAAATATTAAATTCATTGGATACGATTTTAGGATCTTTAGTTAATATTTCGTTAACTTTAATTTGAATATTATGATTTTTGTTACTGGATTTGTGGGATAGTTCAGAAACAACATTCCACGCTGTTTTAGTTATGTTCTCAGAGTTTACTATTTTTTTCTGATAATATACTTTCTTTGTTCTAGTCAAAAGTTGTCTGTGGCACTTGAGTGCATATTTGTATATTGGTTTTAACTCAGAAAATGTGGAACTTAGAGCATGCAAATTTTTCAGATTTGAGCTTGAGACTTTAACCTCTTCATTTACCCATTTTTTACTTGAGTTATTGTTACATTTATGCCTCTTAATTAAAGGAACGCAAATATTAAAATGGTGTAAGAAAATGCCGTTAAAATGATTAAATGCCATATTAGTATCCAGTATAAAATACAAATTTGACCAATCCTCTTTTTGAAGCATTAACTCGAAATTGCGAATGGCATTTTCATTAAAACTTCTCTCGTAAGAGGTTATGCCGTTATATTGCTTAGATATTTCTAAATTCAATTCAAAAAGCACTGTTCGGTGATCGGATATATTATTATCCACTACACAAGTTGTGCCATGATGACTGAAATTTACAAAAATATGATCGATTGTTTTGACAGAACGTGTCGTAACCCTGGTAGGCCACTCTATCATACTAATGAGATTAAAACTAGCTAATACATTACATAATTTATTAAAATCATTTATACCGTTGTAAGAATCTACATTAAAATCACCGCGGAGTATTAAATTTATTTTAGGTTTAAATACCAGATTTAATACATCAACTATTCTATTAAGAAATATGTTCAAATCCCCAGAAGGAGATCTGTAACGTGTTAATAAAATAATTTTCACATCAGATTTTGTTTTATAGGTGAACAATCACTTAAATTTGTTTAAATAAAACACACTCTTTACTGTTGTACTTCACTCTGCTATCATATAAAGACTGACTGCCTGGTCCTAATCCTTGTCCTGAGTCAGCAGTTATATCATAACAGCTCGAATGTTTTTATTATAAGAAATCACATACACCAATGAGTAGTAGTACACTACATCCACTTTTCCTTTTACAACAGTGTTAATGAAATTAACAATAATGTCCACAATGTGAGTTATGGCGGTGCACCAAATATAACAATATACCTACTTAACTATATAATAATAGAACAATATAAGAATATGATATAGCAAAATATATTAATATAAAAGTCATAACCAAAGGAAGGTGCAAATTTGAAGAATACCAGTCTACGGCCTCTGATCCTTTGTCGGTCACGTGGACATGGACTTGCCTTGGATCAACTCATCTGTTACTGTAACATATATATAACAATATAGTAAAGTAGCATACGACGCATGTCACATAACGATACTAAAGTAAATTGGGCTTACGAAATATCAGTAATTATCTGACTCTTGTTTTTTGTCGGTCACATGTACTTATTTTGAAACATACACTGCCCATTCTCCCTCGATCTTCTTTAGATGCACGATGTTCCTTCTGTAGTTTTGGCCTGTTTCATCATATCTAATTTGTATGTCTATTCTATCCTTACTCATTACTTGTGTACTTTGATTGAAGTTGAGGCAAGTTGTGTTTTCCTTTATTAGGTGTTTCACGTACACCTTGGTTCTAATGGGGTTTCTTCTGATCTTCGCTTCCTGTCGCCGTAATCTTTCCCTTTTTTCTTTTGAAGAAGCTCAGACAATATCCATTACCAGCAGACATTGCTAGTGTCGGAGATGAAGATCAAACCCAGTACACAATAGAGAGTGTGACCAAGCATGCTCGCCCTAATACGCCTTAGCCCGCTGCGCTACTATACCTGCTCTTGGTAATTTATAATAATAGCAAGCGGCTCTACCACTCACTTTTTCCAAAATGATAAAGTACTAAAATCAAACTGAATTTTTTGGTTAAGTTATACAAGGGGCCATGTCTTAAAGCGGATGTGTTAACTCCTCAGTTTTGCATAGGTTTTAAAATAGCCTACAAGTTTTAAGAAATAACTATATTAAGACCGATGGGACTTAATACATACTTCTACAAGAATAAATCAGCGTATTTAAAGAGCAATTGGTTATTTTGTAGGCATTTTAAGACAAGACACGTTTGAAGTAGAATTATTCACAACTAATATGGTCGATGCACACAGCTGCCACCACTTCCAAAGGTTAAGAAATGCACAACGGTCAGCTACACTGGGAAGGTTCCAGATTGAACAAAGAAATGTAATTTTTTTTAGAAAGAATTTATTAACATTGAATCATATTATGGAAAGATGATACTGATTTATTTATTTTTAAGTCATCGAGGAGAAAAATAATTTATCCATATAGTTATTTAAATTTGCGTTTTTGGAGGGCGCAAGAATTTTGTAAGAACTGTCTAACTAGATTTTACAGTAAACTTAACCTCGTTGAAAATTTTAGCCCACTATGAGGGCTCTCAATACTTCATTTATAAGTAATTCTTCTCAGTACTTGCGATATGTTCATTTTTCTAACTATGCATGGCGTCCCATATATTTTCTTTTATATTTACTTTATTAAATACAAAACATTCTCTCAAGCATTTGTCTGTGCATTTTAAACTTTAATAAGTACTTATTCTAAACAAAGTATGGTTTTATAATACCCTTCAGATATTCTACGAGCAGAGATTTAGATGATTCATTAAAACTTGAAAGCTTTAAAAGTAGTTTTAAATGAAAATATGTAGTCCTTTCTCTAGGTGGACCCCTATACCCGTATAAGGGTTTTAAGTCAGTTTTTTAGAGTCTTTCCAGACCATTTACGTTTATAAGTAGTCTCAGAAATAAGCTTTTAGAATAACTTATAGAGTATGTTAAAATTAAGATTGTTACTTGGGTCTTGCTACCTGAATAAATGGGCATGTCTATCTCAACTCCTCCTAAACTGTAGGTTATTGTTTCATCATTATCGATGTGGAAGACTTAGTTTGTTTCTTCTTTATCGGTGTCTTCTTGTATGGAATGCACATTCGCCACTCTCTCCTTCTTGAATTTTCTAGGAGGCTCTACATATGGTTGACTATTTCTCACACGTTTTTTTCTTTCTGCATGTGTCTTATATTGAAACCTGAAATTTCCTTGCGATCCACAGTTATTGCATGTCTGACTTAAGGCCGGACACTTATATTTCCTGCAAGTACAGTCCGCTCATACCTTTTTTTTTTTACCGGTCCTCAATACTCGCTGTTTGTGTCAAAGGACCTTTTGAAAATTGTTTATTTGTGAATAATTTAATAATGAAAATTTAGTCAATTCTCAAAATATAAACAGTCACAAAATTCATTAAATATTTTATTTTCAATTTTAAAGTAAATCAGAAATATTTTCGTTCTCCGTCCATGCTTCCGTTCGAATCGTTTCACACCGAGATCTTTTCTGGTCTATTCGGATGCATGTCGTGAATATTAGAGAACTAATTACCTTTAATATAAACACCTGACATAGTTGTAAAACAGTTCGCTCCGAATCATCAAATCTGTTTACAAACAAACCTCGGACTACAAAACGGCAAATTTACACAGATGTGTATTTAATTAACAAGTGTAATTAACTACTGTGATTAATAAAATATTTTAAGTTTTCTTATGTTACAAAATAAACGAAAACATATATATATTTTTTTCGAATTTAATTCATTCAACGAAATGCGAGTGGTTCAGTCCCATACCCTAGAAAAATAATACACAGAGTATTTAAACTTAAGCGACCCTTCTGTCAAAAAGTCTGAAACGTTTTGCGGTGATTTTCAAGTGCGCGATTGCTCTATCAACTTAAAAAGCATCGTGTTCATTTGCACGCGTACGTTGAATGCCTTTTTTGATTTTTCCTATCGCAAGCATTCTGAGCAGACATCTCCTTCACAATCGAAATGTTCCAATGCTGTTCCACCCAACCATTTGGAGCTCATATTTATTCGTCTCATCCTGTATACGATACAAAAATTTAGTTCCTCGGCTTAGCCAGTCTAGTTGCTATTATCACCAATATTATCATCATCATTACATCATTATTATTATGATTATTATGATTATTATTATTATTATTATTATTATTATTGGAGTTAAGATTTAAAGATCAGTTAATTCCTCACCAGCACATGTATCAAAAAGTGTCTTTTATAATGAATGTAAAATGTATAATCATTTACCTACTGATATAAAAAATTCCAAGTCATTTATTTTTAAAAGGACGATACAGAATTTGTTAAGGGAAAAGTATCAATAAATTTCAATTAGTCTTACTATTTTTTACGTGTTATATTATTTGTAGTTTGTTATAATGTATGTGTTGTGTGCTCCTTTATGCAATTTTTTTTCTTTACGTGTAATTTGATTTTATATTTTACATTTTGTTATACTAATGTAATGTTTAGACGATTTATTATGGTATGTATTTGTGACGCACTCCTTGTAGCCACTTGTATGATTATTACTTAATTGTGTCTATGATTGGGATATAAGAATTATTATTAATATTATTATTAAGAATTTTAGATTTATGCGACACGCTCTCTTAGCTGAAACTGGAAATCAGCAAACCCATCCCATTATTATTATTATCACTATTATTATTTTTCAGACTTCGCAACCGGCACACTTATTTATTAGTTATTACTATTATTTCCAACACTGAATGACCACGCACCAATTCGTATCCCCCGCGTATGTTCATTCGTTATAGCATTTTTTCTGGACCCATTGTCCCTCGTGTTCGATTCGAACAGATTCCGTGAGGCTTTCTTTCTTAGTGTTTTGGACCTAAGTCCCTTGTTTTTGGACCTGAGTCCCTTGTTTTGGACCTGAGTCCCTTGGTTTGGACCTGAGTCCCTTGGTTTGGACCTGAGTCCCTTGTTTTGGACCTGAGTCCCTTGTTTTGGACCTGAGTCCCTTGTTTTGGACCTGCGTCCCTTGTTTTAGACCTGAGTCCCTTGTTTTGCGAGTGCGTTTAATACATTTTATGAAATTCACTTTTTTGTGTTAATTACTGTATGCTCTTTTAATAATAATAACGCCAACACCAACAATTTTTTGATTCTCAAAGACAAATCATAATTAAAGAACTTTATGGTATACTAGTGATTCAAAACATAAATGATTCGGACAAATATTATTTCTATTTCCTCCTAAATGCTTGTAAATCTCCCTATGATAAGGGTTGTTTTAATTGGTTTTCTTAATTATATTATAAACATTGCGATATAATAGTGCTAGGTCCGTTTCCTTAGTACCCAATGTATATTTGTTGAAGTTTTCCTTACAAAGTTTATGCTCTGTTCCTTCTTATTTTTCACTGGATTTACACATTAAAAAATTAAGGCGCACTCGCTTTTATTTATATGGTTAATCCTCGTCGCCACTGAACAATCACTTAAATTTGTTTAAATAAAACACACTCTTTACTGTTGTACTTCACTCTGCTATCATATAAAGACTGACTGCCTGGTCCTAATCCTTGTCCTGAGTCAGCAGTTATATCATAACAGCTCGAATGTTTTTATTATAAGAAATCACATACACCAATGAGTAGTAGTACACTACAATAGGATACAGCACATATTTCAAAGCGCTTATCAATACAAAAACTATCTAAATTAATGGCTTTAACGTTTAATCCATCCTCACATCATGTAGGGGATGTCCAATATATGAATTAAAGTAGAGGAGTAGAAAATGGTATATTATGCAACGACCATTTAATGTTGGCTATTAAGACACGAGCATGAGAATTATACTTTAAAATCTAGCAAGGTCATAAATAAACCGCATGTCGAAACAGCAAAAATGCAAAGATTACGAAAAGACTTTCGTGATCACTGATACACAAGCACGGACGTACACACATACACAATGTTTTTTCTTTCATGGCCGATACATTTGATTTTTGAAATTTGACTTCAGATCAAAATTAGTGACAAAAATCTTTTATATATCAAATTTCCCACAAATCTACATAGTGAAAGTAAGTCGGAAGAGTACACAAAATTGTGCTAAAGTTATGAACCAATTCCCCCTCTCGTTTTCGATGGTGGTGAACACGAATAACAGCGTGAAAAAAGTTTTTAGTCATGCGCACCCCCTTTAACAGATAGCGAAAGGTGATGTCAGGTAGTAGACCACAACCGCCCTTGGGGGTGGAATCTACCCTATCAGGGGGTGTAAAGTTGTTTCTTCTTTTTCTTGTTAAAGACGTTTACCCTCCGTTTACGAGGATGCAGATCAAGGATAAGGATAATGGTAAGAGTTAATTGTGACAACCTCAGGGGGGTTGGTCCCACCATCTATTTTTGTCTATTTTACATTACTTCATCAAAAATGAACCTATCCTCGTATGGATTTGAAATTCATGTTCCTTAAAACGGAAGAGAATACTATTGGTAAAAATTTCTGTTTTTAATAAATTATATATACAGGACACGATTTTTGAGTACAATATAATATTTTCTACAAGACATTAATATAATCTATGGTGCTCACAAAGAGAGTTACATGGCTCATATGAACATCATATTCAATTCTATTGCCTCCTTCTTCATCGCACGCATCGTCCGTTTCCAATTCATGATCGGAAATATACACTTTGGGTATAAAATTTAGGAAGTCAGACAGCATTATCATAACTATTATCATTGGATTCTTTTGTTTATGTGCTAACTTTATGTTCACGATTTACCTCCAGAGAAATTGATGGACACAAGACCCAGAAAGCAGTAAAGGCGGCAAAAACAAATAAAATGATAGTACGAGTCCCTAATATCAGCCAAGTCGCTACCTCTTATTATTATAATGAAAGGGGTGGTTTCCGACAGTTCAAGGGTGAAGGAAGGGTCGAATCAGCGTAAAACTATTTTTTCTTGATCAGCATCCTCGAAAACGAAAACGAGGTAAACGTCTTTAACAAGAAAAAAAAAAAAGAAACACCCCTTGACAGAGTAGATTCTATCCCCAAGGGAACGATGATGATATCAAGCTGTCATATGAGAAATAAGCAAAATTTTTTTTTTAAATGTTCACCCTGTTATTCGTGTTCAGCACCTTCAAAAACGAGGGGGGGAATAGGTTTCTTTAGCACGATTTTTCTTTTTTTCGAGAAAATCCCGACTCCTTACTTCCACTAACAAAAATGTTTCAATTATATCTGTCATATTGAATTCCTCATCATACTAGCTGTCGCCGAATACTGAAATCCCCATGTACGCGGTGTCATGTAAATCTGCCAAGAAATTATTGGCATTATCACATCTCAAAAATATACAATGAAATATTTGTTCGTTGACGTAAATGTCATTAACAACATTGAAAACAACAATCTGAACAGCGTGTTGTAAAATTTGTTTGTAAAAGTAAATTGTTCAACGGCACATTTCTCAATAAAAGTCTCAGAAAACATTCTTTAGCTGATTCGTTGCGAAATAGTATATGAGATACTAGGAAGTTACAATAATACCTTGTTGTTTGTGAAAAATTTCATTATTATAAATCAAAGACTAAGTTTTTAATTGAAATCACCGGCGACTCCGCCAAATCCTCGAATATGCTCGTAATATAAAAAATTGTTTCCAATTTTTGCTCACACTAAATCTAGCTCGATAAATTTAGTGTGAAATCACCACCGGATTATAGCCTACAGTTTGCATCAGGTTCGATAGACATCGCTTAAGCTAGGCCAGAGTAATCGTTGAACAGGTATAAAAAAACCTACATACGGGTCGAATTGAGAACCTCCTTTTTTAAAATTTTATGAAGTCGGTTAAGACGTTCTTTTCCATTAAGTACACGAAAAAATTTAAATATCATGCTAACAATGTTCGTTTTTCTGTTCTGTTTTTTTAAATTAAATTTAACAATAGTACATTGTAATACAAGTGTGGCAAGGGCTTCATTGCAAAACCATGTATGAAAGTGGGAACACGAGCACAGCGAGTGTTCCTATCATATGAGTTTTGCAATGAAGCTTGCCACATGTGTGTTACATACTATTTTTCCTACGGTTGTGAAGTTATTTCCCTTAAAGTCTTTGAAAATTTTAAATTTGTGAAGATGTAATCGAGGCATGTGACAAAGTGACACTTTCTGCAGTCATTTTGAAGTTAGAAAATTTGACACAATCGTAGAAAAATACAGTTACAGCACTTAATTTATAGAATTGGGAATTGAGGATGGTTTGTTAACCTTAAATAAGTAATTACCTCTGATATAACTTCCTCGACTCTCCTCATTCTTTGCTCGTAGGTAATTCCGCGGTCCATTCGAACTAGAGCCTGAAATAATAAGTAATGAAAGCGTTAGAATTATTAATACATAGAAGTAGAATCAGTAATCCTCAAATGTTTTTGATATAATAATTATACATTTATGATAATATACCTAATAAGATTGACTATGAGTAACATCCATTGCCAAGTAAAGGTGGACGGTGAAGCCTTTAGGGTATCACAGGGACTGAAACAGGGAGATGGGCTGGCCCCAACACTCTTCAATTTGGCGCTGGAAAGCATTATAAGAAAAACTACCGTAAACGTAACCTCAACAGTAATAAACAGATCCAACCAAATTATCAGATAAGCAGATGATCTGAATATAATGGCAAGGACAATATTGCCTATAAAGGAACCCTTCAGAGAAACAGAAAATGCCTCAAAAGAAATAGGTCTAGTCATAAATGAATAAAAAAATAAATTGCTAATGCAAAGCAGACAACAGCGCAATCGACTAGTATAGGCCAAAACATCACCTTTGGCGACTACAATTTTGAAATAGTGGCACAAACATGTCACAACAATGACGAAACTAAAGAAACTAGAAAAAGGATTAACGCAGCAAATAGAACCTACCACTCAATATTACCCATCCTAAAATCGAGGGACGTACACAGAAAGACCAGAATTAGTCTAAAAAACAATGATCCGTACCGTTTTGACATATGGAGCTGAAACGCGGACGCTCTTAGCTAAAAACTCGGAGTTCCTAGACCGTCATGAACGGAAAATTTCAAGAAGGATTCTGGGCCCAGTGAACGATGGAGATCACTGGAGGACACGTATGAATCACGAAAATACTAGTCTCAATGCATATAAAACTGATGCGATTGAGATGGGCAGGACATGCCCAGAGAATGGCGGAAAACAGGATTCAAAAAAAGATGCTCACAGGAAAACCTGAAGGAAAGAGACCGGTAGGAAAACCGAAGCTGCGCTGGGAAGATAGGGTACGGAAGGGCGCTGAAGGGTATAAGAAATTGGAGATATGCAGCGGTGGATCGGGACGGTTGGAGAAAGAGGATTAAGGAGGCCAAGGCTCGACATAGGCTGTAGCGCCATCGTAGTAGTATTAGTAGTAGTAGATATACCACATCATGATTTTGCGTTTATATTATATACATGATCTACTAAATTTCCACTAAAGGTAGAAAATCTTGATTTAAACGACGTTTTAGATAAAGTTACAATATAGTTACGTCATAAACGTTAAATCAACATTTAACAAAGACTTTATTTATTATTTATTTGTATAAAATATGTTGGTCATAAACCACTAATCAACGTATTTCTTTTACTTTTATTGTGGTAAATATTGTAAAAAGTTTTAATCTTTGGTATAAAATACATCGTTCATTAACTATAATATTCCAATAAACATCAGAACGTATGAAACGCGTGAAATATATTTCCAGTAGTTTAAAAATGATTTTGGTATAATAACTAGAGTAAAAATTATACTCTTCGCCGGCAGCGTTACCACATTTGGTAGATTTTTATTTCTTTTTAGTAGAATTTTAAGGATTTTTTTAAAGTTTGGTAGGTAAAATTTGCTGGTAGATTTCTGATAATAATTATCAGAACTCTGCCAGCAAATTTTACCTACCAAACTTTACAAAAATCCTTAAAATTCTACTAAAAGAAATAAAAATATACCAAATGTGGTAACGCTGTTCGCCGGTTTGTTAAACTTTTTATATATTTGTTGCATATTCCATATAATACTCTTCGCAGTTTTCTTGTAAATCATGTTAGTTTTAGACTTTCTAAATTTTATGATACCAACTTTCTTGGTGAAACACTCGTTAATATAAAAAAATATACAAAGAAAGTTAAAAAAGGAACATTCAACCTGCATAGAATTCGAACACACAATCCTTGGATTGCAAGGCTTGCTTTTTTATTGCAAGGCAATACTTTAGCCACTGGACCATTATACAGCTACTAAAATTGAATGCTTGTAAATTATTGAAAGAATAGTTGATGAAATCTGAAGGAAATATGTCAGTTAGTCTTGAGACTTTAAAAAAATTGTATAATGGAAACTCTCAAAGAACTAATAAACAACAGGATTTAAGACAGTTTGGATTATTATATCAAAACCAGTGAACGAACCAAACATATTTGTGAAACATTTATAAAATGTAATATAGTCTTTAAAAATCCCTAAATACTTTTGAGTAAAAAAATTAAGTTTACTTAACAGAAGAACGGTATAGGTATAATTCAAGTAGCCTATAAAATTAAAAAAATAAGTTTGTCAAAATTTTAATTGATAAATGAATTTCAAGTTTAAGAGGTAAACCAAAGTTGTTATTGATTTATACAAGTACAGTCTCATACAGGAAGATGGCACCACTTAGATTAGTTTTAAGTTGCTGATCTACTTTGAATCACTTTTATCATGTCAAATACTTTAGAGAGGTAGATGTATAGCTCTACGCATGCGCAAATCTAATCACGCTACCTGGCATGGTGGTGCTATGATCAATAAGATGGTTCCCCAGGGCGAGGCCTTTTCAATTGCACTGAGGTTGGGCCTCTGACCTTTGCGATTATACCTAATGCGCTTGCATAATTATGATAACCGAGACTACGTACGCGCCTTATAGGTGGTTAATAATCAGAGCTCTGGAATTTTATCTCTTTATCTTTATCAAAATGTTTACGTTGCTAGCAGCTTATTAGGTTTTTATATTTCATTCTGAAAATAAACATAATAAACACGCCACACATATTAAACAGAACAGGGAAGTATGTGTTTGATTCAAAATTGATTTTTTTTTCGCTAAATATGTATTACAAGTTTTTGTAAGAACCATTACCGTTTTTAGTATAAATTTATTACCAAAAATACATTGTAGCTGGCAATGATGAATATTTCACCGCTTCGTCGTTTTTCTGAATGTTTCAATATAATATTATGTCTAAGTGACAGCCGTCTCTGCCGCCGAGATAAAATTCCCGAGCCTTGTTTATAATGAACCATATATGACATTTAATGTCATATATAATGTTAAAAAGAAACATTTATTAAACGCATTTGTAAAACGTTTATCAAACGTTTATTAAAAGTCATAATTTAACTACATTTCCAGGTATAGTACATACAGTACATTTAGACTTATTAGAGTTTGCTGGGTAGTGTTCAAGTGTTTTGGTGTTTGTAGAAAGTACTTCACAGATACAATCTTATAGCTATTTGACGCCTAGTAGTACCAACTTAATATTTTAACTTTTTCATACACCTAAAACTGTTCGCAGATATTAAAAACATTTTAAATACATAAGTATACCTATCATTTGTTTCATTTTCAGTTTTGAATCCTAGTAAAAGAAATGATTTAGGATTATTTATGTGAATGACCAATTAAAAAATAATATAAACATGTAACGCTTAGTCTAACCGTATTAGGATTGTATTAGATATGCCCAACATGTTAATTCTTATTCTAAGAAATAATAAAAATAGCTTCACCTGAAAAATTAAGTGTTCCTTAACCGTCAAACTACCTATGAATAAATCGTCCTGCTGTACATATGCCGATCTGCTGGTTAAAGATTTTGGATTTACCGGCATTCCGTTCACGCATCTTATACCAGTGACTGTAACTGTTTTAGCTGATCTGAAAGTCAGGGCATTCAATAAGGTCGATTTTCCTGCCCCGCTTGACCCCAGTATTGCCAGAAGCTCACCTGGATATGCAACACCACAAACTGAAAATAATACAATTGATACTTGTTACTTTATTGAAATATTTATTAGTAATAATTTTAAAAAATGTTGTGTTCAAAATTTAAAACCCAAACCCATAGGAGTTTAAAGTAGGATTATTAAAAATTACCCATTACCGCTTTTTAAAATATGCTTCCTTTGTCTCCCCTCAACAGTGGTTTTCCTACCCAGGCAGAAATATTTTCTTCGAGTATTCTCCTTAGATGTTGCAAACACGTTAAGATCATTCCAAGAATACGTTATTCGTTCTTCTGCTGGAATAAGCTTTTTTATGGTTGTTTCTAAATTAGCTCCATAAAAGGGATTTTTGATAGTTCCAAATTTAACAGATGCTGAGTCTGGACTACTGTTGCTCTAGAAATATTAAAAAGTATATGTAAGTAAAGGAGAAAGATATTCCAAGAAAATTGATGAAAATAAGAGGAAAAGTAATTTAAAAAATGTGCAAAAACTGAAAGGAGAGGAAAATAAAATATGAAGACCACAACATATCATGCTAAAAGAGGAGGGTAAATGGAAAAATATGGATATTGAGCAAATCGAATGTAATAGGGAAAGGAAAGCTAAACAAACCTTAACATCAGATTCGGAGTTGTTATAAGAGAAAAGGGAAAGGAAATAAACCAAAGAATAAAAGGTATAAGTAAGTTCAGGTGGACGAACAAAGAAGAAAAGAAGAAGCAATAAAGGCAGTACTAATTACCAATTAAATTATTTATTGTATAATATTTCATTTCATATGGACAAGTCACTTCACTTCGATATTCAGTGTATAATTAACAATTATGTACGCTATGGGTTACAGAACGCGATGAAAAACGCGAGACCACGCAGCGGCCAGATGTTGCGGCGAACGAAATCAGACGTTGTGATTTTATATATGAGATGATCTTTGTGAAGATTTATCATATTTTATTTTAGGCATATCTCTAGCTTAAACTCAATTACTTGTTTAGTGATCTTGTGTACTAGTGCTATATAAGAAGTATATGCAGGGAAAAACTTGTCATTCATATAAAAATTTTGTTTCACCAGGTGTATAAATTAGAGGGTTATCGTTTCAGCAGGAAATCAGGAGAGGTTGAGGGATGAAGGATAAAAATTAAAAATTGTAGTTTTTAGGTATATTGGGTTTGGAAGGTTCGTGTGTTGTATGATCAAGTGTTTCGTAAATTGGAAATCTTTCATGTAAAAGTTTATGAGTATGTCGTATGTTATTTTGTTGTCGAATGTGTGTTACCTTTGCTGTTAATTCAGAATTAGCGATCTTATGTATTAGAAATGTTTGAGAAGTCTCGTCAATCATTTGCACCACCGTGAACCTATGTAAGTCCTCGATGGGGATGTAGTGCGGTGACTTTGTTAATAGACGTAGCAATTGAATTGTTTGAAACAAACACGCAGTCATAGGTGAGCATAGGTCTGAAAATTACCTTATAAAGGTTTATTTTGTTGTTTACTGATAGTTTGCTGCATCTATTAACCAGACAATTTTGTAAGGTTTGCATAGGTTCTATTTATAGTGCTAGTGATATGGGGTGCAAATATCACTCAAATGTCTAGCGTTAGTCCTACCATCTTTACTGTCTTCTCTTCCGTAATCTGTTGGTCGTTTAGTTTGAGTTTTGTTATCTCTATGTTTGTAAATTTTCTGTGGAATGTAATTATTTCAGGTTTGTCATTATTTATATTTATTCTCCATGTCTCGCAGTAGTCTAGTAATTTGTTTGTATGGTATCGTACTTTTCGTGTGGTCTTTCCGTAAAATCGGTGAGCGTATATTGTCGTGTCGTCCGCGTATAGGAGGAGATTGGTGGTGGGGTACGTTGTAAGGTAAGTTAAAAAGGATGGAGAAAAGGACTGCCCCCTGAGGGACTCCTGTTGAAAGGCGATAAGGGACAGAAAGGGTATTATTTATCAACGTAATTTGCTGGTCTCAAGGGTACCTCTTAATACCAAATGTCCGGGCAGGCTACAAACGTGTTGAAGTTTGTAGACTAGCCCGTTATGCCACACGATATCGAAGGCACGTTTAATGTCTAATAACAATCTTTCCAGTGCATCACCAATGACATCCTGCGCCACTTTAACAAGCGATAGGGACATGCGCTGTCCGCTTCTAAAGCCAAACTGCTTCACCGGTAGCACGCGGTGTTTAGCTGTTTTATGGGTTAGAAGCTACAAGAAGGCAATAAAGGTACCACACACTATTCAGTTAATTCAAACGATGCGGTCCTCAGTTTTCAGACTGACAGTGTTTGAACTTCAGGCGAACTGAGATTTCATCACACACACGAGCGGTTCTCATCGAGTGATCGGTAGTGAACAATATTTTTCAGAAGAAAAAAAGCTAGCAGCACTTTTTGTACTTTTATTATTAACAAAGGCAAAAAAAACGTTTTTGGGTAAAAAGTTGGTTGTTGCAACGTAATACGTTATCTCATATGACATTGGTGCGAAAGTTAAGAAGTAGTGCCAAAGAAGACCTTAGAAACTATCTCAGAATGGATGGCACTTGCCTACATAAATCAATAAATTCGTTTAAAAACGCAGTAGTATTACTCGGTTCTGTTAAAATTAATACGAAATCTTCCAACAGGTTTAAAGTTGGGAACTTAACATTCAAACTGTCGACTTTTGTCCATACACATCAGTCTATCGTACGATTCAATTAAACTGCAGGCTCAAACCTGTCGGCGGACTGTATGTGTATTGATAAATTTTAACTGACGATAAGCAAATCGGCAGTTCTGGACTGCAGGCGAACTGTATGTGAATGGGTACCTTAAGTGACAAAGGACCGTGACTACTGATGATTACATTGTTTACATCAGCAACTATTAACGTTAACGGTGTGAAAAATAGAGCTCCACAGAAATTATTCAAGGGCTTTTTAAGAAATAATGATATAGATATTGATATCGGTCTATGGCTCTCTTTGGCTGACTCTTTGTCCCTTTGCCACAGGAATTATAACTGAGGTTTTCCATGCTCCAGGAAATTCACGATTACTCGTATTACTAACGTGTAACAATGGACATAAAATGAATTAAAAAAAAAAAAAATAAAATAAAATCAATTTCACCATAAGAAAATTCGTTTTGCTGCTCAAATATAATTATTTGTGCTGGTAACGGTTAACTGGTATAGACCAAAAGATGTTAGGAAAAGACTTTTTTAATGGTCGACGTTTCGTCAAAATTTATTGACATCCTCAGGACTATTTAGGTGAGTTTTCTTTTATTACATTAGATTTTAAAAACAAAACAGAAGGCACTGATATTAATAAATTTAACAACTCCTCAACGTTTGAGTTACTCATACGTTGAGGAGTTGTTGTATTTATTAATATCAACTATTACTACGGCTATTAACTAAAGGTTAGAAAAAGCATATATAATGGATGCATTCAAGTTTAATACTCCAACAATGTGTTCTATTAGACGTACTTATTAAATTGAGTATACGTATAAAACTACAAACTAATTGATTTATAAAAAATTCAAAAACAATACAAGCTGACTTACATTGTCATTTTCCCTTGTTGATAATGCTGGTAAAAGTGGTTGCTGCTCACCTTCATCCATCTTTGCACTACTGTAGTTTAAGAGATTACTATCATTACTCCATTTACCTACACAGGAAAATAAACAAATTAATATGTCAGATTGCCTTAGAATGAATTATTTAAATAAGATAATATTATCTTACTACTAAGGAATCTGACAAATTACAACTTATGTACACAAGTCTGGGAGCAGGCAAGTGTAGATAATAATTAAAAAATTCTGTGTAAAGTGATATTTTCATAGGTAGCAGTTCATTGATCATATCGTGTTCTCCCCTACCGTAAAACCATTTATTTCCAGCTACTGGTTTTAACTTTCTGCTACTGCTTGTCGGTATATGTTTTCCAAGGATCGAAAAACAGTAACGCCATTTTATTTACCACGTCATAACAAAACAATTATTGTTATGAAATATACGGAAATCTAATTTCGTTCGTTAAAAATTTTAAAATGGAGAATTAGTAATGTTTTGCTCCTAATTGGAAATCGATTAACTGGACAGTAATCAAATTAGCAATTGAATTACTCAGGGGCGGATTTAGCAATAGGCCTAGTAGGCACTTGCCTAGGGCGGCAGCAAGATGAGGGCAGCAAAATTCAGGTCCGGAATATAAAAAAAACTATGACGATTGCAGCAGGAGCACAGAAAAGATAAACTATACAGAAGCGAAAACGGTAAGGCTCATGATATAGGACCGAATTTGAGGGCGCATGCAGGGCCGTACCCAGCTTTGGCGAGCCCCGGGCAAAGTAAATCTTCCGGGACCCCTTATTTTGGAAAGGATTTAAAAAAATGGAAGCAAGTAGCGAAGTAGCAACCTGCAACTGTACGTGAGGAATTATCTTTCTTATACGATAAATGCAGCTGCTACACGATAAATGACTGAAAGCAGACTATTGTATGAAAAAACACGATAATTTTGTTAAGATACGATAAATTTAGTAAAAAACACGATAATTCTGATGAGCATAACAAATATTAAAATGTATTACACAAAAATAAACGTCCTAAAAATAAATAAATATCCTGACAGGGGCCCGTCAGGATTTTTAATTTTTTTTTTTGTAGGCCCGGGCCCCGGGCAAATGGCCCGAGAAAACCGGTCTGAGTACAGCCATGGGTGCATGTCCCATATCCGCCACGTTATAACCGCCCGTCAGTGGTGGAAAACTATCAATGGGACTATCGATAATATCGATAGTTTTGGACTATCGAAATTATCGATAGTAAATTTCACATCGATAAACTATCGGTACTTTTTATGGTTCGATTTTGTACTTTTTATATTATGACCTGGCGACAATATAATCTCGTTTACAAATAAAACAGAACGTATAGCCCTAGCTGTTGGTGTAACTGTAACTGTTGGTTTGGTAGCTTTGGCGATTACTACTTGGTTGTTGTTGTTAAATAATGCTATAATGTTAAACTTTGAGGTTATTTGGGGGGTAAAATCCAAAACGATTGCGTCCTCGTAAATTTTACTCAAAAAAAAAAAAAGTATATTAAGCTTGTGTCGCGTCCTGGGGTACGGCGCCCTCGTGCGGGGCACGGCCACGCCCCCCTCAAAGACCGGTTCTAAACACAAGCCATGTGATTATTGTTTACATTTGCGATTGACTCTTCAGGGGCGGAAAATTTAACCTTGCCTTGGGCGGCACAAAACCCAAATCCGTCCCTGGAATTACTACTAGTAAATTTATAAAACCGCCGCCCAATGAATCACTACTTCCATATCCAGTTTTTCTATCCAAGTCTCTCACAACGAAAAAATTTTTGTACATGGAAATAATTGTTTATGGAACTTTAATAATATAATATTTAAAATCCTCTACCACAAAAACCCATAAATCGATATACCACATCGGTAGTGGGGGTGGGGGTGGTGGAAAGGGGGTGGTAGTAGGAGTGGATGAAGTAATAACAAAAATTGAGGCCTTTGGTTCTTGTACACATCCCCTTTTATTATGAGGTGGTGGTAGTAATGGGGTGGCTAATGCCAATTTTTTTTTGAGACATTAGCTTCTCTTGTATATACTAAATACTAATTTTATGGACTCTTACCTGCCTACTTACTCCCATTTACCCCAATTTACCCCGCAACCCTTCAACGGAATAAGATGAAAATATAATATAAAAATGATGAAAAAATGATGAAATGATGAAAAAGATGAAAATATAATCTTGTTCCAGATCTCGTTCAAATACATAAGTGTACCAAATTTCAAGTCAATATCTTAAATGGTTCCGGAGTAATCGTACGAACAAAAAAAGTTACAGACAGACCGACCGACAGACAGACATTTATTTTTGCTCAAACTTAAAGTCTAGACGTTTCATGACATTCTAAGCCAATTTGAACAATAAAAAATTTTATTTTTTTTTGTCGTTACCTAGTGACTTCCACTGGATGTGGAAGTAAAAAAAATATTTTATCAAGGTCTTTCCTAGAAACAAGATTCATATATGAGGATTCATAGGTATTAAAGGAAGTAGTTTCCTAACGGTTCAGGAATATTCTCGAGATCAAGACCTTCAGTACTATCCGAAACCAATGGATCACTTTATGACCGTAATATTTATGATTTTTTGGGACTAAATAATCAAAAGCACACCGGCACACAAAAAAAATGTAATTTCCAAAGAGCAGAATACCATATTTCCATGTATTTTAAACCGCTGAACACGAATTTGAAGTCCAGATTGCAAAATTTCGCACCATTTTTTTTAAATCGCGAAAAACATCATATTAGGCATTTTTTTGTTATTTGTTCGAAATAAGTAATATCTGAAGGTTCTTTTCAACCAACTTCATATGACTCGGTGGTGGTTTCATATTAATTTCATGAAGCTACGTTGTTAATAAACCACTAAGTGAAAGTATGGCAAATAGTAACAAACTCTTGGAAACAAAACTGGGACAGGACTTGATAAATAATGAGAAACCTGGGGAAAAACTGAGGGCAAGACTATAATAGATGGGCTAAACACTGAAAATGAAATACTCAAGGAACTTAACTCAGAACTAAAATAAAACAATCTCTTATTGAAAGAAAGTGGATGCAATCGGAAAGAAATTTTTCAGTGTCATGAGACTTTCAAAAAAATATATACTGAAAACTCTAAAAGAATCAATAAACAACGACATTCAAGACATTCAAGACAGTTTGGATTATTATATGAAAACCAGTGAACGAATCAAACATATTATAAACTTATTTGTGAAACGTTTATAAAATGTAATATACATTGTTAAAAAATGTATCCCTAAAATACTTTTGATTAAAAAAATGAAGTTTACTTAACAAAAGAACGGTTGTAAGTATAATCAGTGGCGGATCAGGGGCTATAGCCCAGGGCAGCAAGATCCAGAAGTGGCAAATTTTATGAAAAATACCAAAGACACACAAAAACAAAAAATTATTATTATTAGTATGTACTATCATGTTTAATTTATTTGAGAACGTGTTTTTTATTTTAACAAGACTAGAGTTCCTTAATATTGTCGAAATGTTGGTTGTGACGTTTTCTTAATTTTTCTGTTTCTTACTGGGATGCTCTGCCACATGTATTTTCTTCTAAACAATGTCTGAAATCTACAAAATAATACAATTAACCAGTATTTACTGGAAAATAATCTCTACGCCTGTGACTTTACGTCAAAGGATCAGTTAGAGGGTGGTTTTTGACAAATAATGAATAAGAACAAAAATATAAAAATGACGCGTTTTTCTGACGTTTCGGAAAACTAATCCGTTTCCTTTCTCAAAACGTATTATAATATTTGTGTTGTCGCGCGCTAGAACGTTAGAACCTCATTTAACTTCGTTATTTTTGGAGTTACGTAAAAAAGTCCAAAAATAAAAGTTATGAGAAATGACATGTATTTTCCATAAATCATTTCAGAAAAACAACTGAAAGTCGGATTTCGGAGATATGAGCTTTATCTTGGTTTTTTTAAATGGAACACTCCATATATTTTTACGCCATTTGAAAGGCCATAGAACCCCTTTTAACGATGTATGACACATAGTACTTTTCTTAAAAACTATAGTAGGTATTAGTTTTATATTTTCTTACATTAAGTCATGGTAGTCCGAAAAATATATATCAATTATTGAAATTCTTCATTTTATTTAAAATGAAGTGAAATGAGGTACTAACAGGTATTTTGACAGAAATAACATATTGTTTATTTTAATTTACATACTTTTGTTTTCCATGATTAATTTGATAAATTGTAAATTTATAGTATATTAGACAAATTTTTCTTAAGATAAATACCAGGTGTTATATATATATAATTAAAAAGCTTTTTATGGCGTTTCAAATGGTGTAAATATATATGTAAAGTTCATATCTCTGAAATGCGACTTGCAATTGCTATTCTGAAATAATTCTTGGAAAATACATGTGATTTTCTATAACTTTTATTTTTGTACTTTTTTACGTAACTCCAAAAATAACGAAGCTAAATGAGGTTCTAACGTTCGCGCGACCACCCTACCCTGTACATAGAATTTTCTCAATATCTGTTATAGAACTTAAATTAGTAGTTGTTTCGCTGATTGCTGATAAGTCTATCTGGCCTAGGCCTATTTGTCCTATGTGTAAATGAATAACATTTTAAATGCATACCAAAGTTTATTCCAAATTTTAATTTGTTCTCGTTCTCATATGATAAAATAATAGTAGGTATTTTATATAACAAGTGGCTAACATGGTGTTTTTTTACAAGTGGGGCGTTTATAGTACGAGCCTAAAGCGAGTGCTAAAAACCACACGAGTAAAAAAAAAATATTTTAGTCTCGAGTTATATACAAAATTTTTTGTATCGCCATTCGAAATTAGAAAACAATATAATTTTGTAAAAATAGACTGAATTTTATTGCTGTTTCCATAGAAACCAATAAGTTTTATTTCACACTGTGAAATAAAATTTCTTTATCTACTCTTATTAGGTTATATACTAATTAATGAACTGCTTTTGATCAATTAATAATATCCATAAATAAATAGCGTGAGTTATAATGCGTGAGTTATTATAACTCACTAGGCGGTACAGAGCCAATCACCTTCATATTCATGCCTAGCCTGCCCAATCAAAAATGAATATGCAAAAATGAATAAAAAATTAAATAACATAACCGAATTTTCGAATTTCGCCGTGCAATTTACGATCAGGTTTATCTGCGAACGGAAATTACAATTATTAAACTAGTCTATGAAAATGACAAGTAATCTGTCAGCGTTTCATATAATAACAGAAAACTTGTGATTTTCATAGACTACTTTAATAATTGTAATTTCCGTTCGTATAATAAATAGCTTAAATACGATTTTCAATGTTCAATAACTCGAAAACGGTTAAAGTTAGGACTGTCATATGTAATATTGTTGAAATCAGAAAAAAACAATAATTAAAAAATTCAATAATATACAGGGTGTTCCATTTAAAAAATATTATTGCTTCTTGTACTCGCAATTTCTGCACGCCAGTGTGTTTCCATTAACTAATTAAAGGGATTCAGTTATAGCCCTACAACTTTCCTCCGAAACATTTTTTTCTACCTCCAACAATAACGATAATAAAGGGTGACCTAAATATAATGAATAACCCTGTACATTTTATGAAAAATCCCAATTATTTAATTTGAGTCTAATTTTAATTGGATTGTCACAGAATTTTTAATTCATTTAGAATATAGTAAAAAAACATTGCTGAAGTCATTTGCGTCTCTCAAAAATGATTAATTTTCACAAAAATTACTAATAAAAAAAATTAAATCGAATTCTGCATAACTTGAAATTCAATTTTTGCAAATTAGTGGATAGATGAAAAAAATTAGGATGCCTCTCCCCTTTCAATATTTTGGAGGGCTACACTTCTAGACAGGGTGTTCCATTTAGGCTAGAGATAAATTAACTTAAATCGACATATTTTGACCTAATCTATACGAAGTTGCCTTGCGTATTCTTAAAGGCGCAGTTACACGGCGCGTGGTTCGCCGATCCACGAACCTGGTGCGTGGTTCGGCAAACCACGCGCCGTGTAACGGCGTGTACCGTGTACCGTGTACCGACAACTAGATGGAAGACGCGAGCCGACGCGAGCAACGTCTCCCGAGTCGCAAGAAATGTCAAGTTGCCTATGTCACACGGCGCCGCGTGTTTCGTGACTCGCCGAGCCAGGCTCGTCTAATCACGCGCCGTGTAACTGCGCCTTTACTCTGCCGTCATTAGCAAAAGCGTCCTACCTAGCATTTTCTTAGTTCTGAAATATTTAAGGCTTCAATTTTTTAACTGTGTTGTCTTTGGTTATCAATGAAATAATTTGTAATTTTAGGTTTTTATATATGAATTATATACAAATTTAAGATGAGCTAATAGGATTGAAATCTGTAGCAATGTTGTGAAATTTTAGCACAGGACATTTCAAATGATTTATGGTTAAATTTAGTTTTTACTTAAAAATAAAGATAACAACAACAAAGTAATACTTTTAAAAAATGTCAAAAACTAAACTAATCATCTGATTAAGAGACATTCTTGGTACAAACTGGTATATTCTTCCAAAACTGATGCGGTTGTGCGGAATTATTGGCCTAAACTTAGTTATGAATTATTTTTTTCTATCAGCATTTATATAAGTACGGCGATGAGCATTTTTGCAGCCATTGGTCATCCTTTTGATCCTTGGCACACAAAAAATTAAGTTCTATGAAGTTATCACAAACTTATTTCTTGTATAATGATGTGTTTCTGATTTGTTCTAAAAAGTAAGAGTATCATATCCTATAGATACACCCTCGGCTGAAATTTTTTAAACTTAAATATGAGCTTACATCTTCCCACTTCCCACTGTCCACACTATATAGGTTTGTAAAAATAATGTCCACACGAGTAATATAATGCTAAGGGAGAGAAGTTTCGATACGACCAGTTCTGGCACATAAATAAACGAGAATGCTACATTGCTACATTCTACTGATTCATACCATTTTGCACTTATAAGACAGAAAGAATAATTCGACTATCATTGTTGCCAAGCTAAATAGTCCTGAAAATTAAAGGCGCGAACGACTTTGCTTACCATACCGCAATTAATAATAATAATTATTATTTATTTCGTCCATAGAGATCATACAATGATATTGGATAAGTCATAAAAATTTATATAACAAAGATATAATACACAATTGACTAACAAACATTTGGATATATACATAATCGAATATAATCAGTAATTTACACGAATATAAAATAAAGTAAAACAAAATTCTCACAAGTGGTAAATTAATTACTAAAATTATAAAATTCAGATACGCTATAAAAACATTTGGTAACTAAAAATTCCTTTACTTTAACTTTAAAGGCATTAAAGTTTTTTTCTTCTTTAATATCAAGAGGCAGATAGTTCATAAATTTTATACCCATATACGAGGGTGATTTTTCATATAAGCTAGCGTTATGATGTGGTATTCTAAGAAGATTCTCATGTCTAGTGTCATAATTATGTGTGTCAGAATGGACCACAATAGTCGTGACGTCATTCACGAGGAGGTTAATTTGAATTCCTTTCCATCCACTCTTTGAAGCATGCCTTATGTACATGTGCTTTAAGGGTCAAAATAAGTTACTTAAAAATGTATCTAAGGATTGGTACGTTATTTTTCATATTTAACTATTGAAACCTAACTACTAGTATAAAAATAGAGCTGGATTATAAGTTTTTTACATGTGGTAATCAATTTTCTCTACCGAGAATAAATAAAAAAATGTTTTCTAAATGGTTGTTTATGCGCATGCGTTGTACAAGTGTCTGGAAAATAATTGAGAACGTAGTTCTTTGATTATTTCTTTGTGCTTTAACCTCAAAGCCTGTTTTATTTATTTTTATTTGAATTGCTTTCCATTATTTTATACTGTTATCATAGATTTTCGTCCTCTAACCAGGCCCCTGTACCAAATTCACTGGCAGGCCCCCGCGCCTAAGGCCTAGGAGAAATTTGAAGAAAAAAAAATTGTCCAGGTCTCTTAAACAAGTGAGGATTGCATTTGTTAGCCTAACCGGGCCCAAGTACCACATTACCTACTGACCCTCCCTTGTGGGGGGCCTTGCCTCTAACCTCGTGTTTAAATGTTTATTTGTAAGTATTTTCACTTAGAAACGCAAATAAATAAAGAAATTACATATTGTATCATTTATTCAGAACTTATTTCTATTAAATATATATAAGATTAAAATAGTTTAAAATTGAACTGTCTAGTAAATACGACATATTCCATGAGCACGCTTCATTTGTTACGGGACGAACATGCCGAAGTTGCTACGCAGCTAGAAGTTCAGACCGCAAATTCAGTAGATGCATCGAAGCCATCATTGTGTAAAACATCTATACATTTAAATATAACCGCACATGCTAGCAGGGTGAACTGCTCCTAGTACAAATGGATGGCTTCAATGCATTGACTGAAACTGCGGCCTGAACTTCTATAGCTGCGTAGCGTCTTTGGCATGTTCGTACTCTTACAGAAATATTATAATGTGCAAAGAGAGCCAGAGCAGCCATATGATGGCATAACCATAATCCCCTTGGACAAGTACATCCTGCATCGGTTATATTTTTATCGTTATTCAAAAATATTTGAAAACAATTAATTACATTTAAAGTAAAATATATTTATTTTTTAAAAAAGCACACACCTCTACTTTATAGATTCTATCTCTCATGCTAGCATGAACTTCTCCCTTAACAATCTGTACTTCAGGATCATAATCATTCCTATCATGCGGCCCGCTTCGCGCTTCAACAGAACTTTCTGCCTTGACCATGAGTGTTTCTTTATCCTTAAAAAAATTGAGCAATCGCAGAAAAATGTAATTTTTGGACCATTTTTGATATACAAACACTTTAAATACTGTAAAATCCTTGAAAGTTATAAAAGAAATATCCACTATACATAACCTCAAACTTCAACCAGGAAAACAAGTAAAAATAAGAAGATGGAGTTATGCCCGACATACGTATTACGCGTGCGCAATAAACAATTAATTTCTGAAAAAATTTCAAGAGGGCTTAAAAATTACAGTATTATTACAAGAAGGCGCAGCTTTTAAAGTTAAAACATTAGGATGATAATTCAATAGTTAAATATTCACAGATTTTCTGAAATTTCAAATTCAATTTTAACCAGGGTCTTATGTACAGTGGTGATAAGGTCGATGTGAGAAATAGGATGGAATAGTTAGAGTGGGAGTGAAACGTCACACTATTTTGGTCCATTGCTTTCAAAAGAACTAATATTTTTGGCGGTATGTATTATACATTTGTATATATAAATACAAGGAAATGTCAATATTTTATGTTTTATAAAATATGGTTTTCAAGTGTTAGTTGGCGCAATTTCAAATAGTAGACGGATAACCTTTTTTTGACAAACTAAAATTCTATTGACATTGAAACTACATGCTTTACCCCAAATAATAACATTATATGCCAAGTGGGAATAAATTAGAGCGTAATATATATTAAGAAATTGTTTAATATCAAATACTTTGATCACAATTACTCTTCCAACTTATATCACAATCTATAAAAGTACTTAAGTACCTAAAAATGTAGTAAAACATGACAACTGAATTGTTTTGTTATTTACGACAACATGAAGGGAAGTATTATTTTTTCGAGAATAAAATTGCATGGCAACAGTTTTCTCGGCATTTACTATTAATTTGTAGCACCAGTTGGTAAAATCAGCAGATAAAGTGTTTAGATGAACTTGAAGCTCCTCAGCACTATCCGCAACTGCTGCAAGTGTGACACCATCAGCATATAATACTGTGCAGTCAGCACGAACATGAGATGGAAGATCGTTAATGAAAATAAGAAATATGATCGGACCAAGTATTGAGCCCTGAGGAACTCCTAGGTTTACATTTTGTACGTCAGAGACATTATTATTTAATTTTACATACATTTTTCTGTGCTGAAGATATGACATTAACCATGATAAGAAGTTGCCTCGAAAACCGACAGCGTACAATTTATCTCTAATGAAAACAAGGTCCAAGCAGTCAAAGGCCTTGGAGAGGTCAAAGAATAATGCTCCGACATATTTACCCTTATCCAAGACCTTTATATATGTACTTATTGGAGTTATTACACCAATTTTCAAATTGTCAGGAAAAGTTCCCATCTCAACATCTCAACGGATAAATTTATGATATAAGATAGAGGGTTGAGCAATTTGAGTACATATGTGTTTAATTATATTTGTCGATATACAGTCAATGTCCATAGAATTAGTATTTTTTAGCCTCAGAATTACATTTACAACATCGTTACCTTCTACACAATGGAAGAAAAATGTGTTATCAATATTTAAGTTGGTAGTAGATGTGTTATTCCCAAAATGACTTTGTATGGCTAACTTAGCAGTAGTGCTTAAGTAGTTTACAAAAGTATTAGCCAGGATATATGTTTCCTCGACGAGACAATCATTAACATGTAATTGAATGGGTTTTTGATTTTTAGTTTTGCCTTGTTTTCTCACCTATTAAATTCCAGACATATTTTTGTTTTTGATTTGCATTTTTATATTCAAGTTGTTGTTGAAAAAACAGTTTCTTAGTAATATTAATTTTTGTTGTATATTCTCTCTTAAAATTTCTATAGTATTCATCCAGTCCACTATTTTTCCAATTGCTTTTTAGCCAAAACAGGTTCTTTAGTTTATTACCCATATCAATAATATAATGTGGTTAGTGATCCATGATTTACTATTATGTTGAGAAAGTGTCTTTGATAGTGTTATTAAACATTGTTGTATTCATATACTGCTTGAAAAGTTTCGATGTTCAAAAAATTTTGCAATTGTAATATATTATTGCCACTTGTACTCCTACATGTAATTATATGTGTGGGATCACTACAGTAATTTTTATAATTAATTTTTAATGTAATGACGAGAGCAAAATGATCTGCAATATATAAATTTGTTATGCACGCATGATACATTTCTTGCGAGATATTTGTTAAAAAGTAGTCTATTTTAGCTGTAGATGTGGAACCATTTTTGTTGCAATATATTCTCGTCGTTTCAATATTTTGACATTCTAGTCCATAGCTGTCCAATAGATCACATAAGATATCTTTTTGTCTTGAATTTATTAAATAATTAATATTTAAATCACCACACAGCATAATATTATCATATTGCTTTGTACATACATGTAAAATATGAGACACTTTATCTATGAATATATCTATAACACCACCTGAAGGCCTATAGTTATTATATAGTATATTAATTGGTCATTATTTGTTGTAAATGTATTGTTATGTGCACTTAGGACAAATAAAATAAGAGTTTTTAAACCTCTTGTTACTGCATATCGGACATTTTAAATTAAGAAACAGAGTGTAGAATACTTGCATATAAGATAGAAAATGAGAAACCTGAAAAACTCAATTTTTGTAGATAGGACGCTTTTGCTAAGAACGGCAGTACTTACGGATGCCCTGTCCATAAATAAAAATTAAATAAATAAAAGGAATAATTTGAATCGTTACATGCACTGCCATCTATTATCTGATGGTCGAATGAGTTCTTAACTCTTATAGAAATCCACAATAAGAAGTATCTGTAAAATTTGCACATAGATGGCGCATACTTTTGCGACAAGACAAGTTTCATTTTCTTTAAAATCGTTTTCTTTAAGAATACGATTTTGCAGAGTGAGAGGGAAATATGCTCTTATTTTCCGTTTATGGTATAATTTTTAAAATAGTTTCAGATACTCCCCATTGCTCTAAAGAATACAACCATGCATATAGAGTTTTTATCATAAATGTATATATAGTTAAATGCCATGCTCTAATATGTTTTATTATAACGCAGAATAAAGAGAAAAAAACCGCTGCCAAAGGAATCACTACTTCCACATCCAGTTTTTCTATCCAAGTCTCTCACAACGAAAAAAAATTTTTACGTGGAAATAATTTGTTTATGGAACTTTAATAAAATAATATTTGAAATCGTCTACCCCAAAAACCCATAAAACGATATGCCACATCGGTAGTGGGGATCGGGGTGGTGCAGGGGGGGGGGGGGGGTTGTGGGGGTGGATGAAGTAAAAAAAATTGAGGTCTTTAGTTCTTGTACTAAAGGCTCTAGTAAATATTTTGTATAACTCCGGCTATATATCGTTTGTATTCTCAGTAATAGTTTCTAAGGTATAAAACAATGGTTTTTGCTGTAATTTTCTTTTTAATATATCATCTAAAATATAAATCTTTCTGAGAATGACCTTGTCGAAAATATCACAGAAATTAAAGATAAACACAATAATTTTAAATATTCGCAATAATACAAGTTGTGTTGTAATAGTCTTAAAATCACCTGTAATAGTTCAATGACAAAACCAGACTTAATAGTATGGGAGCCAGCGACACTTTGCTTAAAATTGATTTTTTATTTTACTTCCACATCCAGTGGAAGTATAGTAACGACAAAAAAATTTTTTAAAATTTTTGTCATGAAACGTCGAGATTTCAAGTTTGAGCGAAAAAAAAATGTCTGTCTGTCGGTCTGTAACTTTTTTTGTGCGCACGTTTACTCTGGAACCGTTTGAGATATTGACTTGAAACTTGGTACCCATATGTACTTTAACGAGATCTAGAACTAGATTATATTTTCGTCTTGTTCCGTCGATGGGTTGGGGGGTAAATTGGGGTAAATTTGGAGTAAATAAGTAAATCAAGCAGGTAAGAGTTCATAAAATTGATATTTAGTATAGATAAGAGAAGCTAAGGTCTCAAAAAAAATTTTGGCATTAGCCACCCCCATTACCACCCCCACCCCATTATTAAAGGGGATGAAAAAAAAATGTGATTTAGTGTGTGTACAAGAACCAGAAACCTCAAAATATTTTTTTATTTTATTCACCCTCCCACTCCCACCCACTGTCACCCCTACACCCCACTACCGATGTGGGGTATCGTTTTATGGGTTTTTGGGGTAGAGGATTTCAAATATTATATTATTAAAGTTCCATAAACAATTATTTCCAGATACAAAATTTTTTCGTTGTGTGACTTGAATAGAAAATCCGGATGTGGAAGTAGTGATTCCTTGGGCAGCGGTTTTTCATATTACATTTCAAGTAATAAACTACTGGCAAAAAAAAATTCAGCTTTAAAGGTTTCTATCAATTGACTTTATTTTTTTACATATGTCAATGACATGAGCACGCAGCGCCGATCTACAATGAAGGTGGAAGGAAATAATTTTCCATCATACTGTAATGTCAATAAAGAAAACATAAAAAATATCAGCTTTAAAGACGTACAGCATTAACACTTTATTTTTACATAATTAAAATGTTGCTGTCAAGCGTTGTCCACTAACGAAGTGATAAGAGTTTGTTTTGTGGGTAAGTTACATTAATATTGTTACATGTTCTACCTCCAGAGACATATATATGAGTTGCCTACAAGTTGTATAAGTAACAGAAACTAAGCTAGTTAGTTAGTTTGGCAATCGGCCCAGAGATGGCGTGCGGTGTCTGAATCTAGAGATTGCAGAGAGCCTACCAGCAAGTTACAGAATAGTTGAGAATATTCTGGACTCATCTTTGGGTATATAAACGCATGGAGAGGCCTAGTGATGACAGTTTTAGTACAGTTCAGTTAGCAGAGTAGCTCAGTTCAGTGGCGAGAAGACAGTAAACAGTGATAAAGTAACTGAAGTATTGAATTATAGTACACAGTACAATATTAGTAAAGTAATTAATTGTTGCCGAAAATGAATACCACTACAGGATAACGTGGTTGGAGATTCTTAGGCTCAAAATGTTTCAATGCGCTCCCTAAACATAAAATCGCTGGCAAAAAACAAGTTTAAAATAGAATTTAAAAAATATGTAATGTTAGACAGACAAAAAATAACTGCTCAAATTGATTTGAAAAACCAAAACCTAATATGAGGGATTGCTTGCAGTAATAAATAAATGTTTGGTCCTAATATGAATTGGAAAATTTTATATATACTGCTACTAATTTATATACTGCTATTAATTTATATACTGCCATTAATTTTATTTCATTTTATTCTATTCTATTCTATTCTATTCTATTCTATTCTATTCTATTCTATTCTATTCTATTCAATCCAATCCAATCCAATCCAATCCAATCCAATCCAATCCAATCCAATCCAATCCAATCCAATCCAATCCAATCCAATCCAATCCAATCGTATTTAATTTCATTTCATTTCATTTCATTTCATTTCATTTCACTTCATTTCACTTCATTTCACTTCGTTTCACTTCGTTTCACTTCGTTTCACTTCGTTTCACTTCGTTTCACGTCGTTTCACTTCGTTTCACTTCGTTTCACTTCGTTTCACTTCGTTTCACTTCATTTCATTTCATTTCATTTCATTTCATTTTATTTTTTTAATAGTTCTCTTTCTATAGTTTTTAATATGTATCTCTTTTATTTTTTACACGCTGATAATGTTGTTTATTAATTTCTAAAGAATTTTATACCATTTATCTATATTATAGTTTTAGCTACTACATATAAGAAAACTTTCCTCGCTCATTTTTTGTTTGTTTTTGACTCAGACACGGTCAGATGATCTTACATCATCTTGTGACTGTATCCAGTTTATTTTACAAGTTATCAAAGTTTTATAAGTGTATCATGTATTTCTTTCTTTTTGTAAATAAACTTTATTATTATTATTATTATATAATAAGTACGTAAGTTATTAAATCAGTATTTAGTGTTACCCTGGTGTTATAATTTCCGAATCCACCATACAGGGTGGTTGAAACACGTAAAAATATGATCGAAACATAAACCAAGTTTAATCGAATGTAGAGCAACTAGTGTCGCTGGCTCCCGTACTATAAATGGTCTCAGGCGATATGTGGAATTTACAAACTAAAATAACAAATAAACCAATGCGTCAACAGGTCAACCAGTCAGACTGGTGGATAAAGGAATATCACATGAGGAAGGTATAATGATTTGATATCTCATTGTGTTTGTTTATATTTTGTTAACGAATTAATGCATCAATTTGGATACCAATTACTGCCTAATTGTGGTGGTTATAATGAAAAGTGACAGTTATATTATTCTTCTGGCTTATTTATATTTAATTATTGGTAAGTTTAGTTTTAATAGTTTTTAATAGTTTTATTGTTAGGGGTAATACGATAAGTGGTAGCTTATTATCAACATTTTTGAAATGTCAGGAATTTCAGGCCCAACGACGGAAATACAACGAGTGCGAACTACCTACGAGTTTTATTTTTCACAGATTGAGACTGAGATGAGTTAGCATTTCAAAAAAATTATCGAATCTTGAACGCACACGAATTATATTTTGAAAAAGAATATAAGTAGGTAAAGTCGGGCTCAGCGTTTATGGCGTGTGTACGGCTTGAGCTACGCCTTCCTTTAAGATTTGTTCTCACTCATACACATACAGGGTCATTCACGGAAAGCGGGTATTAGACGTTTCTTGGGATCTGTCGAGTTTAGAAATTTGAAAATTGATATGAGGAGGTTTTTAGATATGGCGGATCCAACGAAAATATTTTCATGCTTGTACTACTTCCGCTTATACCGGATGTAGCACATAACTTTGTTATTTTAAATGGAACACCCTGTATTTTATTGCATATTTCGATTCCTCATAAAATTTTAGCTTAGGTTTTATGGAGATTTTTGACGGTTCCCACCCTTCGGGAAAAAAAAATCAATATCTTCTATCATGTAGCCGATTAGGAAATTTTCTTTTCAAACTTTTACAAGTATCCTATGATCTAACTAAAAGTTCTCTTATGTTTTCACAATATCATACAGAGTATTTTATTTTCACAGTCGAACAGTTCAAACGTCAAAAAGTCATTTTTTTCAAATGGAACCCCCTGTATATTTTCACAGAATCTAATAGAGGATTGAATTCTGCATCGATTGATATTACCATTCCCTATACCTATCTCTCTTTGTTTTCTTATTATGGACCAATATTTGTAAAACGTATAAACAAAATCAGCACTGTTTGTTAGTAGGCACTACAAGTCACAACTCGGTTCTTTTTTTATCATAAACGAGAATAATCATGTAGATAATTGATAATCATTTGTTTTTGACAGCTTCAAAAACGAGAGATTAGATTTATAACAAATACTTTGGGACAAAAATTTACAAAATTAATGAACACTTCGAATATAAATATTTAATGCAGCAACTTGATAATAAACAAATGATTATCAATTATCTACATGATTATTCTCGTTTATGATAAAAAAGGAACCAAGTTATGACTTGTATTGCCTACTAACAAACAGTGCTAATTTTGTTTGTACGTTTAACAAATATTCGTCCATAATAAGAAAACAAAGAGAGATAGGTATAGGGAATGGTAACATCAATCGATGCAGAATTCAATCCTCTATTAGATTCTGTGAAGATATACAGGGGGTTCCATTTGAAAAAAATGACTTTTTGACGTTTAAACTAAAACAATGTTCGACTGTGAAAATAAAATACTCTGTATGATATTGTGAAAACATAAGAGAACTTTTAGTTAGGTCATAGGATACTTGTAAGAGTTTGAAAAGAAAATTTCCTAATCGGCTACATGATAGAAGATATTGATTTTTTTTCCGAAGGGCGGGAACCGTCAAAAATCTCCAAAAATATTAATTATCTCGAAAACCGGTATGTTTAAGAGTATATTATGGTACATAAACCTAAGCTAAAATTTTATGAGGAATCGAAATATGCAATAAAATACAGGGTGTTCCATTTAAAATAACAAAGTTAGGTGCTATATCCGGTATAAGCGGAAGTAGCATAAGCATGAAAATATTTTCGTTGGATCCGCCATATCCAAAAACCCCCTCATACCAATTTTCAAATTTCTAAACTCTACAGATCCCAAGAAACGTCTAATACCCGCTTTCCGTAAATGACCCTGTATCAAGCGGTAATTGTAAAGCTACCTACGATTTTCCGCTCTATAAAACTTCTACAATTATACGTTCATCTCTGTCATTCTCTCATGCGGTTAAAATTGATAATGGGGCAACGTTTGTGCGCACTCAATTATTTTCAACATAGCCGTGCGACAATATTTTGGATTTTAAATAAGTAATAGGTAACTAAATAATAAACTCTTGAATAACGGATTATTTTTTATTATTCCAGCTATATGTGTATTAAATATTGTCGTATTAAATTAAATGAAGCGTGAGTGTAATTAAACGTTTTTAATATATTCAAAATGTTTTAATTAACTTGATGTAGGTGTATCCTGGGAGTATTGGTCTTTATAATAAAATTAGCCTTTTCTTACATATTTCAATTTATTAAATTAAATATAAAAATATAATATTATTATATAACTTAAATATGTTTCATCTTTCCACCAAGTTTACTAAATATAGTATTTTTAAACCATAAAATTTCACACCACCCTTTAACAAAAACTTCAAATCTAATACACATCAATTAAGTCTTATCTACAAAGCACTATATTCAATGCAGACAGGGAATATTTAATTTCAGTTTTTAGTTGCTTTTAAACAAATATTACACACCTAAATGTAAATAGTTGTAGTGTCCAATTTAATAATATTAACTAATGTAAGTAATTTATATGTTTAAAAAATCACATTTAAAAAAATTGTCTTCACTTAATTATAGTTCTCTGACGATGGTTCAATAAACCGAAACGTATGTAAAAATTAATTTTATTTTAAAGACCGATAATCCCAGGATATACCTGCATCAAGTTAATTTGATATCAACGGTCAAGAAAATAAAGATAAAAAAATGTTTTAAAAACATTTTACAAAATATTTTCGAAATTGCTTTAATAGAACTAAATATTTTGAAAATGTCCATTCGTTTACCCACAAAATACTTGGATAATATTGTGATGACTTTTAATCATATTTAATTAAATATTGTAAAATACTAAAATGTTTTCAAAATGAAGGAGAGGAAGACTGAATGTTGTTTTTTTTATTTCAATAATAAATATTTATTATTTAATATTATATTTATTATTTAATAATATTTTTCTTTATTTACTTTACTAATCTTGAAAAATATTTCTTGGTTTTATTTTTTTTGAACGTAATATCAATTAAACCTCCGATTAAAGAACTTATATCTAGATACATAATGGCATGAATTTTATGATCCCGCAAGACTCCCAATCTAAGAAACTTCTTCCCATAAGTTGCTGATTGGCCCATCGGCGTATTCGCGGCCGCTCGTACACGGTCGGCTTCAGTTCGATTATCATAATATCAGTTTGACAGTTTTGACAGTATGCGTCATTAATGTTAATAAGTGTTTTTCGTGTTTTTTTATCAAAATGTGGTGAAGAAGTCTTTTTATTTTAAGTTGTGATTTGCCTAATACCTAAATAATATTCTCTGTTCATATTTAGACAGTTTAGTGCAACATGCAACAGTGCTGTGCCATTTGCAGAAATCGATCGTTTCATAAGTAAGTAGGTCATAATGGGTCATAATCGTAAGATGATGAGGTTCAGTTTATAGTTTTAATAATAATATTATAAATAATATCCTTCCAATGCATATTTCCCTTGAATAAAACATCTTTACCTATTGTATTTTTTCAATCTGCGTTAATATTCCTAGAAGATAACCAATAATTATCACATAAAATAGGTACAATATTTTACATTTTCCCTTCTACACATACCCGCCACTGTTGCCTATGGGATGTGATGTTCATCTATCCATTTTAATGGACATATAATGTGACTATGTTAGGAGCAAATAAGGTATATGAAGAAAAGGTAGCCATTATGTATCTAGATAGAAGTTCTTTAATCGGAGAATTAAACAGTAAAAAAAAGGCGAGAAATCGGTAAAAACACGATTTTTGGACAACTAAGAAGGTTTTAAATAAAAAATTAAGTTTATCACAACTAATAATTAGAGATTAGAGACATCAAATTCGTAATCAGCATACCCAAAAACCCCTTGTGCCTGATTTTCATGATTTTTTCTCGATTATAATTTTCGAGATAATTCATTTAACAACTAATTTTACAGTTTTTTGTTATTAATATATTTTATTAATTGATATTATTTTCAATTTTTGCATGTTTCTATTTTTAAGAAGAAATGTGTTTGACACAAATTACACTAGAATAATGATTTCGTAAAACAACCTAATTATATTCTCAAGAGAAATATAGGTAGTACGCTTATTATCGACAACTTTTTTGGATTTTTCCCGAATTTCAAACCTAAAGACGAAAATACGAATGCGAAGCACGAATTGTACTTTTTAAAGATTGAGAATAAGATGAGTTAACATTTTTTTTAAATGTCGATTCTTAGCGCATGACAAATTATATTTAAAAATGAACATGAACTTATCTCATAAAATTTCATTTTAGATACCATAGAGTTACAAAATGTACCGCTCACGAATATAAATGTTACACGATATAGACGTCAGGCTTCAAATGTTAATGGGTAAGTAAAATTTTTTTCCAACTTAAAATACACTAATTTTCAAACACTTATCAGCCGTTTCCACCGTATTGTTTAACAGAGGATTAGTCTTAAATCTCCGTTAAATTTAAAATTTGCTTTGCACCGTTCTGTAATCCTTGATTAAATTAGCTTAAACTTGCGTTAACTTAAACCCCCAAAATTGGTCGCTTAAAGGGAGATTAAATTTAATCGCAATTCCTGCGCAGTCGTCGATGTTGTGCATAACCTCAATTTTTATTATATTTTCATTTTTTATTTTTATTAACAAATATTTGCCTTTTCTTGAGACGTTACCACAGAAGACTATACCAGAAACGACTCTCTGGCCTTCCCGCCAATATTGAATTTTATGCGCATATGTCATATGTCGGTGGTATTATTGTCAACCTATAAATCCGCAGGTTTCTAAATTCACCGGTGGAGCGTACCGGTAAGCAATAACATTATATGATTGGCTATTTTGAAAACCAAAGCCAATTTTATCGACTCTTACCTGCTTGATTTACCCATTTACCCCAAATTTACCCCAATTTACCCCCCATCCTTCGTCGGAACAACATGAAAATATAATCTAGTTCCAGATCTCGTTAAAGTACATACGTGTACCAAATTTCAAGTCAATATCTTAAACGGTTCCAGAGTAAACGTGCGCAAAAAAAAGTTACAGACAGACAGACAGACCGACAGACAGACCGATAGACAGAAATTTTTTTCACTCAAACTTAAAATCTCGACGTTTCATGACATTTTAAGCCTATTTGAACAATAAAAATTTTTTAAAATATTTTTGTCGTCACTATACTTCCACTGGATGTGGCCACCCTTTAAATATTTTTTTCATGTTTTCCTTTTTCGACAGTTGTGTTAACTGCATGCTAAATGTTTTTGTGATCTGTCATTTTTTTTATTTCTCACTGGGATACCACCCTGTATTTTTTTTTTCATATTTTTCTTCTTTGACAGTTGTATTAACTGCATGCGAAATATTATCGACTCCCGGCACAGTTTTTAATTTTTTTTTGAGCAATCGCCCAGTATATTTTTTTACATTTTTCTTCTTTGACAGTTGTATTAACTGCATACGAAATATTATCGTCCTCAGTAGTAATTAAAAAAATTTATTTTGGGTGACCTGTATATTTTTTCTTTTCATATTTTTCTTCTTCGACAGTTTCGTTCATTATATGCAAAATGCTATCGTCCTCCGGCACATTAAGAAAAGAAATGTTGAGTGACCACTCTGTATATTTTTTTTCATAAATTTTTCTTCTTCGACAGTTGTGTCAACTGCATGAGAAATATTATCGTGCTCGGCCACATTTCTTAATTTTTGTTTGAGTAAGCACCCTGCATTTTTTGTTCATATTTTTCTTCCTTCACAGTTGTGTTAACTACATGCCAAATATTACTGTCTTCTATCACATTTTTTCCCTTAATTGTATTTTTCATGGGGTCCACCCTGTATATTTTTGAACGGAAGTATATCCCAGTTCTTTGTTGGTTGTAGCGCCAACTACCTACCAAATATTATTGTTCTGCGTCAAACGATTTTGTAGATATAGCGCCAACAAACAGACAAACAGACAGACTGACGGAATTAAACGGCTTTAGTTTTCGGAATCTACACACTCTGAAATCTAGGAGGGTAATTTTTTCACGATTACAATACTTTCCTTCGGTAAGCATAAGAAATAAGAAAATAAAGATAACGGTCTATATATTTTTCATCTTAGAAAAAAATTTCTAAATTGATTTTATTGTATACTTTTATTTGTATATACTTTTTTGCAATGTAGAAATAAAGACTATTATTATTATTATCTTTCTAAATTTGTGGTTAATTTTTTGTCATAAACAATTTGCAACAGCGAAGGAGTGTCACTATTGGAGAGTGAAGTTTCTAGAAAATTACATAATAAAAAAATTGGTGAAATTCATTCAAAACAAATTAAAATGAATACATCATATTAGAAATAAATTATTATGTAAAACAAATTTAAACATGAAGGATGGTATATTAAATCATTAAACAATCACAACTGCTACTACCTATCAGTTGCCATCGATGTCGTGTTTCGATATCATAGCCTAGTAAAAAACCGCTGCCCAAGGAATCACTACTTCCACATCCAGATTTTTTATCCAAGTCACTCACAAAAAAACAATTTTGTATGTGGAAATAATTGTTTATGGAATTTTAATAATATAATATTTGAAATCCCCTACCCCAAAAACCCATAAAACGATACTCCACATCGGTAGCAGGGTGGGGGTGGTGATAGGGGGTGGTAGTGGGGATGGATGAAGAAAAAAAACATTTTGAGGTTTCTGGTTCTTGTACACACATTAAATCACATTTTTTTTCATCCCCTTTAATAATGGGGTGGGGGGTGGTAATGGGGGTGGCTAATGCCAAAATTTTTTTGAGACCTTAGCTTCTCTTGTATATATTAAATACCGATTTTATGGACTCTTACCTGCTTGATTTACCTATTTTCCCCAAATTTACTCCAATTTACCCCCCAACCCTTCGACGGAACAAGATGAAAATATAATCTAGTTCTAGATCTCGTTAAAGTACATATGTGTACCAAATTTTAAGTCAATATCTCAAACGGTTCCAGAGTGCGCACAAAAAAAGTTACAGACAGACCGACAGACAGAAAATTTTTTTTCGCTCAAACTTAAATTCTCGACGTTTCGTGACATTCTAAGCCTATTTGACCAATAAAAATTTAAAAAAAATTTTTTGTCGTTACTATACTTCCACTGGATGTGGAAGTAATACTGACTGATCGAGCATTTATTTTTGTTTATTTATTTTTTTTAGATTTTTCTGCACCCTGCCTACCCATCCAGAAAATGGAAAATGGATAATTTTAAATGGGGAAGGTAATCCAGGTGAAACAATAAGTATAAACACTGTTTTAAAGTACGAATGTAACACAGGCTACAAGTTATCTTCTGGAAATCCGTACGTGATTTGTGACTCTAACTGGAATTCCCAAGAGAATGTACGAGAATGTGAGAGTAAGTAAAATTTATATTTAATTCATCAGTAATATCGCTTCAAAGCCGATTTTTTTAGTTTTTCTGTATTTGCTAATTTTTGTAAAAAAATCGACAAAATAACGGTATAATATTACAGAAATATTGTTAAGTATGACACATGAGTTTTTCTGGTATACTCGGCTACTGAGTGTGTGTCCCTTGTCTCCAAATGTGTAGCCCTCTCCCTCTCCTAAGTCACTACAGTAGTAGTGCATATACAGAGTGGCAGTGTGACAGAACAAAATGGAACAAACGTTTTTCGCTTTTTTGATAATTTTTTTAGAAAATAGTTGATTTTATTACCAAGGGGGACATTTTTATAGGATATTGTCGATTGCGCCAGTTCAACCCTCAAGCCAATATTCTTGGCTAAAGATGTCGGTCTCGGATGACTGGGGCCGGGCAGGACTATTGCCCTTTACCCCAATACATCGCTGTAGACCGGGGACCAGCCTCGTGCAGGGCGGGCGAGCTTACTTTACGTCGGCCCCACTCACAAATGTGAGCGGTGCAGACGATTTCGGCCCACCTCCCTGGGTCCTGGCACGTTGGACCTTGCTGGCTAAGGCCTCTTCTGGCGTTCTTCTGTCTTCGTCTTCTTTTCTTCGCCAGCTTGTTTGCCCCCCGGGGGGTAGTCATCGGTCTGTTGGGTGTTTTTGGGTTTGTGGCGGGAGTGACTGCCGGTACACAAGATGCCAAGAGGCATCTTGTCATCCGGATCATCGGTAGGGTAAGGATGAGCTGTGTAGCTCGAGGAAGGGCAGACCTAACTGCTTTGGTAGCATTTTTGGTCTGCCCGGAGCTAGGGGGACTACAGGTACTGGACGGTTGTTTGTCCGGTACCCGCAGGGTCTTGGGGCCTCAAGCGGTGGTAATTTTAAATGGGAAGGGGATCAAGTAGCACATCGCTTTGAAACTCGTTAAATTCTCTTTACAACTGTATCTCACTTTTAAAGTTGAATAGTTTCTGTTTTCGATATTCCCCACGCATTTTCTGAAAACTATTAGTTCAAATTTAAAAGTAAGATACCGTTATAAAAAGAATTTAACGGGTTTTAAAACGATTTGCTACCCTTGACCCCCATTTTAAATTTAAGAGTGGGTCCTATCATCGCTTAAGGGTTGAAGTAACTCGGTCGACAGTACCCAATAAAAGTATCCCAAATCGACGGGTTCGAGCATTTTTCGAAAAAATCCGAGCAGAGACTGACGTAATTTGACGTCGAAAAAATGACGTTTAAGTAACATCATATTGTGACAAAATTATGACGTTAATTTGACGTTACAAAAATGACGTCGCTGGGCTGTGCATAATGACAGAAAATACGTCTGTTTCGTTTTCGGTGGACCCCGTATGCAACAAACAGCTATCAAAATATAATTGATTCATAAATGGTAAAAACGATTGAAATATTATTATTTCTGCAACAACGTGTTGTTTTTCATTAGCCAACACAACCAGTTAAAAATGAATTTAAAACAAACAAATAATAGCATTGATTTATTATTGTTATTTAATTATGCAAAGCAACTAATTATGTTTTTATAAATTTTAAATTAATTCATTATTTGTTTTAAAACTAATTTTAATGAATCAGGTAGAATGTTTTCAAGTTTTTAATGATCTAAAAGGTTAAAGTTTAATTTTAGGATGGTTAATATTCTGTTTGAAGTGAACATAAAATATTTATGAATTATTTAATTTCTGGAGAATACTATTACTTCCACGTCCAGTGGAAGTATAGTAACGGCAAAAAAATTTTTAAAAAAATTATTGTTCAAATAAGCTGACATTCTATGTCATTGCATTGCTGCTCTAAAATCGTGTTTTTATAAATAAAAATGTTATAAAAATATGTTTCCTTCCAAATTTATGAATTGCAGGAAATAAAATATTTAGCGGAGATGTCATAAGTATCACAATATTTTACTATGGTGAAGAGCCCCTTATTTAACCACTAAGCTTCAGTTTAGTTTTTTCATTTCGAAAACAGTGTATCTGGCTGCATGGACTATGTCCTAATGCCAAAAAAAAAAAAAAATCATTTCGAAATTTAATTGCGCAGATTAATATACCAAAATGAAGAAGATAGTTCTCTCACTTTCAGGTATTTTTTAACAAAAATTATGAAACAAGCCCTAATTATTTCCTATTAGATTACGAATTTTTTTCTCAAAAACTGACTCACTCTGTAAATTGTTTCAATTTTAGAACTGTGCCCTCCAATGTACTCGAGCTCCACAACTATCCTCAAATGTGTAGACAAAAGAGGAATAGAAATAAAATGCCACGAGCCTACGGTAGGTACTTACCTCACATATGAGTGTGCCCAGTTCTACGAGACTCCATTTGGATATAAGAAGTCTCTACTCTGTGATGATGGCTCTTGGAACTATCCAAAACCAGTATGTCAACCAGGTGGGTTCTTCTTCATGTAATAAATGCTACCGAATAGTTAGTTTATATCAAATTGGTAAAAGATGAAATATGGACACTATATCATTGTCAAAATAATCTACCAAAATTTTTAATTAGCTTGTACCCGCGTCTGCGTCTACGCTTGCGTGAATCCCGCGGAATTTATTTATTTTTAGATAATAAGGTTCAATTAACCAAATTTTATTCTATAATTTTTTCAATCATTTTTCTCACCTTTTTTAGTACTCTCCTATTTAGCGTATACATAATAAAAGGAAATATCGTTCTGATTTTTAAGCTTAAACATCAGACTCGTTATCAGAGAATCTTGAAATCTCCATATACCAACTTCCATGTGAATCTGTTAAAATTTAACTACTCCGAAAGTACTTAAGGATAGGATTTTGTAAAGTGAGAGGGAAATATGCATTTATTTCCGATTTATTATAAATATTTAGAAAACCAAACATAGCATAATCTTACAACTGTTTTAGATACTTGCTATCAGGGGTGGACTGGCTGGGGAGCAGGGAGCCCCACCGGGCCTGGGCCTATTGGGCCTCAGACGCGTGCTGCTCGGGCCCTGCACAAGTAGCATTTTTCTTATGTTGTCCGTTCTTGCTTGTCAAAAAGATAATTTTTCCGATTTTCTCGACCCCGTTCACCAGTTTTCATTTTGAGGAAACATTTTTTTTTCCTATTTTCTCTCCGCCCCCGCTCATCGATTTTCATTTTCGAGGAAAAAAAAATAGGCCACCATATAGGAAACTTTCTTGGGCCCTTTAAAGCTATCCAGTACGCGCCTGTCGGGCCTCCGACCCCTGAAGTCCCACCAGGCCTTTCCCTTGCCAGTCCGCCCCTGGTTGCTATTGTTCTAACGAATACAACTATATATTTTTTTATTGTGAATTTCTGTTGTACTGCAATATTGTTAGTTTGTCTATGAAAATAGTTCCTAATTTCATTATTAGATGATAAAAACAGTTTATGATTGTATTCCTTAGAGCAAAACCTCCGATTAAAGAACTTATATCTAGATACATAATGGCATGAATTTTATGATCCCGAAAGACTCCCAATCTAAGGCACTTCTTCCCATAAGTTGCTGATTGGCCCATCGGCGTATTCGCGGCCGCTCGTACACGGTCGGCTTCAGTGCGATTATCATAATCTCAGTTTGACAGTTTTGACAGTATCCGTAATTAATGTTAATAAGTGTTTTTCGTGTTTTTCGATCAAAATGTGGTGAAGAAGTCTTTTTATTTTAAGTTGTGATTTGCCTAATACCTAAATAATATTCTCTGTTCATATTTAGACAGTTTAGTGACAATTTAGTGCAACATGCAACAGTGCTGTGCCATTTGCAGAAATCGATCGTTTCATAAGTAAGTAGGTCATAGTCGTAACATGATGAGGCTCAGTTTATAGTTTTAATAATAATATTATAAATAATATCCTTCCAATGCATATTTCCCTTGAATAAAACATCTTTACCTATTGTATTTTTTCAATCTGCGTTAATATTCCTAGAAGTTAACCAATAATTATCACATAAAAGAGGTTCAATATTGTACATTTTCCCTTCTACACATACCCGCCACTGTTGCCTATGGGATGTGATGTTCATCTATCCATTTTAATGGACATATAATGTGACTATGTTAAGAGCAAATAAGGTATATGAAGAAAAGGTAGCCATTACGTATCTAGATATAAGTTCTTTAATCGGAGACAAAGATCTTTTTAAAACATCTTTGATCGGAGAGCAAAACTGTTTTAAAGATTATACCATTTATGATTTTTTTAAATAGTTATAATAAGCCGAAATTAAACGCATTTTTCCCTCTCAATCCTATCCTTGAGGATAATATTAAACATTTATAATAAATAGAAAAAAAAAATCATATTTTCCTCTTACTCTGCAAAATTCTATCAAGGATATGATTTTGCAGAGTAAGAGGGAAATATGCGTTTATTTTCGATTTATTTTAAATATTTTAAAAAACCGAATATAGTAGTTTATCAATGAAAACAGTTTCTAATTTCATTCTTAGAGCATGGCACGGGTTAAATCCCATTTATATTTATATTAGAAAATTAATTAATTACTTAATCTCAACTATAGAAAACGTTAATTAATCTGGCACTACATAGATTTAAGAAATATTATACTTTTGTATTTACCTGGGTAGGTCCCAAGTTAAAACTTAAAATTGTAGCATAGTTTTGAAATAAAATCCAACATTAAAATATAACAAATATATTACATAAAATTGGTAGAGCAAAGAGATATACAGGGTGCGGGCAAATAACATGTGCTGACGATAATAATATTCTACAAACTATTTATACAAAATGTAACGTACACAGAGAGACTGGCTGACGTAAAAAGGTAATGGTACACTGTACTCTAAAAATGTAAAACAATAATGCTCGGCAAAAGGCAACAATACATCAAAACTACAAGGGATACTCTAAAAACAAAAGATAATTACCTGATTAGTTAGCCAACGTAATATTACCATAAGAAAAGATTAAATAAAACATTACTACTAAGCAACACGTAATTTTATATCAAAGAAATCAATCTTTAAACTTAAGTAAAGGTAACAACAAATGAAATGAAATTGTAGCATTACTTGAAGAGTATATTACAAAAATTTACAAATAAACAACATATTGTGTTTAACAACAAAGATAAAGCACTCGCGAAAACAATTTGTTTGTCTGTTCAAACAGGATGAACACGAAAATTACAACAACATTCCACAACGCTGTAAAATTAACCGAAAGTGCACAACACATGTTGAATGAAGTATAGCATCCACAGTTACAATATTCAGAGGAATGCAAGGGATACAGCCCTTCAACACGGCAAATCGCTTATAAGCACAACGGAGAAATATAAATGTTTTTGTACTTACAGAAACTGCTAAAAGCTGCCAGAGACACTACCTATACACTGGTTACAGAAACAAACTATAGGTTGTTATCAGGTGTAACTCGACCAAATTGTACATCTTTACCATTGCTAGACAAACTAAATTCTGTCACTATTTTTAAACTGCAATTAGAGCATCCATGACTACACTAACAAATTCTACATGTAATTTTGCACGACTTTACTAGACAAACTCTGGTGCTAAACTTCTCAAAACTAATTGGTAAAATTCGTCATAAGAGTTAATTCGATAACACACAAGTTGATGACTTCTAGGCCGAAGCTTATTAATTCTTCATTTTATATATCCCAGAGTGAGAGTAGGATTACAATCCCCTCATAATTCATTATTGTCGAGCCCCTTTTAGGGGCTCGACTCAATTTTCCCGAGGAACCGGGTATTTTCAAGGTAGGGCCACACACATACACAAATGAAAATATTTGTTAGTGAACGACAAATAAAATTTATTTAAAAACTGATACACACAAAAAAGGATTGTACTTACAAAAGTATTGTTCTTTGCACTTTCATAATGGACAGGTGGCTGGTGGCTGGACTTGTTTCACCCTTTCGGGATTTTTCTCTTCAATAACTCTCGCTAACCATCTCCTTCTGAAGCTAACGCAATAATGAATAATCTCTACTAATGTCTTTCATCAATACTTATTCGTGCTCTACCTTACTCAACAATATGCCAAGTTCATTGCTAGAGCGATGCCTCTATGGAAGAACACCAATAAATATGTGAAAGATTGTATAGACTAGTGATGGGATCACTTGAGTGAAAAATAACCGGTCATCCGGTTATTGAAATAACCTACATTACTCGGTTATTATCAACGAGTACTCGAGTAAAAAATAACCGAATGTTAAACAGTTTGAAATAGTTATATCATTCATCACTGCTCATCACTCTCACAAATAAATTAAATGTTGTATGTGTTTTTAAATAAATTTTATTTGTCGTTGACTAACAAATATTTTCATTTGTGTATGTGTGTGTGGCCCTACCTCTTTTTGTTGGAAATACCCGGTTCCTCGGGAAAATTGAGTCGAGCACCCAAGTAAAAGGGGCCGCCCCCAGAGGTTCGACATTATGTCATGTTTGTGCTCTCCTATTGCTCTCCTATTGGAAAAAGATGTCTAGCCTTGCGGTCTACAAAGCACGTTTCCCGCGCATTATTCTGGAGTGTCTAAAGAGCCTGGTAAACAAAATACCTTGAAGACAGTGACGACGTTAGGTATTTTTTTCGGCAAAAATATAAAATAATATAATTTAGTAAATTTTAATAGCTAAAAAGTGCTGCATGGTATTTAACTACATCCCAAATCTATGGTGAAAACTGTATATGGTTGAATTCCTTAGAGCAATGGGAAGTACCTACAACTATTTTAAAGATTATACAGTTTGATTTTTTAAATATTTAAAATAAACCGAAAATAAACGCATATTTCCCTCTTACTCTTCAAAATCCTATTCTTAACTACCAGTTTCAATGCAATTTCGACGAAATACAAATTTCGTATAATTTTCCTACAGTTCCACTTACACACTGGTCATAGGTCGATGAAAAAACTACAAAGTCTGTTAAGAATTTCAGATTTTTATTTCTAAAAGGAATCGCGAAATTGGATGGCACTAATCTCATTATCACCCGGTGTAGATGCTACGCCAAGTTCCATCTACTTGGGTATTGATGATTTTTTTTTTATTCTAACTAATCCATGATCTGTAGTTTACCAATATGACGATAATGGAAATGTGAAATTAAATAGACTCATAGTTTAAATTTCTCTTTTAATTCTAGTGTGCGGAAGAAAAATCAGTGATGATGTTAAACCACTAATTGCTGGCGGTAAAGTTGAGAAAGTTATAGAATACCCTTGGATCACAGCCCTTTATAGAAAAAGTAAGGATCAGTATGAAAATATCTGCGGCGGGTCCATAATAAGCCTAAGAGTAGTATTAACCGGTAAGGATGACAAGATTTTTTATTTTATTATCATATTCGTTATTCATGAAAGCCACTTGTTAAACCGCAAGAATACTATGAATGCGGGATAATAACTTCCGAACTATTTTTAATGTATTATCCAGAAATTTTTCATTACAATTAATCAATATGAAGGTGCATGGTGTTTTATTGAGACTTATTTAAAAAATAAAGTTCATGAAAATTCTATGGGAAAACAGATGCAAAATTTTGTTGTTTAGACAATAATTAACAACACAAATTTACAATACTCTTCCCAATGAACTTAAATTGTTAAACTCTGAAAACATATATAAGAAGCAAATAAAAAAATGGATAAACAACACACCAAGATTACAAATTCACCAATTAATAGACCAGAAAAATACTTACCACCTGTAACATTCAGTTATGTTTTCTGTTATGATCTTACGCCTTCCACTGTATTTTATCTACTATTTTCATTATTTATATTTATTTTAATTGAAATATAATCATTCATTACTAATGTCAACTCTTTCATAATATTAATTATGCAGTTTATACATATATATGTGTATATATATACATCCTTATTCTGTTTTAAATTATACACATATGCTACTCTATTTTCCATGTATATTTCATATATTTGCAACCTCTGTCATCTGAAATATGCGCACAAGTCTATGACTATTTTGCATACGTCATTTGTCTAACAGACATGCAGGTATGTGAAGTATATTTTTTACTTAATTTTAAGCTATTATCTTATGTGTATAGTGATGCTGATTACATAGTTTTTTTTACATAGTTTACATGTTTTTTTTACTTGGTTATTTTTGTCATATTTTCAGCTGTAATATTATTACTAATTAATTATCACACGTATATGAAATAATGTTATGTATATATAGTTAACCTGTTTCTACAGTATCAAGGTTGAGTCACATGCCCACCCCGATAGACAGACCCTTGACTGGGTCTAAATGGATTCTTCCCTTACATTTATTTACGCTTAAAAATTATTGCCATGTATTTTACCTATATCATGCATATTTTGTAAATAAATATTTTTATTATTATTATTATTATATATTATTATATTCATGTTTTAGCTGCCCATTGTGTTACAAATGGAGCAGGTGAGGTTCTGCCAAAGGAAAATTTTCAAGTTGTTGCAGGGAAATTATACAACAAACATAGGGACGCTCGGGATCCAGAGGCTCAGTATTTAGAGGTATATATTAAAGGAAGGATAGCGATATAAAAACCATTTGATAGACTTATTCATAGTATTTTATTTTGAAAATTTCAACAATTTGGTTTTTCAAAAAATTTTTGCTATTTTTCAAATCATATCTTGGAAACAGACAACCATATTGAATACTGTGGTCAACGGTCTGCAGAATTTGTATTCCAGGGCTCTGTGTTAGGTTCATAATTCTGGAATATTTTCATTAATGACTGCAGTAGATCTGAATGTCAATTCAAATTATAAACTGCCCTCGATAAAATCAATGAATGGTGTAATTTAAACAAATTACAGTTGAGTATAAGAATTCTGTGATCTCGGTGTAATATTTGACAGTAAACCAATTTTTAATTTTCCTATAAACACCACCACAAAAAAAGGCTTTAAAACACTGGGATTTATTAACGCACTGAAACTACTATATCAGTTTTTTGTTCGATCCAAATTGGAATATTTGTCAATTATTTGGTCTCCTTATTATAACATTCACATACAAAACATAGAGAGAATTCATACGCGTTTTCCAAAGACTTAAAGTCACAAAGAAGATGGTGTCTATCCTGATATTGGTTTTCCTCAAACTGTACTCTTAAACAGATTTTCACTTTCGAATCCAAGCGACCCCTAAAACAATCTACAATCTAATAATGATGCTTTACTGTAGTTACTTCGAATTGTGGTACATCCTAGTTACAAAGGAGAAAGCCGAAGATTCATTGCTGACTTAGCCATACTAGTGACCCAGAAATCGTTTGTTATGAACAATTTTGTGCTCCCTGTTTGCTTCAACGATGTAAATACTGTTCATCTTCATGCTGGAAACAAAGGAGTGGTAGGATTTTTTGCCACTTTGCTCGTTTAACACAATAACACACAGGTTTATATTCCTTCAGGTATCCGGTTGGGGAGTCAAAGAAGACGGCCTGCCATCCGACCAGCTGAGAACCCTAGAAATCCCCTACAAATACCCAGCCACTTGCGCCCAAGAACTACCCATGGAGTGGGCTGATAGATACAACATGTTAGACAAAATATGTGCCGGATTCTTCAACAAGAGTATGAGTGTATGTCAAGGTGACAGTGGTAACGGGCTAACTTTCAAAAATTCTGATAATAACAGATATTACATCCACGGTATCGTCAGCATCGGCCCCTCGGTTCATGGACAGTGCAATATCCAACAGAACTCTTTGTACACCAACGTGGCCTTTTACTATAACGATATTGATCGAGAAATAACGAAATACGATTCAGATGAATGTTTCCTACCGCCTTTTCCGGATAACGGAAAATGGGTTGTTGCAAATAAGGACAAGAAACCAGGAGACTCTGTTTCTGGAAATACTATTTTAGAAGTTACTTGTAATCAAGGGTTCAAGTTATCCTCTGAAGTTTCACAGATCGAGTGTACATCCGCATCTCAAATACCAACATGTCAGCGTAAGTATTTCATAAATCCAATAAATGCCGTTACATGACCAAAAGATAACTGGTAATAATAATATACAGATTGGTCTATCATAGTGCGAACATTGTGAAAGGCTCATATGCGCAAAAATCCAATACCAATTTATGCTTGCCGTTAAAGGCATAATTGCCATGCCGACTGTATGCTAAAGTCTGTAGGTTGACACTCGATAGAAAGATGGCATGAACTTAAGCTGGTTACTACGTAGTGTGTCATATCTCGAATCGAGTCCTTCCAGCGACTGAAAGTCAACTGGACATATTGGATCTATGCTCATGTTTGGATGGACCGATCTGTATCTATTATTTCATCAAGAGAAAGCTAAGAAGTATAATTTACTACTTATGCAAAACGAGCACGCGAGATCCGACCAACAAGTAAATATCTGTAGAAGCTAAAAATAATATACAGGCTGTTTTCATGACGGACTCTACATACTTCTAAGAATACTGGACCCTTGCTTATCCACGACGGGCTATAAAATTTTACAGCGGTTAATTACTGATATTCATGACCAACATTTTTTTTGCCATAACTTTCTTACTATTTATCAAAATTTGTTTTTTTATACAATTTGTGTATTTACTTACATACAGGGTGTATTAAATAGGTAGTGCGACGACAACCCTCACAGTGGCTTCATAAGTGCTTACTTTGTACATAATGTAATAGATGGCAGGACCAATAAGTTCTCTCATTACTTACGCATAGATAGATAATTTTACAGGTTCTGTGCATACGTGCATACAGTGTTGCATACATTCGCGGCCTTTTGTTTTTTGTTTAGTGAAACAAGAGTCCAGTGACATCTGACATTACGTAGCTGAATTAAAACATTGAAAGAATATATGCAACACTACATGCAGCATTGCACGTGTCGCCACAGCTAACCTCAAAAATATATATTTCTTAAGATTTACAAGTATTACACGGCTGTTATTAAAATTTCTGCCTGGTTCCTGTACTTTCAACCAAAATCAAGTTCAGCATAATGTGTAGGAAGTTTTAAATAGTTTGTCACAATAAAATAAGACACTTTTTGCAGGTTAGGAATCTAACCTATAATTAGCAGTCTATTTTTATTAATCAACAATATTGAAAAATTATTTGCGTGAATTTTTTTAAATATTTGCTTGGAGCCAGTATGACTGCAAGCTAAAAATGCCTAAAACACTAAAAATGAGAATAAACGAAAAAACCTTAAAATTTGAGGTTATTTTAGTTATACGATGCACATGCCCAGGTAATTGTAGGACCTTATTGGTCACGCCATCTACTTAAGTAAATAGAAACCATGTATGTTAACACTGTACAGAAACACTGTATGTTATTTTTCTAGGTTTTGAGACTGTACCACACGCGTTTTGTTAAAAGAATTAATTTGATGTTCTAACATGAGAAAACTTAAGATATTTATTAATTAGAATATTTAACTATTCTTAATTAAACACACATCTTTCTAAATTTTTCCTTTTTGTATTGCCTGATGTTTGTTTTTTAAGATTTCATGATTCGGACAGAGCTGACTGTGCGGCTTTGACTGCTGGTATTTATATTAAAAGTTACTAATTCTGGAATTTTCATGATATGCAATTGGATATACTGAAAAATTCTCAAATAGTTTTCGCAAGATAGCAAAATGAGGTAGTCGTTTATATTAAACGGGTCGAAAAGAAGCCCAAACGAATAAGGGGAAATTTTCTAATTTACTTTAAAATTGGAAATAAAACAGTTGACAAAAGGTCCTTCGACGAAAGGTCCTTTACTTTAAAATTGGAAGTAAAAACAGTTGACAAAAGGTCCTTCGACAGTCTACTGTCTGTATTTTATTATATTTATATACTATATAGTCTTTTCACAGATTTTATTTTCACTGTGACAACGATTCAGAACTAATTTGATAAGTCATGTCAATTATGCTATCCATGTACACAAAATTCAGATTTTCTTCAGCCTACACTTATTCGAATGAAAACTGAACGAATTATAGTCAAATAACAAATCTATCTATTAATGTATTTTCAGCATTATCGTGTCCATCGTTGAAGTTTCCTCCAGCAACAGACTTTAGCTGCAAGAACAAAGCTGGTCAAACAATTAGCTGTACCAATGCTACCCAATATGCAACTTTAACATTTAGATGCCCCGAAAACTACGAGATTCTTGAAGGAACAAAAAACACCAGAGTATGCATGAACGGTTCATGGGGCACACCTGCACCGGAATGTGTGCCGAAAACAACAAGTACTACTGTAGTACCTAGACTTTCGGAAAATTTTCCAACAAAAGTAATATGTAGCTATGCAAGTTGGCAATCACACAAAGACGTCAATCCTGAAAATTTGGATGCCACTTTGTGTACTCACGTAATTTACGCCTTCATTGGACTTTGGCCCGATGGAAAGCTGCGGGTGCAAGACGAGTCCTTAGACTTAAATAAACACAAAAGGGGTAAGCCATATTTTTGTTAAAACAATAAAAAAGCCCCGAAAAAAATTATCCAGCAATTCATCTAACATCGAATTAATAAATCCTGTAATTTACCCAACAAATCCAAACATCGCACCCAAAAGAGTATTCTCTCATCTTATTGCGTGATTAACAATAATATAAAATACATTCACAATCATTTATTTATTGCTATTATTCCTTTTTTTGTAAAAATAAACTTAAGGTGTATTATATTTGTTTTAGATTAGTAAGTATTGCAAATACAATGTAATGTACGCAGGCTGGAAGGAAGACATAGGTCATTAACCAACTGAAATTTCCAATAATGCTTCGTACTACTACTATTAATAAAATGGGCGACAAATCTGATATTTCAAACTTTCTTCCCGTTATCTTATGCAATTTATTTCTGAATTTATTGACTAACAACTCCTATATGCTGCTTAAAAAACTAAATCATCCCGGACTTTCTGAACACTTGATAACACTATTCAGATCTTACCTGTCAAACAGAGTTCAATATGTTACCTTCAATGGATTCAAGTCCGTCAAATATGTTGCTACCTCGGGAGTACCACAAGGGCCGGTTCATGGACCACTGTTTGCCAGTATATCTATCAATGACATAGCAAACGGCTCAAAGGACAAGGTTAATTACTTAATATAAGCTGATGATTTGAAGCTTTTTTCTAAAATTTATACCACTGATGATTGTCTTCACTTGCAGGAAAAATTAAACAAAGTTAGTAATCGGTGTACTATAAATATAAATCTGCAGAGATGTAATGTTATGTCTTTTACACGTTAAGTCCATTCCTATGTCCTACAATTCTAACAGATAATTATTACTTTACCTGCCCGAAACACTACGTAATTTAAACATTATCTTTGACAAACCTCTCTCTTTCAATATACATATTAACATCATAGTTTCAAAGCCAGAAAGACTTATGAGTTCATAGTTAAAAATTCCCGTGGCTTTTCAAGCCCATATACACTTAAGATGCTCTATTTTTTGATATGTGGAATTTGCGTTTATTAAATGTTTGTATAGTCCCGGTAATTTCTTGAAATTTTCAGGTTTGTACTACAGGGTAACTGATATGAAAAAAAGAAATGAGAATTTAAAAGTACTACTAAGTGTAGGAGGATCAGGTGCGAGTAACGCCTCACTTTTTTCTTCTATGGCAGCTGATCCAGAAAAAAGGACCGCATTTATAAATAGTGCCAAGCAATTCCTTGAAACCTATAATTTTGACGGTTTGGACATCGAATGGCATGTTCCAGAGATTGGTGATAAGGTAATAGTTGTATTATAGCCCAGGCATATTAGTTTTTTACTTCAAAAAGTGTTCTAAATAACACACACAAATTCCCTGGCTTCCCATGTGAGGAGTAGCTTATTTCCTGGCTGAAAACGACCTGATAATGATTGAGAAATTCTGAAATTGGCTATTTTCATGTCATTTTCATCATTAAATTCTTTATTTGTACCAATGTATATATTTATTTTTATAATTCACAGACGATATCTCTATAAATACAAAATGACGTAAACAATAATTCTTTGCTGAATATTACTTAAGTTCCACTACAATAATGGTCTCAAACAGAATGTACATGACTCGATATTTTTATAAACATCCACCTACCGTCATGCATATTTTATTTTTCTTTCTATACTAATTTTGAGTGGCAGGTAGTAGAAATTTAACACGTTTTACAGAATATAATTTTCTTCAGTAGTTCACAAGAAAAACTCATTTCATAAAAGATCACCCTGTACTTTTAAGAATTCTTAAAAAATCCATTAATTTCTTCTCAAATATCAATTTGCAAGCCAATTCGCAAATTATTGGATCATTTTCAGCAAAGAAATGTGATATGTGCCCTTCTTGCACAGAAAAAACGATGTGAACACAGGAAGTTAAGGGACTTTTAGTAAGTTGTTCAATATACTTAATTAAGTCTATTTGGAAAATTTTTATTTGCATTTGTATTATTTTTCTCGAGCTTTTAATGTCATTTTATCTAATATTCCTGGATTAGTAAGGTTGGTGTAGATATGATAAATTTTGTTATTTTCTTACAGACAAACTACATAACATTACTTAGAGAAGTAAATCAAGCACTTAAGCAACGTGGGTGGCTTCTTACCGCTAGTGTCCGATCTGATCCATCATCTACAGGATATGATGGCACAAAAATGAACGAGTAAGTAACTAATGAAAAATATAAACAACATAAATAAGAAAAAATACGTATATAGCAATTATTACTAAAAAGTTTTCTTACTTTCAATTTTTCAAAAAATTGCCAAGAATATATAAATATACTACAGAATGTATGTTATTTCAATAATCTAGCGAAGCGTACAGTGTTTAACGTGATCAGCTCCTGAAGGATTAAGTAAAAATGAATATCTATAAAAAGGTTCATTGGTCCCTTGAGGGTTTTCCTAGCCTTATCAACTAATACGCAAAAAAGAAGTAGTTTTGGCAGACGCCTAAATAACCAACACGCTTTCTAGCTAGGTACGAAGTTGGTATTATCGAAAATTCATTAAATCTAATATGCAGATGACATCAACTTGGTAAAATACGCGTCTATTGCACTTTACTTAGCGTGGCAATGTATGTGAAAACCATTTCCAATCGTACTTTACCGTTTCCAATCGTACTTTAAGTTCAGGGTGACCATACGTACGGAATTTCGCTGTATTTTCCGGAATTTTAATGGCATGTACAGCATGCTTGGCGGTACAGCAAAACGACCAGCATTACGTTTGCCTGAAATCATATCATTTTTAATTTGGAAAGTTTGTTTCTCTGAAAAATGGTATTTTGTTTTGGGGTGCATTGAACTTTGTCATTGGATAATCGGCCAATTAGGGGTGTCTCAGAGTATCGGATGAATGCTAAAAGTGTGGAGCTGTGCGTTAATAGGTTTCGTATATACGGTTATTGGTAGTGTGGAGATTGCGCCTTGTTTCGTGTAATTTTCTGAATAGGGCAAACCTGCCCTGACTCGAATTCTTGAGGCAGAAGGAGACTTGGAGCGATGATTGAGCTGTAAAGATAGAATAAATTGGTGATCGCGGCAGGTTTTCAGGAATGTATATAGGGTCACATAGGAATCTGGTTTTAAGGAAGAGTATACAATGCGATTTAGTCAGAATTTCCTTCCATTGAGGAAAAGGAAATATTTCGAGAGATTTCCGCAATTGTCATTATGAAAATTACTAGTCTCACTGGTTGAGCTGCGTTGAAGTATCGAATTTGCGGTTCCTGCTTTGGAATACTTTTCAGAAGAAAAAAGCATGATGGACCGTCCACGGATCCCCTCCCATCTCTTCTTTGCACACAATGCCGCTACTATAAATAACTCATCATTTCGCTACACAATGATTGGCATACAAAAAAAGGCCCCATTTCACTCCACAATCCAAGTGTACAGCATTCAAACTGCAAATATCTGGTCATTTTATTTAAGTTATACGTAATACTTTGTTAGAAAAGCTCTTTTATTTTTTATTTAACACATGAAACGATTGAAACGACCGTTTGTTATTCAATATTATTAGAGAAATCACATATTTGATGTTTCGCAGAATTTTAGACTGGATTAACGTGAAGACCTACGACATGTACGGAGAATGGAGCAAATATACTGGTCAAAATTCAGCCCTCTATCCTTCATCCCTCGAATATGATTGGGAAAAGCAACACCTTAACATAGACGCAGCTGCCAAAAATTGGATACAGGCTGGAATAACGAAAAATAAGCTTGCTCCTAGTATTGCATTTTATGGAAGGTCGTTCACTCTTCAAGATAAATCTGACAATGGAATTCATGCAGCTATTTCGGGTGCTGGCCCTGGGGAAGGTGGAGGTTTTCTTAGATACTCTGAGGTACATTAAAATCCTTTTTCTAGAATTATTATAGGTAATACATTCCTTAAAAATATATTTTTCAAAAATATTCGCTGTTAAATAAGACTTATTAAAATTAAAATTGTAACGGATGTGGTTTATTATTATTATTATTATTATTATAATAATAATAATAATAATAATAATAATAATAATAATAATAATAATAATAATAATAATAATAATAATAATAATAATAATAATAATAATAATAATAATAATAATAATAATAATAATAATAATAATAATAATAATAATAATAATAATAATAATAATAATAATAATAATAATAATAATAATAATAATAATAATAATAATAATAATAATAATAATAATAATAATAATAATAATAATAATAATAATAATAATAATAATAATAATAATAATAATAATAATAATAATAATAATAATAATAATAATAATAATAATAATAATAATAATAATAATAATAATAATAATAATAATAATAATAATAATAATAATAATAATAATAATAATAATAATAATAATAATAATAATAATAATAATAATAATAATAATAATAATAATAATAATAATAATAATAATAATAATAATAATAATAATAATAATAATAATAATAATAATAATAATAATAATAATAATAATAATAATAATAATAATAATAATAATAATAATAATAATAATAATAATAATAATAATAATAATAATAATAATAATAATAATAATAATAATAATAATAATAATAATAATAATAATAATAATAATAATAATAATAATAATAATAATAATAATAATAATAATAATAATAATAATAATAATAATAATAATAATAATAATAATAATAATAATAATAATAATAATAATAATAATAATAATAATAATAATAATAATAATAATACCAGTAGTCACTCACCCCACGGGCGTGGGGAGTGGCTACCGGTACTACCAGCTCCCCTCTGTGAGGGTCGGAGCCACAGAGAAGGGTGACTGGTTTTTAGCTAGCTAAAAAAAAAAAAAAATAATAATAATAATAATAATAATAATAATAATAATAATAATAATAATAATAGTAAGATCTTTCCTGAGAGGCACATCTGAGGCGAATTGAAGCTTGGTCTTTGACCCGCTGCATTCGTCCTATTACCCAAAGAACGGAGTAAAAAAAAAAAAAAAATAATAATAATAATAATAATAATATTTATTTATGTATCAATATTTATTTATGTATCAAAATCTTTGCGTATATTACAGATCTGCCAAAAATATAAGAACTGGACGAGAGTGTGGGATCCTGAACAAAGAAATCCTTACAAGTATAATGAAAATAAATGGTTTGGCTATGATGATAAAGAATCTGTATGGATAAAGGTAAATATTATAATACCTCCTTTATTTTTCTATGCCGCGAGTTGATATCCTATCTTTCTGAAATCTGTTCTCATCATGTTATTTTTACCCATGCACTTTATTTTATTATGTAATGTCAAGATTCTTTGGATTAGGGAAAAATGACATCAAAGTTAATGTGACCTATTCAGGGAGCGAGCTGTCATTTTCAAAATCCCAAGAAATCAAATCATCATTATAATTTTTTATTGATTAGGATTTTGTGAAGTGTGTTCTTTTTTGTAATAAAATAGTTTTTTTCATAATTGCAGGCTGCCTATATAAAAAATGAGGGATATTTTGGAGTCAACGTTTGGCCAGTGGATGGTGACGACGTTCATGGGAAGTGCGGTGTCAAACAAATTTTATTAAAAGAAGTTCGTAGTGGGCTGAGCAACAATTGAAATAATTGTGGTGCTGAAACATTATAATTTATGAACGTCTGAGTGTGTTCTTAATGTATATTTTTTTTATTTACTTTCATAATTTTTCACAATAAATCTAAGAGTTAATATGTCTTTGATATAACTAATAAATCAGCGCTCAGATCCCAAGCAGCACTTTTAGTATAATATGTGCAATTGTGCAATAACAAAAAATGGCAATTTTGTAGTGGCATATATGTATTTGTCACTTTAATGTCCCTTTGTTTGTATAAGTAATATTATTTTTACTCCAAATATCACTAATAAGTTTCACAACTTTAACCTTTAACGTTCCAGAATATTTCTCAATAGTGTCACAGGAATTTTAAATGGAACACTTTCATTTATCATTATTTTTGAGCGATCATTTAGTAACGCTGTAAGGTCGGCATTACTACCAATTCACTTTAAAGTTGAGAAAGCTTATGTGTGACGTCACATAATTATGCAACCTCTACATACTACTTTCGTGACACATGGGTTGCGTGCCAAGTACACTAGAACTTGACCCTTAACGCATATGTTTATAAGGCGACATTTTCGAGGATAGAAACATAGCGTAGAATTTTATTTTATTTCTCCCTTGGAAGAAATGTTTAAGAACTTTCAGTTACCATTTATCATGCACAAGATATAGGAAAATATACAAACGTATAAAGAATTACAAAAACTGTATTATGAAACTAAAATAAAGTTTTTACAAATCAAACGTGGATATATACATTTTAACGTATTTCTTAAATGTGAAATAGGTATTAGAAGTCCTTAAATATTTATTAGACGGGAGAAATAAAATAAAATTCTAGGCTCTGTTTCTATTCTCGAAAATGTCGCCTTATAAACGTATGCATTAAGGGTCAAAGTTCCAGTGTGCTTGGCAGGGAACCCGTGTCTCATGACAGTAGTATACAGAGGTTGCCTAATTCGTAACGTCACAACTAATTGAGTCCATTTGGGCAACAAGTAATAAACATACAAAGAAATACAAGTGGTATAAAATAGTATGTATCATAAGTGATTGTGACTAGTACTAGAGACATCATTGAGTCTGTTTGTCAATTTATATTGAAACTATCGGAAGGAATCACCAAATACGTCAGAAAATTCCTGAAAATTATTATAATTGCTCAACATTGTAAATATAGGATATCTGACTTCATATTTTTTTTGCCGAAGGATGATAAAATGTTTTATACGACCTTGTTTTAATATTAGGAACACCAATGCAAATTTCACCAATGTAATCCCAGTAAACACACTCTGCCACATCCACATTATAGCCACTCACATTTTAGTGGATTTTGTAAATGGCAAAGTATCACATCACCGTGATGACACTCTTTGGACCGTTTCAGAACGTTCACATTATAACCACTCCCATGTCGGTGGAGATTGGGATGTCCACAATCACCACATCATTTTAATGATACATTTTAAAACGTGGATGTAACTAACTGAGCCACCACTCACTTTAGTATCACCATTTCTTACTAAATAGCGACCACCGCCGGCAGCGCCACTAGTTTAGTACTACTACTGGAATGTCTTTGTTCTGCTCTCCAGTCATCTGTCATCTCCAGTTTACACTTGTCTGTGTTGTATTAACGACGTTGACGTCAATAAACTTTAGTTTTAATGTTTTTGGTTTTTGTTTGGTAAATATCAACACATTTTTACGTAAAGGTAAGTACCTACTTGTATTAGCTACATTGTTACTATGAAATTTTATATTCTTATTTTATACCTTGCCTGTAATTTTCATGTTTGATGACATATCGAATGACATCATTAAAATTCAAGGAAAAAAACTAATTTATCATTTATCAACATAATATATTGGTTAACACTGGTTATTTATTTTTCAATTACAGAATACTTTCGAATTCATAATTTAGTTTTTGTACCACATTAAGTATACCAATAGGTACAGAGTTTGTCTCCATGTCATCCATGCGGCGTGCCCCATTTGATATTCGACGAGATTATTAGGTACCTTCTGTGTGCTATCAATTAATTGGTAAAATATAGGTACACTTTTATATTTAAATTTCATTATATTTATAAAAACTGTATAAAAGAGAGATAAATAAAATATAAATATATAGAGAGCATATTTAGGTTATTTTTGATTTAAATACCTACTGATAATTGTTTTCTTACCAATTGACGACAAAATGCAGTCATATTGTATGATATTTGCTTTAATTATTACCCATCATTTTATTTTGATCTAGTATATTATTTTAGTACCCGAATCCGAGGATTGTCTAATTATATCTATAGTATAAATACCCCAGTCAAATTAGAACAAATTTCGACGTTTGACGAAAAAAAACTGATAAAGTGTTTAAATTTGGCAAATATGTTCATTTAGGCTTACCTACTATTAAACATACTAAAAGTCCCCAGCCCAAACTGTTGCGCTTGAGCCACCATCTTGGAGAAATGGCGGTCGGATTCAGTTTACTGCTTATATCTTTCTAACCATTAGCGATATCGAAATTATGTTTATATACAAAATAAAGCTTATAAAATTCTGGGAAAAAAGTGTTATATGCATTTCATCGACACGTTTCAACAATTGCGAATATCACTCGTATATAATAAAAATATATCATTGTATTATCATAAAATAAGGGACAACTTTCAAAATGTCTTTTCTGTCAGTCCGTTCGTCTGTCCGTCTGCCTCTCCGTCCGTCATGTCTCTTGTAAGCTAAATAACTTAAAAAAGAAAAGTCTGATTTTATTGAAATTTGGACAATAAATTAGTGTTAGCTATAAGAAGAAACCCAGCGTTTAAAAAAAAATTGATCAGTAAGTATGTTATGATTGTAGGTTTAAGTGACATACTTGCAATTTTAATGATCTCCCGATGATACCATCTTGATTGTCGAAACGTTGGTCAGTATACTGTGCAGTATCTCTGTATTTTTAGCATATTATCAAAGGTGTTACAACACTCTTCACATGCCTTTTTTTATTTACTAATCGATTTTTTTCAAAATCAATAGAGTTCTTCCTTTAGTTAACACTAACTTACTGTTCAAATTTCAATAAAATTGGACTCCTCTCTTTTAAATTATCATACTCACAGAAAGTGTCGTACAGATGGACAAACTGACAGACTGACAAACAGATATTCGACGGATATTTTAAAGTTATTGGGAATTCTAGAATTAACATAATAATATGAATTTTTTTTTAAGAGTGATTTCCGGTTTAGAAATGTGTTGATCAAATGTAATTTCCTATTTCAGAAGATGATAATAATAGATACGGGAAAATATTATATAACATTTTTTGTAGAGAATTTTATAAGCTTTACTTTTTATTGGAGACTTAATTTCGATATCTCTAATGGTTAGCGAGATATAAGAAAAAAACTTAATCTGAGCACCATTTTTTCAAGATGGCGGCGCAAGCGTAAGAGATAGAGTTGACGACTTTAAGTATGTTTAAACAGTGGGCCTTAATGAACATCTCTGCCAAGTTTCAAAACTTTAGGTAGGTATCAGTTTTTTTTTCCTCTAATCCTCCCTATTTAATTGGAATAATTTAGGTACTTATACATTTTTTTCTATTTTAGAATGTTATAATAGACAATTAAAACTACCTTCGTTCATGGGGCTTCTGGCAGTGGCAGTATAATGAGAGAAAAGATGGTAAGTTTATATAAGTTTTAAAATCTTAGACATTTTGCATTTGAATTTTGTGCAAATTGCTGTTTTTACCAATTTTTTCTGTAGCTATAATAAGGCTCTATAAAAAAATATATTCTTTATTGTTTCATATTGAAATACTCGTTTCGGTAATGAGAAACTTCACCTTCAGTTTTTTTTTGCTTAATTTTTAATTTAGTGTATACTTAGTGTCTTATTTTAAGTCTCATCTAAACTTTATTATTTTGCTAGAGATAGAATTCAAATGGTGTCCACGAATCAAGAGTGATACAAAGTTCAAATAATTTTAGAACCGTATTCTGCATGCCCTGTTAGAATCAAATTCTGAATTCGTATCTTTATTGCTAATTCATGTTTTACAAAATAGTAGTTTATTTTCAATCGTCATCCTTTTTTTTATATTTTCAATAGTGTCAATGAAGTTGTTCTAAAGATGTAAGCTATTAAAATTAAATTTAATTACTTCCACATCCAGTGGAAGTATGGTAATGACAAAAAATTTTTGAAAATTTTTATTGTTCAGATAGGCTTAGAATGTCATGAAACGTCGAGATTTTAAATTTGAGCAAAAAAATTTCTGTCTGTCGGTCTGTAACTTTTTTTGTGCCCACGTTTACTCTGGAATCGTTTAAGATATTGACTTGAAATTTGGTACACGTATGTACTTTAACAGGATCTGGAACTAGATTATATTTTCATCTTATTCCGTCGAAGGGTTGGGGGGTAAGATGTGGTAAATAGGAGGTAAATCGGTAAATCAAGCAGGTAAGAGTCCATAAAATTGGTATTTAGTGATACAAGAGAAGCTAAGGTTTAAAAAAATTTTTTGGCATTAGCCACCCCCATTAGCACCCGTACCCCATTATTAAAGGAGATGAAAATAAAATTGTGATTTAGTGTGTGTACAAGAATCAAAAGTCTCAAAATATTCTTACTCTCATCCACCTCCACTACTAACCCCCTATCACCACCCCCACCCCACTACCCTGTGGGATATCGTTTTATGGGTTTTTGGGGTAGACCATTTCGAATGTTATATTATTAAAGTTCTATAAACAATTATTTCCACATACAAAATTTTTTCGTTATGAGAGACTTGGATAGAAAATCTGGATGCGGAAGTAGTGATTCCTTGGGCAGCGGTTTTTTACTTTAATAACAAAACGAGTGTGTGGTTGAACTCGAAATTACCACTACCAACACTCAACTTTTAACATTATTTTTACTGACATAAATGATACCAAATCTTATTAAACATTTTAAAACTGTGATAATTAATTTTTTATAAATTTTTAGATGTGGTATGAAAAATAGTTCCAGCCACAGCAGACTTTGACTATGAGATAATTGTGACACTTAATCCGTTATAGGGATCAAAGAAGATCAAGAAAGAAATAGCTAGGTGAATTTATATTATAAGGCATACCTGTAATCATTCATATCTTGAATATATATAGTTTCGGAAATGTTTGTTTCATTGATCACTTCAAATTTATTTAATACTTTTTATATTTTTAAATCAGATTTCTATTATTTTACTTAAAGACATTTTCTGAGACCCCACTTTAGTGAGTAATATATGTGCTATAAAATATCTAGGGATATGTGAAAGATTTATAAGCAAACATCAAACGATTATGTATGAACTGCCTTTTTATATATTTTCCGAAATCTCAAGAAAAATTTAAGAAAAGGTAAGTAAAGCGAATGTGAAATATACTTTTTTGTGTAAAATTTCAGCAATATCAGGCTACTTTGATGAAATGTTTTGTCTGAAGTAAGCCATTAAAATAAAAATGAATTGTGAATAAATTATGTTGCTTTATAATGTATATTATAACAACTTGAATGTTACCGCTGAGTTAATTTTAATATAAATGAAAAGAATCTATTTTGCAACAAATAAATCTTCTTTTATATTACGAAAAAAATAACTCAATGAAATAACGGTGAAAGATTTATATTTATACCCGGCAATATAAAATGATTAATTTTGAATAAATTATGTTTCCTCATTGAATTTTTTATTGTTTTTAATCGAAAAAAATTATTTCATCAAAGTGGGCTCACGTTTTATACTTAGTGTATGATTTTACATTCTGAACAACTTTTCTCTTTATTTTCTTCATTTAGAAAAATAAAGGTGTACTTATTTCTTAAATATTTGTTTACAAATCTCCCTGTATATCTAAAATTATATTATCATATACAGCTAATTATATATGTAACTATATTATGCAACGAGAATAATTTTAGGTATGCAGGAGGATTTTGAAACAAATATTTAAGAAATAATATAAGTTCACCTTTATTTTTTAAAATGAGAAAAGTTTTTCAGAATGTAAAATCACACACAAGGTATAAAATGTCAGCCGACTTTAATAAAATAATTTTTTTCGATAAAAAAAACAAAAAATTCAATGAGGAAACATAATTTATTCAAAAATTCATCATTTTTTCGAGCCGGATATAAAATATTAATCTTTAATCAGTGATTTTTAAGTTTCAATGGAGCTATTTTTTCGTAATATAAAAGTAGATTTATTTGTTGCAATATAGATCCTTTTTATTTATTTTAAAAGTAATTGGGCGGTAACATTCAAGTTATTATAATATATATTTTTTGTACACAATATGATCATATCTATATCACAAATGAGTGGTACTGATGTGGCTGAAAAGTGGAAAATAAGTAAGTCACTTTTGACGACGTGGCTGAGTGCGGCCGTTTAGCGTCACTGTGACGGCATTTCCACGTGGTTGCAAACAAGAATGACGACGTCACTGTTGCAAAAATCACATCATTATGATGTTAAAATGATGTGGTTTGATTTGCTGGGATAGTTCAATGAAAAAACCAGACTTAAATGGCCTGAGGCGATACCGGAATTTAAATTTATATTTAGAACCAGTGGCGAAACTACATGGGGCGTAAGGGGTGCGGCGCACGCGGGCCTCAGAACTTAGATAGCTTCACAAGGCTTCTAGGAGCTATACATTGAAAAAAAAAGTTTTTTATTTTCTGTAAAATAAACTGAATTATTTTATTTTAACGAAACTTATTTGTTTTATAAAGTTTAGGAGGGGCAACCACTGAACTCTACTATATAAATGGAAGGCCAGTATAGGTACATGCGCGTGAACAAAATACAGTAATTGCGGATTCAGAAAGTGTAGCCATGCGTCGACGCAGTAGAGAAATTGATGTCTGTGCTTGAACCAAACGAGGAGGTGTCTACGAGGAGTTATGCGCTGACGCAATTCTGTGTTTAATGTGTTTCCCATAGATTCCGTAGCGTCAGTCTTGATTAGATGAAATTTTCAGAGTTGGTGTCACTCATTTTATACTCTGTTTATTTGTCACTTGTGTAAAGTTGTTATAAATTGATTATTTTATGTAATATTTTGTGACTGTTATAAACAGTTAATTGAGACAATATGGTGCAATCTTGAATAGTACTGTGTTGCAAGAATCGGGGCAAAGTCCCGGGTTTTAAGCAGTTGCAGTAACAATAAAACCGGCTCTGGCGTATTTTGTAGTGCGATTGCGCCCCTCTTTACGGTCGCCATACTTGCGCGAGGTTCAATTTCACGTAAAAATTGGTGTGGATATTGACCTTCCATTTATATAGTAGAGTTCAGTGAGGGCAACCAGATAATCTTGCATATGGGCCTCATCGACTCTAGTTACGCCACTGTTTAGACCCGTGAATAAATTAACAGATAAACCAAGTGTATCAACAGGTCAACCAGTCAGACTGGTGGATAAAGGAATAGTGACATTCCTTTATCCACCAGGAGGAAGGCACAATGATTTGCTATCTCGCTCTCTGTTTATATTTTGTAAACGAATGAACGCATCAACTTCAATACTAATTACTGCCTAGTCGTGGTGGTTATAATGAAAAGTGACAGTTTTATTATTCTTCTGACTTATTTATATTCAATTACACGTAAGTTCAGTTTTAATGGTATTATTATCAGAGGTAATATAATTTTATTATTGACAATCTTTTTTAATGTCCCGAATTTCAGGCTCAACGATGAAAATACGAGTGCGAAACTCGAGGTGTATTTTTCAAAGACTGGGAGCTACAACAAGCTACCATTTAAAAAAAAAGTCGATTCTTAATAAGCGCACCACGAATTATATTTAGAAAGAGAATATAATGAGTAGGTATCTATTAATATCGACTTTTTTATTGAATATATTAATAAACATAAACAACATTGAAATACGTTTAGAACTACCTATTTATTAAAATCATTACTATTAAAATTTTGAATATTAAATAATAGCCCAGACGACAGAGAATATTTTATAGTGAAATCCACAAAAATTTGCAAACTGAATAATTTTTTTTGAGTTCGTGAAAGTGTATAGAATAATATCCTGAAAAGTTTACATGTCGCTCGGCTGCAGAACGTAAAAAAAAGTGAGAAAAAAATTTTTTTTATCCATTTTTTTTTAATTTTGAAATTAAGTCAGGTAGGAAAAAATAAAAAATACAGGTGGATAGGCCACGTGTTTCTGAACAAAAAATATCTTAATAAAATTTATCGCTAAAGCCACGGTATTCCTGGAAAAAAAATAGTGAAGTAACTTTGTACTCTGCGCGGTCAGTGCACGGTTAAATGCATATTATAGAACCTCTAAAATTTCTTAGCTGTTCTATCGAGTAAAATAGGGCTGTTGACTCTTTGTGATTACACATTTTTAACATTTTTCTTAGTGAATAGAAAGCCGATTCCTGAGTCCGAAGGAGAGGACAAATCAGAGAAGGAGGAGCCCAAAGCTTTGGGCAAGCTCTCTTCTAAAAAACCCAACCATCTTCAAATTGAAGAACCCTTGGAGACTGGGATAAATCCCACTCCACAAGCACGTCCGATCCCGTCGGATCAGGAAAGGGAGCTGTTAAAGCCGGTTCCTGAGTCCGAAGGAGAAGACAATTCAGGGGAAGAGGAATCCAAAGCTTTGGACAACCTCTCCTCTGAAAGAGAACAGCTAAGGGAGGCTGCAACAAAGCTCCTTAGCCGTTCACTCAAGAGCGGAATACCATATGAAACCGCCTTGAAGTCAGTGTTGGAACGACGTGACACCAACCAGCCGCCGGAGAGGGTTCAACAAACTTTCTCTGAGCGAGCTGAAACGGGAAAACGTCTACAGTCCAAGGCAGTTCACATGACCAGCGGGTAAAGAATCCCTGCGAAAGTGAAACTGTCAAACCCTCCTTTAAGGTAGTCGCCGAAGGAATCAACCTGAAGTCTACGCACGTCAGGTGCCTACAGGCGAATCTACAACATGCCAAGGCCGCCACATACGTCCTTGGCAGAAGATTCAAGGAAGGGCAGATTGACATTTCCCTTATCCAGGAACCTTGGACAACCAATACAGGCCGAGTAAACGGACTAGGAAACACTTCTGGCAAGATAGTATCAGTCGGCTCTGGAGAAAGACCCAGAGCCTGTATCTTGATCAGAAATAACATCAATTACTTTGTACTCTCAGGTTACTGCACCCAGGATGTTGTAGCCATCCGCTTATCGCTACCGGTGGGAGAAAGCAGAATGGACATAATAGCCTGTTCTGCATACTTCCCGGGAGACAGGGGTGCTGATCAACCTCCTCCACCTGCGGTTAGGTCGTTAATCGCCTACAGCAAGAGGAACAACATTCACCTTGTTATTGGATGTGATGCAAATTCCCGCCATACGGCATGGGGCAGCACAGACATTAACCAAAGAGGTGAGTCACTTTTTGAATACATACTAGGTGAAGGGCTAATTGTGAATAACATTGGAACGGAACCAACCTTTGTCACTAGAAATAGAAGAGAGGTACTGGATTTAACAATCAGCTCAAGCTTTGTGAGCAACAAGATTACTGATTGGAAAGTATCCTCTGAACCCTCGTGTTCAGACCACAGACACATTCTATTTAACATAGAAACTGGACCAAGACCTATGGTGACGTACAGGGATCCTAGATGTACTAACTGGAGTGGGTATAAACAATCCCTCCAGGCACACCTGCAATCCACTCTCACCACAATCAGGAATCGTGATGAAATAGAAATTGCGGCGGAACAGACCCGGAGCGCAATTATTTCAGCATATCATGAAAACTCTCCACTAAAAACGAAAAAAGACAACAGAGGGGCATCTTGGTGGAACAAAAAATTAGATAAAATGAGAAAAGAAGTTCGACGCCTCTGTAATCGAGCTAAAGATTCGGGCAACTGGGAACAATATAGATCTGCGCTAACGGACTATAATAAAGAAATCAGAAGGGCAAAAAGGGAATCTTGGAGGAGGTTCTGCGAGAGTATTACTGACTTACCTAGCAGCACTAGAATCCACAAGATCATTTCCAGAGAGCCGGCAAGAGAATTTGGTATGGTAAAACGTCCAGATGGTTCATTTGCTGAATCTGGAAAGGAAACCCTTGAACTCCTTACACTGAACCACTTCCCAGGGAGTTCGATCCTGGATAACCAACAACCACCACCATCGGGAGGCCGAACCAAACGACCTCACAAAGACGACTGGCTGGTGGCCAAAAAGGTTATCACAGCACCAGCGATTGAATGGGTGATCAAATCTTTTCAACCATTCAAATCGCCTGGTGAGGATGGCATTTTTCCAGCGCTGCTACAAAACGGACTGGAAATACTGCTACCTTTCCTCATCAGACTATACAGAGCTGGTCTGGTATGGAACTATATCCCATCCAGTTGGGCAGCGGTAAAAGTGGTATATATACCAAAAGTGGGTCGGACAGAACCAGACCCCAAATCGCTAAGACCCATCAGCCTGACATCATTTCTGTTGAAAGGCCTAGAAAAGGTTCTGGATGGACATATCAGGGGAAACATCCTGAGCACCTATCCTCTGAATGTTCACCAGTATGCCTATCAACCCGGCAAATCAACAGAACTAGCACTAAATAACCTAGTCGGGAAAATCACACAATCTCTTGAGGAAAAAGAGATTGCGGTGGCAGCATTCCTTGACATCGAAGGAGCATTCAACAATGCATTGCCCAACTCCCTATATACAGCTGCGGCTGCTAGAGGGGTTGAGCTAACTATAACTGGCTGGATTCAAGCTATGCTTGAAAACAGAATCATAACGACTTCTCTACAGGGAGAAACGGTCAGATTCAGGGCCGCAAGAGGGTGTCCACAAGGCGGGGTACTTTCCCCCCTTTTATGGTCACTGCTTGAGGATGATCTGCTGGCCATTCTCTCTCTGTGGGAAGCCGAGATTCAAGCATATGCGGACGATCTAGTCATTATGGTTAGAGGAAAATCTGAAGAGGTACTCTCTAATACCCTTCAAGAGGTGCTAAATACAGTCCATATTTGGTGTGAGAGGGAGCAGATGACTGTGAACCCCCACAAATCTGTAATAGTACCCTTCACCAGAAAAAGGAGGCTGAACAATTTAGTGCCGCCCTCCTTAGCAGGTGAAACTATTCCATTTGCGGGGGAAGTGGAATATCTAGGGGTTACATTAGATAAATCACTCAACTGGAACTCCCATCTGGAAAAGCTAATCCACAAGGCGCGACTCTCCTTGTGGACATGTCGCAGAATTTGTGGAAAAACCCCAACAAATATACTGGCTATACGTTACGGTCATAAGACCAATGGTAGCGTATGCCTCCATAGTTTGGTGGTCGAAAGGGCTACAACAAACGACCAAAGCCAAACTCTCTGGTCTACAGAGATAAGCATGTCTGGCAGTAACTGGTGCGATAAGTACCACACCGTCAGCAGCTCTGGAAATCCTCCTGGATCACTTCCTCTCCACATCTACTTGGAGAGAGAGGCCAGGTGGGCAACATACAGACTTCAACAAGCGGCAAATAATATGCCGCAGGCTAGCATCATGGAACGCAACAGGCTGTCAGATGACATGGAGTGTCATGGCATCCTGGGAATGCTTTCAGATGTGATGCCTACCGCGACCAACTATGAACTGCCTTTTACCGTCCTTTTTCCTGGAAGAGACGAATGGGATCGGAATAAAACTGACCTACAAAGAGCAGACATCTGTTGGTTTACAGACGGCTCCAAAACCCCTGAGGGAGTTGGAGCTGGAGCATACAGTCGCAACCCAAAGGTAAGAATCACTTCGAGCCTGGGTAACTATGCGACTGTCTTTCAGGCAGAAGTTCATGCCATTGAACTGTGTACAAGGAGGCTTGAGCAGATGCATCCTAGACACAGATCAATAAAAATCTTTTCAGACAGCCAAGCAGCTCTTAAAGCTCTTGGCTCACATCGCTGCAATTCTAAATTGGTCTGGAATTGCCAAAAGGTCTAGCCCGATTGGGCAGATACAACAAATTAACTCTGGTCTGGATACCGGGCCATTCTGGCTTGGAGGGCAACGAAGTAGCCGACTCCTTAGCCAGGGAAGGTGCGGTATCAAAATTTATCGGACCGGAGCCAGTGCTTGGCATATCGGCAAGCACTGCGAAAACCACCATCTTGGCCTGGACTGAGGGGAAAATCCTCCAGTACTGGCAAGAACTACCAGGATTAGTTCATTCAAAGGAGTTCATCACATACCCTTTGAAATCAAGAACTAAAAAACTATTAGAGTTAAATAGGTTACACCTAAGAACTCTAGTTGGCCTATACACTGGGCACTGCAGACTTAACCACCACCTACACAGACTCGGAATAGCGGACAACGCTGAATGCCGACTGTGTCTGGAGGAGGATGAAACGGCAGCGCACATTTTATGTACCTGTCCTGCTGCAGAAAGAACCAGATTCTCACTTTTTGGCAAAGGGCAACTGCTGTCAGAGGACCTGGACAACCTCTCACCCAATAAGGTAGTAGACTTTATCAAAAAGCTGAACCTATTGGGTGAAATATAATTAGGAGTGAGCCACAATAGACCAGATGGTCGCGGTGGAGGGTCTGTTACTAGCCCACTCACATATCAACCTAACCTAACCTAACTTAGTGAATAGGAGGATAATTAGTGAGTATGGAGGGAAAATATATAATTATGAACGCATACACAGACACCACACATAGCTGCTGAATCGCTCACATGAATTTTTACGTGCCTTTAGTGTATTGTATTTATTACAGGTCCGCATTTTTCAGCTATATCCAATGGATTCCTTATACATTTGGTAATGTATTGAAAAAGTTCCGGAATGTATATTCAAAACAATCAAAGATATTTTCATAGTTATAAGGATAAAATCGTGAAAAATCGCAATTTCTTATCATGATCCAATTGATCATATTTTCGAAAAAATGCATACAAGTAAACGATTTTGTGTTTGAACATTCGAAAAGTATACATTTTTTCCGAAATAGCGATATTTTATTTTTTCCAATGGGTCATTTTCTCGACAAGTTACAGCCTCCAATATACAGTGTGTCCCCGGATGGAGTTGACAAGAGGAAAAATATCTCTATTATTGATTTTACGAAGAAAAGTCATTCTTTATAAAAAAATACTACTTGTCGAAAAAATGAATTTACCATATAAAAAATCTTAGATCAGATGTACCGGGTGTTAATAAATTAGGAAAACATCAAAATGCCTCAAGAGAGAAGTATATTTATTTAATATTTTGAACAAAATGTTTATAAAACAAAGTTGTTTATAATCCAAAATAAAGCCTAAATACAAATTATGAAGTCTAAATTTTGACTTTTATGTTTTTATTGTGTTTATCTTTTTACGTTGAATTTATTAATATGAATAAGAATTCAAATTAAAAAACAGAGTGTGCTGTCGATAATATTGAACTGACAAACGTCAGTTCAATAAAATGTGTAAAATATTACTATCTTATATCTGCATTTATTAGTGTTCTGTTGATCATTTAAAAAATGTTTACCGAACAAGAAAGAATTTATTTGATCAAATGTTCTGGGATTGGAGACGTCTCTTATCGATATGCAAATAACCTTTTCCACCAAAAGTTCCCTAAGACAGCGGTATCGCGCCAATCATTGCGCAAACTTGTAAAAAAATTCAATGAAACTGGATCTGTATTGGAAATGCTTTTTAGGTAACTCAGTTACCTAAATAAAATCATAAAGTCATAACAAAAAAATAAGATTTGCACTTTGTTATTGCACTTTGACAGCTAGCTGACAGCCTGTTGACAGCTGCCAATTGTCGAATTATTGTATTCACATCATGTATGAACTGAGTTACCTAAAAAGCATAATGTCATAACAAAAAAATAAGATTTGCACTTTGTTATTGCACTTTGACAGCTAGCTGACAGCTAGCTGACAGCCTGTTGACAGCTGCCAATTGTCGAATTATTGTATTCACATCATACATGAACTGAGTTACCTAAACAGCATAAACTCATAACATAAAAATAAGATTTGCACTTTGTTAAGGCACTTTGACAGCTAATTGACAGCTGCCAAGTATCAATTTGGACAATTTGACATCGGATTTGAATTCAGCAACCTCAAAAACATAAACCTAGACATTAAAATCGAAAAAATAAGTTATTTAAAAATCTATAGACTGCACGAATAAATAAATCTGTGGTGGAGCTTTGGAGCTTTCAAGCTCCGTAGCAGCCAAAGTTTTGATTTTCAAGCTTTGTGCCCATTGAGACTTTTGCTTGGGATGACGAAACCTAAAACATATCCAAAATTGAGACGATTTGACCGAAACCCAATTTCCATAAGATTATTGCGGGGTCCTTTGGTTGAAATTGGATGACCAATAACTGAGCTACGTAGGTGTTACCGTGAAAAGTGGGACACACTGTATATGCAACTGTTTAACAATAAATGGCGATACAAATTTTGCGTTTAGAATCGCTAAAATTCGTAAAATGTGGAAAACAGATCCAAATTTAGGACCTAACGGCGAAAATATGGGTGCTAAAAACAAACTTTGTCTTCCAAAGATTGGGACTGAGATGAGATGACATAAAAAAAAATGTCGGTTCTTAAGCGCCTAGAAACAAATATGAACTACAATTTAAACTGATCTCATGAATTTTTATTTTAGATACAGTAAAGTTGCAAAAAGTACCGTCCACGTCTTTGGTCACGAATACAAATGTTACAGGGGGGTATTACCGGGGGTAAGTAAAATGTTTTCAATGGTTAAAATGCACTAATTATTCAATAACAGTTTTTTTTTCTTGGGTGATCATTATCTAACTAAACAGGGCAGTGATACCAACCCCAAACAGAGAAGTACAGGGGGTCATTTGGCAATTTTGCATCTATGTGACTAAGCATACCCATTTGAAGAATGCTAAGGTTTCATGGTAATTATTACATTCATTAAGTTTAACTTTTGATACTCCGAAATATTTTTTGTTTATCCGAAATAAAGAAAGTTCCAAAAGAAAAATGATTACAATATTTCCTGTGTCAAAGTCCCTATCCGAAACTCCCATGCATTGCATTTTTACCCTAGATCCACACAATAATTGAGTAAACGTGTTATTTTCGCCTAAATTAGGTAACAAAAAACAAAAAAATATCCTAAATTAAGTCTCTTTTAATTTCCACAGCCTAATTATAGAAACCTTGTTTCCATGGCTTGTGCACAAGTTATCGTTCTCCTCTATCACTACGCCACATAAAATCCACTCCATTTTACAATGAAAATTAGATTGCTTTTTTATCTTAAATATTTTTTTAGAAGATAATCCACGCACAATTCGCACAATGGCCATACGTTCTACAATATAATACGAGTGGTAATAAGGGAGAGAATATCGTGGCACATTTTACTTCCACATCCAGTGTATTATCCAAATAGGCTTAGAATGTCATGAAACGTCGAGATTTTAAGTTTGAGCAAAAAAAATTATGTCTGTCGGTCTGTGCGCACAATTACTCCGGAACCGTTTAAGATATTGACTTGAAATTTGGTACACGTACCTATGTATTTTAACGAGATCTGGAACTAGATTATTCCGTTAAAAGTTTGGGGGGTAAATAGGCAAATCAAGCAAGTAAGAGTCCATACAATTGGTATTTAGTATATATAAGAGAAGCTAAGGTCTCAAAATTTTTTTGGAATTAACCACCCCCATTACCAACTCCATTATTCAAAGGGGCGAAAAAAATAGAATTGTCATTTAGTGTGTATACAAAAACCAAAGGCCTCAATTTTTTTTTACTTTATCCACCACTACTACCACCTCCCTTCCACCACCCTTAGCCCCACTACCGATGTGGCATATCGTTTTATAGGTTTTTGGGGTAGACGATTTCAAATATTTTATTATTAAAGTTCCATAAACAATTATTTCCACATTCAAATTTTTTTCGTTATGAGAGACTTGGATAGAAGATCTGGATGTGGAAGTAGTGATTCCTTGGGCAACGGTTTTATAATTTGACCTTCGACGAAAACGAATAACGTTGATCGTACACTGCCCTGAGACTAGTTGGTTTTAGTGGACGCGGGCGTATTAATACTCAATTTCTGCAATTCGCGCGCTCCAAAAAATCACTCTACTTAAACTATCAAAGACACAATAAGAATTATGCTATCAAAAACTTTTTTGGTCTTTTGGCTTTATTTTCTTCGCAGCATGTTATACAAAATTTCCAAAAACAAAAAAGTTTGTAGCTTAGTGAAAATTTGACTGCGTATTTTCTGAACTTTCAAGGTTATCTAAGTTTTTAACATGCTTAAAAATGTTTTAATTAACAATACTATACACAGATAGACGTGCTTAAGTGTGTGTTTTATAACAAAAAAAAGTTCATGTGGATATCTCCATTCGTTTTTGAGATATGGCATTAGATGTTCAAAAAAACATGATTAAAAAAAAACAAAATTTCACACCTTTTTAAAAACAACAATGTCCGTGACCACTAAAAAATGTCGTATTTCATGATTTCTAATGAACATCGACCTACTTAACGAAATGGTATATGTCTCAGTTTGTTCTAAGATTAAAAAAAAACTCGAGAAGGAAGCGACTTTTCCCCTGTTTTTTACTCCACTATGTATAAATATCTGCTATACTATGGTTGATGAATAATTACCCCCAGACCATGCTAAACTCTACAGCCTGTTAGTAAAAACAAGTGAAAAACAAACAGAAGAAATAAAAACTGAAATTCAAGATAATATTGCATCAGTCGTTTGCAAAATTCAAACCAACCACACTAAAATTGAATTTCTGGAAAAAAGGTGTATACACTTGGAGAGGAAAACGAGAAAAAACAATGTAATAATATTTGGTCTACAAGAATCCTCAACAGCTGAACTATTAAATAATACCTTAGAACTTATTAACAATCTGTTAGAAGTAAACATTAAAGAACAAGATATCAATAATATATATGAGATAGGAAAGAGTAATAATCCACCAGACACTCTTGAATTTATCTCGTATTTGAAAAAAATCACTCTGTTCCAAGATAGAGAAAAATTAAAAAAGCTAAGAGAACAAGGAATTTCTATTGCCAATGGCCTAAGTGTGGAAGACAGAGCAGAACAAAAAGTTTTAAGACACCACTTAAAAATAGCAAAGGCCCAAAACTACGACGTAAAAATCACTGGTAACAAATTGTTCATAAATAATCAACCTTTCACGGAGAACGAACTCGAAAACACCAGTGAGCAAAATTATCTATATTCCAGTAGTGAGGACGAGAGCAGTAGTGAAGAACATCAAACACAGACAAATAGTGTATTAGAAAAAAAAGCAGAGCCAAAGAAGACAAAAGAGAAGAAAAATTTAGAACAAAACAAATACGAAAACCAACCCTATGGTGGAAGAAGCAACAGCTAGAACAGCCACAAGAAATAGGGGGAAAACATACAAGTATAATAGTCCAAAAAACTTTAGAAATAATAAAAAGAATTAAAATCATACATACACGTAAGCATTTTATACTACTAGGTTAAGCCACTTAATAATTATTTTTTGAATTTTGGTTAACTTATCATTAAAATTATAAAATATAAATATATTATTTAAATAAAATGAATAACTACATTAAAGATTTTAATGTTTTTGAAATACCTGCAATAGAAGCTACCAACTACAAAGATGCGAAAAAAAACTTAGAGAACAAAAATAATAGATTTACAATTTTTCATACTAATATAAGAAGTGTCTGTAAAAACTTTTCTGAGCTTGAAGTTTTGTTAAACGAATTTGAAAACACTTTTGATGTCATAATACTAACAGAAACATGGAAATTACAAAATTTAGATCTATTTAGCATAGAAAATTACAGCCTGATATACAATAATGAGGAGATAAATCAGTATGATGGTGTTCTTGTGTACGTTAAAAACATATATAATTTTCAAGTAAATATAATCTCTCTTGCTTCTATAAACATTATAAGAATCGACATTGAGCACGAAAAAAAGAAAAATTCTATTACGGCAATTTATAAGCCTCATCCAATTGATACCAATACTTTTAATAATGCATTGTCTATTTATTTAAAAAATACTACCACAAGTGATACCGAAATTATAATAGGGGACCTTAATATAAATATTTTAAGCCAAGCAGATGAAGCTCAAGACTATTTAAATATGATGTATGAAAACGGTTTCGAATCATAATTAATAAATACACCAGGGTAGACAAAAACTCCAAAACTTGCTTAGACCATATATTTTTTAAAAGTAAATATATCCAAGATAAAACAATAATTCCTATAATATTACACTGGTCACTATCCTACCATACTACAATATAACATATTAACCGAAGATGAACCGAACGAAACTGAAACATTTCAGACAAAAAAATACATAAATTACAAAAAATTAAAAACCTTAATAAATGAGTCGGGTTTTGAAACACTATATAATAGTGACGACGTAGAACATGCTACGGAAATATTCATAAATATAATAAAAAACTGTATTAATAAAAGCACATATATAATAAACACTAGTACTAAATACAAAAAAAAAACCTGGATAACCGAAGGTTTATTAAAATCAATGAAAGTCAGAGACAAATTGTACAAAAAATATAAAAAAACGAACAACGAAATACATCTAAACCAGTATAAAATATATAGAAATAAAATAAATAATTTAACAAATGAATTAAAACAAAACTACTATAAAAATTTAATTGAGCAAAACAAAAATAACAGCAAAAAACTCTGAGAAACAATAAATGATTATACTAATAAAAATAAAGCAGACTTCTAATAATATAAAAGAGATTTTGGACGAAAATGGTTTAATTGTAAGAGATGGTAAAAAAATTGTTGATATCTTTAATAACCATTATGCCACTATCGGTGAAAAAATGGCTCATAATATAAAAAATAATAATATAATGGCTGAAAACAATGACCTACCTCCAAATAATTTAAATTCGATGTTTTTAAAACCTGTTTATGAAAATGAAATCGAAGAAATAATTAATTCTCTAAAAAATAACGCATCTCCAGGTTTTGACAATATAACTACGAAAATACTAAAAGATATATCTAAAAATATAGCGAAGCCACTTTGTCATATCATTAATTTAATATTTACGAAAGGTACATGCCCCACTCATTTTAAAATAGCTATAATAAAACCAATTTTTAAAATAATGTGGAGAATTATAGACCAATCAGCTTAATATCAAATGTAGCTAAAATTTTTGAGAAGGCTCTTAAAAAGAGAATAGAAGATTTTCTAATAAAACATAATTCTAATCACCAATTCGGATTTAGGAATAATAAATTCACGAATGATGATGCCATCGCTTTGTTAGTAAGTAAAATTTATAACAGTTTAGACAGCGGTAAGGCCTGTGCAGGAGTTTTTATCGACCTCGCAAAAGCCTTTGATACGGTCAGTCATCAAAGGCTCTTATTAAAACTTCATTCTCTAGGGATTCGTGGTGCGGCGCACGCTCTGATAAAAAATTACCTGGAAAAAAGACAACAAATAGTTCAAATTAATAATAGTCATAGCACACAAAGAGAGAACTCACCAAGGAACTGTCTTGGGGCCAATTTTATTTATTATTTATTTGAATCAACTACTTGCCTTAAATTGTTCGGGAAGTATCATTTCGTTTGCAGACGACACAGTTCTCTATGTAGAAGGAAATTCGTGGAAAGACGTAGATCAGTCAATAGAATCAGATCTACAAAAGATTATAAAATGGTTTGACACCAATTTATTTACAATAAACCTTGATAAAACTAAGTACTTGCCATTTGCAAATAATAAAAATGGCCTACCTGCAAACGAGAAAATAAAAATACATTTACCGTTCAGAAACAACCGGTGGACAATAGAAAGTAGTGATCACATTAAATATTTAGGTATAATATTAGATGGCAGACTGAAATGGGATCACCACATTCAGACTTTAACAAAAAAGCTAAGATCTTTAATGTACTTGTTTAAGCAAATGGTATCGATTGTCAATACAGAGAACTTACGTTCAATCTACTATGCGTTAGTACAGTTCTTGGTAACGAATGGAATAGTTGGATGAGGTGGTGCCTACGCAAATACCCTGAAACCATTGGAAGTTTCCCAAAAGCGATTTATAAAAATAATGTACAAACTAAATATACGACACCCTTCTGATTTAGTGTACAAAAACTATGACATATTAAATATGAGAAATTTGTACTACAAAGCAGCGCTTATTTACTTGGCAAAAAATAATTTATTATCTTGCAATATTTTACATGATTATCATACAAGATATAAACACCACGAACATATAACATTACCTAAAGCTCAGAAAACACTAGGGCAACGTTATTTTAAATACGTTGGACAAAAAGTTTTCAATACCCTCCCACAAGTATTAAAAAATAGAGTATATTTAAAAAGCTTTAAAAAAACAGTTTCGCATTGGATACTATAAAATCAAATAACTATTCTATTGTAGGTAAGCAACCAGAGAATTTTGTATTTTTGTCAAATAGAACGACACTGTAATAATAATTTCATTTTTAACCCCTCCTATTGTTTATTTAATTAAGTCTAAATGTATAATGCAATATATTAATTCAAATTATTTAGATCCCAATACAGAGTATCCCGGTTTTGCAGACAAGCATTAACTTAAGCAAATCTGGATATTTGCACTAAATTTATTACATATTTATAATTTAAAATTTGTTTTTCTCATTTTTTAATGTTTATTTATGAACAATTACTTTTTACTTAAGAATATATGTACACTGTATATTTATTTATAAATAAATATTATTATTATTATTATATTATTATTATTATCTCATCAGCTGTGGAAAATCCCAAAAGAAAAAATGTACGGCATATATTCTTCTTTATATTTCCATCTTTAAAGAATTCAAAATAGCAAATTTTAGAAATATTACCCCTTTTATTAATACACAGCGCATTTTGAAAATCTTTTAAATTTTGAAAATTTAATTTATTTTTTTAATTCATATTTTCATTTGGTTCAGGGGCGTAGCGAACCAACTTTTTTGGGGGGTTATTTTTCAAATTTGCCAACTTCATAAGACTTAAAAAGCTAACTCTGTAAATAATTAAATAATAATTCCTCAAAAAATAACAAAAATTAATGAGCGGGGGGAGGAGGGGGAATTTCCAATAAAAATTGGCATTACATCTCGAATTTCCAACTTTTACCCAACTTTTGTCAAGTTCCACCGGAATCTTAAATATAAAAATTGCCAAAAGTTCCAGCTTTTGTCCAACTTTTGCCAAGTATGACATATCCCCCCGTTCGCTACGCCCCTGATTTGGTTCCGTTAGTTACAACCGGCTATAATGTACAACGATAATATTTAGTTACATCATGTCAAAAAATCGATTGCCGTACAGGAATTTATGATCTTATTGCCAAAAAATAAGATTCAACCCCCAAATGTAGGTAATTGTTTATTTATATTTATAGTTACCATAAGTTTTAGACGGCACAGTTGTTAAAAAATAGGTGTTCAAGAATATTGTAGAATCGATGCCGTACATTTTGCAATGATCTTGTACCTTGCGGGTCTAGGGATTTCTCACCCTGGAACCACCAAATATGTACGGCGTTGCTGAATAATGAATCTATGAAAGCATACAAATCTCAATGTACAAACGCCGTACAGTATTATATCACCTATTTGCCTGGGAAATTTTTCGGAAAATCAAAAATTCTTCTGGTTTCCCATCCCATTATTTTTGTACGGCAGTAGGTTCTATGCGATTATTTTTTTATGAACTATCAAACATGAGGAATGCCGTACGAGAATATTTTGTCTGATATTTTTATCTTTTGTCTTTCCATCTATGGATGGAAAATTCAATTTACGTGTGTACTCACCTGTACCGTCCAAAAGTGACGGCATAGTGCCTAAAGTTATGGTTTCATATACCAGCGTAGTACTGAATATAATTCATGCTGGGTCACTTGACCCTCTTAAAAATTACGATGGGCTTGTAGTCTGAAAGTGTTGGCACGTTCAGGAGAATTTTTCTTATGTTGTGGACACTCATCCTTTCCAATCGAGAACATATAAAGATACTGACTAATAGTGTATTTGCTTAATTTTAAGAGATTACTGCGTTCTACCTCCCTATCCAGAGAATGGAAGATGGGCATTTAGAAAGGGATCTGGAAACAGTGGTATTCCAGGAGGAACCATAGCTTTATCTTACTTATGTTTCTGTGGCATACAGTACGAATGTGACGTAGGCTACAAGTTATCTTCTGAAAATGGGTGGGTGTCCTGTGACGGGAACAACTGGCATTCCAGAATAAGTGAACAAAAATGTGAAAGTAAGTAATATTAATTTTTAATTTACCAGTAATATCGTTTCTAGGTCAGCACTGAGAGGCTTAAGGTCGAATGAAATATATTTTTAGCTGTAGCAAAAATTAAAAATGTCAAAACATCACTTTTTATTCACTTTTTGTGCAAACTATGTAATATTTCGTAAAAAGTGTAGAACACTTTTTTTTGCTCTGTTTTATAACGAAATAAGCATACGCTGAACTTTATATGGTTAATATAACCTGAGATACTAAGGTTCAAAGTTAGGGCAAAAAAATTCTTGAAGAAAAAATTGAACCGCCTACAAAATACTATATTTGCACTCCACTATGTGGAAATAATTGTTTATGGAACTTTAATAATATAATATTTGAAGTCGTCGATCCCAAAAACCCATAAAACGATATGCCACATCGGTAGTGGTGGTAGGGGAGTGGTAGTGATATATATATACTGAATACGAATTTTATGGTCTCTCACTTTCTTGATTTACCTATTTACCCCATTTATCCCTCAACCTTTCAACGGAATAAGATCAAAATATAATCTAGTTCCAGATCTCATTAAAATACGTGTACCAAATTTCAAGTCAATATTTTAAACGGTTCCAGAGCAATCGTGTGAAGAAAGAAAGTTACACACAGACCGACCGACCCATCGAATTTTTTTTTTGCTCAAATTTAAAATCTAGATGTTTCATGACATTCTAAGCCTATTTGAACAATAAAAATATTTTTTTTGCGTTACTACGCTCATCACGAAAATTTCTAATTTTATATAAACCGAAATTACTAAAAAAATAATAAATCTTTTTTAATGAAATTATAGGTATTATAAGTGTAAACTATTATGGAAAATTACAAATAAAAATATTCATTATTTTCCCGTTAGGAAATTTTTGAAGCTTACCAGTACTTTTTTTCTTAACTTATACTTTTTGAATGTGCTTTACAATGGTTATAAAAATCAATTTTTTATATTATTTTAAAGTTACATTTCGTGCATTTTTGTAAAATACACTTTTTTGTAATGCATTTTTTTTAATCGAAAAAAATGTGTCCAGCCAAATAATTTTATCATGTTAAAAGTGCTTAGAAGTGCGTAGAACCAGCCCACATCTTATAGTTTTTATAAAGTGAACAATACTACATAAGAAATGGCTATTTACGATATTTTTTTTGTGGTACAGATATTTATTCGTAAAAACTTGAGAAATTGTTTGATTATAAAAATCGTGTTTTTTAACATTTACACCACCATATCTTCAAATCTAATTGAGCTATCGACTTTTTTTTAATTCAAGTACACAAACAAGCGCTTCCAATGATGTTTTTGTTTCTATCGATTATTGTTTATTATTGTCTTTAAATAACGATGTATTTATTACTTCACTAAGAATATACTCATATTTTGACTAAGCGAAAAATTTTAATTTTTGAAAATTTTCGTATACATGCAGCGAAGCAATTTAAGCCAAGATACAGGAGAAGTTTTTGAAAAAAATTTTTTTTCATCTAGTTTATGAATGTTTTTGTGACGCAGTAGCGTATGGCATACACCCGGCAGGCTTACAGCGTAAATTATCCTATTGACCTTTGAAATAACCTTTTTCAATCATGTTTTTAAACCCTTTTAAATATGGTACACTTAAACACATTATAATTTAATATTACAGACCGAATAATTTTAGGAAATAACTGCAAGCTGCACGAATTATATGTCCGAATCATTGCACTCGCAGAGATATACTGTTAGATGACGTCACGTCCAATATGAGTGTGCTCTTAGACACCCCCCCTTTTCCCGGACATTAGTCGGTGATTTAAATATTTTCCAGTTAGAAATTATGAAAAAAGATTTGATAATTGCTAATGTTTAGTAACACTATATTAATATATATTAATTAATTCAAAATATATGGCGCGTGCAAGAGGTCTATTACGTTCATCAAAACCACGACAAGAGTATTTCCCCCACTCCGTTACCGAGGGTTCTAGATTCCAGACGTATGTGCGGAGATGAATTACATGTGTATTATTTACTCATCTGGAGTGCTCAGACAAAGTCAAACGCGTTTCGTGGAACATCAGAAAATTTCATTTTTCGTACATTCCTGCTGCATCGCATTTTAGATTTGGCTATGCAGTTTATGATGTGCTGTTAAAATGCTATTCTTGCTCTTTCGATACCGATAACGTACGGCCTTCCCACTAATGTATTAATGAAGATCTGGTCGTTTAAAAATTGCATGTTTTTCTTTCTCAGCAATCATTCATCGAATCCGCAAATATTTTACGACCATAGCCCAGTAGTTACAATGAGGATTCCCATGTGAAAACTAAAAGTACTAGAACACAAATGTATGCGCCTCATTTCAGCCTGTGATAGGTACACTTCCCTCAGAGATCTCTATGCAAGTTGCCACGACATAACACCACTAGCGGACTACGCCCAAGAAACGTCTCAAAAATTCTATCAGTTCAAACTGGACGGTAGCCCGCTTACCCATATCACTCGAATCAGACAGCATAATGCCATACTTTTCAATACAAAACACCCCCTACCATACCAGACGTTGCCTATCTTCCGGCAACTCCCTTAGCCACACTCTCTCCTACGATAACCTACTTTTCCCCTATCTTTATCTTTCCAACTCCTTTCTCTCTCCCTTTCATGTTTGTGCAATTTTGTTCTTTTATCCTTTTTGTTGTTTTTTGTAATTTTTTGTCCCTAAATCCCCTTCAGGCCGAAACTTATCAAAATCCTAATTTTTTAAACCACAGCTTTTATCTTTCCATCTTACCTTCCTTGTCGGCGATCAAACCGCAAAGTCGTTATTTGTTCGAACGGATTTTTTCGTTCAGTTTTCCCATGTCAATAACCAAAATTGTGTAGTGCGCGTTCGCCAATGTTTTTAGTGTTGTGTTTATTTTTAATTTACTTTTAGGTCCATGTGGACAATAAAATATTTTAACCTAGTTTTTAAGTCCACCTGCGGTGGACAGGAGCTTCCCCACTCGAACTGTCTCTAAGCTGAATCGGGCCCACCCGGTCCAGCCCCACACCCACTTCAACGTCACCTGTCCTGGTCGTGTGGCTGGCTCCGGGTTAGGCTCCGAGGAGGCACATGTGCTGTACTCTTAATACTGAATAAATACTGTTGAATTGAATTGAATTGAGGATTCCCATGCGAAAATTGGAGGTTCAAATCCTAAACATGCAAGTTTTTTTATTCATTTTTTTTAATATAAAAAATTGATTTTTATCAGCATTCACATTTAAAAAACAACAGGTTAAGAAAAAATCTTGGTGTGACCAAATGGCAGTTTCTTATAAAGCTAAAGCTTTCTAAAAATCTGGTTATTATAGGGAAAATATTGAATATTTTTATTTGTAATTATCCATAATAGTTTACATTTACAAGACCTATAATTAGGTACACCAAGTTTCATGAAAAAAAAATTATTTTTTTTTAAGAAATTTCAGTTTATGTAAAATTAGAATTTTTGTGATTTTTATTTTTTAGCAAAACAAACAAAATGGCAGATCGAATTTGGACCTATGCAGTCTTATTTATAATTGATTTACAAACATTTTGATTTATTGTTTGGAATGATCCGATAAACAGACCTCGAGATATTAAAAAAACGTGACAAAAACACGTTGTCAAAATAAAAACTTAATTTCCAAAAAACGCTCAACTTCCAGATTGGACAAAACTTTACTGTAACTTCATGATAACATATAAATTGTATTTCCACAAAAAAAAATAGAAGCCCCAAATTTTATTTTAATGTTTAATTGTGAAGATTAATATGCCAAATTCGAAAAGAATAATTATCCCTCCCCATTTTTAGGAATGTTTTGAGCGAAAATTATGAAACGTAATTATTTTAACGATCCTTCCCGTAAAAAGCGGCTCATCCTGTATGTTGGTTCATTTTTAGAACTGTGCCCTCCACTGTACTCAAGCTCCACGACTATACTCACTTGTGTGGATAAACTAGGAAAAGTAATAAAATGCCATGAGTCTACTTCAGGTACTTACCTCACATATGAGTGTGCCCCATTCTACGAGACTCCATTTGGATATAAAAAGTCACGGCTCTGTGAAGATGGCGCTTGGAACTATCCAAAACCAGTATGCCAACCAGGTGAGTTTATCTTCAGGTAATAAATGCTACTGAATTTTATATCAAATGGTATGGTAGACGGTAAAATATGAACACTATTGACAGAATAAGATTTTTAACTAGTTTATATACCCCTCTGCGCTCGCGTTAATCTCCATTTTTTCCCACTGTCTCTGCCACTATTCCACGACCTCCTCCACGTTTCCACTACCTTTCACCATAATCTTCTACCTTTCCTCACTTTCCCACGATCTTCCCCCATTACCTAACTATCTTCTTCTATCTTCCCATTCTTATACAGTGTGCCAAGATAGAAAGACACGGGCCCATATCTTGGCCACCCAAGAGCCCTGATCTCACGATTATGGATTTTTATTTGTGGCGGTACCTTAAACAAAAAGTATATGCACGCAGGATTAATAATATTGTCGATCTCTTAAAAGATAAAATAAGAGAAGCTATTGCAGATAAACCAATAAACCAAATTCGAAACAGTTACCGGCAATTGAGGTCGAACAGAACTAAGTCCAAAGTTGGTGATGATACTTTTAAATAACATTGTATAAACATAAATACACCACATATAGTAGACAACCCCCAAATCCAAAGCCAAGGCTGTCCGGAAGGGGGTTACACATTTTGAAAAACGCAGATATACATCCATACCCCTGGACGTTGTCAGTGCTGGGACTGGGGGTATTTGCCACTTACTACGCCTTAGCTGACTAAGCTACCATGCCGGTTGCGGATGTGTTAATATTTCTATTTAACAAAATGTGTTATTTTTCACAAAAATTATTCTTCCTGTTTAAAATTGTGAAATCTCAATTTTTAATACGGATATATCAGATTCAAATTATTTTTTTCGTAATATAACACATAAAACGTCATTTTAAAATCATTTCGAAAATATTTTCAAAATATTTGGAAATTTTCCAAAGCAAAGCTAACCCTGTAGAGCTGGCAAGGATCCGATAATCAAAAAGGGGGTTTCTGGTGAAGCAGACGTTTTCATCAAGAATTACTTTTTTTCGTAAAATCAAGAATTAAAAAGTTTTTCCTCTTCCAGACTCCATCCGTGGACACATTGTATATGAAATTATATATAAAAAACAGTCCGGGAAAGTTAACTTTTCCGGATTTTCTCATAGTTACGGATTAAGAACTAGGATAGAACGGACTAAAATGCTAGAATAGCGTATTTTGGGATCTGAAAGTGCGCCGAAAAAGTAGACATTCTTGATTGATTTAAAAAAAAACCGCTGCCCAAGGAATCACTACTTCCACATCCGGATTTTCTATCCAAGTCACACAACGAAAAAATTTTGTATATGGAAATAATTGTTTATGGAACTTTAATAATATAATATTTGAAATCCTCTACCCCAAAAACCCATACAACGATACCCCACATCGGTAGTGGGGTGGGGGTGGTGACAGGGGTGGGCGTGGGGGGGGTGGATAAAGTAAAAAATATTTTGAGGTTTCTGGTTCTTGTACACACATTAAATCACATTTTTTTTCATCCCCTTTAATAATGGGGTGGGGGTGGTAAAGATGTGGCTAATACCAAAATTTGTTTTAAGACCTTAGCTTCTCTTGTCTATACTAAATATCAATTTTATGAACTCTTACCTGCTTGATTTACCTATTTACTCCAAATTTACCCCAATTTACCCCCCAACCCTTCGACGGAACAAGATGAAAATATAATCTAGTTCTAGATCTCGTTAAAGTACATATGCGTACCAAATTTCAAGTCAATATCTCAAACGGTTCCAGAGTAAACGTGCGCACAAAAAAAGTTACAGACCGACAGACAGACAGACCGACAGACCGACAGACCGACAGACCGACAGACCGACAGACCGACAGACAGAAAATTTTTTTTCGCTCAAACTTGAAATCTCGACGTTTCATGACATTCTAAGCCTATTTGAACAATAAAAATTTTTAAAAATTTTTTTGTCGTTACTATACTTCCACTGGATGTGGAAGTAATTATATCATTACACATATTTTTTTATTATCAGTAGCGCATTCGCCTTTGTGATAAAAAACTTCTTCCAATTCATCTCACACTAAACGTAGCTTGATGAAACTATAATGGGACCACCACCGAGGGCATAACCTACAGTTTGCAAAGCTCTCATAGAAATTGTTTTGTCCAATTCAGAGTAATATTGGAGCATATATAAATAAACCTCCCCCTTTTTAAAATTTATTAAAATTTTTAAAATTAAAAATTTTTATTTCTAAGGCTTTCATCTCCAGTTAAGTCTATTCTATAGATAGATCCCATGGAAACAATTATTGACACAATTGTATGCAAGGAAATTATCTGGAGAATAGACTTAACTGGAGATGAAAGTACCGGACCTAAAAGTAATTGACAAATTGAAACGGGACTAATCTTGTTGTCACCCGGTATAGATGATGCTACAAAATCCATCTACTTAGATATTGATGAATTTATTTTTCCTAATTCTAACTAATGTATGATTGTAATTTACCAACATGACGATAATGAAATGTGAAATTAAATAGACTCGCAGTTTAAATTATATTGTTTTTTAATTCTAGTGTGTGGAAGAAAAATCAGTGATGATGTTACACTATTAATTTATGGCGGTGAAGTTCAGAAAATTATAGAATACCCTTGGATCACAGCCCTTTATAGAAAGATGAAGGATCAGTTTGTAAATATCTGTGGCGGGTCTATAATAAGCCCAAGAGTAGTATTGACCGGTAAGGACACAATAGCTATTTGTGCAACAAGTTAGGAAAAATGTTTTTTTTTTCGTATTAGGCGTAGGCTTTTTGATCGAGGTGATATAGTCCAGTCAAATTTGAGTAGTGCAGTACAATTAGTCATAATATATGAAAAATGATGGAACCCAGCTATAGTCAATGGATTTGAATGATTTTTTTTTATTGATTTTCTAATGCCATAAACTAAAAAGTTTACCCATTGAAAATGACCGCAATTTCGAAAATCCGTAAATAAAAAAAAAAAATTGGAATCTCAACGAAAAAAAAATTATCGGAAATTTTAAATATTTATTTTAAGAAAATAATTATTATAGTTTTCTAGGTTGTTTATAAAGAATTTGTAAAAATAAATAATACAAATACATCAATTTTTTTATAGAAAATAATTTATTAACAGCAGGGAAATAATAGAGATAACAAATTTGGAGCTGTCATGTGGGTGATGGGTGTTTGAAGGCTAATACATACCTCGGGACGTGCGATTAACGATTTTGTGAGTAGTGATTGGTTTCAGTACATAATCCAGACCTAGGTACAGTTTTCGGTGTAATGCAATAGAACAAGTTAAAAAGAGAAGAGAATGGAAGGGAAGAGAAGCATCACAGATAGGGACTGCTGATCTCTGACTTTCGTTGGTGTTTGGTTTAATAGGAGTGTGTTTTATGATATTGCATGTTCTTTGCGCTGTGGGTGTTATAATATAGTGTTGAAAATCTAATTTCATAATATTTTCCTAGGTAAATTATTAAGTGATGGTTTTCAGGTCAAAATTGTGCTCGTTGTTAAGTGAAAAATTCTACATTAAATTCTACACAAAAAACAGGGAGACCAGATTACACGTGGAAAACAACAACCGAGAGGATCATGAACAAACTACCAAACATATTGGGAAAGAAAAGCAAAGGAGAAAAATAAAATGAATTCCACAAAGAAATCGCAGTAATATGTACTCTACCAGAACCAGAAACCCAGGAATCAGAAGACCTAGAAGAAGAAGAAGATTTGTAGAAGCAGAAATACAAAAAGAGGAGCACAAACATTCCACAGCCTGACACTATGCGGCCACGCATTTTACATATACCTACAGACATATACTCTACCAAAAGCAGAAAAGAAGAATCAGAAGACTCAGAAGAAGAAGAAGACAATTTGTAGAAGCAGAAACACAAAAAAGAAAAGCATAAACATCACGAACACAATACGGCAACGCATTTCAAAAACAACTACACTGCCCACCCTACACTCCTCTACCATGCGTCACGTGGCTCTCGCTGCTGACAACAAGCACGACCCAAATCCAACCCAGTATTGGAAACCGAGGAATCAGAAGACTCAGAAAAAGAAGGCGAACCAAAAACACAAAAAAGGGAGCTTAAACGCTCCCTCGCGATACAACGCGGTAACGCATCTCACAAATACCTACACCTCCCATCCCACATTCCTTTACGTGCGCCATGTGGCACTCGCTGCTGGCAACAAGCATGACCCTAGTCCAACCCAGCGTGGACGTAGCAGGCCCAGCTGTATAATCCTTGGGAGTGGCAGAAATGCCTACCGCACGCTGGTAAATCAATCAATCAAACAGCAAACTAAAAATAGGGAGACCATGTTACACGTGGAAAACAACAATCGAGATGATCATGAACAAACTGGGAAAGGACCAAACATACCGGGAAAGAAAAGCGAGGGGAAAAATGAATTTCCACAAAGAAATCGGAGCGATATATACTCTACCAGAATCAGAAACGGAGGAATCAGAAGTCTTAGAAGAAGAAGAAGGCTTGTAGAAGCAGAAGTACAAAAATGAGAGCACAAACAGCAGCGACACAACGCGGCAACATATCTCACAAGAAGACCCAGAATAGGCAGAAGTCCAGAACCAAAAATACAAAAAAAAAAAAGGGAGCTTAAACGCTCCCTCACGACACAATGCGGTAACGCATCTCACAAATACCTACACCTCCCATCCCAAATTCCTTTACCATACGCCATGTGACTCTCGCTGCTGGCAACAAGCATGACCTTAGTCCAACCCAGCGTGGACGTAGCAGGCCCAGCTGTATAACCTGGGAGTGGCAGCAATGCCTACCGCACGCTGGTAAATCAATCAATCAATCAATCAACTTTTTATTTTTTTTTTAATTAAAGGTAAAGAGCCCACCTTTCGATTAAAATCGGTCCGAAAAGGGCCAGGTTAATAGATCTTATTTTATTTTAGTTTAACATAAAAAATGCACTAACAGCGGAAACGCCGTCAACGACAATTTCGCGGTAAACTTCTATGTTAGATGTACTAGGGACTTAATTTTTTTTTAAATTAAAAGTAACCTTTCGATTAAAATAGGTCCGAAAAGATCCAGGTTAATAGATCTTATTTTATTTTAGTTTAACAATTTCGCGGTGTTAGATGCACTAAGGACTTAATTTATTTTTTATTAAAAGTGGTCTAAAATGGGCCAGGCTATTCAATTTTTTTTTATAAATATATTACTTGAAAAATTACGCTCTTGCAGTGAAAACGTGTGTTTTGCGGTTAACTTTTATGTTAGATGTACTAGGGACTTAATTTTTTTTTTAATTAAAGCTAAAGAACCCATCCTACTATTAAAATTAGTCTAAAATGGGCCAGGCTATTCAATTTTTTTTTAATTAACATATTACTTGAGAAATTGCGCTCTTGCAGTGAAAACGCTGTCGTCTGTTTTGTGGTAAACTTCTATGTTAGATGTACTAGGGACTTAATTTTTTTTAAAATTAAAGCTAAAGAGCCCACCTTTCGATTAAAAGCGGCCCGAAAAGGCCCAGCTTACTATTTTTTTTTTTTTTTAGTACGAGTTTTGCCTGAAAAATACGCGTTGGTTAAAAGTTGAAATAAAGATTAGAGTAGGAAATGATCGATAGGAAATATGCATTTTTCGAATAAATCCACAAGAGTAAAAACATCTTATTTTGTACCAAAAAAGGTAAATACATTGTTTTTTTTTTTTTCATTTTTAACCTAATTCTACAAGTTACGGAACCCGTGATAAAAGGGAAGGGGTTTAAAAACCCCTTCCGATCAGTTCCTACTCTAATCTTTTTTCAACTTTTTTATTAACGTCATTACAAACACATTGCACCAGGTTTCATCAAAATCCATTCATTAGCACTCAAATTAGAGAAAAAACACTTTGCCTACGTGTTGCACACATAATTTTTTCTACTGACGTTTGAAAACATGATTAAACCAAGATATTTTTTGAATTGTATATTTGACATTTATATTATATACTTATTCTTTTTTTGACAATAATTATAAGTTAAAAAGTTTAAATGTTAATATTTTATCATGATAAAAATAATATGTTTAGGTATATTAATAAAGTGTTATTTTGTTCTAAGAACATTGAATTACAACTTTCTTAGAGCGGAAATATCTTTTCCGCTCTAATTAGAAAAAGTTCGACTTTTCCTACCTCAGATTAGTACGGAAATATAGAACATTTCCCAACGTCAGCAAAAAACATATTTTTTAACTTTGTAATTATACTAAATCTATCTGTAAGAGAAGTGATATCCCGTGCAATAGAGCGATGGTGTTTTATAAGCCTTTGTAAAACTTACCCTAATAGCACAATATTCTCCTATGGATATCTGAAGGACGTCCTCGACGGACATACAGGTCATCCGATGAACGTTCGTTTCTGGTTCAAAGTACATCCGACGGGTAGCCGAGGGACGTCCAAATGTCACAACCTTGAACAATATTTGTACATCCCAATTATTTTAACCAAAAAAAAAAAACAAAACGGAATGAGTAGTGATCGAACCGCCGATCTTACGATTTAACGCTTTAACTCACTTGGCCACTAACCTTGTACATACATATCTCGGAAACGTGTTGGAGAGAAAGCGGTATGAAGATATTATCATTTATTACAAAAATGTAATATTTAAATCAACGGACACGAAATGGACGTCCATCTCCTGTGCCGATATGGACATAAAATGTACATACTTCCCGTACATAAAATGGACATTCAGAGGACATCCATTCCGTACAATTTCAAAGTAAATATGATGATAGACATTCGGTAGACGTCCAATTTATGTCCATGGACGTCAGTACATTAAATGGACACAAAATGGACGTCCGACAGACATCGTGTGCTATTGGTATATCGAATGAAATCCCTCCAAAGTCAAACGCCAAAACGATTATTTATTGCACTCACTGACTACGGGCATTTATTACTATCCTTCTTTTTCAGATTTAGTATAGTGAAAATCCAGACTTAAGAATGATTGCTATTAATAAATATGTAAGTGGTGTTTTCTTGAAACCTTTCTAAACAATGAAGATATTCTGCAGAAGAATAGACGCAATAATATCATTATTTAGACGAAACTTCACAACAATCATATTCATTTTTTAGCTGCCCACTGCGTTACAAATGAAGCAGGTGAGGTTCTGCCGAAAGAAAATTTTCAAGTTGGCGCTGGGAAATTGTACAACAAACACAATGACTCTCGAGATTCAGAGGCTCAATATTTAGAGGTGTGTATTAACGGAAGCATAATGATATAAAGACCATTTGACAGGCTTGATCACAGTATTTTATTTTGAAAATTTGAATAATTTGACTTTTCAAGAAATTTGCTGTCATTTCACAAACCATATCTTGAAAATAGACACCACCATATATATACTGTGGTCGGTGGTCTGCAGAATTTGCATCTACTTCTGGTGGACCTCAGTGTTCTGTGTTAGGTCCATTATTCTTTCATTAATTTCATTAATGCCATTACAGTAAAATTGGGTGACAGTTGCTCTTATACGCAGATATGAAGTTATACAATCCCAGGCAGCAAGGTGCCGTCATTATGACGTCGTTTTTTCGGCATTAATTACGTCAATTTCACCTTCAGCATGACGTAAAAATGACGTGAAAAAGACGGCACAATGTCACAGCCCAATGACGTTATATATATGACGCCAATATGACGTATTGGTAATCAGTGAATTTTGCGATAAGGGATGCAAACCTCTCATTATAATATTTTTCCACAATTATTAATAAAGTTTTTGACGAAAAAAAAAAACGGAATGTGCAGGGATCGAACCGGGGACCTCTTCACTCGCAACCTAACATTACCATTACCATTAAAGTACTTTATTCAAATCTTATATGTACATATCAATTAGAATTAATATATTTGAGTATCTCAAAAGTATGTAATTTACACATTATGTTTAATTGTAAAGGCGTAACAAACGCGCGTTGGCGTGATGCGCCCGGACAGTGGCTGGTGGTGGCCGGAGATATTGCTCATTAATTCTTTGTTATTGTATATTTAAAAAAAAGGCAAGTTTTCTAGAGTAAAAGTGCATTTTGATTATGTTGCCGTAGCTTTTGGTAATAGGCGAATATATGCTAGAGGAGGTATTATATGGGTCTGTGTTTCTAATATAGGAAAAGAAATCTGAAAAACCTGCTTGAAATAATTACTTATCGTCCAAAAGATAAAAGTTTACATTTTTTATAGCAAAGTAGATAAATCCACTTTATATAGCAAAATTTATATGAATAGAGATGTTGCATTAAGAGGATATGGTTTTAGTTGGTACGTGCAAATAAATACGTTTTATGTTTTCTGTTATCCTAGTACAGGATTCCTCAAAGGGGGTATGTTTTAGTTGCGAGATGGTACAGGGAAGGGATTTTGTTTCACGCCCTTCTACCTTTAATTTAGTAATGGTTTTAATGTTAGTAAATTTCCTGTTAAATGTTATTGATTCTGTTTTTCAGGATTTATTTTTATTTTCCATTTACTGTAATATTCAAGAAGGTTATTTAAGTGGTACCTTATTTTTTGTGTGGCTGTCTGAGCGTAAAAGCTGCTGTCATATATAGTGACGTCATCGGCGTAGAGTAAAAGGGAATTATTTGGGTGGGACGGAATATCGGAGGTAAAAAGGTTATAAAGAATGGGTGAGAGAGAGGACCCCTGAGGAACTCCTGCGGAGAGCCTAGTTTTATTGGAAAGCGAATTATTAACCCGTACCAGGATATATCTATCTGTTAAGAATAAGCTAATAAGCATTGTTATGTACTTGGGAAAATTGTGGATGGTATCCATTTTATATATTAGTCCATTCCTCCACGTGGAATCGAACGCTTTTTCAATATCAATTAGTAGGACAACGTTGCATTGCTTTTTATTGAAGCTATACAACGTGTCCTGGACTAATTTGCAGATCGCATGAGTCGTCGTATGTCCCGGCCTAAAGCCGAACTGTTGGGTGGGCAGGAGATGCTTCTTCCCCACGAGCCCGTTGAGGTGCCCTAAAATCACCTTTTCGGCCAATTTTGACAGGGTATTTAAGAGGGAGATTGGCCGATAACTCCCCGGCTCGGGCTGGAGCTTTCTCGACTTTAGGAACGGGACAACGACAGCAATTTTCCACTTAGGGGGGAAAATACTGCAGTTTAATGATAGAGTTAATAATGTACGTAATTTGTACAATCGCTTTTTGGGGTAGATTTTTAAGGACTATGTTAGGGATTGAGTCTATCCCTGGGGCTTTATTATTAGGGGAAGCTTTTATAAATTTTTGCACTTCCGAAGGGGTAGTTAGAAGTTTTGGGAGTTTACGGGGAGGGATGGGGTATCTGGGAAGCAGGTTGCGAACATGAGCCGTAACCTGCTCTTGGAAGGGGGTGGTATTTGTAGTTTGCAGGTACTCGGCGATGACGTCAGCTTTTTCGGAATCCAGACTATAAGTATTACCGTTTCTTATTACCTAACACTTAACTCACTGAACCACTGAACATCTTTATTTAAATATGTTTAAAAACTGTATACCTAGTTAGAAATAGTAAAACAAAATTATTATTACTATGTGGCAAAAATTGAACTAGTCACTAAATACTTCTATTTATTTTTATTTCATAATGATTTATTTAAATTAAAATTTCAGGTTACAAAATATATTCGGCAACTATGTCAAAACAAACTGGTGTTTCTATATGTACGTTTTTATTGTAATAATATATTGCTATTATGATTGGTCAAAGATCTCTATATACATATATACATATATATAGTGAATATATATAGTAAACCAAATGACCAGTTTTGACGACAAAATGACGTCAGAAGTACGTATTAAATATCACGTCTCTGGTACGTCATTTATTAATGACGTCAAAATAATGACCTAAAAGAAACGTGTATTTGACGTCTTCATGATGACGTCAGAAGTACGTTTTAAATATCACGTCTCTGGTACGTCACTTATTGGGACAATGACGTCGGCGACGAAAAATCACCTTTAAAAGACGTCATAATGACGTCACCTTGCTACCTGAGATAAAGTAAAGGATGTTAATAATTGGGTGGCATTACAAACTCTCCTTGATAAAATTAATGAATGGTGTAATTTAAACAAATTACAGTTGAACATGAGGTGCAATATAGTAACTTTTACTAATAACCACCAATTGTCGAATTTAATTATTGATTAGAAGATTCAGTGCTTCCACGTCCATCAACATTTCATGATCTTGGTAAATATTTGACAGTAAACTAACTTTTAAATGTCATAAACACCATAACTAATTAAACGTAAAATATAATGCATTGTGGCACTATCTTAAGTGTACTAAATTTTCGAACACCTTTGCTACTTTTAGTAGCAATTAATATATAATTTTGGGCAAAAGTCCATTTTGTTAAAATATAAAAATTAATTTTCTCGAACATTTTCCACCGAAGACTATTGCAATACATTGTTTAACACTGAGATAGTTTTTACAAGCACCATGTCATTGAATATTACACTTAAACATTATACTAGCCGCCGAGTTATTCGTCAACTAAAGATGACTAAAACTGAATAAAAGAAATTATTTTCTTTTTAATTAACTGTGTTGAGCCTTTTGTATGTATTTGTTAGTTATATTTCCATGAAATTAGATTTGGTAATAATTATGTAGTGTTAGAAATTCTTGGATTTTATCATACAATGTAACTTAATTCTATTTTTGGATAACATCACTTATGATGATTTTTTCCTGTAGATATTTCGCATTGTGGTACATCCAAGTTACAAAGGAGAAAGTCGTAGGTTCATTGCTGACTTAGCCATGCTGGTGACCCAGGGATCGTTTGTTATGAACAATTTTGTGCAGCCCGTTTGCTTCAACGATGTAAATACTGTACATCTTCATGCTGGAAGTAAAGGAGCGGTAGGATTTTTTGCCACTTTGGTCGTTTATCATAATAACACACGGTTTATATTCCTTCAGGTATCCGGTTGGGGAGTCAAAGAAGGTGGTCTGCCATCCGACCAGCTGAGAACCTTAGAAATTCCCTATAAATATCCAACCATTTGTGCAGAGGAACTGCCGATGGAATGGGCTGATAAGTACAACATGTTAGACAAAATATGTGCCGGATTTATCAACAAGAGCACGAGTGTATGTCAAGGTGACAGTGGTAATGGATTATCTTTCAAAAATTCGGATAACAACAGATATTACCTTCACGGTATCGTCAGCCTCGGCCCCACGGTTAATGGACAGTGCAATATCCAACAGAACTCTTTGTACACCAACGTGGCCTTTTACTATAACTATATTGATCGGGAAATAGCGAAATATGATTCAGATGAATGTCTTCTACCGCCTTATCCGGATAACGGAAAATGGGTTGTTGCAAATAAGAATAAGAAACCAGGGGACTCTGTTTCTGAAAATACTATTTTAGAAGTTACTTGTAATGAAGGGTTCAAGTTATCCTCCGAAATTTCACAGATCCAGTGTACATTGGCATTTCAAATGCCAACATGTCTGTAACATTTATATTTATCATAAAGTCTGTTTGGTTTTGTCTTTCAAATAAATAGGCTGTACTTTTCACTTAGGGTTTATTAACATTACACGTAATTAAATAGCATAGTATAAAACGATATTTTTAAACATACTGGTACAATTAATTGTCTTCAGATCTTATAAGCGCTCAAAAAACGTCGGCGTCTTTGATCTTTACACGCATAACAAATGTGTAATCACTATATTAGACAAGACTGTCAACAATATCATGTACGTATGCGCATATCTAAGATATACACAGGAGGTGGAGTAGGGGAATGCTTGTGGTTGCATAACAGTGCCACCAAGCACACCACTCAAACATAACATTTTGTGACAATTACATTACAATGTCTGTGTAAGTATGTGGTAAATTCAAGAAATAACTTAAGAAAACCAAAAGATAACTGGTAACAATAAAAATAAATAACATACAGATCGGTCCATCGTAATGCGAACATTGTGAACAGCTCACCAGTGAAGAAACTATACCAATTTACGTTGGCCCGTTGTCCGTTAAGGGCATTATTGCCGTGGTGACTGTATTTCACAGTATGTAGGTCGACACTCGATAAGGAGATGTACAGGCAGAGCAGAAGCCCTGGAAATAACAACCAGAATATAATCTCTCATTGACGGGAAAAGTTCGCGCGTCTGCATCGTGCACTGTCAATCTCGGACGGAATTGTAAAAAATTGTATCAGGACCGAATCACAGATTTCTTCTGAGACCGGCTAGTCTGGAGTCGGAAGCGCCTTGCGCTTCCGACTTCGTTCCGGGAATCAGTATATCGTTTCTGGTTGGTGAGCATGGCGAGATTTTGATGCAGGTTTCAACGTGCGTCATAAAACTTGGGAGTCGATGAATGCATCGCAACATGCTCCAATGTGTGTAGGCCGCTTTAACGAGCTATACGGTCAGCGGAGAATAATACATGAATCAGAAAACGAGAAAAGTCTGGCAAAACGTGAATAAGAAGAGTCTTGATGATGCCAAAATTTTTTAGAACATTTATGATTTAATAATAAAAAATAGAATTAAATTTTGATGTTATTTTATTTTATCATAGTATAAAGAAGAACACTTTACTAGGTACAATGAATTTAAATAATTCGTTTTACTGTTCGCAACAGTATTGTCGCATTATTTATAATATTAAATTGTTTTTGATACTCAATTGCAATTAATATTACTGAGGTGAGTAGGTATGAACTTATTCGAAAAAAATATATATTTGGGATTATTTGTTAAAAATCACTATTAGTCCGGCCGAATTATCACGAATAGTATTAAAATGTGGCGAAAATACATAACCACGATTTTATTGTTTTAATTTGAAGGGTTGGACATCCAAAACAAGCCCTTATAGTTTGCCAACAGGACCTTTATTCTGTAAAAGCGTGAAAGCAGATGAGAAGTGGGCGGAGTTCACTTGAAAATAAATAAAAGTCTATTCTGTAACTATGGAAGTGATCACCTTGTGCGAAAAATGCGTGAACTTACTTCTACTGGTAAATCGTCAGGGAATCCATCAGTTTCAGGGCAGAACGACGATCCTAACCGTACTTGTATGACAGTTTGCGTCGGCCAAAAATTTTTGTTGTTAACTCTGTGAATCAAAATGGACATTTTGGGTTTGCTCATCGCCAATGAGGTAATAATAATATAATTCTTAGCAAATATTACAATTACTCTTTTAGTTTATTAGTCATATTTTTTTTTAAATATATACTACTAATAACCAGGGTATACGGAATTTTTGGTTAATAAATAAATTCTAGATATTACGAGATCTTCGTGATGCCGAGGAGGATTCGGAAGGGGGACGGCAAGTTCTTCATAAGATTAACCCTTTTGTATCATTAACCGACCAAGCAATTATAAGAAAATTCGGGGTCAGCAAAGAACTTGCCCGCGACAAAATCGAAGTGGTAACTCCTTTCATGCAAGCCCCCATACGACGTTCAGGAATCACAATAAAATAACAACTGAACACTGAACACCTGATGTTTTTGCGCCAACCTAATTGGTTGTAAATTCGGCTATTCTCGCTGAATCACTTCACGTTCACCACCTATTCACTGCACTTACGGAATGCAGTCTAGGACGGTCGGGTGAGATGCGTGTGAGGAGCCCTCGCTTCACATGATGAATGCTCATTTTCCCCATAATTACAGAATAGAGGTCCTCTGATGTCATACCACGTTTAAATAGAAGGCTAATAATCTGAGAGGAAAGTTCAAATGGAAAACTTATAGGTATTAAGAAAACCTATAAAATGAGCCCCCGAACATTAAGATAGCTTTATTAGGTCAAGAGTAAATTAAAAAAAAAAAACGAAATTTTGAAAAAAATTTTTAATTTCAGCAATATTTTAGAAAATTTTTTGAAATTTTACTAAAGTATGTGCTATATAGGAGGGAACATCTGATAAAAATTTCAGATCTATATCTGCATTATTTTTTGATATGTTCAATTTTTTTGAAAAAAAGTAAGTCTTCGAAAAATGGCTATAAGTACTTCATTTTTTGTCAGATTTTGCTATGAGAAGAAAAATCCTATTTTTCGAGAGTTGTTAAATATTTACAAATATTTCCTATATGGTCATTAATAGTCATTCAGAAAAAAGTGGTGAAAATTTAATTTGAAGAAATAGAAATTTTTTTTTGCATAAAAAAATCCAATTAAAGTTAAATATCTTTTGAATTCCGGAATTTTGGAAACTTTCAAGTATTAAATATTTTATTGGAAACCTTAATTTTTATCAAAATTCCGTTCGGGCAACTTTCAAAAGGAAAGTTTCCTTTACCCAACTCTGACAATTTGAGACTATTTTTGCATTTTTTTGTTAATCTGACCAGAGAAACGAGAATTTAGCCCCCCTCCCACCTACAATAGTAAATAACTCGAAAACGAATAGGGCACTAGCTAATTATTTTGGGGTGCAAATGGGCGCAATCTTTCTGAGAAAAAAAATTTAAAAACAAGTGGGGGAGGCAACTTAACTCAACCACTTAAGAGACGCACAAAAATATAGACATGGAAGCTTTTTTCAGAACATTACTAACAAACGCAATCTCCTTTTCATTTTCTAAAAAAAATTATCTGTCTGGGAATAACCTGTCCGCAATGATACAAGTTGTATTGTATTAGTCTTAAAATCACCTATACCAGTTCAATGATAAAATCAGACTTAAAATAGTACGGGAGCCAGCAACACTTTTTTTTAAAGATCTGCTTAAAATTAATTTCTTATTTTTGTGTTACATTTATAGGCGTTGTTTTCACAAAATCGACTTCTGCAGGTGCACCAGCGGGACAATGCCTGACAGGACTTTTTGCTCCTGCCAAAGCCATGTTCCGTTAAATGGCCGACCGTAGTTTTTTTAACAGTTTAAAGTAATACACTACTGGCAAAAAAAATCAGCTTTAAACATTTCTGTCAGCTGACTTTATTTTATTACATATTTATACAATTAATTATTTTCTTATTTATTGATTAGAGAATATTATTTAGGTATTAAACAAATCACAACTTACACACTTTTTTATTTATCATGAAATTACCTACTTTGTGCATATTGTTGCCCTAATCTGGGCACGCTAATATACCAGTTAGGTAAACGCTTTAAGACACTCATTATTAGAGAACCAATCAAAACAACTACTCTTCTAGCTAATACTGAGGAAGTATTGAATTACATGATAGGATTCCTAGCATATTAAAGCAAAAAAATATATTAAAAAAATTTAAATCATTTATTTAAATTCATTCATTTACACTTTTTTACTTACATATACTTTTTGTATATTGGTACCTTAATCTGGTCACGCTAATATACTACTTAGAAAAAAACACTTTAAAACACTCATTATTGGAGAACCAATGAAAACAACTACTCTTTCTAGCTAATACTGACGAAGTATTGAATTACATAATAGGATTCCTAGCAAAAGATCACAGTTGTACAACTGCTCTTTTAAATGTCACTGATAATATTTTAACTGCGACCGATGCTGGTAAATGTACAGTGTTGGTGTTGCTGGATTATTCCAAGGCATTTGATACTCTGGAACACAATGTATTATTAATTATATTAAAACACATTGGATTAGATGAAAAATCAGTATCCTTTTTTAAGAGTTATTTAAATGCTAGAAAACAAAAAGTGGTGCTGAATGGTCAGTCTTCTGATTTTTTAGATGTGTCACGGGGCGTACCACAAGGGTCAGTGTTAGGTCCCATTTTATATACAGTGTACACGTCATCGCTACCTAGATTCATACAAAGATGTAATGTGCAAATGTATGCAGATGATACGCAGGTATTATATTCCTTTTTTCCAGATGAAATACAAAATAGCTGTGACATTGTAAATTCCGATTTAGAAATTATTTACAAGGTATCATTAGAACATTCTTTACATCTAAATCCAAATAAGTGTATTGCTATGTTTTTTGGTAGAGCTGTTGATAGAGAGAGATTATCTCAACATGTTCATCTAGCAATTAATGGAACTCACTTGCCGCTCAAAGGAGAAGCAAAAGATTTAGGTTTAATAATTGATACTACACTTAGATTTGAGAAACACATTTCACTTTCTATCAAAAGAGCTGTTTCTAGGTTAAAAATGTTGTACAGCTTCCGCCATGTTTTAAATATCGAAGTAAAAACTATGCTATGCGATACTCTTATTTTGTCGATTTTTAATTATTGTGATTCTGTGTATGGACCCTGCTTATCTGCTGCTACTACACAGCGGATACAAAAAATTCAAAATTATTGCCTTAGATTCATCTATGGGATCAGAAGACACCATTCTGTAAGTCACAAGCTCTTGGTAACTAACTGGCTGAACATGAAACAGCGACGAATTTTACACTGTTGTACATTGTATCATAAAATCATAATTTCTAACAGTCCCTCTTATTTGTTTAGAAAGATTACATTTCGTACTGACGTGCACAATTTAAATTTAAGACATAAGGGTATACTGACACCTCCAATTCATAAAACGGCACTTTTTGAAAGGTCTTTTACATTTAGTATATATAAATTATATAACTCAGTTTCCCCTCTACTGAAATCATGCACAGGTTTCACTTTTGCCAAACATTTTAAAAAACATCTTCTGATTCAGCCGTTTACATAAAAAAGTAGTAATTAATTATTTTTTTTTCCTTTTCTTCCAAATAATTCAGTTTATATGGACAAAGGTATTTTTTTTTCTCATGTTAAATATTGTACAAATAATTCAGATATGTTTGATGTTGCCATCTATCTATTAGCAGGTTGAGTGTAAGACCAGCTGATCTGACATTTCTGTTTTTTCAGCTGAACTCCGCCTTTTCAATAATTAAAATATTATCATTCATATGTACACTAATTTGATATGTGAATAAAGATTATTATTATTATTATTATTATTATTATTATTTTAAGACAATAAAATATATTGAAAACACTTAAATCGTTTTCTTTGTGAATATTGTTATGTTAATAACATGAGCACGCCGGTCTACAATGAAGGTGGCAGAAAATCATTTTCCATCATATTGTTGTAGCTTTGTACTTCATCTATAAGAATTTTCTCTAAGTTTCATGTATAAGTAACAGAAAACTAAGTTAAGTTGTTAGTTCGGCAATCGTCCCAGAGATGACGCACGAGGTGTCATAATCTAGAAACGTCTGACATCTGCTGGAACATTGTAGAATGATGTAGAAATATCTAGAATCAATTACTCAGGAGTATAAATAGTGAGCGGGTCTTCGCACAGTTCAGTAGGTAGTTCAGATAGCGAGTTCAGGAAGATAAAGTAGTGAAGAAAGTAATAATGTAACTGAATTATTGAATTATAGTACCCAGTGTAAATTAGTGAAGTAGTATTTGTTGTAATTAGTACGTAAGTTAATACATTGTGTTTAGTGTTGGTACCCTGGTGTTATAATTTCCGGATTCACGTTACTAAGGGGTGTAAATGAAGAACTTATTTCCCTGCGTCTGAGCGACGCGACACCAATTTTTTAATTAAGGGCGCCAGTTGCGTTCTCCCCTTGTTCTCCCACTCCCAGGCGGGTTCGAGATAAGATACAACTCGATAGACAAGATAGGCCAAGGCTGCACTACCTTGGATTATTAACGACGCTCTCTCTCTCTCTCTCGATAATAATTGATTTTTCTCTCTGACGGGACTTTATTCTGACGGGATTTCACTTATTTACTATACAAATGAAAGCGTGCGCTAACAATCGATTAGAAAAGAGGAGAAAAGACTCATGCAACTTCCCCAGAATTTAATGCAAGCATTTAGGTTTTCATGAAAATAATATAAAAATATTTTACTTAAAAAAATTTTGGTTCGCTTGTGATTAGCTTTAAGGTTCTCGTTTGTGATTATATCATTCACAAGAACGGAGTTGAGAAATGCGTTCAACTAATACATGAGTTAGATAATTTTCGGTCAATCTCACGACGTACCGGTCTCCATGCAGGTTCAGTATAGGGGATTTGACACGACTTCACCTTCGAGCGACTTTTTGGCAAAATTGTTTTTTATCATATATTTACACAAGGCTATTTTCTCTATATAGTGGAGTAAACGTAGTCAGAAAAGAGGCATTGTTTCGGAATAATTTGTAACTGCATAAAAATTCATAAAAACTTTTTAAATGTGTTCTAAATAAGTTTAAGTTCAAAGTCTACCTGTTGGTACTGTACGCTAAATCTCTATTTGTTTATTAATAACAAAAAACTGCAAAATTAGTTGTTAAATGAAATATTTCTAAAATTAATCAAGGAAAAATCATGAAAATCAGATACTAGGGGTTTTTGGGTATGCTGATTACGAATTTGATGTCAGATTTGCAAAATTCAAAATGACGGATACAAAATGGCCGACCAAAACTTATTAAGTGTGCGAAATTCGCCATAAAAATGAGCATTAATAGGTTTTTACGGATTTTCGGGTATGCTGATGACGAATCTGATCAAAAATTCATAAAAATTGTGTAGATAAATGTAAAATGTTTAATATAAATAAATACAATGTACTATAAAAATACTTTCATTATAAACTACAATTAAAGGAAACATTTTAACTATAATATATGATACATACAGTTTTTCAATCAAGAATGTAATAAAAAAGAGACTGTATTTATGAATATACAGTGATTGTCCGATAATTGATTTTTAAATACAAACACGTTGAACGAAAAGGGCAGATAAAACTTGTTAGCATTCTAAATCTTCTGACTGTACTTGCTCCAGTTCGTCGCTGCCTTCGTGAAGTCGTCGATGTCTTGGCAGGGAGAACAATTTGTACAACTGTTGCCACTACATGCGGAGTATGCCATAGTGCAAAGAAGACCAGATTTTCTACACCGACATGCTGATCCGCAACCTTTCCTGCAGCTACAGAATATCATGTTAAGTACGTCGTGTGATACAGGTCGTTGACTCATTGGTATAGGTACTAAATTACCATTGACTTTCTTCCAACCCCAGCTCTCTGCATATAATTGCTTACCCATCCACGTTTGCATATGCAAATACACTCTTTGCTGCAGTGCTGCTCCAAGGCATCTTCTGTGGGTGGTAATGAAAACAGCTTCACACTGTTTATTTCTCCGGAAGTACCTTTCATGAAGCTGTGATACCGAAATAAGTTTAAGTCAGCTACATTTTTGCTTGCACCATACAAAGCCAATATGCACGTAATGCCAGACTGCAAAAGAATTTCTGGACTTTGATGATTCTCAGCGAAACTTTCGGCGGTTTTTATTAAATCTACTTGATTTTCAAAATTTTTTAAAAACTTTACTTTGCTCCGGTTGAAAAATGCCGACGTACTGTCACAACCTGTGAAACTGTGAATGAATAAAATGTATTTTTGGCAATTTGGAAAGTTTTCTAACAATTTTTTCGAATGGAACCATTTTTCCTCAGTTTTCTTTTTCCCAACTTTTTAAAATATATACTTTTTTGAGGTGGGCATAAAGCCGCAAGAAAAACTAACACATCAATGTAGACTTACAGAAAGCTTTTGACACAGTTCATATACCAACATTAATAAAGAAATTAGAAATATTGGGAGTGAGGGGTACAGCTTTAGATTTGTTTAGTTCGTATCTCACTAATCGTAAGCAATACGTTCAAATTGGTGAATCAAAAAGTAATACTGTTAATATAAGTTATGGTGTCCCACAGGGCTCAATTCTGGGACCCTTGTTGTTCAATATTTATATTAATGATATAACCATGGAAAATTTTGAGGGTGACACACGACTGTATGCCGATGACACCTGTATTTTTTACTTCTCTAAAGATATAGACAATTTAATTCAGAGTATGCAGAGACGTGAATAAATTAGAACTATGGTTAAAAAATAACAAACTCTCTTTAAACGTAGATAAAACAAAATATATTATAATGACATCTAAACAAAAAAGCATACCATCAACCACATTATATTTAAACGCCAAAAAAATTGAAAAAGTCAACAATATAAAATATTTAGGATTAGTAATAGACTCAAATTTAAATTGGCATGATCACATACAGTACGTTATAAAAAAGATTAACCCCCTAGTAGCAATGTTCAAACAAGTGTCATATATTTTGATAGAAAGTACCCGAAGAAGTTTATATTTTGCACATATACACTCACGGTTAGTTTATATGTTGCCCGTTTGGGGCGCCACAACCAAAACAAATCTAGGTTTCTTACAAGTTATACAAAATAGAGCAATTCGACGTCTTTATGGTTTTACAAACTCAGATTCAATAAATTCAATTTATAATAAATGTAACTTTCTTAAGCCAAGCCTGTTGTTAAAATTTGAATCCATAATAACAGTTTATAAAATAATACATTGTAAATTAGAATCTAATTTAACACTAACTCAAAACCTCAGCATTTATTCCTATAACACACGCCAAAGAAATAATTTCGTTCTGCAGCCTTTCAATACTTTATACGGTAAAAATTGCTTCCTGTATTACGCACTAAAACTATTTAACATATTGCCAAGCCAAGCAAAGTCGTATACTACCTTACCATCCTTTAAAAAGTATGTGAAAAAATTTATCTGTAGTCTACCAGATGCATAAAATGGTTAAATAGAATTATTCTGTGATTGAACAAAGTTGAATAAAATAATCTTTCAACTTTTTTTTTCATATTACTTATATCTTTTATCTATGTTTTTTTCTTTATCATTTATATAATCTCCCATTGTGTGATATGTATATTATAATATAAGCCCTTGTAACATGCCTTGTAGCAATTTTAGGGTTAATAAAACGTATTTATTATTATTAATATCATCAGGTGCTTGGACGACGACCATATTATTGCTAAGTAATTTTTTTGTCAATACATCAATAAACCTCTTTTTATTATTTTCGTTGACTAAAAATTTGTCTTGAGGAATGGTCAGCAGCATTTCATCATTAAAAATTATTGTTGGAGACGTTTTGTTTATAGCTCTACGATTTCTTTCTGTCGATTTAATACTACACGAATCGTACTCATCAGATACAACAATAAGGACAGTACTGAAATTTATTTTTTCGGTTCGAATTTGGTAGTTGTTATTGTATCTTGTTATATTCTTCTCGAATTTTTCAATAATTTACGAAATTTTTTTTAAAATATTGATTTAATCGAATACATTAATTTTACAGTATTGTTTACCAACTTAAATACGCCATAGTAGTCACCATTTATGCATGTGTAATATTTAGTAGAATTATTAGTTGTGATAAACTTAATTTTTTATTTAAAACCTTCCCCGTTTTCCAAAAATCGTGTTTTTACCGATTTTTAGCATTTTTATACTGTTTTACTGTTATTACGTTAAAAAAAATAAAACCAAGAAATATTTTTCAAGATTAGTACCTTAGCTAACACCTCTATGCATTCAAATAAAAATACATCTTTTTTTAAGTTATTACACTTTTAATAGTGTTAAATTTTCGAATTTTTTTCTTCTAAAACGTATAGTTCGAAGTATTCGTAAAAAATTAATATAAAAACGTATATGTATCGTAAAATAAATCATTGAGGCTTTTAGTACACATCTTTACCTTCAAATTGATCACTTATAAAGTGCCGATATCACGATATTAAGCTTTGATATTGACGATTGAAATTTGGTGTCAACAGCGGAAAATGTCTTTTTTCGGAAAACTACTAAGTTTAAATAAATTTTTTAAATTTTTTTGGCTGAATACTTATTTTAGATAATCCCTTTAAATGTGCTATTATACAGGTTTTTTTTTTAATACATTATTCATTTTACAATGATTTTTACCAAATAATCTTTAATTCATGCAATGGTCCGCTTTCAACTACATATGTAACAATTAAAGTACTTAAAAAATTATTTCAAAACATGTAATACTTCGAGGAAATGATACTTTTCCATCTCCAATTGGTTTCATATCATTTCCTTTTTGCAATCAAAAGTTATAGCCACTTACGTACAGCGCGCGCGCTACCGCAAGCCTATTCCAGCGTCAGCGGGCGGTCGGCGCAGCGTCACTTGGGACCTTAGTTAACAAATTTCTACTCGCTCCAATTTAATGCGCAAAATACATGTCAATGTGTTTCTTTCTTTCCGTTCTTTCGAATGGCGCTATCAGTTTTTTCGTACAAATAAAATTTAAAAAGGTATTCGCGAAAAACCGTATTTTTGCACTTAAATTGTTAAATAAAAATAGGACGCGTACACTTTTTTGCGGTAGACTTTTCACTACGTTATTCTAGCATACTTAAGAATATTGTTCACCAAAATCTACCTGGTTACCAATTTTTTCGAAGTGAAAATCTTCGTTTACTCCACTAATAACTTTTTTATTTGGAAAGCCCTGCATTTGGCTTTCCTACTATCGCTTTCTACTGATTATCCAACGCACTCATTCTCATCCAAATTACGAACCGCTGGATGAATCTAAATTTATTTTATTCGAGAAACCGGCCTTGTCCATTTTTACTATTCTTGTTAAATAATTGCCTATGTGGCATTTGTCTGTTTCGCCCTTTTTGGTACGTCGTATCGTTAAAATTTTATATTCATTCTTTTGAATGATACCCATAATGACTAGATCTTCATTTCCGTTGTCTTTTGTGAAGAGATTAAAAAGTTGAAAATATTTTCAAGGTCCTTCGTAAAAGTATATTGTTTCTTTTTCCTTGGCCAAAAATTATACTTTTATTTTTGGTACATTTTTCAATGACCACAATATACTTTCACTACTATGGCTTAAACCAAAACATATTTTCCTATGTGAAAATTCGGTGTTTGTTCAAATTTTCACTTGGTTCTGCCTTGCGTTTTAATGAACGTATATAAGTCCTTTTGGGCTAGTTTTCGACTCCGATGCTTTTCGAACATGGATGTTATTCTCAAAAATACCTTTAAATTAATTTTTTACCCAAGTCGGAATTTCATTTTGTCTTCGGCTTAGGTCGATTCTGGGAGGTTCTATAATATAAAAACGTAACAATATTGTAATTCAATTAAGGACACAAAAAATCACAGCTTTAAACACTTATAGCATTGACACTTTATTTTAACATATTTGAAATGCTGCTGTTAAGAGTTCTCCTAATAACGAAATGGCAGGGGTTTGTTTTGTGGATAAGTTAATTAATTTAATCGAAAGAAAATAAACCGAATGTAGCAACTAAAAATGTCGCTGGCTCCCGTACTATAGATGATGGTCTCCAGGCGATATACGGAATTTACAACTTTAATAGGTACAAGGTATATATGTATATATTTAGAACCGAGAATAAAATAACAAATAATAAACCAATGCGTCAACAGGTCAACCAGTCAGACTGGTGGATAAAGGAATATCACAGAAGAAACGCATAATGATTTGATATCTCATTCTCAATATGTTTGTTTATGTTTTGCAAACGAATTAATCCATCAATTTCGATACCCGCCTAATTGTGTTGATTATGATGAAAAGTGACAGTGTTCTTATTCTTCTGGCTTATTTATATTTAATTATTGGTAAGTTTAGTTTTAATAGTCTTATTGTCAAGGGCAATATAATAAAATGGCAGCTTATTATCCACAATGTTTTTGAAATGTCACGAATTTCAGGCCCAGCGACGAAAATGAATAAGGTGAGTTATATTTTATGTTTCAAAAAAATTGTCGATTCTTAAAGGCACCACGAATTATATTTAGAAAAAGAATATAAGTAGGTATATGAATTGAAGTATATCAACAAATAATAAATTACACAGCCACACAAAAAAAATAAATCGTCTTGGCCCCAGAGACTGACTAGGTAGACTTTATGTTTTTCGGGTCGCTGAATCCGAATCCGGGGTTTATTTGATACCATCATGTCAGAATCAAGGTCAAATGAAGGTCAAACACATGAAATTCAATAATACAATTTTTTGACCCCGGATTCTGAAAAAGCAGAAAATTTTACGTCCAAATACATCCTGAACGGTTTATGGAACCAATTTCTTAGGTCATTTGTTGGTTATCAAGCGGTCAAATGCTTATTTTCCATTTCTTAGCTGATATATCGATTGTAAATCGAAAACTTGCATCTATGACTAGTGACCTTCAAGTTTTTGTGGTCGCTTATCACGATTCCGGTATCCATTTGATACCATGACGTATAAACCAAGGTCAATCGAAGGTCAAACGCCATAATTCGAATGATATAAATTTTTTAACCCCGTATTCTCAAAGAACAAAAAATCTTACGTCCAAATACGTCTTGATCTGAGTCGAACCGAACTTTAGGTTTCATATGGAGGTATTAAACTATTTTGAGATGTTTTAAACTACATTTTCAAGTCCAAAGACCTAAATCCAAATCTGCTGAATTCAGTAGCCTCAAAATTCAATAACCCAATAACCTAATACAGTGGCGGTCTGGGTGTCTAGGGCTTAGTCGGCATTTTACAATAAACATTCAAACTCAGTTCGTCAGCGATTTGAATATTATTGCTTCGCATGTATATAAACGTCGTCCCAAAATTTTTTTGATGAGCGGGGGACGAAATCCGAAAAAATTTCTGAAAAAAATTTTTTCAAATTTTTCGTCCCAAAATGGCCCCTCATTAGACGCGACCCTAGGGCCCAGTCGGCATTTGCCGACTAGCCGACCTAGCCAGACCGCCACTGACCTAATGGCTCTAAAAACATGATCCCGTAGCTATAAAATGGGGATTACAGACGATGAAAGCTGATGAATCCGTTTACTTGAATGACCACATTGTATTGTTTATATATTTATGTAATGTTATTTAGTTATTCTAGACAGTTATTGCAGTTATTTGTGTTATCCATTCATTTGTTAATTTATTCATTTAATTTATTTTATTTTATTTTGAATTAGATACTGAGTTACAGAGGGAAACAAATTCCCTGTTCTTAGACTGGTACAGCCATATAGATCAGTTTTACTGAATTCGAGACCAATAAGCCACTGTGTGAAACTAGGCACAGCAACTCTTATTTATTCATTTATTTATTTTATTTTACATCAAACCAGATACTGAGTTACAGAGGGAAAAGAATTCCCTATTTATAGACTGACATAACCTTATAGTTCACCTTTATTAGGTTCGGAATCATTGAGCCATTGCGTGAAACTAGGCACATTGATTTTTATTTATTTATCTATTTATTCTTATTAATGAATTAATTAATTAATTAATTTATTTATTTATTTATTTATTTATTTATTTATTTATTTATTTATTTATTTATTTATTTATTTATTTATTTATTTATTTATTTATTTATTTATTTATTTATTTATTTATTTATTTATTTATTTATTTATTTATTTATTCAATTTATAATTTGTTTTTTATGTTCATTGATCACCTATCCATTTATCATGTCGAAAATTACTCTTAAAAGGGTTAAATGATGTACAAAATCCGTTCACGCAACCTCCTCGTGGTGTACATCGGGTAACGCTAATGCTGACGGTTTTACAATTCAGTTGAAAGATTCAAAAGAAATCTGTATTTGACCTGCAGATGATCTTTCAGGGTCCAAAAAATTATATCATTCGAATTATAGCGTTTGACCTCAGTTTATACATCATGGTATCAAATGGATACCGGGATCGTGATAAGCGACCGCAAAAACTTAAAGGTCACTAGTCATAGACGCAAGTTTTCGATTTACAATCAATATATCCGCTAAGAAATGGAAAATAAGCATTTGAACGCTTGATAACCAACAAATGGCCTAAGAAATAGGTTCCATAAACCGTTCAGGATGTATTTGGATGTAAAATTTTCTGCTTTTTCAGAATCCGGGGTCAAAAAAGATTGTATTATTGAATTTTGACCTTCATTTGACCTTGATTCTGACATGATGGTATCAAATAAACCCCGGATTCGGATTCAGCAACCTCAAGAACATAAACATACATTTTTTACGGAATTCTTCACGGTCGTATCTCAATTTGACATTCAAATGACCTTAAACCTGATGACATGGTATCAAATGGACCCCGAATTCGGATTCAGCGACCCGAAAAACATAAAGTCTACCTAGTCAGTCTCTGGGGTCAAGACACTTTATTTTTTTTGTGTGGCTGTGTTATTAATTAACATTATAATGCAATGGTAGACAGCAGGGGCGGACTGGCTGGGGGCAGGGAGGCAAAGTCCCATCGGGCTTTAGCCGATCTCGGGCCATTTAAAGCCTTTCGGGCCCGGGCTCGCGTTTGGGGGTTCTGAATTTTTCTTTTTCGGATGTCTACCCCCGCCCATTTTAAAAAAATGTTGGGATGAAAAAAAATTGTTTTTCGGCCCCCCCCCCCCCCCCTCCGCGTTCATCAAAAAATGTTGGAATGTTACGAAAAAAAATGTTTTTCGGAATTCTCTCCCCCCCACTCATCAAAAAAATGTTGGGAAGAAGAAAATTTTTTTTCGGATTTCTTCCCCGCCCCGCTCATCAATTTTCCATAAAATTTTCCTTCTCAGGCCCGTATTTTCTCTGCACAGCCTTGCCCAGCACGCACCTGCCTGGCCTCCGACCCCCTGAAGTCCCACCGGGCCTTTCCCTTGCCAGTCCGCCCCCGACAGACAGATCTTGAAGGCGAGCGGAAGGTAGCTAAAAAGTGGCTTAGAAACAGGCGCGTGCAGGGACGATTTTGGGCCCCCCGAAAATAACTTAGCAAGTAGACTAGTTCACAAATTCAAAGCCGTGTTAATTCTTGATAAAGCTCGTAAAAATATGAGTGAAGGCTCATTGGGTTCGGAATGACGTCTAGAAAAATGTTCAAAATTTTCAAACCCGCACATAAACAATTGCAAAAGTTACAAACAAATGAAGATTGAGAAAATAACGAGTTTTGTTTTTTGTAAATAACTCGAAAACTATTAGTATATAAGAAATTTTAAAGAAAGATTCTTAAAGAGGAAGAAATTTCCAATAAAAAAATCCCGACTCCAGAAACTCTATCTCTATTATTAATAATTTTAATTTAATGCCCGGCGAACACTAAACCGTTACGATGCTCTGAAACCGGCCGTAATAATTAAAAATATGTCATTAAATATTAATTTAAAAATTTTAAAAAAATATGGTATTATTTAGACACTTAAAGGAACAATATCCCGTTATAAAAAAATTTTTTCACCGATTTAACAAATTTTTTAGAGTTTTATATTTCAAGTCGGATAATTGTTAAACAAAAGCCACTAAAATTATTTCGCTTCGTGGAGACTCTATGTCAACTGTACTTTATGGGATTATGACATTGCGATGTTTTTAATTGTTATAGTCTATTAGTTATTAATTGTTTAACCTAACAAAAAACTAAAAAATGAAAAAGAGAGGTTGAAATTTTTTTTTGATTAATTTCAATTATTATTACTGATTTTATATTCAAAAGTACTATAAGATCACATAAACTTTAAATTTTCATTGCCAATGGTTTAAACAAATTTTATAAACAAGTAGATAAATTACGTATTTAAAAAAAAATTGCCATTTTATTGGTTTGTTATCAACAATCGCCGAAAGTGTTTATATTTTTTTTAGATAGAAAAAAAATAACAAAAACAACTGTATACATAAACATCTCAAAAAAATGTTTAATATTTTTTATAAAATTTTAAATTTAATTTTTTTTGACATGGTTATGTATACGTTTGTTTTTATTATTTTTTTTTCTATCTAAAAAAAATATAAACACATTCGGCGATTGTTAATAACAAATTGTTTATTAAATAAATTAACAACAGAAATTTTTTATTTTTCCGCCTTGTAGAGAATTGCAAATAATAAATTTTAAGAATAACATTTTTTCTTAATAATTTGTTTAAATATTGAAAAGAGGAAAAATATGATTATAGACAATTAAAAAAATTTTTGAAGAATTTTTTTTTTAGTCAATATTTTATAACCAATATAATGGCAAAAAATTTTTTCAAAAATACGTAACTTGTCTATTTGTTTATAAAATTTGTTTAAACAATTAGCAATGAAAATTTAAAGTTTATGTGATCTTATAGTACTTTTGAATATAAAACCAGTAATAATAATTAAAATTAATAAAAAAAAATTTCAACATCTTTTTCATTTTTTAGTTAGGTTAAATAATTAATAACTAATAGACTATAACAATTAAAAACATCGCAATGTCATAGTCCCATAAAGTATAATTGACATAGGGTCTCCACGAAGCGAAATAATTTTAGTGGCTTTTGTTTAACAATTATCCGACTTGAAATATAAACGCAAATTCTAAATAAATTTGTTAATTAACAATAGGCTCGTTTTATGAAAAATCGGTGAAAAATTTTTTTTTACAACGGGATATTGTTCCTTTAAGTGTCTAAATAATACCATAATTTTTAAAAAATTTTAAATTAATATTTAATAACAAAAAAATATTTTTACTTATTACGGCCGGTTTCAGAGTATCGTAATGTCTTAGTGTTCGCCGCGCGGAGCTCTATTTTCAACATTAAATTAAAATTATTAATAATAGAATAGAGAATAGAGTTTCGGGAGTCCGGACTTTTTTATTGGAAATTTCTTCCTCTTTAAGAATCCTTCTTTAAAATTTCTTAAATACTAATAGTTCGAGTTATTTACAAAAAACAAAACTCGTTATTTTTTCAGTCTTTATTTGTTTATAACTTTTGTAATTGTTTATGTGCGGGTTTGAAAGTTTTGAAAATTTTTCTGGACGTCATTCCGAATCCAATGAGCCCCCACTCATATTTTTAAGAGCTTTATCAAGAATTAACACGGCTTTGAACTTGTGAACTAGTGTAAAGGGCCCCAGACAGAAATCTGAAATTTTTTTATCTCAAAAATGAAAATCGACGAGCAGGGGGAGAGAAAATCTCAAAAAAAAACCTCCTACCCTACAAAATTAAAATTATTCATCAGGGAAGGCCCTTCATGAAGGGCCACTTTAGCGAGGGCCCACCGGGAATTTCCCACGGTAGGCCAGCACGCGCATGCTTAGAAATCAAAAGCACCGACCAAGGCGTTGTAGTGTCTAATTTCAATGTATTCTTGTTCTCGAGATCGCTGAATACGAATCTGAAGTTATATTTTGCCTAAAAGTATGGCACCGTTGAGAAAAATCGCCATTGAGTGAATGATACAAAGTGATTCGTCTTTAACTCGCTATACCTTCGGCAGTTACTAATCTTTTCTTTTTAAATTTTTACTGCGTGAACTAGGCTATAGCCTATCTAGGGACGCCGAAGCGCGAGGGGGCGCTTCGGCAATTCAAAAAAACTATCTAAATTTATCCCCCGACGGCCGACGGATAACATTTACTTTGGACCTTTGGACCTAACATTGACCTTTGGAAAATAAAATGTATTGCACCGTCGTATAATGCATAAGGGCTGGCGAAAAAAACCATAAAATCGAGTTGAGATAATGAGCGTAAAAAAATTGTTTATTTCAGGAAAGACAAGCATAAAAAACTTTTGTACTCCGCCGTCTTATCTGGGCCGAAATTAATAAATTTGTATAAACCTATATATACGGTTAACTATTTTGGTTACATTTTATAATTATATCCGTATTAAGAATTATAAATACCAAAATATCTAACTATTCATTTACTTATATTTAATTTTCAGATATCAGGATCTGAGAGAGAAGTAAATAATATGAAATAGAAAATGCGATATGATTTTAAGTAGAGTCCTGTTCATACGTTTAAGTACTTATCCATATCTGAAGTTTTTATTGCCGTAATCCTTCCTGTTATAACCAGAGGCCTTCCTATATTTGCCTCGGTACTTTCTTTTCTACAAGAAAATTATTTATTTGTTATTTGATTATTTTATTTTGATAAAATTGTCAAATTTATTATTTCTGTATTGTATACTTCAGAGAAGAGATGTTTACCTAAACCCGTGGATAGGTCAAAAAAACACGCCACCCGCGCTGCACTTAAAATACGGGTCTACAGATGATCCAATCTATCAACCGACATACTTTGAATGTATGTTATGCGAATGTTGTGAGCTGGTCTGCTGGAACCAACATTGTCGGTACGCTTTTAAGACGCTGGAATTCCAGCAGACCAGCTCAGTTTTACGAGTTGCCATGACAATTTTCAAAGTGTACCGAGAAGGTTGGGTTGGGTGGTTGGATCGTCTGTTGTACAGCTCTTTATACTTTCAGCGCCGGTCTCATTGTTCGTCCAAAAGCGCGAAAGCAAAAAACGCTGCAATTTGACTGGCATGCGAAAGCTCAACTTTTTGTGCCAATTAGGGAAATGTATACGTTTCTTATATGTTCCTTTCCAATATATCAACATTTTACAGAATTATTTATAGCAAAATAGGAACGGAAAGAGATAGATATTATACTTTTCCGCTTCCTTTATTTTAGCCGTTGGCCACCAGTGTCGGACTATTCATAAGGCTAATTAGGTTGTAGCTTAGGGGCGACAATACGTAAAATGAGGGTCGTCGAGAGTTATTTGCGCTCTCTGCTTATTGAAAAAAAAAGTTTGTGTCCCCCCCCCCGCTCTAATCAATTTTCGTTTTTGAAAAAAGCATGTTTTTTTAATTTCCTTCTTCCTAGTCATCAGTGTTGGTTTTTTTAGATTTGTCGCCCCCGCTCATCAATTTTGAAAGTGGGACAAACATTGTTTTTGATATATCTCCGCCCCCGCTCGTCAATTTTGAATCTGGATAATAATTGTTTTTTTCAGATTTCACCTCCCCGCTTATTAATGTTCTTCCATTATGAATAAGAGGGCGCAAATACATGATTAGCCTAGGGGCGCGCCAATCCTTAATCCCGCCCTGTTCCAAATGATTTTTTACGAAAAAATGTGTTTAACACAGATTATATTAAAATATTTACTTAATACAGCAACGGAAGTATAACTGCGGTATTTATGCTTATTATCGACAATTTTTTTTGAAATGTCCTAAATTTCAGACATGAAGACGAAAATACGAGTGCAAAGCACAAGTTGTTTCTTTCAAAGTTTGGAACTAAGATGAGTTAACATTTAAAAAAAATGTCAATTCTTAAGTACCACGAATTATATTTAGAAGTGAATATGAACTATGATTTAAACTGATCTCATGAAATATCATTTTAGATGCAGTAGAGTTACAAGATGTACCGTCCACGAACGTAAATATTACACGATATAGACGTCATTCTACAGATAATAGGTAAGTATCATTTTCTTTTAATACAAAAAATGCACTAATTTCATACTGCTGATTATTGTTCATTCACATTTTGATTCTTGGGTAATAGGACTGTGAGCAGGGGCGTAGTGAACCAACTCTTTTGGGGGGTTATTTTTCAAATATCCCAACTTCATAAGACTTATATAGTCCAATCAATGAATGCCCAAAAGGGGATTGTAGAGAACATTTAGGAAGGGAGAATTTTCCTCTTCAGGGATGTGTTGGGGGTAGTTAGGAGGTAAAAATACTAAAAGTCCCCGCCCCTAGCCCCGCCGCTTCAGGGGGGAGGGGGGTGGAAAGGTTCCTTTTTTCGATTCTTCGCTTATAACTCGGAAACGATGAGTCGTATGGAAAAAGGTAATCTATGCAAATTAAACGTAATTAATTTTTTCACAAGAATGTTTATATTCATTTTCTTCCTAAGTGTTATAGTTTACGAGATACTCGCCAGCGAAAATCGATGATTAATAAAAAAAAAATCAATTATGTACCTTGAATATTTCTATCAAAGCGGTTTACCGTGGTCTGCTAATAAATCACAGTCAAAAACAATCTTTATTTTATAACACTGGACGTATTTACTAACGTAATATATTGTCGAAATCTATACATTTCCTTAAATATACAGTGTGACTCACTTAAAATGAAGATACCCTTATAACTTTTTAATTTTGTTTCCGATTTGAAGCAAATTTTACTCAAGTATAGAACAAATTAGGATCTACTTATGACCAGAAAATTACCACCTGCTATAAAGGCAAAGCCACCTGTGGTACCAAAATATGCTGAAAAAAATAAAACATTTTTAATGTTAGAAATTCTAAAAAATTGCATCCGATCGGCGCCACAAACGTACATACACCAAACTTTGATTATTGATGGAGGATTTCTCATACATAAGCTCATCTGGCAAAGGGGATCCTCAGTTTCCGCAATTTGTGGTGGATATGTGAAATTCGTCAAGACCCATCAATTTGATTTTTAATCTTTTTCCTCATATTTTGATACTGCAGGTGGCTTTGCCTTTATAGCAGGTGAATAATTTTCTGGTCAAATATTGATCCTAACTTGTTCTATACTTGAGTAAAATTTGATTCAAATCGGAAACAAAATGAAAAAGTTTTAAGTTAGTCACACTGTATATTTAAGGAAATGTATAGATTTTGACAAAATATTACGTTGGTAAATTCGTCCACTGTTGTAAAATAAAGATTGTTTTGTGACTGATTTATTAGCAGACCACGGTAAACCGCTTTGATAGAAATATTCAAGGAACATAATTGATTTTTTTTTATTAATTATAGATTTTCGCTGGCGAATATCTCGTAAACTGTAACACATAGGAAGAAAATTCATATAAACATTCTTGTGGGAAATTTAATTACGTTTAATTTTGCATAGATTACCTTTTTCCGTACGACGACGCATCGTTTCCGAGTTACAAGCGAAGAATCGAAAAAGGAACCTTTCCTTCCCTTTCCCCATGAAGCGGCGGGGCTATAGGCGGGGACTTTTAGTATGTTTACCTCCTAACTTTTAGTATGTTTACCTTCTCAACACATTCCTGAAGAGAAAAATTCTCCCCTCCAAAATGTTCTCTTTCATTGACTGGACTATTAAGAAGCCAACTCTGTAAATATTTAAATAATAGGTCCTTCTTTTAATTAATGATAATACGATGCAATATTGAAATATAACTTTATGATCTATGCTCCCATCCCATGGCATAAAAAGGTACCCCACCGAGGACCTCAAATTTAAACGGTGAAAATGATTGGAAAACATGTAATAAACATGTTACGCCCGCCAGACTGGTAAAAAAATGTGTTAATTGCTATTTTTAATTAATTTTTAAAATTAGCTAAAAAAAAAGAATTTACTTTTCAAAACACCGACTTGAAATTTACACAATTTGTGGTAAATAATATATCATTTTTGCAAAAATGTGTCTGTCCGATAATTTTTGTTAATTAACATCTGACAGACCTTTTGTCATACCTAAATAATTTTTTTCATGAAAGTACACTTCATAACACCTCCTTGGTTTTTGTTTGAGATTACCGCTATCTATTAAAACCTGTCTGGCTGGAAATTTTTGTTAATTAGGTACCTTGTCAAACTGAATTCTGAATGCGCAGCATCCATGCATGAGATAAATGTCAGGCTGAACCGCTGGCATCTCAAACACCTCCTTTATTTTTGTTTTTAAATGAAGTTTAAGATCTCTTCTATGCATAAAAATTGATCTGTTATCGAAAAAATGTTTTCACTATGCCAGATTTAATTTGTAAGCGCCGTGCCAACGTTTTTTTTTTTTTTAATAAGCTTCTACGATGGCCGCGTCAAACCACCATCTTCATTTTTTACTGAAATTAAGTTTGAGATCTCTTTTATGCACAGAAATTGGTCTGTCAGCGAAAGAATGTTTTTTACTGACAGACTAAATTTTTTTTTCTTCAAGCGTATTAAAATGTTTAAATTATGTCACCAAAAACAGAAGTAGAAGTAGGACATTGTTTTACTAGTAACAAAATGTTAGTACCGAACGTCACCGTAGTGGACATTGTTTTATTAGTAACATAATGTTAGTTCCGAAAGCGCCACCGCAGTGGGTATTGTTTTACTAGTAACATAATGTTAATACCGAAAGCCACCGGTGGCGCGCTATCCACTAGCCACTTCTTGCCATATTGTGTCAACATGTAAGACTGTAGTTTGAATATTTGTACATTTATGATAAATAAATTAATTTTTGCATTTTAGTACGCTTGAAGAAAAAATAGTATATATTACACGGAGTAGAACGCCTTTTTTTGTGCTTCGCCCAGTTTGCGGCTTCGGCTTCGCCTCAGCCGCAAATCCTGGGCTCAACACAAAAAAAGAGTGCGTTCTACTCCTAGTAATATAATATACTATTAAGCACCGCGACCATATTTTTTAATTAAAAATGAAGATGGTGTTTTGACGCGGCCGTCGTAGAAGCTTATTTAAAACAAACCACAATTATCGTTTTTACAATAATTTTGAAAATTGTGTATAAGGTGCCTATTATTAGTCGAGTCAATGAGGGTTTTCACTTCTTAATTCTCAGCAACAGCCAGGGGCGGCTCAAGGTAAATTTTCCACCCGGGCGGGAGCACTTTTTGACGCCCCTCCCTGACATAATCACAGATATTTTCGTACTACGTACTAAAGTGCAAGGATATCCTTTCAGACTCCGCGATCACTCTAATCTTTAACTTAACACATGAACCTAACACATAATAAGGAAATTATTAGACCCCTTTAGGGGGATTATAAATATCAGTTTTTCTCAGAGATGGGTCAAGGAAACTTTCCATTGGAAAGTTTCCAGGAAAATTTCGGAAGTTTCCGGAACGGAGTTTTGATAAAAATGAAAGTTTCCTTTAAAATATTTGAATATTCCGAAAGTTTTCAAAATTCGGGAAGTTTCCAAAACTCCGGGAAAGTTTCCAAATTTTTCACGAATATTTACAGTTATTATTTGCACATATTTACTCATAAATTTGAAATTACCGCCACGATAATCTAACATAACCTCAAACGCCAGAAATCCAGTTTTAATTTGTTGATATTTTTTCGAAATTATCAAAAATTAATCGGATGTTTGATGACGTGGGGTTTCATATGGTCACCGCTTGGATTATTACTATTGGCATTGGCACAGAATTTCTCTAATTTCGTGCTATTGGCTATGATCAAGGATGAGTTGACAGACATACGATAAGACATCTTTGTTTATTTGTATACTCGCACTATTGCTTCCCGATAAATAATATCTAGCATTTTTTTCTGTTACATTAAAAACGAAAATGATTAAAAAGAAATATACTTTTATTTTTTTACAAATTATAAGATATTATTTAATTTAATACATTTAGTGTTATTTTAATTAAATAATATGTAGATGTTATTTCTGTCTTGCCTTCTATATTTCCAATTCTGCACAAAATAGGAGTTACGACTTACATATGACATTATTTACATAAATTTGTAATTTTATAATCCACATATTTATCACATTCTATAAATTATTTTATTTATATTTAATTATTTAACAATTCAAACAAAACAAATTACTGGGTAACCACCCAATTGCTCCATATTCTTCATATAGCACAGGGCACATATAGCGGGTGTCATATAATATCAGTTATTTGGTAAAAGTCTGTAAAAGTAATGTAAATAATATATTTATATGCACTTATTTGGTATCAAAATGAAGCTTAGATCATTACGAATCAGATATCACCATAAAATAGACTCTGAATATTCCCAATGGAAAGTTTCCAGGAAAGCTTCCTGGAAACTTTCGGAGTAATCAAAACTCCGGGAGTTTACCCATCTCTGGTTTTTCTACAATATCTTTCCGACCGATTTAATAGTAAGTATATTGTTTTATTAGGAATAAAAGTGATACTTTTATGACGAGTCTGGCAATTAAAGACGAGTCACAATAAGTGGCTTTTACTCCGAATAAAAGATGCTATTTTTTCTTCAAACGTCGATTAACTATAAAAAAAATAAAGATAAAAAATGTCGAATTTCACCACCAAAAACGCATTGTGTTAATATTGCATGGCCGGTGTATTAAATAAAATACGCGCTGCTGCTATGGATATTACTTTTTCTACCACTCACAGCGTTAGAAATAGTAGATTGTAATACAAGTGTGGCAAGGGCTTCATTGCAAAACGATGTATGAAAGTAGGAACACGAGCGCAGCGAGTGTTCCTATCATACGAGTTTTGCAATGAAGCTTGCCACACGTGTGTTACATACTATTTTTTCTACGGTTGTGAAGTTATTTCCCTCTTTTAAAATCTTTCCAAAATTTTAAATTTGCTGCTTGTCAGATTTTATTTAAAGTGACATTTTCCGCTGTCATTCTGAAGTAAGAAAATTTGACTTTGTAGTTGCAATTCATGTGTAATTAATGTACATTTATAGAATTTAATTGTTATTACCAGTAAGTAATATAAAATTCTTTAAGGTAAACACACCATTTTATTCCTGTGCGTGAAGATGTAATCAAGGCATGTGTCAAATTCTTTGCCGCACGGCGCGGCGTGCGGCAAAGTGATATTTTCTGCACTCATTTTGAAGTTAGAAAATTTGACTTTCAGCACAATCGTAGAAAAAAGTACTTTAAACTCCGTTGTTAATGGCAACGCATAGCCGTATAAAATGTTAAACTTTAATGTCGTGAAATGAGTTAAGAAACGTCATGTTTTACTGATGAAGAAAAGAATTCATATTTTAAATTTAGATATAGGCATCAATTCACAGAGTACCAGTCAAACCCTCTTTTCTGCTTAAGGGATAGTTTTAGGGGGTGCTATGAATATTTTACCCCCAACTTGTTTTTACATATTTATAAAAATTCTTATAAAAAAGTTATTTTCATATCACTAGAAATAAAAAGATGTTCTTGTTGCATTTCGATAAACAAGTAATTTATGCTTACGCATCAATATGCATTTACAACATATCAATAATAATTAATTTGAATAAGTATAAATCTTTTTGTCTACAACATCTGAACGTTATTATAATGAGAGAGCCCCCGACACAAGTTTACTTATAGGAAGGTTCCTCTTTATTTTTTTAATATTTCATACAAAACAAATTTATTTATTTATAAATAGTAAATTATGTAAGATAGTACATACAGCTAATAATACAGTAAAAGTCGACCTTCTTTATAGGGGGTGCTCACAAATAATTCCCGGCAAGCTGATTTTTTCAGGGTCGATGGACGGGTATCTCCCGAGTATCCGACCAAAAAGTCACAGTGCACACCCCTTGGGCAGGGGCGGACTAAAGGGGGGGCTTTAGGGGCTTAAGCTTCATTCTGATAGCAAATAAGTGCATACAATAAGTGCATCAGTGCATACATGATTTTTACAAATATGGAAAGTTTTTTACAATTAATTATTTTTTATTTATTTGCTTTTATCATGATTAGAGAATATTATTTAGGTATTATGCAAATCACAATTTACACACTTTTTATTTATTATGAAAATACCTACTTTCTGTATATTGTTGCCCTAATCTGGGCACGCTAATATACTAGTCAGGTAAATATTTTAAAACACTCATTATTGGAGAATCAATCAAAACAACTACTCTTCTAGCTAATACTGACGAAGTATTGAATTACATGATAGAATTCTTAGCATTTTAAAGAAAAAAAAAAATTGAAAAAACTTAAATCATTTATTCAAATTTAGTCATTCACACTTTTTTATTTAATATGAAATTATCTACTTTCTGTATATTGGTGCCTTAATCGGGTCACGCTAATATACTACTTAGGAAAACACTTTAAAACACTCATTATTGGAAAACCAATCAAAACAACTACTCTTCTAGCTAATACTGACGAAGTATTGAATTACATGATAGGATTCCTGGCATCTTAAGGCAAAAAAATATATTGAAAATACTTAAATTATTTATTGAAATTCAGTCATTCACAACAATTATTGAACCGTACATTCTATTTCAACTCTAGAAAAGTTGTACAAGTTTTTTCGAACTCGTTAGTTCTCATCAGTAGAGAATAGAAACATTCATTCATTATTTACAAGCCTATTCTTGATTTATTTTTACAATTCATTATTTTTTATTTATTTGCTTTTATCATGATTACAGAATATTATTTAGGTATTATGCAAATCACAACTTACACACTTTTTATTTATTATGAAAATACCTACTTTCTGTATATTGTTGCCCTAATCTGATGAGGAACTAACGAGTTCGAAAAAACTTGTACAACTTTTCTAGAGTTGAAATAGAATGTACGGTTCAATAATTGTTGTGAATGACTGAATTTCAATAAATAATTTAAGTATTTTCAATATATTTTTTTGCCTTAAGATGCCAGGAATCCTATCATGTAATTCAATACTTCGTCAATATTAGCTAGAAGAGTAGTTGTTTTGATTGGTTTTCCAATAATGAGTGTTTTAAAGTGTTTTCCTAAGTAGTATATTAGCGTGACCCGATTAAGGCACCAATATACAGAAAGTAGATAATTTCATATTAAATAAAAAAGTGTGAATGACTAAATTTGAATAAATGATTTAAGTATTTTCAATATTTTTTTTTCTTTAAAATGCTAAGTATTCTATCATGTAATTCAATACTTCGTCAGTATTAGCTAGAAGAGTAGTTGTTTTGATTGATTCTCCAATAATGAGTGTTTTAAAATATTTACCTGACTAGTATATTAGCGTGCCCAGATTAGGGCAACAATATACAGAAAGTAGGTATTTGCATAATAAATAAAAAGTGTGTAAGTTGTGATTTGCATAATACCTAAATAATATTCTCTAATCATGGAAAGTTTCCTCTGTAATAAATATAAAAATGTAAAATTTTTTGCTCTTGTCTGCTTCCGTATCCCAATCCACAGTCTTTGCGCCACTGTATGCATCTGGATTTGACCAGTCGCAACCAAGGCCCAGTGTAATGCAGCTACTCGCTATTATTATTATAGTTTTGTTCAGTATTTAGCCAAAACAAAGTGAAACGTGTCTTGGTGGTGCGTGATCTGACCTGATCTCAAAAAATGCCATCTTATGAGGTAGGAGGGGCCCCAAAGCATTAATAGCCCAGGGCCCCGCACCCGGTTAGTCCGCCCCTGCCCTTGGGGGGTGTTGCAATAGGGGTTGTTTCTTATTTTTTGTTTTTTTGAAATTTTCCAGCTTGTACATAGTAATATTCTCTACAACTTTGCCTAATAAAATTTTTTTGTAACTTTGATTTTTGACGGTCCAGCACCCATTATATGGGAAAACATTCATCATATTTATTTACTATGGTTCAGGAAATGTACAAACAAAAGGCTGAATAGCTGGGTTTTGCAGGGTTGGTTGAGAACTGTCTCCTGAGTCTCCCAAAAAGAAAAAAAAATTGGTTGGAGATTCAGGAGACAGCTCTCAATCAACCCTACAAAAACCAACTATTCAGCCTTTTGTTTGTATATTTCCTGAACCATAATAAATAGATATGGTGAATGTTTTCCTAGATAATGGGCGCTGGGCCGTCAAAAATCAAAGTTACAAAAAAATTTTATTAGGCAAAGTTGTAGAGAATATTACTATGAACAAGCTGGAAAAAGAAAATTTCAAAAAAACAAAAAATAAGAAACCACCCCCCAAGAGGTGTGCACCGTGACTTTTTGGTCGGATACTCGGGAGACACCCCCCCATTGACCCTGAAAAAATCAGCTTGCCGGGAGAAATTTTTTTGAAAAATGATATCTTTATTGGACTATAATGTTGGTATAACAATTTTCTGAATATTCTGAACTTTTTGTGAATGAAAAGTGCACGTTGCCTGCCTTCATTTATGCAAAATCTTTAATGATCGACTCCGTGTCAGTCAATAATGGGGCAGTATAAGCTTGAGGTATGAGTAGTGAGGTGTCTTATTATAGCTAAACATATTTGCATTACATTTTTGAATTATTTTGACGGTTTTAATTTTTAATGTTATCCGACTGTTCTGCATTATTACAATTTTAACATAAAATATATAAATTCTGATATCATTTGATATTATTTTCCAACGAAAACTATTATTGAATTAAAAAAGGTGTTTAAAAAAAAAATAACAATTTTTGCCCTCAGTTTGGCGCCCCTCCGAGCCGGCGCCCCGGGCGGTCGCCCGGATTGCCCGGCCCTTAAGCCGCCCCTGGCAACAGCTCCGATTTTGATCATTCTTTTTTTAAAATGTGTCTTTTTTAAAATTATTCAAAATCAGAAACATCCCAAGTGGCGCAAATAATTATTTCTTTTGTTTAAACAATAACAATATTTATAAAAAAATATATTTAAAATTTTTTTTTTCGCGATACTTATAAAACATTGAGTTGTTTTTATTGAAAATTTAAGTTCAAAAATGTTTCTCACGGTCGGGATTGATAATTATTTATATTGTTTAAATAATAATAACAACTTTTACAGGAAAAAATCTGTTACTTCCACGTCCAGTGGAAGTATAGTAATGACAAAAAAATTTTTAAAAATTTTTATTGCCCAAATAGGCTTAAAATGTCATGAAACGTCGAGATTTTAAGTTTGAGCGAAAAAAAAATTTCTGTCTGTCGGTCTGTCTGTCTGTCTGTCTGTCGGTCTGTCTGTCTGTCTGTCGGTCTGTCTGTCTGTAACTTTTTTTTGTGCGCACGTTTACTCTGGAACCGTTTGAGATATTGACTTGAAATTTGGTACACATATGTACTTTAACGAGATCTAGAACTAGATTATATTTTCATCTTGTTCTGTCGAAGGGTTGGGGGGTAAATTGGGGTAAATTTGGGGTAAATGGGTAAATCAAGCAGGTAAGAGTCCATGAAATTGGTATTAAGTATATACAAGAGAAGCTGAGGTCTCAAAAAAATTTTTGGCATTAGCCACCCCCATTACCACCCCCACCTCCTTATTAAAGGGGATGAAAAAAAAATGTGATTTAGTGCATGTACAGGAACCAGAAACCTCAAAATATTTTTTTACTTCATCCACCCCCCCACTACCACCCCCCTATCACCACCCCCACCCCACTACCGATGTGGGGTATCGTTTTATGGGTTTTTGGGGTAGAGGATTTCAAATATTATATTATTAAAGTTCCATAAACAATTATTTCCAAAAATTTTTCGTTGTGAGTGACTTGGATAGAAAATCTGGATGTGGAAGTAGTGATTCCTTGGGCAGCGGTTTTTTTTTATGTTTTTCTCTCCCGATATTCATGAAAAAGTTAATTTAGTCCAGTTGAAGGTTTTTCGCTCAGAATTCTTTCGGATAAAACCGATTGACGTGAAATTTGAATAGTAATTAGGGAATGGCTCAAGGAACAAAAGTTATATAGCAACGATGAGTGCTTTTACGGGGTGGATGCCACCCCTTCTCGGGGGTGGAAATTATTATGTTCAAAGTAACTGCAGAAATCGATAAAGGAATGAATTCTAAGCAATAAATGTTCTATGAAATTTTTTCGATGAGTCAATATTTTTTGAGTTATTCTCTTCATCTAAAAAATGCATGTTTTCGAACGATTTTTCACCAATAACTCGAAAACTTTACGTTTTACTAAAAACATTATTATAAGCAAAAATGAAGCTTATAAAATAAAAAATCGATTCAATTGTCTTTTTTTTTATTTCTGCAGATGCAATGCGAACCGAGTTATGGCTCGTCTCGTTGAAGGTGACTTTTTGTTCGCCGAAAACTGAATTCGATCTTTTCAACGTTAAATAACGAAAAAACGGAAAACTTTTGGAGGAAGACATATAAGGCATTTTTAAAAGTACTTGAAAAGACCTTTAAAATGAACTTTGGTAAAAACTAACGGAGTTATGATGAAAATAAAATGGTCTCTTTTTTCGGAGAAAAAAATCAGCAATGAAACCAATAGCTTCACCACAAGAATTGAAATTGAACGTAATCCATTTACAGTTTACTTTATTTAAGTACTAACAATATGTTCTAGAAGTTTGACCGGTTTAGGATGCCTATATTTGAAAAAATGTTTGATTCAAATTTGAAATGATTTTTGAAATTTCTTAAAAAATTTTCATTTTGTCACAATAATTCAAAGACTAAAGAAGATACGTAAAAAAATGCTAGGTCTTTTCAAGTACATTTAAAAATATCTTAAATGTCTTCCTCCAAAAGTTTTCCGTTTCCCCCTTATTTAACGTTGAAAGGATCGAATTCAGTTTTTGGCGAACAAAAAATCACCTTCAACGAGTCATAACTCGGTTCGTATTGCATCTGCAGAAATAAAAAAAAACAATCGATTTGTTATTCTATAGGCTTCATTTTTGCTTATAATAATTGTTTTGGTAAAACGAGTTATTAGTGAAAAATCGTTCGAAAACTTCCATTTTTTAGATGAAAAATCAACATTTTCAATCAAGAATAACTCAAAAAGTATTGACTCATCGAAAAAATTTCATAGAACATTTATTGCTTAGAATTCATTCCTCTATTGATTTCTGCAGTTACTTTGAACATAATAATTTCCACCCCCGAGAAGAGATGGCATCCACCTCCAAGGTAAAAGCACACATCGGCACTATATAACTTTTATTTCTTGAGCCATTCCCTAATTACCCAGATAACACAAAGTTATTTCTGTAATATACTTAGATTATTCTTAACGAAGATTCATTCATAGATAATTTTTTTCGATATTCCTAAAATATCAAAAAGTACAGACTTTTCTATATCTACAGCATATTCCTAAAATTATTCTAAGAATAATTACAAAATATTCCAGGAATAGTTATGAAGCAATGAAATAGTAATTACAGAATAAATCAAGAATAACAAATAAATATTCCAAGATTAATTCCCAGATAGCACAAAGTGATTCCCATAATATACTTGAATTACCCAGATAGTACAATCTAATCCCTAGAATAATCATGGATTATATGTTTCGAAGATTTGATTATTCCTAAAATAATTTTTAAACATTCCAGATATTACAGCAATATTCTTCTTTGTGCAAATGGCACAGTCTATAGACATTCTGGGATTATCCAAATGCATATTACAGGATTAATCAAGTTACTCTAGGATACGAGAACGATACCAGAATGAAACGAAACTACAACAAAAGACATGATAATTAGGGATGGCAACGATATATCGATATATTAGAAATATCGATATATTATTCGAAAAATATCGATATATTTGTATCGTTATTTTGCTGCCGATATATCGATATAACTATCGATATATTTTTATATATCGGAATAGTCTCACTGCAGGGTCATAGGATATTCTCCCCCTCGCTTGTCAATTTTTATTTTGGTGAAAAATATTTTTTTAAGATGTCCCCCCCCGCTCATCAATTTTTTAAAAATATATCGATATATTCATTTCGATATATCGATTGTATTGATAGATTTTCACCCCCCCGGTCATCAATTTATTTTGGTGAAAAATATTTTTTTAAGATGTCCCCCCCCGCTCATCAATTTTTTAAAAATATATCGATATATTCATTTCGATATATCGATTGTATTGATAGATTTTCACCCCCCCGGTCATCAATTTATTTTGGTGGGAAAAAATTTTTTTTTTTTAGAAAATTCTTCCGCTTATCAATTTTTATTTTGGTAGAAAAAATTGTTTTTTAGATTTTCTCCCCCCCGCTCATCCATTTTTTCGAATATATCGATATATTGATATATCGATATATTTATTTCGATATATCGGATTGTATCGATACATGCTTGCAATATATCATTTCAATAGGTATATCGATATATAATTTTTTTTTGCCATCCCTAATGATAATTGCTTACAACTATCAATTTCTAACTGTTGCATATACGATTCTCTTTCAAGGTATCACATCGGAGAATTTATATGTTATTATTAGATAGCCAATATGAATTATTAAGTGAATACTCATAAACCAGTAATAGGATTAAGTCGGCGACTTATAACCAAATTTATCTACCAAAATCTATTGCAAACTTGAAAAGACTTCGAAATGAGTCAAATACCAATAAATGCGCGATTATTTCTAGATAAACGTAACCATAGTTATTGATTTCGCTGTAGCGACATAATTAGTATTTGATGCCATCTCTTACCTATAGTTCCAACTCACGTTTGTGTGTTTAATGGGAATATTCCTGTCTTTTTTTTCTGGAATATTATTGTTATCTTCTCTGGGAATATTAAAAACATATTCCTTCTACATATTATAAAAACTAACTGTGAAGAATATTACGCGAATATTCCTCTCATAATATTTTTTAACGAATATTACAGTTATATTCTACAAAATGTATATGCAACTATATCTTCTCTGGGAATATTAGAAGCATATTTCTTCTACATATTATAAGAACTAAGTGTGAAGAATATTACGCGAATATTCCTTTCATAATATTTTTTAACGAATATTACAGTTATATTCTACAAAATGTATATGCAACTATATCTTCTCTGGGAATATTAAAAGTATATTTATTCTACATATTATAAGAGTTAACTGTGATGGATATTACGCGAATATTCCTCTCATAATATTTTACAACGAATATTACAGTAACGTTCTATTACAAGAATATTATGGGAATATTAATAATTAATCATCTTTTCGGAAGATTTACAGATTATTCCACGAATGTTGTGTGTTATCTGGGTACTGTCCAAATTTCACGTCAATCGGTTTTATCCGAAAGAATTCTGAGCGAAAAACCTTCAAACACTAGACTAAATTAACTTTTTCATATTTTTTCCTGTAAAAGTTGTTATTATTGTTTAAACAATATAAATAATTATGAACCCCGACTGTGAGAAACATTTTTGAACGTAAATTTTAAATAAAAACAACTCGATGTTTTATAAATATCGCGAAAAAAATTGTTTAAATATATTTTTTTGTAAATATTGTTATTATTGTTTAAACAATATAAATAATTACTTGCGCCATTTGGGATGTTTCTGATTTTGAGTAATATTAAAAAAGACACATTTTAAAAAGAATGATCAAAATCGGAGCTGTTGCTGAGAATTAAGAGGTTTTGACGATTTTTAGGCTTCATTGATTCGACTATATTAGTAGGTGTTATGTTACTAAAAAGATACGATAAGATAAGATATTTGATAATTTCGCTGTGAACACGTTTTAATGATAAATTTATAAAACAGTTCAGTTGCAGACAACCAAATAGTGTTTTCTGCAATCGATTAGCATTTTAGAAGTATTCTTAAAATAGCAATAAAACAAGATGATTGTATAACATTTAAATTATAAAACAAATTTGCTGGTTGGGATCAAATAAATATAATACTGTTCGGAGCACCCAGACAAGTTTCCAATCGAGATCATGTAAAAAGACTGGCTATGATATGTGTACTTGATTTTAAGATTATTCTGCACTCTGCCTCCCTATCCAGAGAATGGAAGATGGATGGTTTTAAACGGGAAAGGGAGCTCAGGTGAAACGACAAGTATAAACAGCGTTTTAAAGTACGAATGTGATGCGGGCTACAAGTTATCTTCTGAAAATGCGTACGTGGTTTGTGATGGTAACTGGAATTCCCAAAAGAATGTACGAGAATGTGAGAGTAAGTCAAATTTATTTTTAATTTATCGTCGGTAATACCGGTTCTAGACCATCCTTGGGAGACTTAAAATTGTATCATAGAGATTTCTATGCATTTTTAGATGTATTTCGAAGTAAATAAAATCTACCTAGGTTTTCAGAGATCAATTCAGAAAGCAATTAAAAATGGCAAAACAGGTAATTTTGTTCACTTTTTGTGTTATAACTCGCAAACAATGTTATATTCCGTAATAAAGTGTACAATACTTTTTCTCTCTATTTTATATTGAAAAAAATGAGCATGTGCAGAACTTTGTACGACTAATAATATAATAGAGCGGGAGCTAGGTGGCTTTTTCGGCAGCTCATCATTTTATGAACTTTGAGATATTTTTATGGTTTAATGGATGATAACGATTCATAAAATCGACTTCTGGCGGGGCACCTCCTGACAGGAGCGTCACGAACACTGTTTAAAAATTAGTGAAATCATGCCATCGTTACAAGGCTCATTTTTTGTGTGTGTACACATTTTATATTTAGAATGAATAAAATAAGATCGCCAGAAAGTGTGGGCCGTCAGGAGGTGCAGCCAGAAAGGTAATAATGATACAATACATCTGAGGCACGGTACGGAGTCAAGTTAGCCGAAAGTGTTAAATTCCTGTATTTAAGAGCCTATGGTATTTTTGTTGACACTAAGAACTTTACGGGGAGGCTATTCTATTGTTGAAGGAGCTTATATTTACGTTTTAAAAAGGAGCCAGAACTTGTAACGATGAGTTTAGAGTTCTGAGATGAAATATGCGAAAAAAAATCCAATTTTCTTCAAAAATCCTAAACATTTTCTTTCTGGCTAGCCTTACTGACGGGAGTTTCTTTCTGAGAATTTTTTTCTGTGTTCAAAACATTTAAATAAACATGCTCAACCTTAAAAGAGTTTGTAACGATGATGTTATATAACTCCGTTCTTTTACCTCTTTGACCTTTCTGGTTGCGCTCCTAATGGCCCACACTTTCTGGCGATCTTATTCGCCGGCTCGGAGGGGCGCCAAACTGAGGGCAATAATTCTTATTTTTTTTTAAATATACCTTCTTTAATTTAATAATAGTTTTCGTTGGAAAAGAATATCAACAGAATCTATATCAGTTTAAATTGTAATAATGCAGAACAGTCGAGTAACATTAAAACCGTCGAAATAATTCAAAAATGTAACGCAAGTATGTTTGCAGCTATGAGCACTACTCATACCTCAAGTTTACTGTCCTATTATTTACTGACACGGAGCTGATCATTCAAGATTTTGCATAATTGAAGGCAGACAACGTGCACTTTCCATTCAGAAAAAATTCAAAATATTCAGAAAATTGTTATCCCAACATTAGTTGAATGTATTTCATATCTTATATAATTTATTACAGTTTATAAATAAATAAATAAATTTGTTTTGTATGAAATATTAAAACAATAAAAAGGGACCTTTCTCTAAGTAAACATTGTGTCGGGGTCCTCTCATTATAATAGCGTTCAGATGGGATAGATAAAAAATTTTTGCTTATTACAAAAATTAATTATTATTAATAATATGTTGTAAATGCACATTGATGTGTAAACATAAATTACTTGAGCCATCCCCTAAAACTACCCCTCAAGCAGAGGAGAGGGTTTGATTGGTACTATGTAAATTGATGCCCATGTCTAAATTTAAACTATATCTTATATATTTTAAAGCGATCGGAAAGATATTGCCGAAAAATTGATATTTATAATCCCCCTTTAAAGGAGGTACAAACTCCTTATTATCTATTTAGAGTACCTTTATTTTTAGATGTACTTATCAGCCACATAAATATCCAGAGACAATTTTGGACCACCGTGTATACACGGTTATGTTACTCCATGGGTTAAGTTAAAAAGTAGTGTTCGCGGGGTTCGAAAGGATATCCTTGCACTTTAGTACGTAGTATATCCGTGAAATTTCTGTGATTATATTAAAGTGCTCCCGCCCGGGTGGAAAATTTACCTTGAGCCGCCCCTGATCTTATTTTATTCATTCTAAACATAAAATGTGTATACACAAGAAAAATTGGCTTTGTAACGATGATATAATTTCACTGATTTTTATATCTTGAACCATGGCCAACTTGACGGGCTGACATATGCCAGAAGTCTATTTTGTCGTTATTTAAGTTTGATAGAATTAATCAGCGCATAGAAAATGCTTGTAACGATGAGTGTCCAAAAAAGCCACTTAGCTCCCGTACCATAACCTTAGATACTGCGGTTCAAATTTAGGCTAAAGAAGCACAAAAATGCCATAAGAACTACTTTTTTCACATTGGCTTTGCAAATTCAGGGACATTAGATCGAGAAAAAAATCAGCGTCCCTTAAATTACATTTAGCCCAGACGACAGAGATCATTTTATAGTGAAACCCACAAAAAGTTGCAAACTGAATTTTTTTTTTTTTTAATGAGTTCATGAAAGTGTATAGAATAATATCCTGAAAAGTTTACATTTCGCTCAGATGCAGAACATAAAAAAAAGTGAAAAAAAATTCATAATTTTTTTTTAACCAACGGTTAAAGATCTCTTATTTACGTCATTGGCCTTAATTTTTTTTTTTTTTAAGTTCAATTGTAAAAATTAATATGCCAAATTCGAAAAGAATAATATTTCTGCCTTATTAACGAAAATTATGAAGCAAACCCTAATTATTTTAACGGACCCTCTGGCTGTCAACATTCTTCCTTTTAAAACTGACTTACTCTATATTGCTCCATTTTTAGAACTGTGCCCTCCAATGTACTCGACTTCCTCAACTACACTCACTTGTGTGGATAAACTAGGAAAAGTGATAAAATGCCACGAGTCTACCTCAGGTACTTACCTCACATATGAGTGTGCCCCATTCTACGAGACTCCATTTGGATATAAAAAGTCTCTACTCTGTATTGATGGCTCTTGGAACTATCCAAAACCAGTGTGCCAACCAGGTGGGTTCTTCTTCTTAATGTAATAATTGCTACTGAATAGTTATTTTATATCAAATTGTACGGTAAAAGATGAAATATGAAAATAATCTATTAATATTTTTAATTAGCATCTACGCTTGTGTGAATCCCCATATTTTTTTCAGCGTTTGTTTATTTTTAGGTAATAAGCAAAAGAACGAGGTTTAAAGGACAGAGGAGCAATCTCAATTCAAGTACTAGTCAACCATCCTAAGTTGACAAGTAGCCGCGCAGAAAGAGAAGAAATATCGTCACTGTTAGACACAGACAAACAAGCATCTTAAGCTAGCTTAAGAAGCTTAAAAATCTTGTTTGTCTCTGTCCAATAGTGACGATATGTGTTCTCTCTCTGCGCGGCTACTTGCCAACTTAGGGTGGTTGACTAGTACGTGCGGTTTGTTTTGACCTCGTAATAATCACTCGAGGGAAGCAGTGGGTGTGAACTTGTTGACCCTAGTTGCAGTGGAGTACTGCTTTAATTAATGAATGAATTATTGATGTTCCTTTGATCTTAGATCAAGTTGAACTTGGCTTAAACTTAATTGGTACAACTCGCCCTAAGTTAAAGTGACGCCCATGGTGGACTAGTTGCTTACAAAGTCGAACATGTTGTTGGCATGTGCCACGCTCATTTTTCCAATCTCTCCTTATTATCTCGCTGGTATTCAAAGAGGGATTAGATAAAGGGAAAGGTCCCCTATGGCTATAATATATTTTTCCGTACAAGGATTTCATCGTCAATTGGTGAGTCGTGGGCCCGAGGTAGCAGAATGACGTAATTTTGACGTAATTTTTGGGTCACTTGAGACGTCATTTTGACTTCTAGAATGACGTAAAAATGATGACATTATGTCACAGCCCAGCGACGTTATTTTGTGACGTCAAATTCAAGGGCGGATCTAGAAATTTCAATAATTTTTTTCTCGTCTGTGGCGCATGGGACCCACACGAAATATGGGAAATAACATCTAGAGAAGCACTCCTCTAACGGCCCCTAAAAAGTTTTGAAAAAGCAGTTTGCGAAAAATTTTTTCAAAATTCGAGTGCCCCCCCCCCGAGCCAAGGGACTCCCGTTTAAAATTATTCCTTTTTGTCATATACATTTTACTTTTCATCAAAATCCAACAATAGGTTTTGGAGTTTATGAAAATATTTTCATTATTAACCGAAGTACAATGAACTGAAATTTTGTAATTTACAATTTAACAAATTACAAAATTTCAATTCGCTGTATCTCAGTTAGTAATAAAAATATTTTCATAAACTCCAAAACCTATTGTTGCATTTTTATGAAAAGTAAAATGTAAATGACAAAAAAGAATAATTTTAAACGGGAGTCTCTTGGCTCGGGGGGGGCACTCGAATTTTAAAAAAATTTTTCGCAAACTGCTTTTTCAAAATTTTTTAGGGGTCATTAGAGGAGTGATTCTCTAGATGTTATTTCCCATATTTCACATGGGTCCCATGCGCCACAGACGAGAAAAAAATTATTGAAATTTCTAGATCCGCCCTTGGTCAAATTGACGTCATTTAACGACATTCATCGGACTATTTTTGATTAATTGAAATAAATGTACGTTTGAGAAATATAATAAAGAATCCAATTTAGTGCAATAAGGCATGTACATCTTAAGAGCTCTAGGAAGTTTCTATTTTCCGATGTATGATGCGTTACAGGATAAGCGATGTAGATAAATGGACAATAATTAATACATGAAGCACTCACTGGTTTTTATGCTATCCGGCCCAGCCACATAATAATGATCTTTAACCTGACCATTATAGGATCCATCCAAATCAATCAACGTTTCCTGAATGTATTAGTCCACAGTACATCGCCCATTTTTTTAATGATTAGTAACAGGCTGAATGAATTTTCGTGAGTAGCTTCGTTTTGACGAGACGCTCAACTTTTCTCTTTGCGAAAATTCTCGGTAGTGGTAGCTAATAGCAAAAATTATTTTTTCTATTTCGCACGAATTAGACAATTCGACAACCTGTCAAATTATTTTGGCAATATATTTTTCATTCATTAAACGTTTGTTAAAGAGTTTGATTTTCGATTGCCTTGGTTACGTTTGCGCGAGTTAATTATAATAAGCCCCGTGTTTGTTCACAACAACATATTGCGATGTACTGTGGACTATATTTGAACGTTGCAATTTATATTATTATTTATTTTCCATAAATTCATATTCATATAAAGGTAAAGAATAACTGATTACTTTCAGTGGTTTGTATAATTTCTGCAATGAAAAAAAGACGTCGCATCGACGTCTCAATATGACATCATAATTGTCACAATATGACGTTACTGAGACGTCATTTTTTCATTACTTGACGTCGACTAATGTGACCAAAAAGTGACGTATGTCTGCTGCCTGAGGCAGCATAAAATCCCCCTTATTACCACACATATCGGGAACTGAACCTCAAGGTCGTCAATCCATGCACCCAGGTCCCCACAAGGGGGTCAATAGGAACCGTGTGGTACCCAGACCCGGCCATTTTAGAAGCCCGGTTAGACTAGTAAACGCAATGCTTGCTCATTAATTATGAGACCTGGGGAAACAAATTTCTCCCCCCGCCCGCCCGCCCAATTATTAGACGCGGGGGGCGCCAGTGAATTTGGTACCGGGGCCCTATGATTTGATGTGGGGGGCCTCCATGCACCCTGTGTGGATCAGACGCATGACGGAACTCATCCCCTTCCACTTTTAGCGGAAAATTTAATTAAAGTGGGAAGTACCGAGCCAGCGCCCTCTGCAGTCAAATGCGTAACTAAATTCAACACTGTTTTAGAATAATTTACGGGAAAGTCATTTCAATATCTCAGATAGCCAGTTTACTTTAAAATTGTTATCATAAGATGCTAGCAACTGGTTACCATTTAATTTTTTTTTATTATTTAAAATATCCTACACTATCCTCTTGTGAAATTACCCGTTAAATTTAATAAGAATACCAGAGCAATGTTTTTAACTTGCAAAAACATAAACTCCGTCATTAACTGTTATCGACCTGCTACATGATAAAGAACTTCGTAGGGTAGCAAGCTGGTATTTAACATATTTTCATAACAATTTTAAACCAAACTGGAATCTGGAATATTACTCACATTGCTGGTTCCTTGGCAGTAGGCACCCATGAAAAAGCCATTATTTCTTCTTTGGCAGTTAGTAAAATTGTAGGCAACAACCATTTTATTTTGCTCTACTGGAAACTTTACTTTTACCAAACTCTTTCTTATTCATAATACATTATACATTTACATTCACTTTGACATATGACCACTATTTTTAATATTTTTAATACGCAGGCACAATTTCACATTATACCCCAATGTTCTCTCTTCTTCTTTGTTCACCTAATATTCTCAGATTCACTCAGAGGTTACTAATGAGGTTGATAGTATAGACCACAGAAGACTAAACTCTGTGATATAGACAATAACCATGATACAAAGGACGATAACCTCTTTGATTCATGCTGGTAAATGTGAGGGATGTTTTCAGCCTAACTGCCTATGACTACCTTCTCCTGTACCCAATCCCTCTTTGGTTCAGTTAACCAGAAGTGAAATTTTATTTCATACTTTTTAGTGACCTTTTTTGAAAGCAGCAACATTTTTTTCAAACATTTTTCTCACAATTTTTAGTACTCTCCTATTTAGCTTCTACACAGCAAAAGAAAATATAGAATGTTTTGATTTTTAAGCTTAAACCTCAGGATCGTTATCAGAGAAGTCTGAAATCTCCATGTACCAACTTTCATGCAGATTTGCTAAAATTTAGCTACTCCAAAAGTACTTATAACCAGAGATGGGTCAAGGAAACTTTCCAAATTTGATAAAAAGTCTGTGAAAGTCATGTAAATAATATAATTGTATGCACTTATTTGATATCAAAATGAAGCTTGCATCATCACAAATCAGATTTCACCATAAAATAGGCTATCAATATACCCAATGGGAAATTAGAAGGAAAACTTCCTGGAAACTTCCCATTTTGAAAACTCCAAAAGTTTCCAGGAAGTTTTCCTTTTAACTTTCCATGGGGTATATTGATAGCCTATTTTATGGTGAAATCTGATTCGTGATGATGCTTCATTTTGATACCAAATAAGTGCATACAATTATATTATTTACATGACTTTTACAGACTTTTATCAAATTTGGAAAGTTTCCTCGACCCATCTCTGCTTATAACTACCAGTTTTAATGCAATTCCGACGAAATACGAATTTTGAGAGTCCCATCCACTGTACACTGGTCGTAGTTCGATGAAAAAACTACAGTTTGTTAAAAATTTCAGTTTCTTATTCCTAGGAATCGAGAAATTGGATGGGACTAATCTCGTTATCGCCTGGTAGATGCTGCGCCAAGTTCCATCTACTTGGGTATTGATGAATTAATTTTTTATTCTAACTAATCCATGTTCTGTACTTTACCAATATAATGACAATGGTAATGGGAAATTAAATAGGCTCATAGTTTAAATTTCTCTCTTAATTCTAGAGTGCGGAAAAAAAATCAGTGATGATGTTAAACCACTAATTTATGGCGGTGAAGTTAAGAAAGTTATAGAATACCCTTGGATCACATCTCTTTATAGAAAAAGCAATGATCAGTATGTAAATATCTGCGGCGGGTCCATAATAAGCCCAAGAGTCGTATTAACTGGTAAGGACAAGATTTTTTACTTTATTATCATTGGCAATTCATGATAGTCTGACTTGTTAAACTACAAGAATGCTATGAATGTGGGAGAATAATTTTTTCCAAAGTATTTTTAATGTCTCTTAACCCAGAAATTTTTCAATATGAAGGTGCATGGTGTTGAAATTTACAGGCATTCATGAAGATTCTAACAGATGCAATAGTTTTGTTATTCAGACAATAATTACGTGAACATTGACAATCATATTCATGTTTCAGCTGCCCACTGTGTTACGAATGAAGCCGGTGAGGTTCTACTAAAAGAAAATTTTGAAGTTGCTGCAGGGAAATTATTCAACAAACATAGGGATCCTCGGGATCCAGGGGCTCAGTATTTAGAGGTACGCATTAAAGGAAGGATAACGATATAAACACCATTTGACAGACTTACTCACAGTACTTATCTTATTTTCAAAATTTCAACAAACTTGGTTTTTTAAAAAATTGTTTGCTATTTTTCAAATCATATTTTGGAAATAGACAACCATATTGAACACAGTGGTCAATGGTCTGCAGAATTTGTATCTGCTTCGGATGACCCCACTAACCCCACTGCTGTGTGTTAGGCCCATCATTCTTCAATATTCTCAATCATGACATTGCAGTAGACTTGAATGTCAATTGTTTTTTATATGCAGACATGAATTTATGTTAGATCACGGTTCACATGAATGACTTTTTAAAAAAGGTTTATTTATTTAATGGAGCCAACGTTGGCTCTTGGAGAAGGAATATTACAATAATTAGAAGTGTTTCATTCTAAGTGAGTTTAATAACTGATTTAACAAAGCGTGTTTAGTCGTATTTATAACATTCAGAACCTGAGTAAGCAAAATATAGAACAAAGGAAATGCAATTCGACAGTCATCATAAAATGTGAGAAACAAAGGTGAAACATAATATCTCTAAGATAAGCAATTAATAAGAGAAGTCGTTATCATGTAATATGATATACCTGTGAAGGTTTGTTATGGCTAAGTCTTGGTAATAAGCGTATAATTTTATATAACATTTATACAATAGAGAAAATAATGATTGTGTGACATATTTACAAACTGCCCTTAATAAAATTAATGAATGGTGTAATTTAAACAAATCACAATTGAACATAAGGAAGTACAATGCTCTAATTTTCACTAAATAAACATCAATTTGTCGAATTTAATTAATTACTGTTTATAAACATTCCGTGATATCGGTGTAGCATTTGATAGTAAACTAAGTTTTAATTTTCATATAAACACCACCATCATTGAAGGTTTTAGAACACTGGGATTTATTAACGCACTGAAACTTATATCAATCTCTTGTTCAATTCAAATTGGAATATTTGTCAACTATTTGATCTCTTTATTATAACAAGGGCTATCGAGAGCTAGATGGCAGAAGCTCGCGGGTACTGCTGCAGGGGAAATTTTTCAGAAATTTCAAGGTCATTGTATTTTTCTAGCCCTTTAAATCCATGTAAGGCTACATAACAGCATTAAAATATGAATTATTTGTGATATCTGTGTGATATCTGGTATCAATTTGTCTGGCCTGTACGTATATAGGGAAGTACACATAACGACACCTAAATATTTATTTGTAACAAACGGTTTATTGGGGTTTTAGGATCAGTTATTTAGGTAGAGTATAATTCTATTGTTACATGGATTTGGTATTTATTTCCCAAGGTTAAAAAAAACGGATATTTTTTTCTGAGTACCATTGTAAAATACCTGAAAACATACATTTTGAAAAAAATATTGTCTTAAACAATAAGCGATTGAAATTTCGATTTTTTTTTTAATTTCTAATTGAGGGGATAGTTTCACAAATCAAGAAATTATTAAAAATTCTCAGTTTTATTCAAAATTTTATAGTGCACAATTTGGTATTTTTATTTTTGCGATGCTGCGATTACTAGGACCGGAGATAATAAGGAAAATAGCAGAAAATGAAACAAAAATTGTCCAAAATTTACAAGAAACAATGGCCCGATTTAATCTGAAACTGTTCATAGCACTTGTTATTAAACCTACTACAAATTAAAACAATAAAATTGCTGCAGCAAAAGAAATCCTTATTCACCTATTCTGATGCTTAATTTGACTCCCCTATTGAACGTTATACTCGAGAGTTTCGTCAACTAAATTGGCATCATCTGGAGATGATGAAAACAATAAAAATAATTATATTCTTTTTAGTTAAGTGTGTCGATCGAGCCGTATATATATTTGTTATTTATATTTCGATGAGATCAGATTTCGCGGTAATTATGGACTGGTGTTACAAGAAATTATCTTAGATATTACCACACGAAGTAACTAATTTCAGTTTTTAGATAACAAATCACATTATAATGATTTTTTACTGTAGGTACTCCGCATTGTGGTGCATCCAAGTTACAAAGGAGAAAGTCGAAGGTTCATTGCTGATATAGCCATATTGGTGACCCAGAAACCGTTTGTTTTGAACAAATTTGTGCAGCCCGTTTGCTTCAATGATGTAAATACTGTACATCTTCATGCTGGAAATAAAGGAACGGTAGGACTTTTTGCCACTTTGCTTGTTTAACATAATAACACACAGGTTTATATTCCTTCAGGTATCCGGTTGGGGAATCACAGAAGGCGGCCTGCCATCCGACCAGCTGAGAACCTTAGAAATACCCTACAAATACCCAACCACTTGTGCTCAAGAACTACCCATGGAGTGGGCTGATAAGTACAACTTGTTAGACAAAATATGTGCTGGATTCGTCAACAAGAGCATGAGTGTATGTCAAGGTGACAGTGGTAATGGGCTAACTTTCAAAAATTCTGATAATAACAGATATTACATCCATGGTATCGTCAGCATCGGCCCCTCGGCTAATGGAGAGTGTAATATCCAACAGAACTCGTTGTACACCAACGTAGCCTTTTATTATAATGATATTGATCGAGAAATAGCTAAATACGATTCTGATGAAGCAAGTGAGTAATTTTATTCATGTTAAAATATACAAAGGTATTTACATATATGTCAATAGAACAGTACACATGTAAAATAATCTATAAAAATGGTCCAAAGGCACAAAGACAAAAAAAGAACACTTTAAAGTTTACATAAAATATGTTTCCTACCACCTTATTCAGATAAAGGAAAATGGGTTGTTGCAAATATGAACAAGAAACCAGGAGACTTTGTTAGAGGTAGTTAGTTGTAATCAGGGGTACAAGTTATCTTCTGAAATTTCACAGATCGAGTGTACATCCGAATTTTAAATACCAACATGTCAGCGTAAGTATTTGGTAAATCCAAGAAATGACTTTCAGAGGGAATTGACTGTGTGGCTTTGACTGCCAGAATTTATATTACTGATTCTGAAATTTTGACGACGCAATCGAACAGATTAGAAAAGATTCAAATGATCTGCATGAGAAACCAAAGTAAGGTAGTCTTTTAAACGGGTTTGAAGGAAGTCTGAATAGAGAAGAGGAACATTTCTAATTTACTTTAAAATTTAAAATAAAATAATGTATTTTTTGAGAAGTAACGTTTTGTGAACCGAATGTATTAATTGTTTGCTAAATTCTGATTATGAAATTATTCAAAAATAAACAGTAGACAAAAAGTCCTTCGACAGTTTACCATGTGTTTATTATGTTTATGTACTATCAGCCTTTTCATAGATTTTCACTCTGGCAACGATACAGAACTAAGTTGATTTGTCATGTCAGTTATGTTATCCATATCAACAAAATTCAGATTTTCTTCAGCCTACCTTAAATTCAAATGAAAACTGAACGAATTGTAATCAAATGAAAGTCTGTATAAATCTATCTATTAATGTATTTTCAGCAATATCGTGTCCACCATTGAAATTCCCTCCAGCAACAGACTTTAGCTGCAAGAACAAAGCTGGTCAAACAATTAGCTGTACCGATGCTACCCAATATGCAACTTTAACATACAAATGCCCCAACGGTTATGAGATTCCCAAAGGAACAAAAAACACCAGCGTATGCATAAACGGTTCATGGGGCACACCCACACCGGAGTGTGTGCCAAAAGTAACAAGTAGCACTGTAGTACCTAGACTTATGGTAAGTTTTCCAACAAAGGTAATATGTAGCTACGCGAGTTGGCAGTCAATCAAAGACGTCAACCCTGAAAATTTGGATGCCAGTTTGTGTACTCACGTAATTTACTCCTTCATTGGACTTTGGCCTGATGGAAAGCTGCGGGTGCAAGACGAGTCCTTAGATAAATACAAAAGAGGTAAGCCATCTTTTTGTTAAAATAATAAAATGATCCCGAATTCCAGACTTCCAGCAATTCATCCAAAATCGAAATAATAAATCCATTAATATACCCAACAAATTCAAACATCCCACCCAAAAGAGAATTCCCTTCCCAAACAATCTACAAATCCCTCATGTTATTGAATGTTCAACAATAATAGAAAACACATTCACAATATCATTTATTTATTATTATTATTACTCTTTTTTCTTTTCTTGTAAAAGCACAAACATAAGATGTATTATATTTGTTTTAGATTAGTAAGTATTGAAAATGTAATGCATTTACTACTACTACTATTAATATAAAGGGCGACAAATCTGACATTTTAAACTTTCATGCCATTTCAATAATACACTATTCTGCAAAAGTATTTGAATTTCTACTACACGATGTTATTTATGATATCAGCAACAAAATCATTAGTCAGCCACATGGTTTTATGAAAGTTTTATCTACAACCACCAGTCTGGTCTGCTTTGTGATATACAATTTATTTCGAAATCCATTGATAATCAATTCCAAACTGACCTAATTTATACTGACTTTTCCAAGGAATTCAACAGACTTGACTATAACATATTACTTAAAAAATAATGTCGGACTTTTTGAAAACTTGATAACACTATTCAAACAGAGTTTAATATGTTACCTTCGATGGATTCAAGTCCGTCGAATATGTTCCTACCTCCGGAGTACCACAAGGGTCTGATCTTGTTTTCCATAATATTTATCAATGAAATAACAAATGGCTTAACAGACAAGGTTAATTACTTAATGTATGATGATGATTTGAAGCTTTTTTATAAAATTTATACCTTTGATGATTGTCTTCACATTCCTATTTCCTACAATTCTTACAATTATAACATAAATAATTATAACTTCACCGGCCCTATGTGATTTAAGCATTATCTTTCACAAACCTCTCTCTTTCAATATACATATTAACATCAGTCTCAACTTTCTAACATAGTTAGAAATTTCCCGTGATTTGTCAAACCCAGATGCTATATTTTTGTTGCTTGAATTTGCGTTTGTTAAATGTTTGTATGGTCCCGGTAATTTCTTGAAATTTTCAGGTTTGTACTACAGGGTGACTGATATGAAAAAAAGAAATGAGAATTTAAAAGTACTACTAAGTGTAGGAGGATCAGGTGCAAGTAATACCTCACTTTTTTCTTCTATGGTAGCTGATCCAGAAAAAAGGACCACATTTATAAATAGTGCCAGGCAATTCCTTGAAACCTATAATTTTGATGGTTTGGATATCGAATGGCATGTTCCAGAGACTGGTGATACGGTAATAGTTGTATTATAGACCAGGAATATTAGGTTTTTACTTCAAAAAGTGTTCTAAATAACACATTAATAGTCCCCAGCATCCCATCTGAGGAGTAACTTATTTCTTTGCTGAAAATGACCTGATAGTGATTGAGAAATTTTGAGAGATTCTATTAATTTCTTCTCAATTATCAATTTGAAAGCCAATTCGCAAATTATTATATCATTTTCAGCAAAACAATGTGCCCTTCTTGTACAGGAAAAATGATGTGAACACAGGGACTTTTAGCATGTTGTTCAGTATACTTAAACCTGTTTGGAAAATTTTCATTTACATTTACATTACTTTTCCCGAGCTTTTAATGTCATTTTATCTAATATTCCTGGGTGAGTCAGGTTAGTGTAGAAAGGATATAAGTTTTGACATTTTCTTACAGTCCAAATACATAACATTACTTGCAGAAGTAAACCGAGCACTTAAGCAAAATGGGTGGCTTTTTACCGCTACTGTCGGATCTAATTTATCCACTGTGGGATATAAAGGCAGAATAATGAACGAGTAAGTAACTAATGAAAAATATAAACAAAATAAATAAGCAGTGGCGGTTTCTCAAAGGCGGCAACAGAGGCTGAGCCTCCCCAAGATAATTTAGTAAATTATTCAAATATATCAGATTTTATATTTTATATATCGTTAATAATAACGTCAATAATTGACTAACAAATCACCCAGCAGACACTATAGGTGGCAAAGCAATGGGCCATTAGATTTATGACTGGTAAAGTGTTGGCAACTTTTGCCAATACCAGAAAAGTGAATACAAAGTACTCTTTAACATTATATAATGTGTCCTCTAAAGGTAAATTGATGGTCCTATATGTTTAATATGCCCTTTTGGTATTGCATACTTGGAATTATTTCACCATCGTTAGTACGTTAAATATATAAAAGCACTCTTTTGCCAATTCCAAAAAAGCTAATATAAAGTACTGTCTAACCATTATAGGTCCCGTGTTGCAATGGTGAATTGTTGGCCCGCTGTGTTTAAAACATACTCTTGTTATTGTGTATTTGGAAATATTTAACCATCACTGGTATATTAAATATATAAAAGCACTGTTTTGCCAATACCTGAAAAACGACTACAAATTATTTGTCTATAATCATTATAACCTCCTTAAGACTTTTAGGACAAGATGGGAGGCATCCATGTTTCCATTCGATCAAAAAGTAGATCTAGTAAAATTTATATTATTTTCTTAAATGCTTGTCCACTAAATCAATGTATTAACTACTAATGATATGGATAAATAATGTGTAAATTATCTATTTGCGTTCTGACACTAATCCCACTTGTTCAAATAAATTGTAAATAAGCGACTTAGCGCCAATGCACCAGCAGAACACAACCACAACTCTCAATTCAGACAAAAAGCCCTGTATTGGACTGAGGATGTGAGGTTAATTCTTATTTGTCTCAAGCGTCTGCTGTCAGCACTGCAATTTTGTCATAATAGAAAGAGAATAGAAATCTCAAATACAATTGACTTGTTCTGTATCTAGTCATTAGTCAGCAAATATATCACGTGGCGGAGTCTAACCTCAACGTCGGCCAATTAGGCAATGATATTCTGGACCGTTAAATAACCAATTCATTCTACTTACACAAGCGCACCCTCGGTTATAGAAGTTGAATTCACGAAGTAACATCTCCTTTTTGTTATTGCAGGCAGGTTCTCAATACAGGGACGTGACGGGTGTTATGTGTTTGGTATAGTTACGTATTATAAATTAATAAAATAATAATAATAATAATAGACTTTATTTTCATAAGACTTGTAGATACAAGTGTAGAATATTGTCACAAAATTGTTAATAAAAATACAAGCCAAAAATAGAAAAATTTCAGGTTTAACAGTAGTTAAAAAGGAAAAAATAATAAAATATAGTGTAAAACAGCAAAAATACAATTCAATACAAAAATACAAACGTACAATCAATGATAAGACAAAATTGTCACAATTTAAAAATTCACCAATAGAGTAAAAACTATATTTTTGCAGCATATTACGAACACTCGATTTAAATAAATTAAAAGTAGGTAAGGACTTCAAAGAGGTTGGTAATTTATTAAATATCTTAACGGCCATGATCAACGGCCCATTTGCTGATATACACAAACTATGTCTTGGTATTTCTATATTAAGTGTAGGTCTAAAATTATAGGGCGAATTTAGGTCTCTGGTAAGTGTAAACTGATCAGGATGTGACTCAACATAGCAAACGCAATTTAGGATGTATATATTCGTTATAGTTAGGAGGTTTAATGGCTTAAATAGGTCTCTGCAGGAGTATCTAAAGCTTTTGAATGTCATTGTTCTTAAGATTCTTTTTTGGAGGATTAAAACTTCATTAACTCTTGTACAATTTCCCCAACATAAGATACCGTAGTTCAATGTGGAGTACACATAAGCATAATAATATGTTATTAAAACGTCAGTTGAAACATAATTTCTGAGCTGCCATAAGACAAAGCAAGAAGTTGATAATTTCTTCAGTATGATATCAATCTGGTTAGTCCACGATAAATGCGAGTCTATACATAAGCCAAGAAATTTAACTTGTGAGCTCTGTTAAATACTCTTACTGTTTATTTTTACTAATATACTTTCATACAATTTTCTTGGAGTGAACAGTATGAGATCAGTTTTGAGATCATTAAGGATAAACTCTGTATACCAACAGTAATTTATCATAATATGAATAACATCGTTTGCCGTGTTACTCAGATCATTAAAATTGTCCGAACTCACAGCTATTAACGCATCATCTGCAAAGAGAGATACAAAACCACCTGGGAAATAAGAGAAGATATCATTAATGAAAGTAATAAATAAGAGGGGGCCCAATACGCTCCCCTGGGGTACCCCTACTTGGATTGTTTTGGGCAGTGACTTGTAAGTGACATTATTAGTTCTCAAAATAACTTCTTGGCTCCGACCTTGTAAATAAGAGGAGAGCCAAAGTAGGGAGGGTCCACGTATGCCATAATTATAGAGTTTGTTCAATAGTAAATCAGTGTTGACCGTGTCAAACGCACGTTTTAGATCAAATAGAAAACACGCTATTTTGTTTTTACATTCAAAATTCTGCAGAATATAATTGTAGACTGCCAAAATCGCGTCCTGAGTCGATAATTTGCTCCTAAAACCGAATTGGTTAATTGACAAGATTTTCTCTGTTTCCAGGAATTTTGAAAGCCTAATATGAAAGGCATTTTCATATCATTTAGAGAGAGCTGAGAGTAGGGTAATTCCTCTATAGTTCGAGATCTGTGATATATCACCTTTTTTGTAGATTGGGGCAATAAGCGTTTTTTTTTAAAGTGTTGGAAACATACCGTCCTGAAATGAAAAATTAATAAGCGAGGTAATACAATTAGTGATGTGATCAGCGACTTTGATTAGAAGCGAACAGGGTATCTCATCATAACCTGCAGAATGCTTGTTGGATATTTTCATTAATATTGAATGAACTTCATGAGCTGTAATAGGAAATAAGAAGAATGTCTTTTCACGAATTTCAGAGATAGCCTGCATAAAAAATGCACACTGCATAAAAAATGGAAAATAACAATTACAATGAATGTGAATTAATATCTTGTGCTGACAAAATAGATTTTTTATTAAAAGTTCCTTTCAGTACATTAAATTACAATAACAAATTATTTGTAAAAAGTTTTGATAAACCGCAGCCAAGTTTAACTATAGCTATAAGAATTTTGCTTATTACTTCCACGTCCAGTGGAAGTATAGTAACGACAAAAAAATTTTTAAAAATTTTTATTGCCCAAATAGGCTTAAAATGTCATGAAACGTAGAGATTTTAAGTTTGAGCGAAAAAAAAATTTCTGTCTGTCGGTTTGTCTGTCTGTCTGTCTGTAACTTTTTTTTGTGCGCACGTTTACTCTGGAACCGTTTGAGATATTGACTTGAAATTTGGTACACATATGTACTTTAACGAGATCTAGAACTAGATTATATTTTCATCTTGTTCCATCGAAGGGTTGGGGGGTAAATTGGGGTAAATTTGGGGTAAATGGGTAAATCAAGCAGGTAAGAGTCCATGAAACTGGTATTTAGTATATACAAGAGAAGCTGAGGTCTCAAAAAAATTTTTGGCATTAGCCACCCCCATTAGCACCCCCACCTCCTTATTAAAGGGGATGAAAAAAAAATGTGATTTAGTGCATGTACAGGAACCAGAAACCTCAAAATATTTTTTTACTTCATCCACCCCCCACTACCACCCCCCTATCACCACCCCCACCCCACTACCGATGTGGGGTATCGTTTTATGGGCTTTTGGGGTAGAGGATTTCAAATATTATATTATTAAAGTTCCATAAACAATTATTTTCACATACAAAGTTTTTTCGTTGTGAGTGACTTGGATAGAGAATCTGGATGTGGAAGTAGTGATTCCTTGGGCAGCGGTTTTTTTGTGTGCTATTTTATTATTATCTTTTTGGGATTTGCCAAAGACATCATAAATCAAAAGGACGTAAATTAAAATAAATCAACATAATTAAAAGAAGTTTGTTTATTATTACTTGGTTTTAAAAATTCTTAATTTTATTTATTTGCTTGGATCCAGTTTGGCTCCAAGCTAAAAATGAGTATAAAAACATTAAAAATGAGAATAAACCTAAAAAACATAACATTGAAGTTATGTTAGTTATATGATGAACATGCCCCAAGCGTGTGGCGGGTGTTATTGTGTTTCTCTATGGAAACAGTGTTTGATTGTTAAATTATATCTGTTTTATCTTTTTGCTGACGTCACGAGTCGGCGAAGCGCTTTGTACTGGAACTCAATCTTTAACATTGAATATCTAATGATTGGATATACTTATGAAGCTGAAATTTTAACAGCTTATCTAGATGATCGAATTCTATTGAATGCCATAAAAAAATAACGAAAAAACAATTATCGGTAACAAGCCCGCTATAGCAATTATAAGTTTACTTATTAATTAATAGGGAACATGAGCTGGGTTTAGACCATCGTAAGACAGGTTAGTTTTATCCTACTGATCACTCGTCGTTGCGATAATAATCCTGCTCAGTATGAGAAGAACCTCAGGTTCGAGCATTTGGTTCACGCACTTGCTCGAGTGGTGGGTGGTGAGAAAGCTACCATCCATGGGATTATGCCTGAACGCATCTAAGGCCGTATCCTTTCTAGTCAAAGGTGTAATGTTCAGATATAGCTTTAAGTATGTGATCAGTTCTTGAAGGAATAAGTAAAAAAAAATGAATATCTATAAAAAAGTTCCATTGATCCCTTAAGGTTTTTTCTTATCAATTAGTACGCAAAAAAGTAGTTTTGGCAGAAGCCTAAATAATCAACATGCTTTTTATCTAGGTACGAAGTTGACATTATTAAAGTTCATTAAATTCCACTATATATGCAAATGACGCCAATTTAGTAAAATATGCATCTACTGCACTCTATTTAGTGTGGTAATGTTTGTGAAAACCATTTCCAATCGTGCTTTAAGATGTATGTAACACTTTGTTAGAAAAAGTACTCTATTTTTTATTTAACACATAAGAACAACTTACTGTAAGTTTGTTCGTATTCAATATTTTGTGTACTAATACTAAAAATTAGCTTTTAGTATTTTACTGCCTTCATTTATTTATTTATTTATTTTATTCTTTGAAGTAATCATTTGATGAGTTCGATACCATTTACTGTAATGTGGTCTATGGATAATAAAGATTATTATTATTATTATTATCAGTGAAATCACTTTTTTTAATGTTTTGTAGAATTTTAGACTGGATTAATGTGAAGACCTACGACATGTACGGAGAATGGAGCAAATATACCGGTCAAAATTCGGCCCTCTATCCTTCGCCCCTCGAAAATGATTGGGAAAAGCAACACCTTAACATGGATGCAGCTGTCAAGAATTGGCTACAGGCTGGTATAACAAAAGATAAGCTTGTCCCAAGTATTGCATTTTATGGAAGGTCATTCACTCTTCAAGATAAATCTAACAATGGAGTTCACGCTGCTATTTCCGGTGCTGGCCCTGGGGAAGGTGGAGGCTTTCTTAGATACTCTGAGGTATGTTAAAATCCTTCTACAGTGGTGGACTGGGTCTAAAAATATTGGTTACCAGGAGACAAAGACCCCCCCAACTAGAAGACGATGAAATAAATGAAATTTTCAAAAAAACATAAGAGCCAAAAAAACAATTAAAATTTTTGTGAAATAAATGTATACTCTTTAATATTAGTAATTACCATGATACTATGAAATATAGGAGATACGCTCGGTATGAGTACCAGCTTTTGACCTGCTGTGCGCATAGGGTCACTCAGCCATGTGTCCGATGTCTGCCTAAAATACATCGAAAACCTTAAGGCCCAGAAAGCTGAAATTTGCAGGCAGATATTTCACTTTTTAACAGTAGTTGGGGAGCCCTCCCTAGCTGTACCTGCACCCCCCCGCCCGATCCTTTGGGACAATGTTTTTCATAAAGATTAAAGACTAAGGAACAATTTAAGATATGCCCTACAAAAAAAAACTGGCTGTACTTTCAAAATGGCGGCCATATGTTAAAAAAAGCTGTTGCCAATGTTGTTTTTGTCATTTAGCACAAAAACTATAAAAGATGGCCAAAAACTTTTTTCACAAAAAACAACGTGCATAAAATTTTCTACAATTTTGCACCTATACAATATTTTGATAGGAGTTACCATTTTCCAGATAAATGAGTCCAAAATTAAGAAAACATGGAAATTCGTATATCGGTAAATCACTTAGAGGAAATAACTGTGACAATTAATGTAATGTAGGGAGAGTAATAATACGGGTTAGGGCTGGTATTTATTTAAATAATTCACAATCGCACTTCAACAAAAACAAATTTTATTTCTTAACAGGTTGGACTTCGTTCACATAATTCATAATAATTGACATCTCTCTAAAATCAGTAATACCACTGCATAATTCTTTACGTTAAAATAACCAACAAAATGGCGCTTAATTCAAATGCTAACTTAAAAAACCTACAGCTCGGCCAATCTGACCTTTGATCGTCTCGATCACAACAGTACAAAACATATCAACATTAGCAAACATAAGTACATAAAATTCTTAAGATACGTAAACATTAACCTAATTTTCCTTAATTCAATTTTCCCTAAACACAAAATTGTCTTCATAATAATAGTAACAGTGACATAAGACATAATTCAGCATAATAAAGAACATAACTTACCCTAATAAAAATCATAATTTTTCATAATATAAAAGGCCTACAAGACATAAAAGGTAAGTAGCATAATAATTAATATTTGCTTCTCTACTAATACTTATTTTATTTTCCCCTAGGAATTATAGGGCTTGATACGTGAAGCATCCCAAATACCATCATAAGGAATCTGTGTGTTTTGGAATCCAATGATATCCGTGACTGCATAACGATCGTTAGGTAAGACTGCGTTTATTATATAAGGGCCCCGGTACTTTGGAATTCATTTCTTACTAACCCCTGCCGTAGTGTCGGTATTTGTTATCATAACATATTCACCTACGTGATATGAGTGTGGCGCTTTGTGGTTCTTATCATAAATGGATTTGTTTTCACCTTGTGATTTCTGAATCCTTTCCACTGCTTTCTCTCTGCTTTCCGTTAAAAGTTCAGCGGGGGCGTGATCTAAAGATTCTAATATTTCCCTTAAGTTATCTCTTACTTTGCCCACTTGGTTTCTACCGAATAACAATTTAGCAGGTGTTTCTCCCGTTGATCGGTTAACCGTATTATTAAAACAAAATTCTACATCATTCAAAACTTTATCCCAACAATCATTCGTTTCACTTGTAATCTTACTTAGCATAGGAGTGAGTGTCCTATTCATTCTTTCAAGTTGACCATTTGCCCATGGTGCTCCGGTTGCTATAAGAACATGTTTAATCTCTTTTTCTGCTAAAAAATCTTCAAATGCTTTTGAAGTGTAACAAGTACCCCTATCCGTTATTATTCTTTTTGGGATACTATAGGATACAAAATACGATTTTAAATGTTTGATAACCTCTTCGGTGTCTGTACTCTTGCAAGGGTAAAATTTAATAAACTTTGTGAAACCATCAATAATCTCAAATATGTGTTTATTTTTTGATCTGGTGATTCCTAATGGCCCATAATGATCTAAATGAATTGTTTCGAATGGTAAATTTCCTTTGGAATACTGTGTAAGATACCCTCTTTCTTCCCGGACTTTGGGTTATATTCTACGCACTTTAAACAATTTTCGATATGAGATTTTATCTTGTTCCTTAATTCAGGAAACCAATATGTACGTGTAATTAGCTCATATGTTTTATCTAAACCTAGATGACCCATCTCATCGTGATACTTAAACAATACATTGACCTCCATACTTTCCGGAACATAAAAAAGTACATTATTGTTCGTTTTCCGATATACTACGCCATTTCTTAATTCAAAAGACGAACTTTCGGCATTTTCTAGTTCAGTTCTAAGTTTAACTATTTCAAAGTCTAAATTTTGTTTTAACATTAACGTTCGCTCAAACGTGTTTCCCTCCAAAACGAAAATATTTGGTATACGGCTGAGAGCATCGACATGTCTCATGCGGGTGTTTGCCCTATGTTCAATTGTATAATCATAATTTTGTAGTAGTAAACTCCAACGCATTATTCGAGGGACAATATCCTTCTTCGCTAACGTTAATCTGAAGCTGTCACAGTCTGTCACTATTTTAAACGGTATACCCTGCAAATATATGTGAAACCGCCTTAAAGCTCTGATAGCCGATAAAGTTTCAAGTTCAAAGCTGTGATACTTTGATTCACATTGAGTGGTTCTTTGACTAAAATAAAATACTGGGTGAAATATACCATCTGACTGCTTTTGCAATAAAATTGACCCAAAACCTAATGCACTAGCGTCACAGTGTAGCTCTGTTTCTGCAAATGGAGAGTAAATTGACAAAATCGGTTGTGACATAAGTTTGGATCTTAAAGTTTCAAATGATTTAATCTGTTCAGGACCAAATTCAAACTTCACATTCTTTTTAACTAAGTCATATAATGGTTTTGCTAATAATGAAAAGTTTTTTATGAATCTACGGAAATAGCTACACAACCCTATAAAACTGTGTACTTGTTTTGTGTTATTCGGAACCGGATAATTCTTTATTGCTTCCACATTTCCACCATTTGGACTAATACCATCCTTGTCTACGGTGTACCCAAGGAAATCTATTTTATTCATTAAAAATGAGCATTTGTCTAATCGTAATTCAAGCAAATTTAGTTTTACTTTTTCTAACACCTGTTTTAATATCATTAAGTTTTCACCAATCGTCTCTGTGGCTATCAAAATATCATCTAAATATATTAATATCTTTCCACTTTTAACAAGGTCTCTAAATATTTCATTTATGAATCGGGTAAACGTTGCTGGGCTTGAATTTAACCCGAAAGGCATTCTACAAAATTCAAATTGCCCCGAAGGCGTAATGAAAGAAGTATATTTTATTGATTCACTTGCCATTCTCACATGATAAAAGGCATTTTTTAGGTCTAATTTAGAAAAGAACTTTTTCCCTCTGAGTGTATCTAAATGATCCTCAATTAACGGCAATGGAAATTTATCCCTGATAACAAATTTATTTAAGGTTCTATAGTCGACACACATTCGGTATTCTCCTGATTTCTTTTGCCTTAACACAATTGCTGAACAGTACGGTGAGCTACTCTCACGAATAACTCCCTTTTTTGATAGCTCTACTAATATTTTATCTAATGCTAACTTTTCACAGTACGACAATCTTCTTGGCCTAACTGAAAATGGTGTATGGTTCGTTAATGTCAAACTCATTTCAAATTTTGTTTCAGGTTCATCGGGACTGACTGCGTTTAAATAACAATCATTCAAAATCTTATTCGTTTGTTCTACTACGTCAAAAGGTAAGTCTTTATTAATATTTAGCTCATCGTGTTCATTTATATTATTAATCAAAAGTATTTGACTTAAAAAATTAATATTCTCGCTTTCCCCTGATACCTCATCCTGATTAATAATTTGTACTATATTTTCAGAAAACACAAGCTTGGAAAATCTGGGGTGAGACATAAAGTCTCTGCCTAAGATACAGTTGGATACCATTGCATTCCTGTCTACCACATGAAATGAAATATCACAAAGAGTGTTATTTACAACCACTTGTTCATTAAATATGCCAAGGACATGTAATTTTGAATTATTTATCCCTGCTAAATACCTATCATGTCTAGTAGGCTCCCTTAACTCTAACGGTACCAAAGTTTCGAGAATAATTGAAATGGGACTACCAGAATCTAACATACAATCAAGTGAGATACCTAATTTTTTGAAATCTGACCTTACAGTATACGCTGGGGGTAACTCGGGGGGTGAAATCGGTTCAACCAACATCGTTGTAGAGTCTGGAACAGCTGATGTACCACCACTCGGCTTCTTCTTGCTCGGACAGTCTTTTATCCTGTGAGCCATAGAACCACATTCAAAACAACTACCTGGTGCTCGTTTTGGTTTCGTACACTTGTCCGCAAAGTGCCCCGCTACTCCGCAGTTAAAACAGGTCTTAGGCTTCGTAACCGGTGGTTTCCCTCCTGCGCTCTTCGTCTTGTCTTCCTTACTGCTATTTGGTTGTACCCCTCTTTCAGCTGAGGAAATCGTAGGCATCACTCTGAGCACATGTTGTAAATCTTTGAATTCAGCAAATTTTGCTTGGGCCTGCAGCGTTGGACTGTTAAACCCCTCCACAAGATAAGTGACAAGCTCTGACTCTTCAATATTTAATTTGTTGCCCATTGTTACTTTATCATTGAAATAATCGGTAAAGTGTTCACTTCGGCTCCATTTTCTGGCTTCGAATCTTTTAAATAAAGTAACTGAATCTTCTTTGCATGTGAACATTTCCCTTAATTTCTTTGTTAACTCTCCAAATTTCAATGTGGCATGCTCTGGCCTGGAATTAAACCACTTCAATGCCCTTCCTTGGAATTTGGTGGCCACAGCTAATACCATCTGCGCTTCGTCTACTAAATATGTCTCCTGAACACCCTTGACACGCCTAATCCACTGATCTATATCTTCATCTATTGTTCCTGAATACGATGGAATCAAGGCACAAATTTCCTTTACAGCCGGCACAGCCCGATCATTCCTAGCCGTCACGAGTGCATTTGCCACCGCAGCTGCCACAATCTCAGCAAGCTCTAATTGGCTCTGATTAGGACCCCTAACATCTCCGTCTGTTGATTCCTGAGCCACCCCAGTGGTGCTCGCCCCATTCGTGTTCGGCCCCTTAACTTTCGGCGGCATGGCTTTAGGTTAGAAAACTTGATCACCTTTTTTCCCAGAAAAATATTACCATCCAGCCCTTTACCCCACACCTGAAGCTGTAGGGAGCGTAATAATACGGGTTAGGGCTGGTATTTATTTAAATAATTCACAATCGCACTTCAACAAAAACAAATTTTATTTCTTAACAGGTTGGACTTCGTTCACATAATTCATAATAATTGACATCTCTCTAAAATCAGTAATACCACTGCATAATTCTTTACGTTAAAATAACCAACAAAATGGCGCTTAATTCAAATGCTAACTTAAAAAACCTACAGTAAGGTGTATAATATAACTTTAATTATTAACATAAAAATAAAATAAACTGAAAAAAATTAATAATAATAATAATATTATAATTTGCAGACATTTATCTCGAAAACTGTAACAGTGGTATCTGGAAAACGGTAACTCCTATGCAAATATTGTATAGGAACAAAACTGTAGAAAATTTTATGCACTTTGTTTTTTGTGCAGAAAGTTTTTCTCCATCTTTTTTAGTTTTTGTGTTAAATGACAAAAACCATATTTGCAATTTTTTTTTTTTAAGGACGCCATTTTGAAAGTGCAGCCAATTTTTTTTTTAGGACATGTCTTAAATTGTTCCTTGGGCTTTAATCTTTATGAAAAACATTGTCCTAAAGGATGGGGGGGGGGGGGGGGGGCACGGACACTTAGGGTGGGCTCCCGTAGTACAGGGTTCATAGCAATTTTTCAAACTTAAATTCCCTGACTTTTACAGATTTTCCAGGGACTTTTGGAAGGTTTTTCCAGGTCTAATAATTGATGAGCGGGGGACACTGCTGGAAGTATAATTTGTAGTTTCTATTCGCGAAAATATAACAAATGAACTTAGTAGGGATTTACCTTCGATACAAAGGAATTCACATATAAGGAAAAGTTTATATAGTAAAGTAACAGTGGAAATTTGTCATGATATATAAATCGCTGTCACATATTGGTGAATTTGTGTGTATCGAAGGTAAATCCTATTGGGTTCATTTGTTTTATTTTTGCAAATAGTTTGAGAATTAACAATTTTCAAATTCCCTGACTTTTTATGAAAAATACGACATTTTTCAATAAATTTTCCAAATTCCCTGACTTTTCCCTGACATTTTTAGAAAACTTCCAATTCCCCTTCCAGGTTGCTATGAATACTGTTTAATATCATAAAATTCAAAGACTGATTTGTCAGCATTTTTTTACTTTGCAATAAAGCCACTGTGGGTTTAAACATTGAAAACACTTCAAAAATAATTGATGCAAGCACGTATGATCCTTTGGGCTGTTGGTATTTCAACAGGTTAAAAGCTATTAGTATATTAGTTGCCATTTAATTTGTTTTTAATTAGTGTCAAATTTGAATTCATTGAATTAAACACAATAAATAGTAGTAGTAAATAAATATATCACTTTAATTAATTTTATTATGAAACAGTGCATTTGTCAAACGTTATTCAGAAAAATAGACAAACGATCAAGAGAATGAAAAATATTTATTCTATTTTTAGTAATTTTAACAATTTTCCTTAGAGATAAATTGCCGGATTCTTTAATGTTTCTGTTACGAAAATGCATTTTGCATCTGTAAAATAGCGTTTTTGCAGCATGACTTAATTCAATAGCGAGGGACATACCAATGTGATCTCTCATGTAATTATTACAAATATTTAATGACTTGCCATTGATTTGCTCAAAAACTCATTCATTTTTTAACACTGCAAGAAAATCTGAATTCATTTTATTAAACAACACTCTAGCGCATATAGTTTTTCACCATTCTCTGCGCTGCTTCGTCCGCGAGGGCGTTCTTACTGCATACTTCATTACAATTCTCATGAAAACTGTTGATCCCTAATAAAAACTCAACCTTTATATTCATATGTACATACTTGCTATCTATTTCGAAAGATAAAAAGTTTCTCGCTTGTTATATTTGCACCTGTAAATTTTCAGTTTATCGATATGGCCTTAGAAAAAATCATATTTTCTATACTTATTAAAATTTGACCTTCATGTTAACACATTTTGTTAGCAAATATGGAGTCACATGGTAAAAATTTGAGATTAATTCGTCCCATTTTTCAGTTAAGGCAAGTTAAATGAAAAAATAATTTTATCATTTTACAATTTTCTCACATTTTTGGCACCATCTTTTGTCTCGACCAACCAAAAGAATCTTAATTTCTTATTTCACCAAAAGATAAGCTTCTAAACTCTTCTGTTAAGGTAATTTTAGTTTACATCTAAAATAAGAATTGACCGCTGAACCAGTTGACTCTTACGTGACGTAACCGCGGAGACTGCGGTAAGGTGAGGTATACCTGAGAGCGTATGTCTCTTTCATAGTATCATGAGTAATTAGTGTAGGTACATATCACGGGCAGTATACAGTATATATTAAATGTAAATACAGTTGCATTGAATTATAATTTTTTTTAACTTTAAATAGTTTGCTTGTACTGAAAATTTTACACATTAACAGGTCTGTCTGTCAACAATTACTTCTGAATCCAATTTATGTAATAATTCCTTTTCAATAGATACCAACATGTACGATTTCAAGTTCTCCTCATACAGTGCATTTCTTAGCTTTATCTTTATCATCTTTAGCTTTGAAAATGACTTCTCACATTAAACTTGAACAACTGATGGTGTGAAGTTGACCATAAAGCTCTTAAAGATCATTTCTATAAGTAAAATAGTAATACATCACCAATTTTAGTTGCATAAAGTAATCATATTGGAACTTCTACTGTATTTTCAAGCTATAAAAGGATTAACAACATTTTTAATACATTACTGTTTAATATTTAAGGGAATCTACTTGCCATCAGGCAAGCTGACACCCTGATAAGTCCGTCACTGTGTTTCTAAATTATTACACGGGTATTGGTAGTAGTAATTATTCTGTAGAAATACACTTCTCAAAAAATACATTTTCGGCGACTTATTAAAATAAAAAACATAACAGATACAGTTTATCTTTGAACGATATCTTGCAGATCTGTCAAAAATATAACAGCTGGACAAGAGTATGGGATCCTGAACAAAAAAATCCTTACAAATATCATGAAAATAATTGGTTTGGCTATGACGATGAAGAATCTGTACGGATAAAGGTAAATAAATATTTTTTTTTTACTTTCTTAAACAGTGAGTTGATGACGTATAGAACAAATTCAGTGTCTCGAAAAATAGACAATTTTCGAAAAAATTCAGTACAGGACATCTAACCTGATTAAAAAGGACTTCATTAAATTTAAATAATGGGACGGTTTGTGATAATGGTATATTGTTTTATTAGGAGGAAAAGTGATAGTTTTGTGACGAGTCTGTAGATTTGGCAATTGCAGACGAGTCACAACAAGTGGCTTTTACTCCGAATAAAACATGCTATTTTTTTCGTCAAACGTCGATTAGCTGTAAAAAAAAAATAAAAAATCTCGAATTTTTTTTTTAATGCCTTATTTATATTAACGTCTTGGCGAAGTTTAGCTAACCACTTAACCAGGACGGCGGGATGATACCATCCATACCATCCAAGTGATGGACTCGCCCCGGTGTGCTTAACTTCGCCGATCAAGTCCACTCACTGAAACTGGTACTGTACCTCACCACCAAAAATGCACTATGTTAATATCGCATGGCCGGCGTATTAAATAAAATACGTGTTGCTATGGATATTAATTTTTCTGCCACTCACAGAGTCGGAAAAAGTACTTTTACCTCTGTTAGTTGTTAATGGCAACGCACAACGTCTAAAAAACAGACTTTAATGTCATGAACTGAGTTAAGAAATGTCATGTTTTTCTGACGTTTGAAGAAAAAAAAAATTAGAGATCTTGGTGAAGATGACTGTTTTTGTGTTACTTTTGCTCATAAAAGTGCATACACTTTTATGATGTAAAACAATGTCAACGTTCTTTGGACTGGGGGAAAAATGACAGCAAAGTTAATATAACCCATTCAAGGAACTAGCTGCCATTTTCAAATGTCAGGAAATCAAAGGAAAAAGTAAGAATGGTCATGAAACTGTAGTCTCTTCACCTTGTGGCAGTGTGAGGGTACATTGAATAAGATTTGGCTTCATATCAAAAGTGACAAAATGTACAGTTCAAGTGAAGTTTTAAACTGCTTGCAATTAAAAAAGATCTAAAAAGACATTTCTGTTCATATCTGAATGATGACTTTTTCCATCTTCGCTATCTACAATGTGTCCACGGCAAAGCGGTATTATAGGTGTAAATGACAATTTTTTTGGATTACAAACACAATTTTTTGTATTCTGCTCTTGCTTCACCCAAAAACTATTTTTAGTATCTTGGACTTTAAAAAATTTATAGAGGGGCGCTGGTAACAGCTTAAAAATAAAAATCGCATCAGGTAAAGTGCCTTTTCTGTGCGAAATATTGAAAAATTTTATTAGAAAAACTTGCTCAGAATTAAAAAATATGACGTTGTACCAAATTACAGAACTAAAATTTTTTTTTAATTTATTTATAAAATATTAATTTTTTTTATTATTAAAAAAAAATCTTAGTTCTGTAATTCGGGACAACGTCATATTTTTTAATTCTGAGCAAGTTTTTCTAATAAAATTTTTCAATATTTCGCACAGAAAAGGCACTTTACCTGATGCGATTTTTATTTTTAAGCTGTTACCAGCGTCTTCTATAAATTTTTTTAAGTCCAAGATACTAAAAATAGTTTTTTGGTGAAGCAAGAGCCAAATACAAAAAGTTGCGTTTGTAATCCAAAAAAAAAAAATTGTCATTTACACCTATACCGCTTTGCCGTGGGAATATTGTATAAACACACACACTTTGAAACATGCGCCATTTTGGAGCCCAATTTATTATTAGAACCAGGAGTTTTGATTTCACCCATTATTAAGCAAATCATGGAACTGCATCACGTCTGGGCTCCAAAATGGCTGACGAGTTTGCCACTTTTTGTCAAAAGCCTAATATGTTTACATATATTTTTTAATTATCTTGCATTAGGTTCACTGGAAGACAGGTTCTATATCACATTTTTTTGTAGTGTGTTCTTTTCTGTAACAAAATTCTTTTGTTTCATAATTACAGGCTACTTATATCAAAAATGGAGGATATTTTGGAGTCAACGTGTGGCCAGTGGATGGTGACGACATTCACGGGAAGTGTGGTGTCAAACAAACTTTATTAAAGGCAGTTCGTAGTGGGCTAATAAGCAACGCCGAGTACTTTTAATGTATTTTTTATTTACTTTCATAATTTTTAAAATAAAATCGTATAGTAAAATGGTATATTTTACTATACTTTAATAATCAGCTCTCATATCCCAGGCAGCACTTTTAGTGTAATATGTACAATAAGAAAAAAATCTTAATTCAAGCCATTTTGAAGTGGAATATACGTTAACAAAGTATTTGTCAGTCTTTTTGTTTGTAGAAGTAATGTTATTTTTTACTCCAGATGTCGCTAATAACTTGCGCAACTTTAACATTCCAGAAAACTTCCCGATGACACAGGAACTTTAAATGGAATACTTTCAGTCAGCATTCCTTTGAAGCGATCATTTAGTAAAACTGTAAGGTCAGCATTGCTACCAATTTTCCCTTTACAGTTGATGTTACTTTACAGTAATGTAGAGTAGTATGCAGGATGCTGCACATACGGCAGCAGTCACTTGAAAGTATCACTATACTGTGCCTGTAATCAGTAGAATCTACGTAATTGTTACTGTACGGGAATATCACAAGGTAAATTTTACACTAAAATTGTAAAGAACTCTCCACAAAATAATAGGATTTTAGACCTCACTGAAAATGTCTGTATTTTTAATATGTTGCAGCTTTCAATTAGAGGTGCAACGGATATCCCGTTACTATCCGGTATCCAGCCCATCTGGCCACTTTATTACTATTCGGCTGGACACCAGATAGTGATCTGATATCCGGCCAAAACTCGATAGTTAAAAAAATAAAAAGTGGTTTAAAAAATGAAACAGTTTTATTTTTCACTTATCCTGCATTACATTTATTACAACAAATCGGCAATATCTATAGATTAATTACTAAATTAATACTTAAAGTTTACCAATGGTCAATTATGGTGAATAAAGATGAGTTTTTCAGCGTTTAGAGGGAGTAAACGATTGCGTTTCTTTTCATATACGTTACCAGTTTCTGAAGAGAGTCTCTCACTGTATACACTGCTGCAAGAAGCTGAAAGATATATTTTTACAAACTTTGACAAAAGTGTATACTGATTGGAGTTAGTATACCACCATGCGTAAGGGTCACTATTTCTTTGAATCCGTGCTCCTTTCAAATAATAATCAATCTCCTTGGCCACTGAACTTTTCTCCGAAATTTTTTTATTAACGCTACCATTTTTTCCGCCACTTCCTTAAAACAGTCCCAAAAATTATTGTAAATATCAGCAGTAACATTATCTTGTGGGTTTCTCTTACTTTGTTTACTGGAAGGAGAAGAACCACTTTCACTATCACTGCTTGAATATGAATCATCACAACTATTTTTTTTAACTTCCAGCAGAATAATTTGATGGGATTTTTCAGCCTGATTTTTATCGAAAAAACTTGTTTTTTAAGTCTGAGATCTAGAAGAGTTGCCAGTAAGTATTTTTTGTCGTCGAAGTTGTCAAGACATATTTCCAATCCAACTTTCAATGTAAGCCGGATAGATGGCCGGATATCTGATATCTGGTACAAGAAGTACCGTGGATATCCGGTATCCGGCAAAAACATCCGACAAAAACACTATCTGTTGCATCCCTACTTTCAATGGGTGTAAGACTGAAAAATGGACAGTGGCAAATTGCCACAGGTTGAATTTAGGAAACATGTACAAATGAAAGTCTGTTTATTTGTTCTTTTAGACAAACTTTGTGGTCTATAATTTAAGATTATTATCTAGTTTCTAATTGTTATACAGAATCGGAAAATGTAGTTTTGTATATCCTGTGATAAACGAGAGCAAGAAAGAACATAGAGAAATTAAGAAAAGTAAGACGGATGTACTGCTCCCAGCACGTTACACACTTCATAACATTTTATTTTTATCATCTTGTCCTGTGTCAACATAGGACATCGGTACCTATCGCTTCTAACTGCTTATGCATTGTAGTGGGAATAGATACGTCCTTCTTTTCCTAATTTATCTGTTTTCTTTCTTGCGTTCGTTTATCTCAGGACCCATATATAAAACTACATTTGCCGCATCTGTATATTGTAACGGTTAACTTTTTGAATATTCGTAAATTTCTATTAAATTACATAATTTTATGTCTTCATTACTAAAATCACATATTTTGTTAGTTTTAATGAAAAGACTTAACGTTGGCCCTGTCTAGCAATATGTTTGTTTATGAGACGACATTAGATTCGCGTGGTAAATCACAAGAACAATCTCCAACGTGAAGATTTTCCTCCAATAAGAATGCACAGATAAGACATAATGTGGACGCTTGGCTTCTAAAGCAGTGTTTGAGTGGGGGAATAAAAAATGAGAACTGAATATGCTATACATCACTTTTGATCAGAATCTGGGTTAAGAAAGTCAATATACTGTGTGTGGTGTAAAAAGAACAATGATTAATTTTATCTAATAGTCCAGACAAGATATTAACAATTTCTTTGGTCTTGTAAATAAGTATGTACTACATACGAATCTGATAAAGTATTATGTTTGCTTTATGAGTGATTAAAATATAAAAAGACTTTTCAGTGTAAGTGTTCAGTATACCTAAAGTGGTATAATTATGCCTATTGTGCATACAACTGTTACCAATCTATACCTGTGTGCTGCAGTCATCTTTATAGTGTGTACCTTAAGGCCCAGCGGATTTTGTAAGTACAAAATTATTATCTTCCATTTGGTCATCAACGATTCTCATAATCAAAGGAGAATTGAATTCGTAGTTTTCATTGGCTGACTTTTCAACATTTTGATCGCTAGTGCAGTGCGTTCTTTGTACATTTGCATCTCGCTGAACTTTAAGCCAGTTTTACCTTGTATCTCTCTATTTTTCGTATAGACAAATATTTTCGCAACTGCTACTTCGCAATTGTTTAAATATCATATTAATTTACCTTTAACGAAACTATGTGTAACATATAGACAATGTTTTAACACAAAAGTTGTATTATTTAATTCAGTTTGTTATGCTTCTTTGATTTATAATTCTTGTAAATACCTCATGATTCATTTTAAAAAACATTTGTTATCTATTCTCTTTATTTTAAGTAAATGAACAATTATTTGTTTATATGTAACTTTATATTTTTTACATTCCGAATTTTTTTTATTTCATTAAAGTGTGTATTTATGTATAAAAACACACCATACCGAATATCAGCTCTAAAATCACAGTACTTACTTTGCAATAAATAATTAAAGTTGAAATTTTCGCCACTCCTCATGAAAAGCACTGTGACGTCACCTGGTGAAAACTAGTCTTGCTTGGTGTCCAACAGATGGCGTACTTTAGCCGAGAGGTACATCTTCACCCTAATTAATAGACTGGGCGGCGGTTGGCTTTGAGTCTTCCACATATTCATTTTTACAGAAAAAAAAGGAAGTCCCAAATCCCGCCCCCTCTAATTCCTTCATTTTTGTCAGAATTCAAAAAATAAAAAGAGTTTTAGCACATTCAATTCTATTTAAATTAGTCTTTTGGCGTAGGAGTCGAGATTAAAAAGTTGCCAACTGCAGAAGCTCAAAATTGGCGATTTTTGCCGTACATGGCCGGCATTTCAGGAGTTATCTCCGAAACGAAAAAAAAAAAAAATTCTGATGGTAGCAACAGATTCGTAGTGGAAAATACTCGTTTGATCTTACGTTTTATTTCGAGCTAACGCCCACCGTTTCGGAGATATCTGCGAAAAATAGTAAAAAACAGCTTACATTTCGGAGCCGAAAAAATTGCAAAAACAGGCAATCTTGACACGTTCATATTTTTCCAAAAACGCCATTGGAACGGCCGTACGATGTCGCGACGTAAGGAGGAAGTCTTCCAGATAAACCTGATCTTAAATTGCACAGTGAAATTCGAAAATTCGACTCAGCATGAACGAATCAAAAGTAGCATTTTGTGACATTTCAGAATATTGAAGATGTTTTACACGGAGTAGTATTTAAATTTTAGGATAGGTTGTGTTCACTGCTAGTTGTTTCTGAGAAATGAGCATGCGCATGTGGAATTGTCAAAACCAAAGCAGAATCGGTGTCGCTTCCCAAACAGCACGTCCAATTGAAATTACGTCTCTACAAGATATACACATGAGAAACAAAATATATTAAGGTGGATCTAATTGTTAAACTAGTACTGACGTACACATATGAGATTAGATTAAAATGCATTAAAAAGCAAAACTAGCCGTTACGTGTTCTACTACCTATAAAGTCTTTAAGCAAATACTCAAACAGAAGTCAGTGGTTGAGTGAGTTAAACATTAAGCGGCGAGTCAAGAGGTACGCGGTTCGATCCGTGCTCACTACTCTGTCTTTTTTTTTTTTTTGTTAAAATAATTGCAAAAAAACTTTTAGTTGTTTTTTTCAAGGTAAAAATTGCTTATAAAACCGATGTACGAATATACTTCTTTTCAATTTTAGGTCTGTTTTAGACCATTAATATTCTATTTATGTTGTAGATGATATATTATACCTGACCGTTTTTTCTCCAACACGTTTCCCAGGTTTGTATAAGTACTTCAACTTAAAACTTTAATTCTTAACTCAGGTGACACTGACAGTTTAATTAAATTAAATAAGTTCTTCTTAATAATTATAAATAAATAAATATACCAGTAACTCGAAAAATTCAGGTTTGGGAACACGTAAAAAAATAGAAAAAAAAAGAGAACTTGAAAGATTTTCATATATTTTAAATAAGGCTAGAAATTCAATTTCACACATAATAAAGACTTCATACACATCATAAATACTGCTTTTAGCATCCGAAGTAACAGTCACCACGATAGCTCAGTTGGCAGAAGCGTCAGTACTGTAATACGGACAACAGAGACATGTGTAGGTTCGACCCCTACCGACCGCAATTGGCAAAGGTAAGTAAAAATGAATTTAATAACTTAATAAACATTATAATTTACAGGCAACCCTTGTGAGAAGAAATTGGAGTGATCGTAAACAATATTAGATACTTAATGTAAATAAAATATACGGATGGCTAACAAATAAATTCATAGGACAAAACGTATTTATGCATTAATTACTTCATTTTTATCAAGAAGACTTACTAACTAGTATGTAGTTTTATATGTTCCCATTGCTAAAAACCTGTGGGGGGGATTACCAAATATAACCTGAAAAAGACGTCAAATTAAGGTCTAGCATAAGACGTCATTCGTCTGAAACATTAGGAAGTCAATCACTGTGCATCCGATAACACACTGTGGATCAAATTATTTGTGTATATGTAAATGGTATACTGTGGCTACATTGTGAGGCGGACGTTTAACCTTTGTGCATACGTGTGTGCCTACAATGTGTAAACGTAGCACATTTACATCGTAGAATTGTGTAACCTTGTGTCTGCATCTAGATACATCGTCACAATGCGAACACATCGTAATCGTTATTTGGTGTGCTGTATGGGTTGATGCTGTCATCCGACTTTCACTTGGTGACGTCACGTTTCAAGACTGGGTAAAATTCGGCAGATTTTAATCGCTTATATTTCTGGAATTTTTTTTTTTTTCAATTTCAATTGTTGTCTATGGAGTTTTTAATGTTAGTTTATGATTTTGAGTATTTTAATTCAATTTTATTTTTTGGGCAAGTTCCCTATTGGCCAATCTCCTATTTCTTACTTTTTTACTAATTAGCTTTTGCTATTTTATTACATTTGTCTGTCTGTCTGAAATTTTATTTCTTACTTTTCAGAGAAATTTTTTGAAGATTTTTTGAGGGTGTTCGATTTTTTTAAAGATAGTTTTTTTTAACCTTTTTAGAAGCTTATCTTATTTATGTAACTTCTTCATAGTGAAGGAGACTATTGTGAAATTCTCTTTGTTACTACAAAAATATTAATATTTTTTAGTTGAAATGGTCATTAAAAAACACGGTGCGGAGTTTAAAAAATTAAGTCTGTCACAGTAAAAAACAGTTTTTCGCTGACTGAACAACTTCTATGCATAAAAGAGATCTCAAATTTAATTTCAGTAAAAAATGAAGATAGTGTTTTGACGCGGCAGTCGTAGAAACTTATTTAAAAAAAAACGTTGACAGCACTTACAAATTAAATTTGACATAGTAAAAAACATTTTTCCGATGACATATCAATTTTTTTTGATAGAGATATTAAAATTTCATTTAAAAACAGAAATAGAGGTACTGTTCCATGATACAGAGAATTACATTGCGCATGTGGGCGGAACCAAGTCGACAGTTATAAAAATGCGTTGTGCATTGGCATCATGTAAAAGTGACAACATATTTAAAACGTATTTATGCGGAGATAAAGCTCATTTATAAAGAACGATGCTTACTAAGAACACTAAGAATCTCTATTTATTCAAAATTCCAATGAGTTCAGGCAAATCCATGATACAAATTCTTTGTATCATGAGGCAAATCCTATGTAATTTAAAATCCCGCTATCACCGTGTGATGTCTTGCGTCAACCGGACCGAATTTGGCGAACTGTCAATCATATCTTGTATTCTTTGTATCATGGTAGTGTTCTGAAATGCCAGCAGTTCAGCCTGACATCTCTATCTCATGCATGGATGCTGCGCATTCAAAATCATGTCTGACAAGGTAATTAACAAAAATTTTCAGCTTGATATGGGAAATTTCTTAATTTTTAAACAAAAACCAAAGGTGCACTTTCATGAAAAAAATTATTTATGACAAAAGGTCTGTCAGATGTTAATTAACAAAAATTGTCAGACGGACAAATTTTTTCAAAAATGATACATTATTTACCATAAATTGTGTAAATTTCAACCAGGTGTTTTGAAAAGGTGTTTTCATTTTTTAAATTTGAGGTGCTCGATGGGGTACCTTTTTGTGCCATGGGAGCTTAGACTAATAAATATCATTTTACTTTTAGTAAATTGACGAATTGCCTTTTATTTTAATTTTGCTGCACATAACTAATAACTTTAAGGTTAAAATACAAAAAAAATATAAAAATACGGCTATTTTCTCAAATATACAAGAACAAAGAACATTGCTCATAAATAACTTATTCCTATTAATAGAAAAACTAACTACAGACACTTATTTTCCTCTACGACCTCCTGCCCTACGTCCACCTCTGGACCCTCTACCTCCTCTTGAACCTCTAGTAGTAGCACCGCGGGTAGGTTTAGTTGATGTGTTAGCGCGCATAGCGTCATCATCATCATCGTCGTCATCTATTTGTACTTCATCATCATCATCATCTATACTGCTTGTATCACGTCTTCTTGCACGACTTGGATCGTTTAGGATTTGATTTACCTGCACAAAAGTAAAAATGCTGTTTATGTTTTTATTAAGCAATGAAAACCAGACATTTTACATTTAATATGAAATCACATTGCGTATTGTTTCTCAATCTGGGCATATCCTGTTGAATTTTTGTTTATATAACAATATGGTATTCCCACAAATTTGGGAGATATCATATATAGATACTTAAGCGCAGTGCTTTCATCTACTCATATTCTACTGACTTAAATAGTAAATTAATTAAATCCACTATCGATATTATAATTGTTCCATTGAGATTTTCAATTAATTTATATTTTGCCGAAGGCAAATTTCCAGAAATTTTTAAATATTCCAAAGTAATACAATTATTTAAAAAAGGTGATTGATCCGTGTTAGATAATTATCGCCCTATATCAATAGTACCCATTTTTGATAAAATTATCGAGAAAATTATAAAAAAATAGAATGTCTTTCTACTTTTAATCTAACTCTTTTTTTTTTAAATAAATCCCAGTTCAGCTTCAGAGATAATACAGGCTATTCAGTCTATTGCGGGTGACATAATGGATGACCTAGCAAAGGGAAAGCATTCATTGTTAATGCTTTGTGACCTATCAAAGGCCTGTGTCCCTCACAACAGATTGATTACTAAACTTGAAAGGTATGGTATAAGAGGCTTACTGTTATCTTTCTTAAAATCCTATCTCTCTAATTGTAAACAGTGTGTCATTTCAATAATAAAGCATCTAAAATGAACATTGTTAACCATGGTGTACCCCAGGGCTCTGTCTTAGGGCCACTTCTTTTTATAATATATACTAGCTGACCCAGCATAAATTACAAATTTTTGTCCAAAAAATAAAAAGAAATTTTCTGGATAGGGCCACCCTTATCACCTAGGGGTATAAAAAATAGCCTACGACCTATTCTCAGACCTACCAAATATACACCAAAAATTTCATAAAAATCGGTCAAGCCGTTTCGGAGGAGTTCGATAACAAACACCGTGACACGAGATTTTTATATATTAGATTAATGACTTTATAAACTTAATGTCGCCAATAAAAAGCATATTATTTGCCGATGATACAACTGTATTAATATCTAACAAAAATTATAATAATTTGATTAACGATTTTAATCTGTGTCAAAGGAAAGCTGAAACGTGGTTCGGTGTAAAGAAACTTAAATTAAATGATGAAAAAACGCAAAAACTTCTTTTTTCTTCCAATAACAATCTATCTGTAACAAGAGATGTCAAAATACTGGGTGTGATCATTAGACTGGCGGTACATGACCAGTCAGGTGCAACGTTTTTAAAATGCATGCCAATCATATATATGAATGAAATTACCATGAATATGCCAGAAATGCAAATTTTAGGCAGTCGTCGCGTGCAGAAGGGTGAGCAAATCGATTTTTTTCGTTTTTTTTTTTGTTTTTTTTTATTTTAAAATGGATGCCAATAGTGCCAAATGAAAAGCCATGAAAAAAAATCCAAAATCAAAATCATCCAAAATCAAGAATACCAAAAAATGTTACGATTTAATGTGCGCATCAAAATTTGTTTTGCACGCGGAAACTGCATGCCAATGAATTTCAGTTGGATTCTTTTTTGCGGCTTTTCGTTTGGCACTATTGGCAACCATTTTAAAATAAAAAAAAAACAAAAAAAAAGAACAAAAAAAATCAATTTGCACACCCTTCTGCTCTGCCTAAAATTTGTGTTTCTGGCATATTCATGGTAATTTCATTCATATATATGATTGGCATGCATTTTAAAACTGTTGCACCTGACTGGTCATGTACCGCCAGTCTAATAGATAACAACTTAAGTTGGTTAGGACAAGTTGACCATATTAGCAAAAAATTATCAAGTGTTATTTTTTTAATTAGACAGTTGAAACCTACGTTAAACCCTTAATATATTAAAATTTTGCTATGTTTCACTCACACCTGACTTATACCATTATATTGTGGGGCAATTCATCACACTTCACAAAAATATTTCAATAACAAAAATGGTGATCAGAATTTTAGCCAACGCAGATAGATTAGAACTGTCAGCCTTTATTTACATCACTGAGTATTACGCCCTTACCATCTTTATGCATTTACTCCAGTCTCCTTGAGATACACAATAACACATAAACACACAATAAATACACCACAGATAATAGACAAATCCAAAGCCAAGGCTGCAAGTAGTGGAAAAAGTTTTTTACCGCCGCAACCCCCTGAAACGGCCAAAAAACACCCCTTTTATGGGGATCCCTTTATGTTTTCAGATATAAACGGGTCTGGGGAGTGATTTATTGTTTAAACGTGCATCCTCCCGTTTTCGGGGTAGCTGATTACGGGAAAAATATTCATTTTTAGCTCCAACCCCTTCTCACCCCTCAAACTGGCAGAACTCACCAGAAACTATTCTATACAGGTTTTACAGGTTTTTCGATACATGATCATTATTCCTGTGCATATCCATTCATTTTTTTTTCAACATTGCCATTGAAGACAAAATTTATTATTCATTACTCCCCGATGAAGAAATCATTATACCCTACTCAGCAACGTACACAATCATCGCCCCAGCGATAACTGGTGGATAAAGGTAAGTTTCCATACATTATAGAGGTTGAGGAGAGTCAGAGATGGTGAATATTTTTATCGTGATCAGCGCCTGCGAAAACGGGGGAGGGCGTATTGATGATCCAAAGTGTAATTAATGAATTTTACATCCCTTGGAAGGGTTGAAGCAAACCCCAAGGTCGCTACCACTTTCTCTTCCTTGAAAAATTAAGGGATATGCACAGGAATAACGATCATGTGCCAAAAAACCTGTAAATCCTGGATGGCGTGCTTTAAGTGAGGGGTGGTTGCTGCCCGTTTGAGGGATGAGGAGGTTGGAGCTAAAAATGAATATTTTTCCCGTGATCAGCGACTCCGAAAACGGAAGGATACGAGTTTGAACCGAATCATTTAAAAAAAATGATTTTCCACCCCTTGGGAGGGTTTAATTAACCTCCTAGGCCTGCTGTCTGGATTCCACTTACTCTGTAACCCCCTTCCATTATTTTAATCACTCCCCAGATCCGTTTATATATGAAAACATAAAGGGATCCATTTCTGGGGGTTGCGGGGGTCAAAAACTTCTCCTACCACTTGCACCGTGTTCAGCACCCTCACAAACGGGAAGGGGAGGTAATCTCGTCTTTGCAAATATTTACACTATTTCTGCCTTCATTACGTAGACTATACTTAAACCACAGAGTTTCAGATTCACAAGATCAGCTAAGAAATCGCTTCATCTTAACTTATTCAATATTTTGCCTTCTCACGTTGAAGCATTTTAAACTACAATCAAAAATTTTTTTCTACGCTACTACTTTTATTCCGTAGACGAATATTTTAACACTCCTTATACCTAAGACATTATATCGTATCTAAGATTTTTGTTTTATATACTCACGGTGGCATTTTGCCACATCGCTTTTCTAAGACTGTCTGTTTTTATCTGTCGCTTTTTATCCTAAACGTGTAAATGTAACTTTGTTGTGTATTATTGATTTTTTAATGTCAATTTTAATTTGTTATTTCTCTAAACTAAAACATAATCTGCTTTCAAATTGTGAGATTATTTGTTTAATTTAATAATCCTTATTTATATTGTATGTTATATTATCTCTCATTCATTCATTTATGTATTTATACTTGTGACTTGTTACAAAAATATATCTTGTATTTAAAGTGGTTATATAAACGGTATCTATCTATTAAATTCCACTGAGTGAGAATACCCAATTCACATTTTACAAGCGCAAAATTGCTCGCAATCAACTGACATATTAACAAATTGATATTTGGCTCCAGTAGCAAAATTTGAAAAATGTTACAACCAATTGACAATAGCAATTCAGCATCTTTATTTCCACCTCAGGCGTGCCCCAGGGCTCCATACTAGGACCTTTGCTTTTTGTACTGTTTATTAATAATATATCTTATTATATTAGGTAAGCCAAATTTCTGCTGTACGCAGATGATTTAAAACTCTATTACACGATAAGGTCTAATGAAGATCTTGATAAGCTCCAATGTGATATCAGAGCCATTTCTGAATTTTGTGAGGATAATGACCTGGTTCTAAATGAATCTAAATGTAAAGTTGTATCTTATACAAGAAAGAAGAATCCTTTGATAGGATCATATACTGTGAATGATGTTCAAATCGAACCACTAAATGAAATTAAAGATCTGGGTATAGTATTCACTAAAAACTTTTCATTTAATGACCATATTATAAAGTTAACTGCTGAGTGTTACAGAAAACTGGGTTTCATTCTTAGAGCCATCAGTCAGGATCTTAATTATAATACATCCATTATTCTCTTCAATTCATATGTCCGATCTAAATTAGAATACTGTTGTGTTATTTGGCATCCTAGAACTCTGACATACACTGATATGTTGGAAAAAATCCAAAAAAAATTTTTAAGATCCATGTACCTAAAAAAACATGGGACATATCCTCTTTTAATATCATATGAACACCAAAGAATTGAATTTAATGTAACTCTCTTAAGTAAGCGCCGTGAAAATGTTCAAATTTTGTTCATTTTTAATGTGTTACATGGCCATATTGTTGCACCTGATATATTATCGGCTATAAATATTAATGTACCTGATGTTAGATTAAGAGTTAGAGATAATGTATTCAAAATATTTAATGTAAATTCCCCTATTGAGAATTGTTTAATTACTGTCAATAATTTTTTAAAAACCTGTGATATAGATATTTTTGCTACTAATAAAAATAGGCTACACTTCTATCTGTAACAAAATATTCTTTTGTCGTTAGGTTGATATATTTTTGTGATATTGTATATATACATATATTTGTTTGAAATTTTTTTCTCTTTATTCTATAGCACATGTATGTCAAATGTTTACTTAACACTGTATACATGTACGTGGACTCTGTTTGTATGCAGTATAAATAAATAAATAAAAATATATTCAAAAGATTTATTTCATAAACTTTAAATTTCTTATATTAGGTACTTATAAGCTTTTGCAACAAATTTAATCAGGGCAGTTCAAGTATATAGTTTATGAAGTAAGTTCATTCTGTTGTTTGTAACAAAAACCACTTAGTGCAATAAGAAATAATAAAGAAGCAACTTACAAGATTTGCAGTCTTTTTCCTTGTTACTTTGAAATCACTAATAAATTGGTCTAACTCCTCTATTTCTGGCATAGTTTCTTCCAATTTTTGTAGAGTTTCTTTTATCAGGTGACTGAAAAAGGAACATAATGCATATTTTAGAAAACCTAGTTTTACAGCTCATTATGCAAAAAGTTCCCACACATAATTATATGTGGTTTTCCAGATGAGTCCTATTTTATACATTTTTGTGTATATACAACGTGATTTACCATGATATGCGGAAAATAAAATGGTGTATTAGTCTTCAATGTGGGAAAGCCCCTGCAAAATTGTAGAGTGCTCCGAAGTAATTTAGTATATTAAAAATGGTTAAAACTTACGAAGATACACTACTATTATTGTCTAGTCAGTAATAGGGTGACGAACTTACTTGTGAAAGAACATATGTTTACATTTCCTTAATTGGCATAAAAAGTGAAGCGGTGAGGTCAAAGTGCTGCGTTTTTTGCTTTCGGTTGACACCGGCAGGTATAGTAATTGAAATAGATATAAGATAATTGTTTAAGTAAATATCTCTTATATCTACTTGTTGCAGAGTTCACTAGCATAGGGTCAATGTCTGCAACAAGTAGATATAAAAAATACTTACCTTAATCCATCAAATAACACAAAAACACCAACTTCGGTGGTGCTTTGTATGGTAGAAGAAAAAGATAGAGAATTCCTATTATCAAATATCAAAAGCGCCCCGTAAGCTGACAAAGGAATTAACCGGCGTGTACAAAAGGTCGGCACTTTGACCGCAGTGTGATTTGGTTAAAACCAAAAAGTCACTTCTACCCTCTCCAGCTTTGCTGTCAATAGTATCAATCCCAAGTCTGATAAAGTGATATGGTTGTACCGTGTTACGTCTGATTGGTTAAAGTCACTGGCGGCGCATTTCTACAAAATAATAAGGTAATTTTTTTGGCCTTTTTTTTTATTTTTTATTTTTTAAACTCCTTTCGGTGGGGACAACCTACTGATAAATTTTCCGCAGATTGTGGTAAATCACCCTGTATAGAAACGTGCAATTTTTTATAAAACAATTTTTGCAACTTACTCTGAAATTAACGATAGCGCTTCGGTATCATTTGAATCAATGTATTTCTTGACAGCTTCATTAATAGATTCTACATTAAAACATATAAGGCTATCATTTTCGCTAAAATGTCTCAAAACTATATCTTCAACGCTATCTGCTGGGATATCTGGAAGCTATAATAATAATAAATATACACCTCATTGCAAATGCAATCATTTTTACATTCAAAGAGTTAACTATAATCAAACAATGAACTCTTGTTCGACACAGAGGCCTTGATAATTTTAATAAATCGTCTTTACCTATAAAATGTATTCCATCGTTAAGTTTAGTTAAAAGGGAATTGAGAACTATATAGAAAATAATATTACTAATATAAATAAGCACTTTTATGATAATTTACTAAAAATCTAATGGCGATCACGAAAATCCCAGCGGATATAGGCCCAACATTGTCGTGACAATTATGCTTCAACATAGACTACTTTTAGACTACTACTGGAGACAAGTGACCTTCATTATTCATCGACTGTAGGAAGAGGGCTCTGTTTTGGTAAAAGTCGTGTTCGACAATTGTACAGTTAGCAAAGGAGTCAAATGAGGCACCAGTCTGCCTTAAAATCTATCTGGAACGGTTGATAATTCCGGTAAGAGGTGAAGAGGACTTCCTCCAAAATGCTGGGCTGATGTTCACAACGAGTTAACACGTTCACTGCTGACGAAAATTTGAATAGAACATGAAAGGCTAACAGATACTGGCCCATAAGTTGCCTGTAGAACGAGGAGCGCATGTCGTCTTTAGACGACATGCGCTCCCTACCTACTACCGGAATGGTGTCCAAAGACGTCATCAGCATTCAATGTGTTAATGGGAAAGAGCTTTGGTGAGGTCGCATGCCTAGTAGGTGACCGTGGTCCGCCTTACAGCAAAGAGGGGCCAAGTAGAGTAAAGCGATCATAAAACGTCTAACAAGATGTAAATAAGGAGAAGACAGAAACTGAATGTGCCATTTCAGAAGGATTTTCTTTGAGCCACTATCTGTAAATTTCTTTGTGGCAAATTTTGATAAAACCGAATTTTGACATTCTTGTGACGTCACCCTCAGTCATTTTAGCCCCTTAGCTTTAAAGTAAGCCCCAATTCAGATTACTCCACCATCATCTGTGCTTTACGAAACTAGTATAATTTTCAAACTATTGTGTCCAAATCGTCAAAAAATTCAAAAAAGTGTCCTATTGTCTATTCATCTATAGTAGGTTCCGTATATAATTCAGTGATATAAAAATGCTTGCAAAACAGCGCAAAGGACACCGACCGCTCTTGTTTAGTGTACCGCCGGCAGAGTTAGGTTGAGCAGTACACAGGACCAGACTTAAAAATGTATTTTCAGATTCAAACAATGAATTAAAAGATTTGAATTCTCGTTCAATTGTAAAGTTGACCACACAATTCTTAGGGGTGTAAAAAATGTCGGAGTCTGATCTTTACCACACCGCCAAGGATGCCGACATTTTTTACACACTTAATAATTGTGTAGTGAACTATACTAATAAGACATAAAATATAATAATAATAATAAAGATTTATTTAGCAAAAAGCTATACATAAAACACAATAAACATAAACATAAACACACCACAGATAGTAGAGTTATTCACATAAAGAATAAAAGATAATTTACACTAAAAATATATGAGACTAAATATAACATAAATAAATATAAATATATAAGAATAAAAAAGTAAATATTTAAAGATTATACAGGCTGAGATTTTATATATAATAATAATAATAATAATAATAAATTGCCTTTATTTCAGTATTATACATTAATACAATACCTAGGGCGAAGTCTAGCCGAAGCTACTCTACTTAACCCATATTCAACGCACAAGTTTGTAAATTGTCTAAAAGTGTTGCAAGCTTTTATTATATTTGGCAGATTATTATATTCTTTAAAACCTTTGCAGAACAACGATTTTGCGGTAATTACTGAATTATATTGTTCAATATACAAATCATTTTTTTTACGAGTATCATGATCATGTCTATCTCTAACATACGTTATCTTGTCAGATAAGTAATTTGGCAACATATTGTTTCTTATTTTATAAACAAATTGTAATGTCTTTAATAATATTCTTTGCTTTACAGTCACAAAATGTAGGACCTGCATACTGATTATTGGAGTATACCTATTGCATTGTAATATAATCCTCATTGCCTTATTTTGCATTTTTTGCAAAATTTGCACTTCGTTATTATTCAGATAAATTAACAGAGTTACACAATATTCAAAATGAGGTGCAATTATGGTTTTATAAATTGTTAACCTAGTAAACATTGATAAATTCTTTGATATTCTCCTTAAGAAATTGATTTTTTTTAAACTTTTTTTACAATATAATCAACATTTTGTTTAAAACTTAACCGTTCATCTAAGATTATACCTAGATATTTGATTTCAACTACTTTCTCTAGCATCTGATTATTCAATTTAATAGTTTCGTTATATACAATTAAAACGAGCCGCTGCAGAGAGGAATGATCGCCATAATGCGCGTGTAGTAGTCATTTGAAGAACTACAAAATTTATATCCAATTTCTTACTTTTGGCATTTTAGGGCAACAAAAACTGGTGTTCTTTTAAGAAAATTTTTAATGCCATAATCTTTTTAACAGTGAATCGTACGATATCTGACATCGGTACTGTTTACAAAAATGTTCACAAACTTCAACGATACCAGTTTTTCTCATTGCCCAGCAAGAGGATAGGATAGTAACAGGATTGTTCATTAGGGATTCAGAGGTTAAAAAAAAAATTAAACCAGCATTTTTCAGTTAAAAATAACTAACTATTCTACAAAATAACAACATAATAAACTTTCTTATTAAAATAACATAATAAAGTTTCAAAGTAAAAACTGAATAATAATAAATAAATAAATAAATAGCTAAACTCAACAACACAATACAAAAAAACATTAAATTAGTAAGAAAATTAATAGCATTTTCCTACAGTAAAATAAAAACATTTATTAAAATGTTGCAAATAAAACATGTTTTAAACTTACCAAAAATAATAACACTTTTCCAAAATAAAAAACCGCTGCCCAAGGAATCACTACTTCCACATCCAGATTCTCCATCCAAGTCACTCACAAACTTTGTATGTGGAAATAATTGTTTATGGAACTTTAATAATATAGTATTTGAAATCCTCTACCCCAAAAACCCATAAAACGATACAACACATCGGTAGTGGGGTGGGGGGTGGTGATAAGGGGGTGGATGAAGTAAAAAAATATTTTGAGGTTTCTGGTTCTTGTACATATACTAAATCACATTTTTTTTTCATCCCCTTTAATAATGGGGTGGGGGTGGTAATGGTTTGAGACCTTAGCTTCTCTTGTATATACTAAATACCAATTTTATGGACTCTTACCTGTTTGATTTACCCATTTACCCCAAATTTACCCCAATTTACCCCCCCAACTCTTCGACGGAACAAGATGAAAATATAATCTAGTTCCAGATCTCGTTAATCTACATACGTGTACCAAATTTCAAGTCAATATCTTAAACGGTTCCAGAGTAAACGTGCGCACAAAAAAAGAAATTTTTTTTTGCTCAAACTTAAAATATCGACGTTTCATGACATTTTAAGCCTATTTGAAGAATAAAAATTTTAAAAAATTTTTTTTGTCGTTACTATACTTCCACTAGATGTGGAAGTAATAATGAACCTTATCATAATCACTAACACTATCACAGAATACCACTCACTCACTATAACTGCCACTGCCACTGTCATAAATGTACCCAAGGAATGTTAATTCATTAACAGTAAATTAAATAAAATATAGAAATCTTTTCTGTTATTCGAATTCTTCGCCATTGTCACGGTCTCCTCCCACGTCGATGATGAATTTATTTCCACTATTTGTAAAGATTTGTTTTACTGTTAAACAAGATAAACTACTTATTTCAACAGAAAGATTTAATAAAACTTTTCATTAAACTTTTAAGACGAAGAAACAGTTAGTTAGTAGTTTATTCTAACCTATCAATAATCGGATAGAGCAAATTTCAACCAATTGTATTCAGTGAGATTGGCCTACATTCTTGTTAGGAAATATGTATGATCATTTTTTGTGATGATAATAGCCGAAGAAGCCTTATTACAAATAAACTGAAAATGTTATGCGGTTGGTACCCTTTACGGTTTTTTGTTAGCTTTTTTATATCGTTGAACTATATATACAGAACCTACTAGTTTTTTATTTTTTTTCGTTAGTCCTATCGGTTGCTATCTTTAAACACTTAAGCTTGGAAAACGGGGTATACTTACATCTTCTAAGTCACCAGTTTTGTGTTGCCTTCTTACAGGTTGCTTAATAGCCTGACATTTCACCATATCTTCAGGATTTGCAACTTTTCCAACATAACTTTGACCAAATCTAATTGCATTGAAAACCTGCCGCTCGTCTCTATATTTTACATTCAATCTAATTAATGGTTTCTCACTAGCTGTCCCCGTGCGACCTTAAATTTTTAAATTAATTACATTTTGAGAATTCTTAATGCATTAAACTATTTTTTTATATTGTATATGTTCAAAAAGTTGAAATACTGATGATTACTGGTATTTTAAGTTTTTACTTTCAAAATAAGTAAAAGAAAATAAAAAGTTTACTTAGTTGCTTTTATCAAAAGTAAAACTTTTACAAGCTTTTTCTTTAAAAAAAATAGTCAGTTTTTTTAATCTTGAAAATAGCATTTAAACCAACTGGCTGGAACAAAATTTGCACAATATACAATAACTTTTTCTTTACAACAATAAAAAAGAAAGTAAAAATAGAAGGTAAGTATTAGTGGAGTAAAAAACAGGGGAAAAGTCGCTTCCTTTTCGAGTTTTTTTTTTAATCTTAGAACAAACTGAGACATATACCATTTCGTTAAGTAGGTCAATGTTCATTAGAAATAATGAAATATGACATTTTTTAGTGGTCACGGAGATTGTTATTTTTAAAAAGGTGTGAAATTTCCTTTTTTTTAGTCATGTTTTTTTGAACATCTAATGCCATATCTCAAAAACGAATGGAGATATCCACATGAACTTTTTTTTGTTATAAAACACACACTTAAGCGCTTCTATCTGTGTATAGTATTGTTAATTAAAACGTTTTTAAGCATGTTAAAAACTTAGATAACTTTGAAAATTCAGAAAATACGCAGTCAAATTTTCACTGAGCTACAAACTTTTTTGTTTTTGGAAATTTTGTATAACATGCTGCGAAGAAAATAAAGCCAAAAGACCAAAAAAGTTTTTGACAGCATAATTCTTATTGTGTCTGATAGTTTAGGTACAGTGATTTTTTTTGGAGCGCGCGAATTGCAGAAATTGAGTATTAATATGCCCGCGTCCACTAAAACTAACTAGTCTCAGGGCGGTGTACGATCAACGTTATTCATTTTCGTCGAAGGTCAAATTATAAAACCGCTGCCCAAGGAATCACTTCTTCCACATCCAGATCTTCTATCCAAGTCTCTCACAACGAAAAAAATTTGAATGTGGAAATAATTGTTTATGGAACTTTAATAATAAAATATTTGAAATCGTCTACCCCAAAAACCTATAAAACGATATGCCACATCGGTAGTGGGTCTGAGGGTGATGGAAGGGGGGTGGTAGTAGTGGTGGATAAAGTAAAAAAAATTTTGAGGCCTTTCGTTCTTGTACACACACTAAATGACAATTTTATTTTTTTCGCCCCCTTGAATAATGGGGTGGGTGTTGGTAATGGGGGTGGTTAATGCCAAAAAAATGTTGAGACCTTAGCTTCTCTTATATATACTAAATACCAATTTTATGGACTCTTACTTGCTTGATTTGCCTATTTACCCCCATTTACCCCCCAACTCTTTAACGGAATAATCTAGTTCCAGAGCTCGTTAAAATACATATCAAATTTCAAGTCAATATCTTAAACGGTTCCAGAGTAATCGTGCGCAAAAAAAAGTTACAGACAGACCGACAGACAGAATTTTTTTTGCTCAAACTTAAAATCTCGACGTTTCATGACATTCTAAGCCTATTTGGACAATAAAAATTTTCAAAAATATTTTTGTCGATACTGTACTTACACTGGATGTGGAAATAAAATGTGTAACGATATTATTTCCCTTATTACCACTAGTATTATATTGTAGAACGTATGGCCATTGTGCGAATTGTGCATGGATTATCTGCTAAAAAAATATTTAAGATAAAAATCAATCTAAGTTTCATTGTAAAATGGAGTGGATTTTATGTGGCATAATAATAGATAAACTTGTGCACAAGCCATGGAAACGGGGTTTCTATAAATAGGGCTGCGGAAATTAAAAGAGACTTAATTTAGGATATTTTTTTTTTTTGTTACCTAATTTAGGCGAAAAAAACACGTTTACTCAATTATTGTGTGGATCTAGAGTAAAAATGCAATGCATGGGAGTTTCGGATAGGGACAAATATTAAGATTGCCACGTTAAAAAAAAGTACTTTAACTGTCTTTTCTATTTAGCTCCAATAATAACGCAAAAAAAAGGAAAACTCGATAGTTTATTTTTTATCAAAACACTCCAAAATTATTACTTTTCCTAAACTTCTGTTTATGGAATTTTATTAGCCCCCTAGTTGCACAACTTTTTTTTCCATTTACTATAATATTATTTTTTACCATTTCCGAGATCCCAATGCAATGCATTTTTATCCCAGATACTCTATTTAAGATTTTTAATTCCTTTTTGCCTTCAACCTTAATCCTTAATGCGCCACTGGAAAAAATAAGTTATCCTTTCAGATCCTAAAACGTGATAAAACAGTCCTAAACATAAAAAAATAATAATGAAAAGTTCCGTTACACACAATACATAATCATTATTATTATTAAGTGCCGCGCGCGTACGCTTCGACAATTCCTCCATACTAAAAAATTCGTAACTAGCAAACTATTGCTAATAATGAAAATATTTTTTTTGCAAAAACTTTTTTAGTCTATTGACTTCATTTTCTTCATAGCATGTTACACAAAATTTTCAAAAACAAAAAAGTTCCTCGCTTAGTGAAAATTTGATGGCGTATTCTCTTCCAACTTACGTTTTTGGCATGTTCACATTTTTTTTATTAGCAATCCTATGTATAGAAAGAAGCACTTAAGTGTGTGTTTTATAACAAAAAAAAAAAGTTCACATCGATAGCTCAGTTCATTTTTGAGATATGGCAATAATGATTTAAAAAAAAAATTAATTTTACACTTTTTTTTAAATAAGAATATCTGTGACCACTAAAAAATGTCGTATTTCGTGTTTTTATGTGTAAAATGATGTTTTTGGTAATATCGATTGTGTCTGATCTCGTTCTAAGCTGATAAAAAAAACAACACAATTTTACCTCTTTTTCGCTGCTCTATATACAAAATTTTTGAGAAGATTCCGTATAGCCAATAACATACCTAAATTTACATACATTCAGGCGCGGATTTATGGGGGGGGGGGGGGGTAATGAGGTAATTACCCCCCCAAGATTCTGTAAATCATCAATTTTTGTTTTAAAATGGTATGATTTTTGTTAATTTTGGGAAGAAAAAAACTTTTAATAGGGTAATTACCCCCCCCCCCAAGAAATTTTCATTTAAAATTTTAATTTTTTTTGGGATTTCTTTCCCTCCTGCTTTGTAAAAAAATTTTTTTTGGATTTCACCCCCCCCCCCCGCTCTTCACAAAAATTTTGGGACGGAAAAAGGAAAAAATTTTTTTGTCGGATTTCTCCCCCTCGCCCTTCAAAATAATTTTGGGACGAAAAAAATTTTTTTGGATTTCTCTCCCCTGCTCAGCAAAAAATTTTGGGTTACCCTCCCAAGCTCAAGGTCCAGATCCGCCCTTGCATACATTGCACATTTTATTTGTAATTTTACATTGTAAAAATATCGTAATATTATAATGGGCTTTTGAACAATATCCCAAAATTACATCGAAATTTTAGGATTTAATATTTAATTACATCGTAATATCACATTGCATTTTACTTCTAACGCAGATTATATATTTAATAAATAAATTTACACGTGAAAATTCCATTGAAAATTTAAAATTATAATTTTGCTCAATCGATGAACAGTAAACGAATTGCCACCTATTCATAGCGGAAAAATTTTTCCCAGTGTATTTTCTGTAGGGAGGATAAATGATATACATACATAAATAATAATAATTATTCGATTTGATTTTACAATTAAGCAGTTAATGCTGTCATTAAAGTTTAACTTAATGTCTAGAATAACACCTAAAATTATTTGTTCAATTTCTTTTAGTTGGTGGTCATTTAACTATAGGAGACATTTTCTATATATCACATCTTTCCTCGAAAATCTCATAAACTCATACTTATTCATATTTAAAAACATGCCGCTTTGTTCTGTTCGCTAGCTAAGTCTGCCCAGGTCGTCTTGCATTTTTCAGCACTCTTGCAAGTTGTGTATAGCAATATTTTACAAAATTAGAAGTTAGTGATTATGTCATTAACAAAGAGATTAAATAACAACGGACCTAGGTGTGATCCTTGGGGTACTCCCAAACTTGGAGTAAAAGAGTACTTTAACTTGGTAATATCTTTTAAGATGAGAAGATACCAATTTACTAGATTTCCATCAATTCTAAGTTCCACTAGTTTCCAAGGAGTAGATCAAGATTTACTCTGTCGAAGGCTTTGCAGGTACTTGTTGATTTTCCAATCTGAAAATCTAGTTCTTCGATAATATTTTTAAAATGTTAATTTAAGAAGTTAGTTGCCGATTTTTCAAATACTTTTGGAATTGTGGACAGTATAGTAACAGGTCTGTAATTGGAAGGATCGGATTTATCACTACTAAACATGGATGAGTTATATGTGTACATTTTCAGGTAATTTACCAGTAGCTAGAGATAAAATATTTGTAATGCAAGATTATGCGAGCAATTTTAAACAACCGATGGGGGAACGCCATCTGGACCAGATCTCTTATTTATATCCAAGTTAGAGATGGTATATCATATACTGAATCTGGGGAAATATTGACACCTTCAACGATATTTCGTTTTTCACAACTAGTGTTTGGCTTTTTAATTATAAATAGTTTTTAAATTTAGTTTATTAATATTAGGCAGGTATGGTTGTTTCATTTACCTAAATTTTTTGCTTCCTTTAACATTTTATTTATTTTTTCTGTCACCACTTGCATTGTTAATTCACTAGGTGTAAGAGCATTGTCTCTTTCATCATCCATTTCCTCCAAACTCTTTAATACTAATTCATCAAAGATAAATGGCCTTACTGTTTTCAGTTCGATTGCAGGCATGCTAAAAGACTTTTTGTGTATTTTTAAAATACCAATTTTCTTTGGTATAGCCTCACCAGGAACTAACGAGGTGGCTACAGAGCTGCCTAAAAATAAATACAAAATGCAAAAAAACAATAATCAAAATTGGAACATAACTTAACCTGGTTGAGATACATAAACATCGTTAGTTTTTTGCTCGGGTTCAATTCTACAATCATGTTCATGCCCCCAAATGACCAGATCTAAAAATTTTGGCAAAGTATCATCAGGGATGAAATTTTTTACTCCCCGTGAGGCTCTGTTCTGGTGCCAAACTAGTAAATTAAACCACTCATCTTGATCTTCTGCCGCCAACATTTTCACCTATAAATATAAATGGTTTAGGTAAAAAAAACCGTTCTTGCAAATAATACTGTTAATACAAATACGCAAAATATTCATGTGATAAAATTAAAAGAGAGCAAAAATCCACCAATAAAACGTTTCTGTTTAATTCTTGGTTGATGTAGTTTTCTTATAAAATACGAAGTTATAGGTTTGCCCAAAAATTCACACATTCATACTACAATAACAATACATATGATACCGAACAAATCCTTTATGAATTTACATATTATAACCATTTCAAAAGCTAAACCCAGCACTTACCTTTTTATCGAGAAACAACCTTCCAAGCCTTTCATCTTTAACATGGGATAATCCATATAAAGCTAATTTCGTCTCGCCCTTCTTTAGTAAAATAGGTTCGATTTCCACCATATCATGGCTACGACACCTCCCAAAATAATTCACTAGTCCTGTAGTTGATAACAAATCCAGAGCAGATATTTGTTTCTGTCCTGTAGGATCATCATGGTTCCCGTGGATTGAAAATACTGGTATCGAAACGTTTAAATTTGGATCCTCGTAATTCACAGTAGGGTTTGTTAAATTTTGGAAATTGTGAGAAGGGTCAGAGAGGAATTCTATTTCAACTGGTTTATCTCCAAGGCAATATCTGTAAATGTTTAACAATAACAGGGTGTATACGAATTCACAATTTTGAAATTCCTGACTTTTCCAGGACTTTTCAATAAAAATTTCAGAAAAACAGGGGAGGGGGCACAAAATGGAAACAACTTTGGATATAAGTAGGTTTCATAAATTTTTCCTGACTTTTTTTTATAAATTTATAAATTCCCTGATTTTTCCCGACCAGAATCAAATTCCCTGACTTTTACAGGTTTTCCCTAGGTGTTTTTGCTGACTCAAACATAATAACAATAATAAAAGCAAAACTGAAAATTTGCCACAAGTGAAAATTAAAAATTTTTCAAGTTCAAATGATTTAAAACGAAAAGTTAGAATTTCAACCTATAAAAGAATTGTCATAAAAAAATGTATTATGTATTTCTTCAAACAATTTTCGTCTTAGTTGATATCTCACAGGCAGAAGTACATATATACAATTTATTTTGATCGAATTTATTACATGTATTAAGGTAAATGTACCAATTATTATCGTCATGTTAAGCAAAAGTTTAACTTATAATAATTCTGTAATGAAAACTCAAAATTAATATAGCTATTTAATGTTCTGATACTTGAGTTATTTTTAAATAAGAGTAATAAGATATTTTTAACAGGAAAAGAACGTTGTTTTATATTTTTAGTGCAATAGGGAATAAAAACCGTTTGTCGTAATAATCGTCACTTGACGCTCTATATATCGTCATATACATGTCCCAAATATCGTCAGAAATTTTATTTAAAATATTTTTTAAATTATTTTAAAACTAAAGCATTTAAAATTCATAAATTATAATAGTTATAAAATGAACAAGAAATAAATCAAATTATACCTATAAACGAATAGAATGTGTACGTAAAAATTTTTTTAAACAGAAATACATATTCTCTTTCATTGGCATATCGAGCACTTCGTACACATATTATTTCCTATTAATAATAATAATAATAATAATAATAACTTTATTTTCATAGACTTACAAGAAGTATCGAAATATAGTCAAACAAGATAAGGCTTATTAATATTAGTCACAAAAGTAACAAGAAGTTTTACACATTAAAATTGCAAGGTAAATACAATATGAATTAAATTAACATTAAAAAAAATACAATATAATAATAAAACAATATATACACATACACATAAAATTAAAATTCATTATGTCAAAATGACGGGATCGCAGTTCATATACTCACTGATAGAACAGAAACTATTTTTAGTTAGTATGGATCGTACTGTGCATTTGAAAGGTTTAATATTTTTTATCTTTTTAATTTCAATTGGAAGTTTATTATATAACTTAATAGACATTATGTTAGGTCCCTTGGCAACAGTAGTTAGTCTATGTTGTGGAACAGTGATGTTTAAGTTTTCCCTTAGATAATATGTCGAACTATCGTTTTCTGGTATATATTTGTCCATATGAGATTTCACATAAGATACACAGTTAAAAATGTATAAAGCTGGGACAGTTAGAATATTTAATTCTTTGAATAAAGATCTGCAAGAGTCGCGTGGAGATTTAAATGTCATCGTGCGAATGATTTTTTTCTGCATTACAAGAAGTTCCCCTAACCGAGAACAATTTCCCCAGCAGATTATACAGTAGTTGAGACACGATTGTATATATGCAAAGTAATACATTTTCAAGATGTTTAAGCTGACATGCTGTCTCATTTGCCATAGTACAAAACAATGGGTAGACAATTTTTTTAATAACGCATCAATTTGATCACTCCATGATAGGGAAGAGTCTATTTGGAGTCCAAGGTATTTGACAGTTCCAAGATGATTTCTAGATTTATTTTCCATTTTTATTAACAAACTAGAGTCTAGTGTCTTAGTGGAAAATGTTAGGAAATTGGTCTTATCAACATTTAGGTCAAGACCATTATTAGAACAATATTTTCGCATTAGAGATACGGTGTTATTTGTTTTAGTTGCAAGAATATTTAAGTCATTGTCTACGTTAACAGTAGCTGTGTCATCGGCAAAGACAGATATAAAACTTTCAGTCATATGGAAATGAATGTCGTTGATAAATATTATAAACAATAAGGGTCCCAACACGCTTCCTTGGGGTACCCCACTTGGAACGCACTCAAGACCAGAATTGTAAATCCTATTATCAACCGTTAAAGAGACTTTTTGACATCTATCTAGTAAATATGTCCTAATCCAATCAAGAGCGGGTCCTCTAATGCCGTATTTCTCCAATTTGTCTATTAGAAGGGTGTGATCTACGGTTTCGAATGCACGTGCCAAATCAAAAAATACACATGCGCATTTCTTTTTGTTTTCAAAGCTGTTAAGTATAAAGTTGTACAGTGATAAGATGGCATCTTGTGTTGAACAACCACTTCTAAATCCAAACTGGTTATTCATCAAAATTTTTTCCTTGCTTAAAAAGTCATTAAGTCGATTATAGTACGATTTTTCATACACTTTAGAAAAAACTGATAATAGTACAATACCTCTATAATTAGACAGAATCGATTTGTCAGATTTCTTATGTATGGGAACAACTACTGCTTGTTTTAATAATGAAGGAAAAATGCCTTCCTGGAAAGACAAATTTACTAGATGGGCAAGAGGTTTTGTTATATAATCTGTGACGGCATTTAATAAAGAACATGGTATGCCGTCTATACCTGTTGAATTCTTTAAGGACACAGATTTAATGATTATACTCATTTCGTCTACTGTGACTGGTGACAAAAAAATTGATCGATTGTTGAAATTTATTTTTGAATCTTTATCCACTGACATATTACTAATAAGTTGTTTAATAGAATTAACAAAGAAGGTATTAAATGCCTCAACTGCTGATTGCATATCAGACAATAAATCTCCATTAACATCAATAAATTCTTCAGGATAGCCTTCTTTCCAGTATCACTTTCTTCATATTCTCCAATAATTTCCTACAGACGACATTGTCAATTCGTTCCACTTTATGTAATTTTCTTAACACTATTGTCTCTACATATTAAATTTATTAATAATGCAAGCAATACATCTTTTTATATTTGACAGCAGAATGCCCAATTTTAATATGACAGTATGACTGCATGCTTAACTCTCACCCTAAATTCTAAAGTCCCGGGTTCGAATTTCAATCGCGGTACTGAGATTTTTTATGGAAAATAAATTTGTCCTAGTATACTAGGATACTCAGTGGCTGTCTCTTGTCTCGCACAAGGTCACTTTAGGCCTTCACTGGTAAAGAGGATTGTTATTTACTTGTAATTAATAATATTAACTTTATTATTTATTTTTAATTTATCTTCTCCATTTGTTTTTGATCCTATTTTTCTCATTTTTAAGTAAAATGACAAGAAACTTGCTTAATTTTTCAATATTCATTCAATATTTTCATTAAGTAGTGTTTTTTTCATCTATCATATTATCGTCATAGATAACCCATAATATCGTCACCCTTTGAAATATTTTTTTTGTAACCAAACTATTCAGAAAAGTGGGTGACGATAATTAGGTACCGAAAATTTTGTACCTTTGTATAGCTGTTAAAAAATAAAACACCTTCATAATGACAATATCAATATATTTTTTATTGAACTGAAAATTTCATGTAAAAACCCTTTTATCGTCACTTATGACAATAATTGGGTAATCTCTCTTGTGGCTTTCCACAAGGTGAAGATATTAGTCACCTATTTTTTTGCTGTTAAAATTATAAAAAAAAATAATATCATATGGTTAAATAACAAAAATAACATCCTTTATAAATTAGAAAATATATTCCCAAAAACTAAGAATTGAAAAATAAGCTCAACAATAAAAAATATAGGTAGCCTGTACCCTCCTCTTATCTTAGAATTTAAAGGGGGCTCTCCGTAAAGAGTCTAAAACCCCACTGAAACACTTTCTAATAAAAAATCTAAGATGCGAAGGGTTAAAAGAGTTGTTTAAAAACATTTCCAAATGTATAAAAAAATATCTTTAATTTCTGTTGTACATGAACGAATTCCTAATTTCTTATTTTCCACCAAAACGTGCAAGAACTGACTGATAATTGGGTCTTTTACCTTATATCATGACAAATAAGAAAAGACATAAACTGTACAGAATGATAAAAATGGTTAAATGTCCAGTATTTGTGGACCTACTAGTATGCCTAAAAGAATAGTGAATAGTGACTTACTTTCTAAGAAGTTCGGAACATTTGTAAATGCAGTAGGGGCTTGGGCGAGCGTGATGGAACAAGTCACCCCCCAATAGAATAAAGTCCACTTCTTCTGCCACGGCAATTTGTAAAATTTCCTCAAATGTAACAAATGTGTCTTGATCTAAAATCAAATGGATAAATCAGGACAATAAACTACACTGTAATAAATGTAAAAAACTTGTTTATTTCATCAACTAGTCAACTAATATTTAATCGATATGAAACATGTTTCGAGGATATACAGGATGATTCAAAAGAAAGTACATTAAATTCAACTGTAGATTGGGGTGCCCCAGAGATGAAGATTTTCCTAATATAATTTTTGTCTATTGCGCCTCCTAACCGAGTTATAGCCTGGCAAATTTTGTGATCAAGAATTTTCATTGAAAATTGCAAAAAAATTTGGGCTGTAAATTATTCGGGCATTAAGGATTACCGAATTTGAAAGTATCGATGATATAGGGTGGTAGAAAAAATGAATTTAAAGAGAAAATAAAGAATGACTTTTTTTCGAAAAAAAAATTCGTTACCAATTTATTGATTATTTAATGTTTAAAATAGGTAATTTTAAGGAGGCTGTAATTCGATAACCAAAAATCAAAACGTTGTTAAATTTTGAACGTGGGGGTTCTACAGCATGCTGATCAATAATATTGCATTAGTTTTTCAACAAAAAAATGCCTAATAAAATTTGTCGAGACACCGACCCTTTTTTTCTTAATAAAAATACACGCCAATGACTGAAATAAGTTTTGGTTTAGTCAAAAAGGATATAGTAAAGGTCTTTGATACCGATCCAAATTTGGTTGAAATTGGATGACTAATAACTGAGCTAAGTAGGTGTTACCGTGAAAAGTGGGACACACTGTATGTCCCATAATATATATCGGATATATATCAAAATATCTGATATTTTGAAATGTATATAAATATCATGATATTTTCGAACCCTGATTTGAACCAGATCCAGACAAATGGATACAAAGATGCATGCTGGTTTGAACAGATGTGCTATTTTAGGCCTCAAAATATCTACGTCTATTTATAATATACAACTGAATTTTTAAATGATTGCAAAAGTGTCTATTACTTCCACGTCCAGTGGAAGTATAGTAACGACAAAAAAATTTTTAAAAATTTTTATTGTCCAAATAGGCTTAAAATGTCATGAAACGTCGAGATTTTAAGTTTGAGCGAAAAAAATTTCTGTCTGTCTGTCTGTAACTTTTTTTTGTGCGCACGTTTACTCTGGAACTGTTTAAGATATTGACTTAAAATTTGGCACACATATGTACTTTAACGAGATCTAGAACTAGATTATATTTTCATCTTGTTCCGTCGAAGGGTTGGGGGGTAAATTGGGGTAAATAGGTCAATCAAGCAGGTAAGAGTCCATAAAATTGGTATTTAGTATATACAAGAGAAGCTAAGGTCTCAAAAAAATTTTTGGCATTAGCCACCCCCATTACCACCCCCACCCCCTTATTAAAGGGGATGAAAAAAAATTGTTATTTAGTATATGTATAGGAACCAGAAACCTCAAAATATTTTTTTACTTCATCCACCCCCGACTACAACCCCCCTATCACCATCCCCCACCCCACTACCGATGTGGGGTATCGTTTTATGGGTTTTTGAAGTAGAGGATTTCAAATATTATATTATTAAAGTTCCATAAACAATTATTTTCACATACAAAGTTTTTTCGTTGTGAGTAGAGAATCTGGATGTGGAAGTAGTGATTCCTTGGGCAGCGGTTTTAATTTTATATTAGTGTAGCTTTGACTACAGCAATTTCTGCCATGCTCGTTCAAATCAATATACACGTCACCTTCCAGAATTTTGTTTACAGCAGCATGAAAATAATGTTAAAGTAGAAGAAGGAGATAATGCGTCCTATTGAGTAAAACAATTCTAACAAATTATTATAATTTTTTTTTTACAAGAAACCTAATTTGAATGAACTATATACCGGGTGTTGCAGAATTACGTTAACAGGCGTTATCTCCATTATTTGAAAAGATAAAAATATAAATTAAAAAAACCTGCAAAAGACAACCCTGGAAGCATATTGCCTCTTGAAACCTCTAGAAAACCACCCCCAATGTTTTATTCAAATGGCACCCTGTATACCTAGAGCCTGAAATCGCATCCCCACGTTATTCTAATCTTCTTTTTTTTTGTGGGTGGGGAAATCATCATGTCGCTTAGAGTCTATCGCGGGTGGGTAGTGCTGGATTCCAACCAGCTAAAACCCCTCCCTCTCTTCAGTGTTTCCTGTTGGCCTAGGACTAGTTTCGCTTTTCATCGGACCCACAGGTCATTTAAGTTAATTGGCGTTTCTCCATGGGTTCAAACCCATCTCTGTTTCCTCCTCTTCCTTCTTTTTGATAATGCGGGTTATTCCCTCCTCCGCCCTTCTCCAGTTCTCCATTTCTAGCATCCTCCCTACCATATCTTCCGGAGACAATAACGACGTCCCACCATCTCGTCTCTCTACTCTCCATCTGTTGCATGCGAACACGGTGTGCTCTACGTCATCAACCTCTCCACGGTATGCACACTCTCTGCTGTCAGTCTTGCCAATATCATATGAGTACTCCATGAAGCACCCACGTCCGCTCAGGGCTTGGGCGAGGTAATAGCCTACCTCATCATGCCACGTTATTCTAATCTAAGCGCAGTGATATACCATACTTTGTATGTTATAGTTCGATTTACAGTTGTTTAATAGTCACAAATAAGACATGTTGCAAAATAATAATAATAATAAATCGTCTTTATTAGAGAAAAGAAAAACAATTTCCTTCATATAAAGGCAAAGTTTAGATTTCACTCTTAAATCCTTAGGTACAAAAAGTGAATATATGCCATGTTAATAAAATAAGAGATCATGTTAACAAAATCTTTCAAGCGTTACAGCATCTTTCGCGTGCAGGTTGTTTTAAGTATATGGCTGGTGTTACTCTGTGGTAAGCCTTACCAATCCGATTCATAGGATCGTTCAAATTAACAAACATTGTGTTCAGAATGACGTGGAGATGCGATTTCAGGTTCTAGCTAAACAGGATCGGTACCATTTGAAAAAAAAAATAGGGATGGTTTCTTTGAGCAATACGGTTTCAGAGGTGATATCAAGCACAGTCCTTCATGGTTTTTGCAGGTTTTCTCTATTTATATTTTTATCTTTTCAAATAACAGCGATATCGCCTGTTAACGTGTAATTCTGGGACACCCGGTATTGATATATAATTTCTTTTAAGATTTGATGGGGGAAAAAAATCCAAAACAATATTCAACAATTTTTTTCAGATTTATCTTTAAATATGAAATATTTTATAATTGTTAAAAAATATTTAAAAAGCACCTTTAGACGTTTGTTTAAAATTTTCAAACATTTTGCAGAACACTCAAAGAAAAAGTAAGATAACGATACATATACATTAGGTGCCTAATTTTGTATGCATGCTATTGCGTGATTTTAGATGCAAATAAAATTAACTTATGAAAATACCCACATGAAATATATTACTGGTGTAATTTATAAGGGAGTTTATAATTATATTCTGACTGAAAAACAGGCCCCCTGTATGGGGGGGGGGGGGGGCTATTGGGTACTAAGTTTAGGGGCCCGCCAGAGATTTTTACAAATAGTACTTATACTGTTTTATTAGGAGCAAAAGTGAAACAGCCGTCTAAAAACTCAAACTTTAATATCATGAAATGAGTTAAGCGCGGGGGCCCGCCAGAGATGTTGACAAAAAAATTTTTTTTTCACATTTCTCCCCCCGCTCATCGATAATTAAGCGCGGGGGCCCGCCAGTGCATTCGGTACCAGGGCCTGTGATTTGAAATGGGAGGCCTACTGAAAAAGCTCAATATATACTATATACCAATGATTTTTTGTTTAAAAAATGAAACATTAGCAAAAACCATTAAGTACCTCTAATAGGATTTTTCTCTTCAAACCCCAAGTGAATATCAGTTGCTACCAGAATAGTGAATATATCTCCTTCATCTCTTATGTTACTTAAATCGCTTTCAACAGTATTACTCATTTTAATCAATACACAATACGGCACAAAACCGGCGGTTTTAAATTTTAATTTCCGAACACAATTTGAGGTTACGTTCTTACCATTACCAACATATAAATCTTTAATCCTATGTTACCAACATATGGTCTTAGATCAAAGAGGATTAGAAGGGGAGGGTCTTGTGTTAACATTGGCAATAGTGCCATCTTTTAGACCCGATGACGAAACACTTCAATAAGCAAATACCATCGAAATTAATAATATGCTAAAATGTGCAGTCGGAGCCAGTTTTCAATTAGGGAATCCAACGACCTGTCAAAATATGGCATTGTGGGCAAACAATTGGCAAACACGGGTTTATTTTTACCAAATTCCGGAAACGTAGCCAAGTCAACAGAAAAACACAAACGTTTAACCAATGAAAATGAATGTTTGTCCTCCAGGCCCACACACACCATGTTGGACGTCACGTGGTTTGAATTGCCTAAGGTTCGTTTGCTTAGCTTTTTCCGGGGCTAAACGCTAAGACCAGGGTGCAGTGTTTATCAAATCGGGTTAAAAATAACCCTGGGCTAAAGTCAGAGGTAATAGCCCGAGCTTCAAGGTGGGGGGTTATCTCTGTTAGCCCAAGGTTAACCTACAAATTTTGTGTTTGTTGTTGACAGTTTATTGAGTGAAAAGTCAGTTATTTTTTTTTCGTAAATTATTGAAAATGGAAGCTTTCGACGAAATAAGCAATGATGCAGCAGATATTTTGAAATTTTTGGAACACGAAAGAAATACCTCTCATCGTTCATTTTGTCACATTGTCGATAAACGGCGTAACCAAGTGGATTAAATATTTTTTTCTCCAAAAGACGATTAACGAAATTTTTCTCTATACTTCCCCCAAATTCCCTTATCCTTTTGAATTTCCCGCAATTTGGGAAATTTTCCCCACATGGGCAACATTGAATTACTGCAAAAACTATTAAAATAGTAATCTGCTCTTTTACAAATGCATATAATGCAGAGAATTGCATGTTTTGGTGTAAAACTGAGTACAAATAAACAATAAACATAACATAATATAAACATAAACCAGGCGCGCAGCCAGGGGGGAGGCCCCCCCCCCAAACCCGTCTTCCATGAATCAAACAATAAAGAAGCATAATAGTACCTACGAAGCAATATCCAAATTATCCCTCGAAATAAATATTTTGTAATTAATGCCAATATTATCTAGTAGAGCAGTAGAGGTATCTATACACATCTATTTAATAAAGATATATTAAATGAATTCACAAAATTGGTATTTATATATTATTTGCCCCCCCCCAAGAATTTTCTGGCTGCGCCACTGACATAAACACACTACATACAGTAGGCCCAAATCCAAAGCTAAGGCTGTCCGGAAGGGGATTACACATTTGGAAAAACGCAGACATACATCCATACCCACCGGTGTTGTCAGTACCGGGGTCAATACGCTTTAACCGACTACCGTGCCGGTAGGGTACAATACAATACATTAGGGTACAAATATCCGAATATAATATTTATGTTCGCTTATTAAGGGCAATGGCGGATTTACATAAGGGCACTTGGGGCACGTGTCCAGGGCCCCCACGTAACTGGGGCCCCCGAGGAAATGTAAAGACACTGTAAATGTAAAAAAAAAAATTCGGATTGGGATTAGGTATTAAGAAAATAATATAATAAGGGGCCCCCAACATTTTTTTGCCCTGGGGCCCCATGACGTCTAGTCACGCCACTGTCATTTAAATTTTAATTCTGTTAAAATTGGCCGCATTACAAGGGGCCCCCCACATAAGAAGTGCCCAGTAGCCTCTCAAACGTAAATCGGGCCCTGATTAAGGGTAATATTTGTTTTGTAGTTAAGTTGCAATACAAAATGTAAATTTCGTTAAAAATGTATGTATTGTTACTCTTTTTCCTTCGACTTTTAATTAATATAATTGCATCTGCTCGATGCCTCTGGGTTTAAATTTTTTGACAAAGCTTATAGTGAGGAAATTTAGTTACACATTCGACTCGTAGCGAGGCAGAAAATATATTTTAGCCTTATAGAACCGTCCACTCTATCTCATTATCTTTGGTCTAGACAGTCGCGTATCCAAGGAAAATAAACAAGAAGGAATTGTCAATGAGGCGAGAGCCAATCAAAACATAGCGTACTAGAATGACGTCAAATGGATATGTTTTAACTAATGGCCTAAAGTCACAAAAATAAACACTATAAAAACATAAGTTACAAAGTTCTCCAACAGAACAGTAGCTGAAATGCACAAGTTTATAAATCGAATAAAATTTCACACTATTCTCTTTGGTCTCTTATTACCATAGACTTCCTAAGTCTATGCTTATTACTGTTTTCCGCCATATTGTTACAATATAATAACTACAGTGACGTCACAAGGTGCTTGCCTTCTTTGTCTAACAATTATTGTGACGATTGAGCACTCCTTTTCATTTATCTCTCTTGGTCGTGAATCACCTGTACCTGGCAGAACACCTGTTGACTTGTTGAATATCAAGGTCATAATCAAAGATTAGAGAATTAATTCTCTAATCTTAGATCAAAGATTTATATATATGATCGTAAACAAGATGCCAAATATAGTGAAGTATCTATGGTTTTATGGTTAGGTTAGGTTTATGGATGTTTTGTGTTGGTAATTTAAAATTAAAAGTAAGTAATAAGTATAATTTATTTTCTGTAACATTAAGTTTTTGCAAATAGGTAATCGCAGTAAGTTGTACACAAAAGTGAAAATTTACGAGATAAAACTCGCCATTCACAGGTATCTTTATCTGTTGAGCTGGTTATCGTTTATTATTATCATAAACGTTAATTTAATTTTAGAACCAATGTAAATATGTAAATTTGAGAATTGTATGATCTCTGTAATCTGTATGTGAGTTGAAAACTATGATGAAAACTATAAAACTATAAACTGTCGACTTGACATATATGTTGCACAATATCGCATAATCTTTGGCAATATTGGAATATGCGTCATAGAAATAAGGGCACAAAATATTGAGAACTTTTTTACGCGCAATCTAACAAGTAAAATATTCTTTTAAACGTGTATTGTCATGTTTACATAAACTAAACTGTCTTCCTTTTGAACTGTTCTACTCTGCTAACCGAACTGTACTGTCCTCACTCGGCTTCTCCATGCATTTATATACCCAAAGATGAGGGCTCTAGAATATTCTCAACTAATCTGTAACTTTCTAGTTTATGATACCGCACGCCATCTCTGGGATGATGGCCAAACTAACCAACCAACTTAATTTCTGTTACTTATACATAGAACTTGTAGGAAATTCCCAAAGAGTCTCTGGGTGTAGAACATGTAACACTATAAATAATGAGAAAAATATTTTCATGTAAAGAACTGACAAAAAGAGATATTAATTGAAGTGAATTTAGTTTTATCAACTCGAAACACATTAAGTGTTTCGTTATTTTGTTTAAGTTTGGGTTTTGTTAGAAAAAAAAGCTGTTTTATTTGTTTTCTAAACTTGATTGTGGAAATAAAAAATCTAATAGGAGAAAAACTAGAAGTTTCCTTATTTTATATCTTATAATATTGTAGTATTTCAGTATGATTCAGATAAACTTTGCTGCTTGTTTTTTGTACCGTAACAAAAATATAGGTTTTTCATTTGAAAAGGCAAAGGCAAAGTTGACCTTGCAATGACCTTGAAAGCGTAATTAAGGACAACATTTTATAATCATGTTATTTCTGCCAACAAACAACTTCTATTTGAAACATTTTATTCTAAAATGTATCGTTTTCAAGATATAAAATAGGGCCGGCCTTTGAAGGGGGGGGGGGGGGGGACCATGCCCCGTACAAGGGCGCCGTACCACAGCGCCATGAGCGTAATATACTTTTTTTTTTTCGAATGAAATTTATGAGGACGAATAAAAATTTTTTCTGGCTGGCTTTCTAGGCCGGCTCTGTATATCAAAATTTTATCAGAGCAAGGTTGACCTGATATAAATTAATTTCTGATTTTTTAAACCAAAATCAGAATCTATATCAAATTCAATCTTTTTACCGATTTACTGGACTTTTTATATACTTAATTGTTACACATTCTATAGGATAATCTTGCGCAGTTTTTTGTAAATGTTAGTTTTAAACATTTTTAATTGTATCATACGAACTTAGTTGGTGAATCACTCATTGTAAAATACAGTAAAAAAAGAGCTACACCAAAACCTATGTAGGTTTCGAACCCGGGACCATTAGAGTCAAAAACATAAGAACTATGCCACCACCTGCTATGTGAAAAAAATTTAAATTTTTACATAATAAGCGATGAGTTAAAATCATATTTCCATGGTTGGATACTATATTATGAAATGTATATTAGTAAAATAGATAAATAGATATTAAAATCAGGGTTGGAAAAAAAACAGTTTTTTTTCATTTTAAACAAAAAAACAGTTTTTTTTGTTTTGAACAGTTTTTTTTGTTTAAAACAGGTTTTTTTTTAATTTTTGAAGGTATGTTTAAAACATGTTTAAAACAGGTTTAAAACGTTTAAAACTATATTCAACTAAAATTAAATGGTGCCAGGCACACTATGTCTGTTACTACTAGTTGATGTCAGATGACGCTCTTAAAAGGATTTTACAGCACTCTGCAAATAAAATGCTCATTTTAGTGCACGTAACCACTATATCGGAATTATTTATCGGAATGGACCATCATCGGCATTTTTCCTGCTTTTCCACAAACTCCAAAATATTACATTTATTTAAAACATCGCACTGTGTTTTTACATGATAGGATTCTTAGCATTTTAAAGAACAAAAATATATTGAAAATACTTAAATCATTTATTCAAATTTAATCATTCACACTTTTTTATTTAATATGAAATTATCTACTTTCTGTATATTGGTGCCTTGGTCGGGTCACGCTAATATACTACTTAGGAAAACACTTTAAAACACTCATTATTGGAAGACCAATCAAAACAACTACTTTTCTAGCTAATACTGACGAAGTATTGAATTACATGATAGGATTCCTGGCATTTTAAGGCAAAAAAAAAATATTGAAAATAGTTAAATTATTTATTGAAATTCAGTCATTCACAACAATTCTTGAACCATACATTCTATTTCAACTCTAGAAAAGTTGTACAAGTTTTTTCGAACTCGTTAGTTCTCATCAGTAGAGTATAGAAACATTCATTCATTATTTACAAGCCTATTCTTGATTTATTTTTACAATTAATTATTTTTTATTTATTTGCTTTTATCAGTGCGATGTTTTAAACATGTTTTAAACACTTTGTTTAAAACATTTTGTTTTAATCATGCCAACCCTGATTAAAATAATTCAAAATATCAGTTCGCCAGATTTCTATTAAATTACAAAAACATAAAAATCAATTTTTTTTCAAATGTAAATAATAACTATTTTATTACTGATCAATTTTGATAAAAAATAATGGGGTTCTTCCTCTAGCTAACACTAAATTACTGTCCAATTTTCAATATAATCGGATTTTTCTTAAGTTATCGTGCTTACAAGAAACGTGACGGACGGATAGACGGACATTTTGAAAGTTGTTCAGAATTCGTTCACTAATATTGTGATATGAGAATTTTTCCTCTACGAGCGATATTTTCGGTTTTAGAAAAGTATTGATCAAATACAATATACTCTTCGTTTCCTGTTTGCGAAGAGTATAATAAATGGGCATTCCAAAAAACAGTAAATACATTTTTACAGAAAACTTAACATTACAAAGTATACAATACAAAAAAATAACTTTAGTTTATTTTCATCTACATTTTCATTGTAATGTTTACATAAATTATGGTAAATTAAAAGCTAAAAAACAGCCTCGATATAGCATGTTGCGATGAATAATTTGCTGTTTATGATCAGCAAAATAAAAATTGATGACCTTAAAACAATAAGTGCATCACTAAGTAGAAAATCAGCTAAATAGCTGTGAAAAATGTAAAAAATAATATATTCGAATTTTCTTTAAAAAAAAATAAAAAGTGATTAAAAAATATATATACAGTATGTCTGTGGATGGGGTTTACAATAATAAATAAGTTTTTTAACTTTTCGATTTTCGAGAAAATGTTATTCTTTATAAAAGTTTTTGCTTGCCTAAAAAATAGTAATGACGTTGAGAAAAATTATATTTTTTATACGGGGTGCTCAAAAATTACAAAATTCCGTAAGAGTAAACTGGTTATATTTTTTTATTTTAGAACAAAATGTAAAATAAAAAAGTTGTTTCAAATTATATGGTCGATCCAAATTCAAAATTTTAATTTGAATATTGCACTGTTTCGAAATAAGTGAATTTTTAGTAAAATGCTTGTCGGTTTTTGTCAATTTCTTTCCTTTTTTTTTACTTTTATTTTATTTTAACAAATACTATAAGGTATAAAAATTTGGAATCCTATTTTAGGAACATCCTGTATAATTTCTGTAATGTTCTATTTGGTTGTTAGGTGCATTGTTATCTAGTTACGTTTACATAAATCATGACATATCTCATTCAAAAATTTTTAAAATGTTAACTGTCTAGCAAAGAATTCTTTAATAGAGTACTATGGAGACGGTGGAAGTTCATACCGTTACGTTCTTCAACAATTTAGTGAGAAATTTCCCAATGGTTCAGTGCATGACATAAAGAAAAAGAAAAAAATGTGTGATCAAAATGACACTGCCACAATATTAGTGTTGGCATCTGTTGTTAAGAAATCGAGCCCAGTATTTGGAGGAGGTTTAAAAAACTTGCATCCAAAAAATGTTGAAAGAGAATAAAATAGTTCCATACAAACCTGATTTTAACCATACCTTAGAAGCAAAACGACTAGATTTCTGTTTATGAGTTGGCAATGAAATTTTAAGTGGCAACACGAATTTTTATAAATTTATCATGTTCTCCGATGTGTCAACGTTTTCAACAAATGGGACTGCAGCTTCACAACATGTTAGGTATTGGAGTGAGACCAACCCCGAATTTAAAATTTTTACTGAAAGGCAATATTTAAAAAAAGTTAATGTCTGGTGCATTTGCATTTATAAATTCAGAATTGTTTATCTAATATTTACTCGCCTTATTCGAATGCAATTAGCTAAATAAAAATTTGACAAAAACCGACAAGTATTTTACTAAAAATTCACTTATTTCGAAACATTGCAATATTCAAATGAAGTTTTGAATTTGGACCGACCATATAATTTGAAACAACTTTTTTATTTCACATTTTGTTCCAAAATAAAAAATATAACCAGTTTACTCCTACGGAATTTTAAGTTTTTGTAATTTTTGAGTACCCCGTATAAAAAATTTAATTTTTCTCAACGTCATTACTATTTTTTAGGCAAGCAAAAACTTTTATAAAGAATCACATTTTCTCGAAAAGTAAAAAATTTTGGCCATTACGCCTATTGTAAACCCCATCCGCGGACATACTACATATATTCAATGATTTTTTATTTTTTTATTAAAAGTCAGATTTTGCCCAACCCTGAGAGGCAGTGACAAAGTGACTTGGGTGTGGAAGGATTGCCACCCAAGGCCCTCCGAGACCCTTATGTAATTGTTTCATACACCTCTATGTAACTTTCTGTAAGTGTGTCCAACCCTCATACATTGCGTATTGGTATATTGTTTACTTTGTTGGCAGGTGAATATTCGTAATCAAATATGTACATATTTCCAGTACAATACAGTTAATGGTGCATAGTGTTTCCAGACCTAGATAAAATATTTGATGTTTTGAAATTGTATTTTTTTCATGAAAGTAAATTTTTATTTTATTGCACTGATGTGTTTATGATATACTTTAATGAATACATATTTTGTTTAAAAAACTCGAACACTGTGTAGTTAGAATTTAATGGGACCTCTTCTTTTCAAATGTTTGTAATGAAGCACATTTTAAACCCGAATAAACCACTTATATTTTCCATAAATAAATATGTTTCTGTTAGATTATTTAATAAAAATTACCAGGCTGTGAAAAATAATTATATCACCGCATAAACTAGTAGGCCCCACCAGGCCCAACCGAAACTGAAAATGCATACTAAACCGTGGTCTCCGCAAAAAGCATTCAGTTGCTACCAGTGAACAACAGCGAGCAGAAGTGCCTTCTCCAGGGAAACCGCCAGCAGACGTAAGTTAATATTTGAATTATATTTCCGCGACACTGTACTAAGTTGCGCCTACGTCAATCAATATCCACGCGCACTGTTCCCCCGTCATTACCGCGAATAGAGGGGATAGTGGACTAGATACCCGATGCGCTGAGAGCAGACAGTTCAGTTCCTCACGAGCCACAAACCACCCATACCTATAGACTTTCAACTTATATGGAAGCAAATGGAATCACTTTGTACGGTCACGTGATGTAAGTGTAGTTGCGCTTCCAACCCAGAGATGTCGCGCTCTAGAGTAATTTTATCAATAGTGTTGGTAGCAAAAAAAATAGTTGGCAGCGACGTGGTGTCACAAACGTCAAAGTTATGGTCAAAGTTGTTTATTGTTTGGAAATGGGATATAAAATGTTGTGTTATTAATTGTGAGGACAGTATGATTCATAAGCATCGGTTCCCTCATCCATCTAAAAACCTCAATAGATTTTAAAAAGTGGTTAAGAGTAATTAACAATCCACTGTTTGTCATCGACATTTTGAAAGCCGGTATTATTTATGCGGAAGGTGCTTTACAATGGTGATCTAATAAAACACTTTTTACTTTGTTTTTTATCGTTAATGTATTGTAAGTAAACTTTACTGCAGTTTCAACATTAAGCGTTCCATTTTGAAACGAGGATCTCTTGTGAAATGTGAAATATTTGAAAATGACACGCTTAGTGTTGAAACTGCAGTAACGTTTAGTTACAATAAATTAGTGATAAAAAATAATGTAAAAAGTGATTTATTAGATCATCATGATTAATTAATTATTTCAAAGAAGGGCTTCCACTATTCAGTTTTAATTAATATATGTTATTCAAACCTCTTGAATCATTAATTTTATTACCCAAAATGTTTTGTTTCTGCAGCATAATTTCAGTGTCTTTGAAACTGTGCTAGTCATATTTTGATATTTAATTATCAAATGTGGCATAGTACTGCTTTTAAAAGCATTTAAATGAGATTTAAGATTATTTAAAACTTCCCGCCGGCCGCCAATATAGCTCCGCTTGCGCTTCCAACCACCAGAGGCGCTTCAGTTTTGATCCCATTTGAATGTACGGCAGTAGAACGTCTATAGGTGTGGGTTGTTTGTGTCACGAGCTCCAACAGCGACCAGACGTGCCCACTGCAGCCAGCTTCGGAAATAAGTAAGTAAAGTAAGTGAAATTTTTCTAAGACCGGGAGACAGAAAATAATGGTAAAGTCCGCGATTTCTGACTTGTAAAATATTTTTCATTTAACCGTTTCACCTGAAAATAATACATGTATTCATTTACCGCTACGCACCGTGTCTGCACATTTCCCCCCTCTACCGGCTTGTTGAAAGAGGAAAGTATTTATTAAAACTCGTGATATCAAACAGTCGTGGTCGGCCGTTCCACGACTCTAGACGTCCCCAGCTGTAAGTAAACAGGAGCCCCGCCAACCGTGCAAAGACCGATCCTCGAAGATTGCTCCTACCGCGACTACGTCATTACCGCACGCAGCAAATATAGAGTCCCCCAGTCTAACCGAGAATCTTCTGTAATAGTCACCGCCATTTTTATCGTCATACCGCTGCCTATCACTGCCTGCTGTCAAACTGTACGTCACCGCCATTTTTTCCGTCATACCGCTGCTTCACTCCTGCTTACCTTAGTAACGTCACTGTATCGCATGGTAGCACTTACCGTAATCATCAGCACGTCACAGCCTGGGTTTGCTCTCTTTGTGCGTTATGAATGTACTGTATATATTAAATTAGTTAAGCTGTAAATAGTTTCGTTATCACTGTAACTTATAGGAAATAAATAGATATTTTGTTTTACCGAATTCTGTGTTTTACTGCTGTTTGTGTAACAGTCCAATTTTCCCAAATTGACCCACTGGAAGTTACTGTTTTCTCCACTGTAGCTATCCCAGCCCTACTGTAACAGGCTGTGTTAAGAGGCTAGTGTGGGACCTTTGCCCCACGTAAAAAATTGTAAAGGTGGCGCCCGAGTAACCGAACCGTTGCTAAGGTGCCAAAAGTGACCACTTTCCGGCCTCACCGGAAAGTATACGTCACAAACTTGGCGGCCCGAGCAGGGACTGTATTAAATTAAATTAGATTGTGGGAAAATTTAATTGGACTTTCGCATTCGGCAGTCACCGGACGCGACCGAAAAAGTACCGACCGGCCTAGAGAGACATCTGAGGTGTCATTTTCGACTAAACCGACCACGAGGAAGCGATTGCGACCATTACCGAACCGCTCCGACCACTCCCGAAGACGTTCTCGACCATTTTAAGAAGACTATTAGATTTTGGGAATTGAACACAGGTTCCGGCGGTGTTAGCATACGAAGAGGCTGCACTTTTAACCGAAAACCCGAACTCCGGCCGAACGTTTCCGAAGTGTACCGAAGGGATCCGAAAAGGAACGAAGTCGTGTGGGGTATCAAATTTAGGGTAATCGGACCCAAGGAATCGATTGCCACCAGTGTCCGGCCGATCAGACCAACCGTTCCGGAAAAAAGTGCGCTACGGCCGAAGTAAGGGTCGAAATTGAGTAACTCTGATACTAGGTTGTAGTCCGGACCCAGATACACCTTCTGCACCGAATTTTACCGACCAACCGGATTTTACCCGGAATACTTGGAGTCCCCGGAGTCCGGAGTTACTAGGCAAGTGACCCCTCGTGAAATAGTAACTTTGGGACGCTGAATCGATTGCCACTGGTTTCAGACCGCTCCGACCAACCGTTTCGGAAAACCGTGTACCACAGCAACCTGGGAGGTCGAAACTGAGTAAGACCGACAAAATTGGGTAACTGGCATCTCAAGACACCATCTAATTTGATTTCGCCGATTCTACCGATTTTCTGGATTATCCCCGGAGTCCTACCAGTTCCGGTGATAAATTCTATCCGTTTGGTGCCTACCACTACCAGTGGCCTTCCAGTGCGTAAACCATTTGCGCATAACTGCAACCGCTTATATCCGCTGCCAAGAAGTCAGAACGGGGAGTTCTGCTTGAGAACTCGAAGGGTAAGGACGTCTCCGAAGAAGCACTACCAGATACCACCTGATACCTGCTTTCTTCACTGTCACTGTCCTCACCACTGTCACTGTCACCGCCACCGTTCACTGTTGTCCGTTACCGTCGAGGGTTCTGCTTGAGAACTCGAACGGTAAGGACGTCTCCGAAGAGCACTAGCAGATACCACCTGTTACCTGCTTTCTGCACTGTCACCGTCACCGCCTCTGTCACCGTCCACCACTGTCACCGTCACCGCCATCGTTCACCGTTGTCCGTTACCGGAGAGAGTTCTGCTTGAGAACTCAAACGGTAAGGACGTCTCCGAAGAAGCACTACCAGATACCACCTGTTACCTGCTTTCTTCACTGTCACCGTCACCGCCTCTGTCACCGTTATCACCACTGTCACCGTCATCACCACTGTCACCGTCACCGCCATCGTCCACCGTCCACCGTCACCGTCACCGTCACTGTCACCGTTCACCGTTCATCGTTGGCCGTTACCGTCCAGAATCGGAGTGTTTTGAAGTCATCTCAGGGAAGCAAACATGTCCGATACCGAGGAAGAACCAAAACATGAATCAGAAAACCCGGAGGATGTCCGCCCACCGGAAACAGCTGATGTCCGTCTGAGCTGGATTTATAAGCTCAGGAAGGAACAACTGGATACCGAACTAAACAAATTCCGCCTGGACCTGTCTGGCACCGTAGAAGAAAAGAAACGGCGTCTGATTAAATTCATCAAGGATGGGAGTACGTCACCACTCCCAACTACTTCACGACTCACCTTCCCGCCATTCCTGCCACCGCCATTAGTGATCCCACCGCAAGCCCAGATCGTGGCATCTGTCCCACCTCCGTCCACGGTTACTAGTAATGCGATGCTGGATCCCCTCAAGATTCGTAAATGGGGTATCCACTTTAATGGGAAAGGAGACCCTGCCGCCTTCCTAGAGAGGCTAGAAGAAGTATGCTCCTATACTGGAATGCGACCGGAACAGCTGTTACCCGTACTACCAGAGCTGTTACAAGGAACGGCAGTCTTATGGTACCGCAATAACCGGGCTCGTTGGACGACTTGGAGCGAGTTTACGAAAGATTTCCGCATCTTCTACTTCCCGGTGAACTACCAGGAAGAGATAGAGGCGCAGATTAGTCGCCGCTTACAGAAACCGGAAGAAGCTGCCAGCACCTATCTGATTGATATGCAGACTCTGATCCGGAGACATGGAGACTTCTCCGTACAGGAGGAACTTCGATGGGTATACAGAAACCTGCTCCCCGATTATAGACAGTACATCCCAAGGACCACGGTAACCGACATATCCACCCTGACCGCCAGAGTGATGGAATACGAAACTCTACGCCGGGAAATGCAGCAGGTGTATCGTGCCACCTCCGCTACATCACACCCAGGTATGCACATGACTGCCCACCTCACCCACCGGCCAGCATCAACCTACCGCTCGGATCCACCGCCACCAGTACCGTCAGGAGGAGCGCGAATGTCCACCCCAGCATCCCAACCGCCTCCAGGAAACCGCAGAGCCATTGAACCGGCACCAACACCGTCAACAAGTGGCATGACACGCGCCGGAAACAGACCGCTGGAAAGTAGATCACCGGAAAACAGACCACCGAGCCAAAGACCGTCAGAAATGAGGCCGCCCGTCAACAATGAGCCCACACAGGACCTCAACAGTATCTGCTGGAGATGTGGCAGATCTGGACATTTCCGCAATCAATGTCGGTTTGCGCCAAAACTGTTCTGCTCACGCTGTGGCCGACCAGGTATCATGACACGGGATTGTCAGTGCCAAAGGACGGAAAACTAAACCGGAACCGCACCGTAACGAGGCCAGTACGGTTCCCTCCTACCTCCGCCTCGCAAGATACCGACTACAAGGATAACAGACCGCACATACCAGTAACCATGTATGGTAGAACGTTCTCCGCCCTAATAGACACCGGTGCCGTCCGTTCCTACGTGGGAAACCAAGTAATGGAACTCTGCAAGCAACGAGGAATACCTTCGGTAGCAATATCTACCCCTTCCGCCCAGCTAGCCGATGGAAACCTTGTAAACGTCACCAGTGCCTATGATCTCGACTTCATGGTAGAGGAAAGTTCGTTTTCCGAAAGACTACTCTACCTCCCGAATCTGACATCCGACATTGTACTAGGCATGGACATCCTGAGTACAAGGGAATTTACACTGGATCTAACTACCGCCACCGTCTACCTGGATCACCGCCCTGTCTCACTGCCGCTGCCAACTGCTCCGCTGACTGGAATCGCCCTGACTCTGTCCCAGGTTGAAGAAACCCGCCTTCAAGAATTTTTGGATATGGAACTGCCAAGCTTTCAGGATATAACCGGAACCACCAAGTTAGCCCAACATCACATCCGCCTGTCGCGACCGGAACCGATCAAACAGAGGTACCGGCCACAAAACCCTAGGATGCAGGAAATTATTAACACCGAAGTCGACGAAATGTTAGCTAATGGAATTATCGAACCGTCCAACAGTCCATGGAGTTCACCTGTGGTCATAGTCCGCAAAAAGGATGGAAAGCCCCGTTTCTGCATAGATTTTCGGAAAGTAAACGAGGTCACGGAAAAAGATGCCTATCCACTACCGTACATCAATGCAATACTGGACAAACTCCGAAAAGCTCGTTACATTTCTAGTATAGATCTAAAACAAGGATACTGGCAAATACCACTCTCTGCCGAAAGCAAGCCTATCACAGCTTTCACCGTACCAGGACGAGGACTGTTCCATTTCCGAGTTATGCCGTTTGGACTTCATTCCGCACCTGCTACTTTTCAACGGCTCTTGGACCGAATCATTGGACCTGATATGGAACCATATGCTTTCGCATATTTGGATGACATTATAGTCCTGGGTGAAACTTTTGAAGATCACCTGAAGAACCTACATGAAGTATTCCGCCGACTGAGAATGGCCAATCTACAGCTGAACCCCGAGAAATGTCAGTTCTGTAGAAAGTCGCTACGATACCTAGGACATGTGGTTACCGCAGAAGGCATCAACACCGATCCAGAGAAAGTGGAGGCCATCGAGAAATTTCCCACGCCTCGAAACGTACGAGACGTCCGTCGGTTTCTTGGTGTTGCCTCCTGGTACAGACGATTCGTACCAGCATTTTCCCAAATTGTGACTCCGTTAACCCGACTCTTGAAAAAGAACCACCGTTTCAAATGGGACACCGAACAGGAAGAAGCTTTTGGCCAACTCAAGAAGTGTTTGACTAAGGCTCCAGTTTTGACCTGTCCCGACTTCAAGAAGCCGTTCACCCTACAAACCGACGCCTCAGACCAAGGTTTAGGGATAGCCTTGACACAGGAAATTGAGGGACATGACCGAGTGATTGCCTACGCCAGCCGAACCTTAACTCCCGCCGAGAAGAACTACTCCGTAACGGAAAGGGAGTGTTTGGCCATCGTGTGGGGAATAGAGAAGATGAGACCGTACCTCGAAGGGTACCACTTCACCGTCTTGACCGATCACCAGTCCCTCCGCTGGTTACACTCTATCAAAAGTCCGACTGGCCGCCTAGCTCGCTGGAGCATATTTTTGCAACAGTATGACTTTGAGATTAAGTACCGGAAAGGAAGCTTAAACCGTGTAGCTGATGCACTGTCACGCCAACCATTGGAAGGACCTTCTCCCGCCACCGGTACCGAAGAATTATGTGCTGTGAATGAGGCACCAAACTGTTCTTGGTACAGACGGAAGAAGTCGGAAGTTGAAAAGAACCCAGAAGTTAATCCGGATTACTGTGTACGTAATGACCGGCTGTACCGCCACTTCTGGGATTCCAGTGACTTAACCGAACCCGACCAATACGACCTGTGGAAGTTATGCGTACCAACGCCACTCCGGACCACAGTTTTGCAAGAAAACCACGATGCTCCGTCCGCTGGACACATGGGAATTGCCAAGACTACAGCCCGGATCACACAAAAGTACTACTGGCCAGGGATGTTCCGCGACATCGCCAGATATGTACGTAGCTGTATGCAGTGCCAACGTTACAAGATCTCCCAGCAGCAAACACCAGGAGCCATGCAACCGTCCGTCAGCCGCCAACCCTGGGAAACTGTTAGCACCGACCTAGTAGGACCGCTACCTAGATCTAGTAAAGGGAACAGCTACCTAGTAGTGTTTCAAGACCGTTTTACGAAATGGATCCAGTGCCGTCCACTACGAAGTGCCACCGCCCGCAATGTCAGCCAAGCTCTCTATGATGAAGTCATCACCCGTTTCGGATGTCCGCGTACCGTAATCACGGATAATGGTACCCAGTACGACAGCCGTATGTTCCAGTCATTATTGGACGAATTTGGTATCCAGCACCGTTTCACACCACCGTACACACCACAGGCAAATCCAGTTGAACGAGCCAATCGCACTATCAAGACTATGATAGCACAATACTGCGAACACGATCATCGGAAATGGGACCAACATTTGAATAGCTTTCAGCTAGCTATCAACAGTGCCAAACATGAATCAACCGGATTTTCACCCGCATTTCTGAACTTTGGAAGAGAACTTTCGCTACCAGCCACCGTATACCAAGCCGAAACCAACGAAGCTACCGAACCCAACGAAGATGAGGATATTCAGATCCCAACCGTTCATACCGACCGCCTAAAGAAGCTACAAGAAGTGTTCGAACTGGTTAGGATAAAGCTTGCCCAAGCATATACCTCCCAGAGCAAATACTATAACCTACGACGCCGAGATATCCAGTATCACGTAGGCAACCGGGTTATGAAACGAGAACATCCCCTCTCCTCGGCTATTAAAGGCTTTGCGTCTAAATTAGCTCCGAAATATTCTGGACCGTATACCGTGACCCAAGTCGTATCACCCGTGGTTTACAATCTGAAGTCGGATACTGGAAAGAAACTGACCCGTATCCATATTAAGGACTTGAAACCACATGTAGCTGTCAACGAGCCGCCAAGGACAGAACAGACCGCCAACAAGAAATCTTCCAGGAGACCACCAACCTCGTTTCCTGACGAAGAAAATCGACCGCCCGTCCCGCCCGAGTACGTTACCCGTCGATCTGCCAGATTGAGACAACGCCAAGAAGTTCAGCGTAACCTACTCCCATAGGGACCTGATCACCGCAAGAATCGAAAAGGAAATCCAGCATCAAAGACTAGAAGTAACCGTTTAATTTTTCATTATTTTAGGTATTTCTTTTAGGAAGATCCTCCCTACCAGGATCTAGGAGTATGGTATCCAGCCGTAGCAAGAGGACCTCAGAAATGTTTTAGTTACTATTTTTTTTTTTATTATTATTAGCATTGTTATTTTTGAAAAATTTAGTTTTGATTTTCAGTTGTAAAAGGTGTACGTGTCCCCAAATAAAGTTTATGCAACCGGTGTGGGGTACGCGCCTTAAAATCAGTTAGGGAAGTTGAGTAAATTTTTCTTTTTCCAGTACTGAAGCAAGAAAGAAAAAAAAAATTACATTATTTTTTTTTATGAAGTAAGAGGGGGGTGTAATGAAGCACATTTTAAACCCGAATAAACCACTTATATTTTCCATAAATAAATATGTTTCTGTTAGATTATTTAATAAAAATTACCAGGCTGTGAAAAATAATTATATCACCGCATAAACTAGTAGGCCCCACCAGGCCCAACCGAAACTGAAAATGCATACTAAACCGTGGTCTCCGCAAAAAGCATTCAGTTGCTACCAGTGAACAACAGCGAGCAGAAGTGCCTTCTCCAGGGAAACCGCCAGCAGACGTAAGTTAATATTTGAATTATATTTCCGCGACACTGTACTAAGTTGCGCCTACGTCAATCAATATCCACGCGCACTGTTCCCCCGTCATTACCGCGAATAGAGGGGATAGTGGACTAGATACCCGATGCGCTGAGAGCAGACAGTTCAGTTCCTCACGAGCTCCAACAGCGACCAGACGTGCCCACTGCAGCCAGCTTCGGAAATAAGTAAGTAAAGTAAGTGAAATTTTTCTAAGACCGGGAGACAGAAAATAATGGTAAAGTCCGCGATTTCTGACTTGTAAAATATTTTTCATTTAACCGTTTCACCTGAAAATAATACATGTATTCATTTACCGCTACGCACCGTGTCTGCACATTTCCCCCCTCTACCGGCTTGTTGAAAGAGGAAAGTATTTATTAAAACTCGTGATATCAAACAGTCGTGGTCGGCCGTTCCACGACTCTAGACGTCCCCAGCTGTAAGTAAACAGGAGCCCCGCCAACCGTGCAAAGACCGATCCTCGAAGATTGCTCCTACCGCGACTACGTCATTACCGCACGCAGCAAATATAGAGTCCCCCAGTCTAACCGAGAATCTTCTGTAATAGTCACCGCCATTTTTATCGTCATACCGCTGCCTATCACTGCCTGCTGTCAAACTGTACGTCACCGCCATTTTTTCCGTCATACCGCTGCTTCACTCCTGCTTACCTTAGTAACGTCACTGTATCGCATGGTAGCACTTACCGTAATCATCAGCACGTCACAGCCTGGGTTTGCTCTCTTTGTGCGTTATGAATGTACTGTATATATTAAATTAGTTAAGCTGTAAATAGTTTCGTTATCACTGTAACTTATAGGAAATAAATAGATATTTTGTTTTACCGAATTCTGTGTTTTACTGCTGTTTGTGTAACAGTCCAATTTTCCCAAATTGACCCACTGGAAGTTACTGTTTTCTCCACTGTAGCTATCCCAGCCCTACTGTAACAGGCTGTGTTAAGAGGCTAGTGTGGGACCTTTGCCCCACGTAAAAAATTGTAAAGGTGGCGCCCGAGTAACCGAACCGTTGCTAAGGTGCCAAAAGTGACCACTTTCCGGCCTCACCGGAAAGTATACGTCACATGTTTTTCAATATTTATTGTGAATAATGAGTTGTAAATCTCACCTCACACAAACAAAATATTAAGCTTTACCGTGTTTACTTATTAATCTTTTTATTATTTGTAGTAAACCTAAGATGTCTTCAGAAATGTTTATATCAGAGTTTCATAATGTAGAAGGGGTGTTAATTGGAGAAAGGAAACGGAACATACACAGACTATTAAAAAATAAAAGCATTACTGGCGATGAAGACAAATTAATTCTAGATAACCTTAAACCTAAAACATACTTGGAGACTTTGATGTATGTTGATATTTTAATATATCTGAGAAAAACAGTTCAACTACTGGAAATTCTCAAAAATGGACATGAGGCATGTGTCAGTAAAATTATTAAACAACCATGGTTTTTTAAAGAGGCATTCAATAATGTTGGCGCCGAAGAATTTGTTAACGAAATACTACCATCCATGTCTTTTTCAGTTAAAATGAAAGTACTGAACAAATTATCGGTTGGACTTCCTGAAGAGAAAATGGATAAAGTCTTTGATGCTATTTTGAAACGGTACAGTATAGATTTTAGATCTTAATGTTAAGTAAGAATTACTTTTAAAATAACCAAAAAAGTTATTCAAAAAGTCATATCCTTATACCCAGCTTGAACATATTGTAGCAATAATTTCAATGGTAGCCAGTGTGCTGAATCTTACTTATAATGCAAATATTTGTTCTTCAGTAACGGATACTCGCTGTGTGAATCTCGTTATATACCTTTACTAGACAAATATCAAGTATTAGAATTGGCTGGTACCATACGTGTACACTTTAAGCAAGTTGCCTTTGTATACCTAGCTTAATATTGTAATGGTCTTTCAGCTATCATTAAATTTATTTAGTAGGTAAATCTCACAATCATCAGAAAATTAATTTATGCGAGATGAAGAAACCGGCCCTAAGAAATAAATTAATTGGCTCCTGTGTTCTTGTGCGTGAAAATAGCCAAATTGTTTATATCGCCTAGAACCGATTCTGGTTTTGACATCATAACTACCTCGAACCGGGATCTGATTACGTACTGATGTGGGATTCAGATTGAATTGGTGTTACTCAAGCAGAGTAGGAGTGGGGCCCTGATATATTCCAGAAGAAATCTCAAATTTATTTCTTGAAAGCAATATTGCCAATATTCACCATTCAGTAATATTGAAGAAATGTCCACATAATATTCAATTTTGGAATTTTACGTCATTATATTCATACCTCTGATTTATCAACTCTAAATAAGGTAAGCAAACAGAAGATATTTGATGGGTAGAAGAAGAAATGATGCCAGATAATGCTTGAAAGAATAATAATATTTAAGGTGGATACCGGGGTATATCCGATGAATACCTCTTGATAAGAGTTTTTTCATCAAGATTCCGGGTTCTCATAAGTAGGTAAAGAAAACAGTTATTAAAATGGAATGATTAAAAACCAATACAAATGGATAATTATTGATGATGATTTGGCAACGTATTGATCATATCAACATCAAAACTGTGAATTTAGGAGATAATACAGCTGATATTAAAAAAATATACAAAATTATATCAGAAGCTACAAATGAATCATCTGGAAAAAATAAAAGTAATATACAAATCTTAAATAGAAACACTCAACCTTTTGTAAATGACAAAGAAATGGCTGATTATTGTAATAATTACTTCGTCAATGTGGGATTAGAAATGGCTAATAACATTGTACCCCCAGCGATTGAATCTGAAGTGAGTTACGAAAACATTTCCTCCATGTTTTTAAAGCCGGTTACGCAAACCGAAATAATTAAACATATACACTCGCTAAAAAATAACAGCTCACCTGGTATCGACGGGATATCAACCGAAACTATAAAAGACTGTCACTTATATATTCTCAAGCCACTAGTTCATATCATTAATTTAATATTCAAAACTGGAATTGTCCCTAGATACTTTAAAACAACAATTATTACTCCTATACATAAAGCAGGTAGTAAAACGAGTATAGATAACTATAGGCCAATTAGCCTAATAAACAATTTTGCCAAGATTTTTGAAAAATGCCTTAAAGACAGATTAATTAGTTACCTAAACACTAATCAAATATTATCCAAAAATCAATATGGCTTTTTAAGTGGCTCTAGTACCTTAACAACAACAAAAAGTGCATTGCAGTATTTTTGGACTTAGCTAAGGCATTTGACACAGTGCCCCACAAAAAGCTACTGGATATATTACAGGGTTATGGGGTGCAGGGTACGGTGTTAAATGTTTTTAAAAACTATCTTTCAGACAGATATCAAATGGTCCGGATTAGAGAAACCATTAGCTCTCCAAGTAAAATTGTTATAGGAGTCCCACAAGGCACTGTCCTTGGACCAATATTATTTATCACTTATTTAAATTCTTTAACTAAACTAGATATAAATGGCACTGTTATCTCGTTTGCGGATGATACAGTATTGTTATTTCAAGACGTTTCTTGGAATAAAACAAAATCTAAAGTCACAGATGGATTAAACAAGATACAAAATTGGCTTAACACTTTCAAATTGTCATTAAATTTAAATAAAACCCACTACATAGCTTTTTCATTGACATCTGCAAATCGGCCTGAATTTACAAGTATTAGATTCAATAACATGACTAAAGAAATTAATGAAACAGCTCAAACAAAATACCTAGGAATAATAATTGACCAACATTTAAAATGGGACAAACACACTCTTAAATTAACAACAAACATACGTAAACTTATTTTATATAATGAGGGAATTTTTAGGAAAAAAAATATTAATCATGGTTTATAAAGCACTAGTAGAGTCTCTAATCAGGTATGGCATTACTTCCTGGGGTGGTCTATACAACAATTCACTAAAGCAACTGAATGTAATACAAAATTTCATCCTGAAAGTAATCTACAAAAAAACTTGGCTGTACCCTACAGATTTATTATACTCCGAAGATATTTTGAATGTGCGATCACTATATATTCTTTCTTCTTGCTCATATCTACATAAGAATGATAATTTTAAAAAAACTATCACCCATCAGCATGATACTAGAGGTAAATTACAGAGGAACCTTCAAATACCTATCATTAATAAGAATATCAGTTTGAGATCTTTTCAATACTTGGCTCCAAAATTTTATAACCTTCTACCCATTGAAGTCAAGCGATCAAGGAATCTAAAAACATTTAACAAGAAATGTAGAAACTTTATAAGTAATCATTACGACTCCTTCAAAAAATTTTTTTAAGAAACCTAAATACAGAATGATTGTATCACATAAATAGCATTATGTACTTTGCTATTTACTTAGTAGCTGTAGTTTAGTTTAGTAAGTAGGAACTAGATTTAATTCATATTTTATTTGTAATGATATTCACTCTGACTCATAATATTTATTAATCATAAAAATAATGAATTGTAAATAATGCAATCTACATCACCTAGGCACATTCAAATGTTTAGTCATTTAGGTGCCTGTACTAACTGTACAATTAAGAATATAAGTTGTAATTTATGAATATCACATCCAATTTGTATCTATTGAAAAATCCATTGAATAAAGTTGAATTGAATTGAATTGAAATGTTCCATTTGTGTGTACAAGACACTTCTTCATTTTGGAGAAATACATTAGCTTCTGAAAACTAGTTTGATTAGATTCTCTTTTTCACTTTAAAAAATTCAAGAACACACAGTAGTACACAAGGCTCAATCCAGCTAACATCCGCAATCGAATAGTAAATAAAAAAACACAATGTGCATATAGAGTATAAATAAACTAGAGGAAGCATTATACTCTTCGCTGATTTACTGAGCTTTTTATATAATTGTTACACATTCTATAGGATACTCTTCGCATTTTTCTTGTAAATAATGTTAGTAACTTTGTTGTGAAAAAAAAAATATATGAAAAAAAAAAAATCACGGTGTGAGGGATCGAACCCGGGACCCTTGGATTGCGAGACAACAACAACAACAATAATATTTTATTTTAAGTTCAGGTACAATATATGTGCCTCACCGGATCCTAGCCCGGAGCCGGCCAGACAACCACAGCGAACATCGCCGAGGTGGGTGTGAGGCTGGGTGGGGTAGGTCCGGTTCGGCTTGGAAATAAATTCAAAGGGGGTTGCTAGAAGCTCCTGTCTGCCACGAGCAGACTTAAAAACTAGATTAAAATTTTTGATGTGTCCACATGGACCTAAAAGTAACTTAAAAATAAACACAACACTGAGAACACTAAAATCGTAGGCGAGCGCACTTCGTAATTTTGATTGTTGATACGGGAACACAACTAAACGAAAAAACCCATTCGAACAAATGACGACCTTGTGGTCTGATCGTCGACAAGGAAGGTAGGGTGGAAATAAAATTGTGGTTTAAAAAATTAGGATTTAGGTAAGTTTTCGGCCTAGAGGGGATTTAGAGAGACAAAAAAGGAATGAAAATAACAAAAAGGATAAAAGAACAAAATTGTACAAACATAAATGGGGAGAAAGAGGAATTGGAAAGATGTAAGGTTGAGGAAAGATAAGAGTAAGGGTAGGAATAAGTTATCGTAGAAGGAATTGTGGCTAGGGAAGCTGCCGGAAGATAGGCAACGCCTGGTATGGTAGGGGGTGTCTTATATCAAAAAGTATGGCATTATGCTGTCTGATTCTGGTAATGTTGCGGGTAAGCGGGCTACCGTCCAGTTTAAACTGGTAGAATTTTTGCGAAGTTTCTTGGACGTAGTCCGCTAGTGGGGTTATGTTGTGGCAACGTGCATATAGATTTCTGAGGGAGGTGTACCTACTAGAGTCTGAAATGAGGCGCATAAATTTGTGTTCTAATACTCTTAACTTCCGCATTGTCGTGACCGGGATGCTGCACCACACCGGCGCTGCGTATGTGATGGCCGGCCTGATTACCATCGTGTACAACAACTTTTTATTAGTCCTGTTGAGTCCGCTGCCCCGTGCCAGGAGCGGATACAGACTCCTGGACATGGAGTAGACTTTGCGTATCGTCTCGTTAATGTGTGTATTAAACGTCAGTCTTTTGTCCAGGTTCACCCCCAAATACTTCACGAAGATTGCGAGACGAAACTCTTGCCGCTACACCACCATTTCTTATTACTAAAATTGTTAATGAGTGTAATATATACCATTAGAAAATTTATTGTGATTATTAGGAAACACACATTAGTAAAATGTATTAAAAAAAAAATAGTGATAGGAAATAACATTTCGCAAGGTTTCTATTTATTACAAACCATAAAAAAATGTAAAAAATATTTTTTTAAATTTTAAATTACTAATCACTTTTTTATTTACCAACCTATTTTGTTAAAAAACAATAGGGTTCTTCCTCTAGCTAACACTAAGTTACTCTCCAAATTTCAATACAATCGGATTTTTCTTTCTTGAGTTATCGTGCTTACAAGAAACGTGACGGACGGACAGACGGACATTTTGAAAGTTGTTCAGAATTCGTTCACTAACATAACGATATAAAAAAATTTTCTCTACGAGCGATATTTACTGATTTAGAAATGTGCCGATCAAATACAATATACTCTTCGTTTTTGCGAAGAGTATAATAATGTGAGAAGAAAGATTCGAAAGATGTTATATTCTGTTTTTTATCTGACATCTGTTGTTTAATATTGTAAACTCACTTCACAGATGCTTCTGTCTTTTTTCACTGTGCTTCCCGACTTGTGATTGGCAATTGACAACCTAACTCACCAATTGGAAGCCAATATGTGGAACACGATATCTTGCATGTCAGCAGTACTTAATTTGTGAAATGGTGGGATTGAGGAGAATGTATCATGGTGCTTGAGAGCGATGGTTGATTAAATGAATGGCGCAGATAAGTCAGTATACGCCATATTAAAAATTTGAATTTTTTAAAAAATTTTTAGGGCTTATATTGCATATTTGTTATCATTCATTGGCTATTAGTACAGAATAGAATAATTTATTGTCAGATGCATACACAAAAGTGTAAAATAAATTTCGGTTTCGCTTCCTGGTAATAAGATACATTTTTAATCTGGATTTAAACTTAGTTTCACTCAAAAGTTTTACTGCTGGAGGCAGTGCATTATAAAATTGTATTCCATAATATCCAGAGCCATCTCTTGTTTTTTTTAAGTGTAAAAAGTATTGGTAGATATCATTTTTATTCCTAATATTATATGAATGTATTTCATTCGGAAGCATGTATTTATTTAGGTTATTTTTTACGTACAAAAGACATTGTAATATGTAAGTACAGGGAAGTTAGGATATTCAATTTTTAAAATTGTTCTTAACAATTGTCTTTATAATTGTCTTTATAACTAAGTCCAGATATAATTCGTACAGCTTTTTTTTGTACAGAAAGAAATTACTTTCTCTCAGTGAAAAATTTAAGTGAAAACATTAATTTTATTGTTTCAGGTATGGTTTATTAATTGCAACTTCGGTAATTCCAGCATGTAGCTCTCAGAAAATAGAATATATCTTGAAAAATAATGAAATTAAATTGAGGACAAACCGATTAAAAATAATACACAATAAACAACCAGATTTGATTAAAATATATTTAGATGTACATAAACAACTGAAAAGTAAAAAAATATTTGATAATAATTTTCTAATATATCTCGCTCAAAATGACCCGGCTCTCTTCTGGAATGTAATAGAAAATTGTGAAATCAACGACAATTTGAAATTGGGTCGTAGAACCACTAAAAAGTTAATTGAGATAAAAAAAAGTGAGATTATCAGCGAGCCAAAAAAGTATATTAGATACTTCAGGCAAGAAACACTAGTGAGAAACTTAAATAAAATGGGCGAATTCAAACAGTTTTACCATAATTTATTTCCAAGAGACATAGAAAAATTAGAAAGCAATGATGTATGTAGAAAACTCTTGAAATATTACCCAAAGCATTCTCAGTACCAGATTTACTCTGAAACCTTTAGCGAAGTTCTAAATGAAAAAATTATATCCAATTTAAGTTGCTTAGATGATTTTTTTTTTAAATTCATAGCTGACGTTGAATTTAGAGAAACAATAGCTCAACTTAAATATAGCGAAACTAACGATGATGAATACATACAGTATTACAAATTTGAACGATGTTTTGCTTTGATAAAGGAGAAAATTAATTTTACTGCTTCGATAAAAGAAAGGAGAAAACTACTATGTATTTTAGTAAAATCTTGTGCAGTAAATAAGGATTTGAAATATTTGCAACAGGTAAATATACTTTTTCAATGATGTTAATATATTCGGAAATCTGTATGTATGTATGTATGGATCAAATTTAGTGACTGAAATTTCACCCACTTCCCATTATCCGATCAAGCTGAAATTTGCACAAAGCTTTGGTTCTGAAGACAATACAGTATAGTATATTTAATTTCGTCCTAAATCCAATATGGCGGACGCCCCAAGATGGCGGCTTACCTATTTTTAGGAGTGGTATAAATATTCAAGGTATAGAGCTAAAAATGTAAAACACAATGCTATTAAAATTACTTACTGTAGTATTCTTGAATAGAGTAAAAACAATTGTCAAGAAGGTAGCCCCTTACGTGTTTTTTAAATTTGCTTATTAATGTGTTTGAAAGAGTTAGTTAGGTGATTATGTATATTACTGCAGATGTAATAAAGACTTTTTTTATACCTACACAAATGAATGTTTGAAACTTAAATATTAGTATTTGATCTAGTATCATGAGCATATACCGAATTATTTTGTGGAAACTTTCCTTTGTTCACTTTTACAAAAATTAGTGCTTGGTGAATGACTACACAAGAGAGTGATAAGATATGGTGCAATTTGAAAATAGGTTTACAAGATTCAAGTGGACTAATAGAAAAAAAATCTTGCGTATTATTTTCTTTTTGTGTCACAAAAATGCGATTAAGTTCAGTCATCTGGCCCCAGTAAAGTACCATATATAGTTTAATTCAGAAAAAGTCAAGGCATAATAGGCATTCATTAGGTTTGTAATATCTAAAATGTTTTTATGATTAGCAATAGCAAAGTAGGCACTATTTAGTTTACTGATCACAAAGCCAACATGTTCCTCCCAAGTTAATTGATAGTCCATGTGGAGTAGGGTAGGGCGAAATAAAGACAAAATTCTTTTTTCTGGAAATCGACCTAGCACTACTGCCAAAAACTTGCATTTTCTAGTCTACATTACTTTTATGTTTTACTTTTTGAATTCAAAAAATATCTTGAGGGTCCGCCCCACCCTTGAATTTTGACTCTTTTATTTTTTTTTAAATCAAACTAGCACTAGCGCAAAAAAGTTGATTTTTGTGATCTAAATCACTATTATGTTTTACTTTTTGAAATAAAAAAATGTCTTGAGGGTCCGCCCAACCCTTGAATTTTCGCTGTATCAATATCAGATAAAATTGATTGGTATTCTTAGCAGTTCCTCGCTTATCTTGATTAATTCATCAAAATAACCCAGAGCTCACCACGTGGAGGTGACTGCTAATCAAGCTCCTTCCTACACCACCCAACCTCCCACCAATGCTGGTGTAGTCTTAGCATTTATATTCTTTTTTTGTTTCAAATTTTGGCCGTAACCTCTGGGAATGAATTTTGGAGCGAATAAAGCCATCTCTTCTAATGTGGCCACACACTGATGCCGAAGCCTGCGTCACAAGCTTAATATGTCTTTCCACAGTTTGTGTATGACACGGAAACTTCGGAATTTCTGGCGATTCTCCAGTTTCTATAAAACCTTTTAGTTCTTCGTCTGAGTATTTTGGCAATGCTGGTGGATCGGTTACGTCAATGTTTTGCCATTCTAATATTTCGGTATAGTCTTCAGCCTCAAAATTAAGCGGTGGTATTTTGAAGATTCTTATAGCTGTCCTGTTGCTTTTCGCTTTAGCGCTTCTAGCTTTTAGAATACGGCGTAAGGCAAGCTCCCTAATATGTTGCCGTTGATCATTAACCATACAAAGAAGTACATTTTCTGGATGCGCGAAATATGCATTTCTTTGAATCGCAGAGTCTACGTGTTTTCTGTCACACTCATCTAAATATCGCGTAAGTTTTATTAGATGAAACAGGTTATTTGCTCCATCTGTACACAAATTATTTTTTTTTATACGGAACCAAATAGGAGCATATACTTTTACCACATATATCGCAAGTTTCTTCAATTTTTCGCAAGGATCATTGATGGCAACATATAGTCGTAATATTCTGTTGGCGAAAGCCAACTTGCCTGGATTTCTTTTCTCTAGATCCTCAGACACAGTTCCACTTGTTACGGCTTGACTGATCTCTAGTAAATATTTCTGATCAGAACTTAGATCTTTTACGTCCAACAATGGTATTTCAGATTCAATTTTATCAAATTCCACTACAGGTAGTGTCTCACAAGTTTGTAGTAGAGTTCCAATTGGACCTGAAAAAGTTTTTGGTCCAGTCGTTGTACCATCTACGCTATAAAACAAGTGACGAAGAGGAAGCTCATTACCATGTAGTTGGCTGTTGAAACTGTACTAACGATTGGTGACTATAAATGAACAGAAAATGCTTTTGTACCTTGTATTGGTGTTTTCTTTAATATAAATAGGTTCACTACAAAATACGTAACTTATACATCAAAATGTGAAAAATATATCTGACAGATTTCAATACTGTCAACTGGTGGTTAATTAATTGTTTACCTATTTGCAACATTCTCCCACCTTGTGTTGCGACGATCCTGAAACTAAGGAGCAACACAACAAATAAACATAACATTAAAATAATAAAGTTCTTTCAATAAGTTAGTCTATTGATGGGTTTCACCATACGGGTTCTCCTGGTGCGAACCTGTGGCAACTCTCTGGCATCGACAGTCTTCAAGTGACTTTCTTTTCTAGCATGAGGTTGCTCCAAACTTTTAGTACAAACTTCGTCAATCTGCTTATCTGAGGGCATCATCTCCAATGGGTAAAGTTTTTGAACTGGACGAAGAAGCTCCCCAGATGCAGTTTTTAATCGAACTATTCTCACGTGACCATCTTTTCCTGGGATGGTTTCAATAACAAGTCCCAATGGCCAATCGATTCGTTTTTGGTTATCGTTACCTATTAGAACAACATCGCCCTTCTGAATAACTCTTTCAACCTCTTTACTATATCTTTTACGTGATAATTGTCCCAAATATTCCATTCTGAATCTCTTACGTAAGTCTTCTCGAATCTTGTGTCGATATCTAATTCTGCTATGAAGATTCTTTGTCTCTATATAATCGAAATCAGGTACTCCAACTTCAACGATTTCTTGGAGAAACATAGCCGGAGTCAGTGGCGATAGTTGTGAAGGATCCTCTGATAAATAGGTGATTGGACGACTATTTATAATACATTCACAGTCGCATAAAACAGTTGCCATCTCCTCATACGTTAAACTGGCTCTCTTTAATACTTTCCTAAGTAACTCTTTAACAGTACGAATTAGACGCTCCCACCATCCTCCCCACCAAGCTGCAGTTGGGGGATTGAAACGCCACTCAATTTTTTTGTAATGTACTATACTTGTTTACTTCATTCCAATCGATTTTCTTCAAAAGATTGCTTGTACCACAAAAATTCGTACCGTTGTCAGTATATATGATACTGGGCCTGCCTCTTCTAGCTATGAATCTTCTGATGACTTCAAGAAAAGAAATGGTTGATAATGAAGTTACTAATTCTAAATGCACTGCCCGATACACTGCACACGTAAGAAGACAGATCCAGGCTTTCTGTCCCCCTTTTAGGTATAGAGGACCTGCATAATCAATTCCCGTTACCTCGAAGACCGCTGCATCTCTGGTTCTTGCTTCTGGTAGGGGAGCTGGAACTGCTTCTAAATGAGAAGCGTTATGCCGTTTACATGTATTGCACCTCTGGATAACGGAGCGTATGGCACGCCTACTGGTGAGAATCCAGACTTGTTCTCGTAAACAGTTCATAACTATTTGAACACCAGCATGATTCAATGTTTGGTGTTTGTATTCAATTAATTTAATGACCAAAGGATGTCGAGGATCCAACACTATGGGATTTCGAAAATTCAGTTTATCTTTACGGTTAGAGATAAGAGTTTTTAGGCGAATGAGTCCATTTTCATCCATGTATGCACCTAGGCAGCTTATTCTGGGATCTGTTACACCAACAAATGTATCCTGTTGAGTAAATCTCATCAAAGCAGACTCTGCTGAAGTAATTTCCTGAACCGATATTTCACCGAAAACTCGATTTTTCGATTCTTCTTCCTTTAGTCGACTGTTTGAAATAAAACGCATTGTCCAGGCCATCATGCGTAATATCTTGGTGTATTTAGACAATTTTCCAAGATACCAATAAGAGGTCTCACTTGAAGGAATTATCAGTTTAGTTTTAACTGACCTATTTTGCTGCAGAAGCTGTTGACTGGAGATCACAGATTTTGGACTTTTACTGCTCGCCGTTTTCTTCACCTCAGCATTTATCTCTTCCTCATTCACAGAAAACTCGTTAATAGGCCATTGTTCAGGTTTACTTTTAAGCCATTCTGGGCCTTCCCACCATCTAGAGTCGATCAGCTGTTTTGCAGTACAACCTCGTGATGGTAGATCAGCAGGGTTTAGAACTCCAGGAATATGTCGCCACTGATGAGGTTCGGAAATTCGACGAATCTCTTGTACTCTCTTCCTAACAAATGTTGCCCATTGATTTTCTCGCTGGATCCATGAGAGTACTGTCGATGAATCTGTCCAATAATATTTTTTAACGTTCTCTATTTCCAATATTGCTGACGTAAAATTCATCAATCGAGCGCCTATTGTAGCAGCTAACAATTCAAGCCGGGGTATGGTTATCTTGGTTGTCGGAGCTACACGTGATTTTGCTTCAATCAACTGAATTTTTACACCTACTGAAGTCTCGGTGCGAATAAAAAGCGATGCGGCATAAGCTTCTTGACTGGCATCCACGAAGACATGTAATGAGACGTCTGCTTTAGTACTTGGCTCTTGGAAAATCCAACGAGGAATTCTCAACGTTTGTAATATCTCCGCTTGTTGTCGCCATGTACAGAAGTCTTTTTTATCTTCATCGTCTACTTCTTCATCCCAATTCAACGATTTTGACCATAACTTTTGTAACAATAGTTTAGGTAGAAGGAGAAATGGACACACTATACCAATTGGATCAAAGACTTTCTGAGCTACAGAAAGGATGACTCTCTTAGTGATTAACTCTGGCAATGATTCTTTTAGATGATTAAAGTTTAACATTAGAGAATCTTCTTGTTTGTCCCACCTGAGGCCTAGAATAGAGGTCTGATTATTTGAGGATTCCATTCCATTATACTCCCACCCTCTTAAATTAAATCCACCAGTTCTCATAATACTCGTGGATTGTTTTATGAAATGATTCAATTCAACTGGAGTATCCACGCTGGTCACACAATTATCTACATAAAATGATTTTAATAATTGTTGAATGGATTTACGGTGTTCGTCAGTCGATGCCTCTTCAAAGGTTCGTTCTAAGTGTAATTCAATAGTAGCACCCAACAGGAAAGGGCTACTTGAAACTCCAAATACAACTCGACAATGTCTGTAAACCTTAACTTCGCCTGGATGCGTCTTATTCCACCACAAAAAACGTAAAACATTTCTGTCTTTGGGTGAAATACTGATTTGAAGAAATGCCTTTTCAATATCTGATATTACACCAATTTTCTTTTTTCTAAATCTCATAAGTATGGTAGGGATGAGCTCGATTAAGTTAGGCCCGGTTTCCAGACATTGATTTAGGGATGGCGAGTATTTTCCCCTTGCAGATGCATCGAAAACTGGTCTAATAGGAGTCGTACTATTCTCTTTAATAACATGTCTGTGAGGGAGATAGTAGCCATATTCTTTTATCTCACACTCTGGTACTTCTTCTATGATGCCTTCAGCTAACCAATATTCCAAAATCGATTGGTAACTGTTACGGAGATTTTGAGCCTCCAATTTCTTTGTGGTATTCTCTAATCTCTTCTCAGCTATTTCTTTATTATCAGGCAGTATCGGGTGATTCTCTTTCCAAGGTAATAGCACCTCGTATCGACCTCTATCATTTACTTTGATTGTTTGACGAAACTTTTCCTTTACCTCGGCTTGATGAACTTCTTTCGATTTTGTTTGTGTTGGGTCAGTTATCCCAAGGACGTCTAGACTCCATAAATCTGATATATTAGCTTCTTGCACAAACATCGACATGACTAAATGCGCAGAATCAACTCGTTGGATTTTTTCACTCAAATTTTTACCCATTAGAGTCCATCCAAGTTTTGTTTCCATTGCAGTCGGTCCACATTCTAAGTTTATGAGGTTACCAGTTGATAGTTTACCAATCACATCTGCACCAATTAATAATGAAATTGGTTCTTCGCTACGTTGCACATCCGTTAGGAATACTTTCTTTTGCTGCAACTCCTGTAGCCATGGACCGTTGCTAACACTTGGAATGTCTTGACAAATTTTCTCCTGACTTAAAGCCATGAAATTGCAAGCATAAGTTCCGTCGAGACTAATCAAATGTACCTGATAGCCATTGTGATCTTGAGGCTGAGTCTTTGCACCACCAAACAACATATGGACAATTTTTTGTTGACCAATTGGTTCATAGCCTAAATCACGAGCTGCTTTTGATAAAATGTATGATCGGTGAGACCCTGTATCTAATACTGTTCGAACGATTTGCTCCTTGTTCTGGTTTCGTAACTTAACGCAAAGCGTCTGTAGGAATACTTCTGTATTAACTGAGAGGTTAGCTAGGTTACTCTCTGTCACCGGTGTAGCAGAATTTGAAGCCGGTTTCGTTGTCCCGTCCAAGTTTCGACACATTAAAAGTACATGTTTTCCTCCACACCATGCACACTTTTCCTTAGACTTGCACCATCTACTATTGTGTCGTGGTTTGAGGCAACTGAAACATACATTCTTCTTTTTGACAGCTTCTTGTCTTTCTTCCAAAGACAATTTCTTGGCCATTCCACATTGAGAACTGTCATGGTCACTACTACAGAATATGCATTCGAATATTATTTTATTATCTCTTGCAGCGAAAAGAGCTGTAGCTGTAGGAACATTTTGTCGAGATTCAATATTATTCTCATACTTTTGCTTTTTCTTATTTTTGAAGACTGACTGAGATGTATCTTCACCTTTTAAACCAAATCCGGACATTGCCATAGAAATTCTTTGCTCATTTTCTACTTCTGCTCTTAGAAAATTCATTAACCTGACTAAACGATCTTTGGAACTGGGAAGTGCTACCGCATTATTTACTTCAGTTACAGCAGGAGCAGTAGCACCAGTCACAGTGCTACTCATACTTGATTGTCTCTGCCAAGTACGAAGAATATCTTCAGGTAACGACGACTCAACCAATGGATATAGCATAGCTGAACAGGTATCCGTATTAACTCCTAATGATTCCAATGAACGAATATGTGTCTCAAGTTGATCATATAGCTTGGACAGAGGTGTTTTTTCATTTGACTTCACAGCATTTGTTAAAACCAATTTCAGAAGATCGCGTACGTAAAACTCCACTAATAGCTCATCTCTTCCAAATCTATTCTTCAAACTCTCAATCACCTGGTCATACATAGCACCTACGGGTGGGAAACTACCAACCAGTTCACTTGCTTTTGAATCTGGGAGTATGTGTTGGGAAAGATAATAGAATTTGTCGTCTTTACTCATATTAGCGTCCTCGTGAATCTTCCTAAATTGACCCCAGAAGTGAAGCCACTCTTTCAAGTCTCCTCCATATTTTTGAAACTGAATTTTCGGTAATGTATAATTTCGTTTAGGTCCCTGTTGATTAACACAATTACCTTGAGTAACGTTTATCTGTCTTACACTGTCACTTAATGCTGCTACGTCCACCTCAGCCTGTATAAATCTTATTTTATATTCGTCTACATTCTCAATCTCTAAGTTAACTTCTGCCTCAGCTGTATCTGCCTCAATCATTAGATCAAATATCTTTTCATTGAGCACTTCGAGTTCTCTAGCCTTATCTTTTAATAAATTGAAAGCTATATTTACTTCCCGCAATACAGTTGTTTCCTTGTTGCATTCGTTAACGAATTGAGTATGTGCCCTCGTAAACGCAGAACGTGTGTAAGTCCGGGATTTCTTCAATTTTTCCATTTTTAGATTGAGATTTGTATTTTCTAATAATCACCAGCGTGTTTCCAATAATAGTCCTGTCACGGTCGCCAAATGTTGAAACTGTACTAACGATTGGTGACTATAAATGAACAGAAAATGCTTTTGTACCTTGTATTGGTGTTTTCTTTAATATAAATAGGTTCACTACAAAATACGTAACTTATACATCAAAATGTGAAAAATATATCTGACAGATTTCAATACTGTCAACTGGTGGTTAATTAATTGTTTACCTATTTGCAACATTGGCATACAAACCAATGTAAGTTTCGTTTCAAATCTAACTCAATTAGTTGCAAAATTCCCCCTTTTATACCAGTATTAGTAACAGTTCCATCACATCCTAATGCGACGAGCTGTGATAAGTCAGCATTTGACTAAGTAATTTAGTATACTTTTTGAGCAACTACGTGACTTTCCGGATTCTGGACTTACGTGGCCCATATATTTGGAATTGGGTTCTTCAATTAATACAATATGCTCTTTCACAACATTTACTCTATAATATTTTTTACCATGTCGTTCCATTTTTAAAGTCCTGTCCTTTCTGCCATCAAAATAAATTGACTGAGGGTATTGGCTTTCACGTTTTCCAGCAATTTGAAGTAGGTTCCTCTGTCTCTTTCTTGCCCTTAGAATTTCCGATCTATCTATTACATTACTTTTTGCAAACTCTCCCAATAGCCATTTTCCGAACTGTCCTCTGGTCGACAATAAATTCTCGTTCCAATTTAGGGATTTTCTTATCTTTACTACAACTACAGTTTAAAAAATTATTGCACTTACAGTAAGATATATCAAAAAGTGTTGATTTTGCATGGTTTAAAAAAGATTCTGCTTTTATTTTGAAAAAGTCTTTTTTGTGTGAAAATTTTTTTATATTCATATACTTTTTGTGATAGTCTTTTAACTTTGTTACTATTCTTGGCTTACTGAGGGTCGGAATTGAAGCCGTATCCCATTGTTGTTGTATTTTCTGTATAAGAATCTGAGAAATATCAAAAAAAGTTGCTTCCTTAGAATTAACTTCAGGCATTAGATTATCACGAATTTGTAAGTAACACTTCATAATATCATAATATGTCGGTAAAACTGTTTTGTCCAAATCATTTCCTAGTCCAAATATAGGGCAGGCACTTTTCTTTCTAGTTTTTACAGTACTTGCACTTGCCATTTTCTGCCTACTATTTCTACTAATATAGGATAAAATTCACTAACTATAAAAACACCGCTTAATATTATTTGCGTCGCATAACACTTCGCAAACAACTAAGGGAATAAAAGACGCATGTCGCATAGGTCGCCTAGCCTGGTCAAGGTCATAAACAAGCAATTATCAGAAACCATAATATACAAAACAACTGGAAATATGCCGACAACAGATACGGCCAGGCGGTCATATTGCCACATGTAATTGTGCAATGTTTAATAGTATTGTATGGTAATCTCCCAAAAAATACGATTTTTCAGATACGCGGCGGACCCTGAAGACTACCTTTGTTCAAGTTGAATTTTTTAGGGAGGTTTTAGATACTATAGAACTCCTTAATTATTGATAATGCAAAATCAAAATACATGTTGTAAGAAGCAAAAATATACTTTTTGAATAGGATGAAATTTACGTTAAATGATTTTTTTAAGTGTCGGGCGGACCCTGAAGATGATCTTTCATCAAAAAAAGTAAAATATTTATTTAATCCTTGGTGTAAAAAGCAACTTTTGACAAGTAGTGCCTAAACGATTTCAAGAAAAAAAAATTCGCCCCACCCTAATGTGGAGGCCTAAGAATTTGCAGTTGCCAACTCTTTCTAACACACTAATGAAATTTAAAATATGCAAGTTGTAAGGAAGGGCTTTGCAATGAAGTGTTGTTTTATTTCTCCCATGTACTTAGTATGTTATCAAGTTATTTTTCGTATATACAGGGTGTCACGGCACTATGGGGCAATACTTCGGGAACGTATAGTTTGGGTCAAAATAACACTAAAAGTACCTATTTTTTTTTTCTTAGGGCGCCCCTCTACGGAGATATTACCCTTTAAAGATTACATATTCAAGAAAGTTTTTTGCCTATTACTTCCAAACCGTTCTATCGAATTTAATTTGGACTGTGTACATATTAAATGACTATCTTTATCCCAGAAATATGAAATATGGTACCCTTCGTATCTTGTCTAGGAAGCCAAATTTTGACATAAATTAATTTTTGAAAATTAAGGTCACATTTTTAAATTCCTTAAACAATTTTCTAGAAAAAGAAAAGATATTCTTGTTTGACATCGATAAAGCGATCCGTTTTTAAGAAAAAATAATTTTACTGATAAGGGACAGAGACTAACATTTCGTCAACACATAACTACAATAACTAGATAACTAAAATAAATGTTTGATGTGAGCACCCTGTACAAGAATACATTCTCGTAAGCGAGATAAGTTGGATCTCTGAACCTGAAATAGCATTCCAGGGTTGTTCAGAATGGCTTCACATTGGGTAGTGATTTTTTGTAATATTTCTTCCCTTGTTTGTACCGGTGTTTTATACACTAAATTTTTTAGATGACCCCAAAAGAAAAAATCTAATGGATTTAGATCAGGAAAACGAGGAGGCCACGGTACTGGACCTCCTCGGCCAATCCATCGGTGGGGAATTTTGATCTAAATATTCCCTGACTGTAATGCTGAAATGTGGAGGAGCTCCATCATGCATGTACGTCATGTTTCTTATGGTTGCTAATGGCACATCTTCCAATAAACCTTTAGTAATTTTCCCCATTTAACCGATTTTCCAAAACAAATGGCCCTATTAAATAATTTCCAATTATTCCTGCCCAAACGTTAATTTGGAATTGTCGTTGGTGATGAGTTTGAATAATTGCATATTTGAGAGAATTTATTACACCATTCCTGCGAAATCCTGCTTCATCCATGAACAAAACACTACCAATAAACTTGCGGTCTTCCTGTTGCTTTTGCAGGAACCAATTAGCATATTGAACTCGAGCAGAGTAGTTGTCCGGGGACACTGGATGAACTTTCTGGATGTGGAAAGGATGGAGAAGCTGTTCTTTCAAAATTCTATGAACCACCAACTTCGAAGTGTTAAATTGCGCTGAGAGCTTCCTAATGCTTATTGATGAGTCTTTGGCAACAGCTTCTAATACTGCTTCTTCTAGTACAACTGTACAAACAGTTCTAAGACCACCTTCACCTCCTCATTTCGGTTCCACGCTCCCTAAAAATTAATAGGATTATTTTTTTAAATAGTTATATATTCTTTCATTTTTATTATCTTGTTTTTTTATTGCTAAGATGTTTCTGGTTCTCGTACTCGACGGTTTACCCGTTCAAAAGTTTTCCTATTGGGAATAACTCTGTTAAGGAAAGTGTTCTCCATAAAGCCGTCTGGCTTCCGAACCATTACTGGCGGCAAGTCCGTACATAAGTTGCATGTCGGCATATTCACCAGATGAAAAATTTGCCATGTCAATAAACTACTATCACAGAACTACTTACAACTTACTACTACTTGCTACTCAAATTTGACATTTAAATTTATTCAACAAGTATCATGCGGTAGTTTATATTATTAGTATTCCTTAGTCCCTTATCAGTAAAATCATTTTTTCTCAAAAACGGATCGCTTTATCGATGTTAAACAAGAATATCCTTTTTTAGAAAATCGTTTAAGGAATTTAAAAATGTGACCTTAATTTTCAAAAATTAATTTATGTTTATGAAGGGCGCCATATTTCTGGAATAAAGATACTCATTTTATATGTACACAGTCCAAGTTTTATTAAAATCGATAGAACGGTTTGGAAGTAATAGGAAAAAAACCTTCTTGAATAAAAAAACTATATGTTGCCGAAGTATTGCCCCATGCCGGGACTTCCTGTATATCCTCAAGTGGAACTCCAATTATGCAAAAGAAAATCAGCTTTTCGAATTCAAATTCAAATTCAATTTATTTATCCAAGAAATCATTTACATGATATAGGACACGTCAGATAAAATATAATAATACACAATAAAACACATATAAAATATACAACATATAGGTAAAATACAGTTGGTATACCATAATAAGATTAAGTTTTACAAAATATAATGTTAACAACCTATTATTAAGTTAGGGGTAAAAAAAAATCAATGAATTCATTTATGTTGTAAAATGCATTTTCAATCAATATTTCTTTTATCCTTTTTTTAAATTTTGTAACAGGTAAGTCTTTTTCTTGCATACTGATAATTATTATAAAAACATTTTTAAAGAATACACAAAGACATTAACATTGAATGCAATTTTTAACATACTTTCTTTTTCAGGTGTTAAAGTATTTCTGTGAGAGGCATAGGAATGATGATATGTACGTAAGAATTGATTTCTTGGAAGCAATCGAGTCTAATTTTAAATCAGAAGACTTTGACGAAATTCACTGGAAATATTTAAGTGAAATTTTTAAAATACAGAGCATAAATAATGAACCTGGTCAAACAAAACTAACAATATCTTACATTAAATATTTATGTAAAAATAATCGACCTGATGATGATATAAATTATGTTATTTTAGAATACCTAAAAAATATAGTAGCTCATAATTCAGGAGGTTTTCGTGTATTAAAAGATATAAAGGATTACGAAATTGAAAAAAAAATCTTGATGCAAGCTGTGGAATATTTTCCTACTTTTATGGAAATGCTAAGCATGAAGGAGCAGACAGATTATTACCTTTCTGTAGTGATTGGGGAAATATTTTCATATAATTTACGACATCAAAAGAACATAATTGTGTTTACAGAAAAATTGACGGAGATTTTAAGGACTATTTTCAAACCAGATAATGTTTATCTCTCGTATCCCTTTGAGGGTGCTTTTTCAAAAGTCATATGTAAATTAAATCGTAATGCTTTAGAAAACGAAATGTTAGTTTACTACTGGAAAAAGAGTCTCCCACAGTTTTTTGTGAATAGGGTATGTATACAAATATTTTAATTAATATTTCCTCAGATTTTCGAATAAGATTTTATATCCTTTTTTTTAAGTCAAGCCTTGCATGAAAAATAATTATGCTCACAATTATGTTTGAATTGGCATTATATGTACTTGATATTGCATTCAAGTACATTCAATGAATCTATGGTCAGGAATCCCTCCCATGCGTGATTCTAGTACACTTGCACAACTGCGATTTGCAGTAAAAAATACCTGGATCATACTTGGATAAGTGACATATTTATCGAGCGGTATTAGTTATTAGAACTGCTCAAGAATATCATTTTAAAATGTATACGACAATTACACAAGTTTACAAAAGAAAAAAAATGTCCGACCAATGGGATTCCATTACTGTACCACAGAAGACTAAACAATCAGAATGGAATCTTTCAGGGAGGGGGAAGGTTCGCGCATTTCTAAGCGCGCATCGAATCCCCATATGTTCCTGGAATAGAATACAGCGATGCCACATTTGGTAGATTGAGAACAACAAATAATCGGGTACTCAATACAGAGTTGTCAGATGTACAAAGAAATCTGATTTGTATAATAATTTAGTAGTTACATACTTTGTAATTTTGAAAATAGATTAAAAAATCAACAAAATGACAAGTTCAGCATTATGTCAAACCAAGACAACTTTTAGACAATTCAGAAAGAGTGATTTTGCAAATTTAATTAAAGTTGAAGATTTGTGCAAAATTAAATTATAAACTCCTAATTGCGACCCTGACTACAACATTACAAAATACACCCCTGATATCTATTCCAACAAGATACGCGATTCTGGAGTTAAATTGTACAAAGGATATGCCGCCAGTTTCCATTCTGATTGTTTAGTCTTCTGTGACTGTACCCCGAAGGTTTTTGACGTGACGATCACGATGCCATAGTCCGTTTTGCGCCATCACGTCAGGATTTCGAGAAATCTTAAACTAAAAGTGCTAAAAATACCTTTTTCGTTCATGCACAAATCAATTCACTCAATATTTTGGCCTGAATTTTGTTACTCGGGGTTTTTTGGGGTCACAGATCACGAATTTGAAGTCAGAATTTGATATACCTAAATCCAAGATGGCGAATCCAATATGGCAGATGCTAAAATCCAGAAATTCATCAAAATTTGGAGATTGTGGCCCAAAAATTATTACTCGGGGGTTTTTGGGGTTGCTTAAGTGAATTAATTTTTGCATGAACGAAGGCGAAAAAGGTATTTTTAGCACTCTTAGGTTAAGTTTTCTCGAAATCCTGACGTGATGGCGCAAAACGGACTACGGCATCGTGTTCAGCACGTCAAAAACCTTCGGGGTACGGTAATGGAATCCCATTGGTCGGACATTTTTTTTTTTGTAATCCTATGTTGACGTGACATTTGTCGTGGTCAAAAATTTTAGTAGAGATTCGAGATCTTTCCACCAGCAAGTAATAATAATAATAATACATTTATTGTCATAAATTTCCAGAGAAACATTAACAACGTCAAAACAGGAGAAAAGAATAAGTAATCAGGTAGTTTATACAGAGATATAACTAGGAATATGTAAAACACACTAAAAAATAATACAACAAACATCAGTATACATATAATAAAAAATTTCAACAATTACGTGTCAATAAAATATTCATTTAGGGAGTAGTATGCTTTATCTATTGATAACGTTTTAAGTTTATACTTATAACTTGCCAATACTTATATTTGTCTGATATCTCTAAGCAGCGCATTGTAAATTTTTATGCAGTTATAGAATGGGCCCTTTTCAAAGAATGCTGTTCTGTGTATTGGGATATTTAAATCGTTTTCACCTCTGGTTTCCATATTGGTATAAAAATCTCTATTTTGGGAAAATAAAATTTTTTTGCATGCATTGCTATGTTAAATATATATAGACAGGGAATGGTCATTATGCCCAGATTTTTAAAGTATTCCCTATAGGAGAGATTCAGCATAGTACGTATTAATTTTTTTTGACAGAAAGATTTTTTCATTATCCACGGAATGGTACCAGTAAATTATGCTGTACTGTATCACTGATTGTATATGGGCAAAGTAGAATAGTTTCAAACTCTCTAGATGAAGTTGGTCTCTTAAACATCTTAGTGCAAATCCTGCTTTGCTAACTTTTTTCAATATAATTTCTATATGCTCAATCCAGCGCAAATCACTGTCCAGATTTACTCCCAAGAATCTGGTTTCGTTTATTTGTTCAATCGACTTGCCGCCAAGTTTAACGTACATTGATTCATTCGAATGATTTTTATATACTAATAGGGCCGTCTTATTCACATTAAGCTTTAGAGCATTGTTTTTACTCCACTGGTCCACCTCAGAGGCCACTCTTGTTGAATTGAATGACAGTGATGCTAGATTTTTTCTGCCATAACCGCAGAAATATCATCCGCATATTGGAAAATGGAATTAATTTTCACATGAGATGCAAGGTCATTCACAAATATTAGGAACAAGAGTGGACCTAGGACGGAGCCTTGTGGGACACCTACATTTACCAAACCTTGGTCTGAAAAGGTTTCCTTTCGTATGTCTCTTTTTACTGATGTAATACAAACTTTTTGGATTCTATTACTTAGATAGGATTTAATTAACTCATTTGCAACGCCTCGTACCTCATAATCGTGTAATTTCTGCAATAGAATATCATGATTTACAAGATCAAAGGCCTCAGTGAAATCAAAATACAGGCCAGCCACACAGTTGCCTTTATCTATTTCAAAGATCATGTAATTTAATGATTCAAAGAGCGGAGGCAGTAGATTTGTTAGGGAGAAACCCGTGTTGACTCTTAGTAATTATATTATTCTCAATGAAATATGTAAGAAACCTGCCATAGATAATTTTTTCAATAACTTTGGCAAATGCAGATAAAAGAGCAACTAATCTGTAATTATCTATATGATCTTTATTGCCTTTTTTGTATATAGTTATTTTTAACTGTTCTGGCAATGTGCCTGTGCTTAAACATTCATTAATTATATCGGTTAGAGGCAAACTTATGATACTAACCAGTTTTTTAATGATTGATGTTGAAATTTGATCGAAGCCGGTAGAGAATTTTGGTGGTAGCCTCATTATTACTCTCCGCACTTCATCCGGCAAGTTGGTTGAAGAAACAGGTTTGTGTCGTGCTGTTTTATGCTAACAGTGCTTACATAATTATGTGTTGGATTTTGTTGATTCTGGTAAAAAAAGAGATTTGCAATGGTTTGTGGGTCATTAATTATTTCTTGGTTAAATTTTATTGATAATTCTGCCTCTGTCTTATGATTTCCTACTGTTTTATTAATGATACTCCATTTAGTCTTATTATGGGAGTTGTGTATTAGATTATCATTCCAACTTTTCCTGTATTCATTGATATATTTCGTATACATTTTTTTTTCCATTTTATATTTATTTAACACATTTTTACAGTGGGTTTTTTTATAAAGCTCATGTAGATCTCTGTTTTTCTGAGCCCGTTGCCATATTTCAGGGATTCTCGGTAGAGTTCTTGTTTGCTCTCCAACCCTAGATTTTGTAAGCGGAAAGCACATGTCAAAATAGTAATAGAAAGTTTTATAAAATGTATCATATTTAGAGTTTACATCATTTTCTTGGTATATCTCTAGCCAGTTTTCTGTGAGTAGTTTATTTACAAAATAATCTGTATTCAAATCATTAAATTTTCGTTTGAGAATTGTAGTTCTTTTTGTAAATTCAAATAATTTAGTCTTTATTTCAAAAATCTGGGCATAGTGATCCGAAATGTCAGTTTTTAATACTTTACTAGAACAATCATTGCAAGAAGAAAATATGTTATCGATTAAAGAGCTAGATGTTGGAGTAACTCTCGTACTTTCCTTTATATGTGAAATTAAATCATACGTTGAAAATATATTTTTAAGATTTGTATGTTCGTTTGGGTTAGTAAAATTTAAATTAAAATCACCACAGATTATAATTTTCTTGTTGGTTTTATATATATCTTCTAGTAAACGTGGAAGAGTTTGAGAAAATATATCTAAATCTCCATCTATAGACACTAATGATAATATAAGTAAGTGACAATCTCGATGGAAACTGTAGTAAGAACAAAAACCTTTTCATAGTATCATGGAGCACATTAGATATTGATACATTTGTGTCGAGTCATCAGAAAAAAAAAACAGCACATTTATAAAATTGCATCTGTAAGATGTGACTAAGAAGCACATTACCATTTTTCTGCCCAACTAGTAAATATTAAATTAGAAAATCAATTTCAATGAATCTTAGGTACTTTAAATATTCAAATTGTACAATTTTTTAACTGCAGAACTAGGTTAAGTACTCTTGTGTGCTCATATATTATTAGAATCTCATTTATGGCTAATATGTCGATACGGCTTTTCACCTTATGGTGGCAGTTTTATACTAATATGAATATTATATTAATAAAAAATTATTTGCTATGCAAATAACACAAGAAAAGAAGTTTTGAAGTTATATAATGGAGGGACTAAAATTTCTAAGTTTAAATTTGAAAAATAAAAGTACCTAATGTATTGTAAGTCCAGCTTCACAGCCAGATATTAAACCTGGAAAGCTGTTCGAAGGTATTCATGATTTTGCTTTTTAACAGTTGCACTATACAGGGTGATTCAGGTATGCGGTCATTAATTTCTAGTGGTGTTTCTACATAAAAAAAAATATGAAAAAAAGCTTATACATATGAACATGGGTCTGGAAATCCCTCCTAAGGGTGCTGCGGGTCTGTGAAGGAGGCACCCAAAATTAACATTTTATTATTATTTTTTTTATTGTCTCATCGGAATATGATTCCTTGGTTGTAAATAAGTAAAAGAAGTTATTTTCTTTTAACGCCGTAAGAAAAAATTCTGTTTATGCAAGAAGACTGGGAATATTCCTTTAGGCTCAAATTTCTCAAAACCGCTTGGTCATACGGAGTTAAAACAAGATAAACTTTTTTGTGTATCATAGCCAAGGAATCATATTCCGATGAGACAATCACAGAAAATTCACATTAAAAAATTTGGGGAGAGAAGTAAGTCCCCCCTTTCCAATTTTGTGCACTCCTGATGTATAACATCAAATAATGACCTTCATTGATATCGAATCACATGCAAAAACTATTCACTGTAGCTCAAAGGGTTCCTGAGATATTAAATAAAATGTTAATTTTTAGTGCCCACTTCAGAGATCCGCAGCGCCCTTAGGAGAGATTTCTGGACCCGCGTTTATATGAACTTTTTTTTCATATTTTTTATGTAGAATCACCACTAGAAATTAACCACATACCTGAAACACATTGTGTGTTTCATTGTGAATGATTTTGTTATTTATTAAGGGTTTCAATGTTCAAACATTGTCGATCTTAGTGAATTCTGAAGTATACAAGTAAAATGTACATTTTATTTCAGGTTATGAGTTGGTATCTAAAACATGATCCTATGATAATCACAGAACATATCGATAAAGTTTTCAACACCAGCTCACCAAACGTTGCATCTACAGTTTGGCCCATAATTAAATTGTACAGTCATTTACACTTAGACAATATGGTCGTAAAGCATTGCATGAAGCAGCTCGACAATGATGAAGCAGATAAAGATAAGTTTGTTCGATGTTTATCAATTTTAGCTGCTCCAGAATATTATATTAAAATTATAGAAGACAGAAATCTTATCCCTACATCTCCAAAATTAGTAATTCAAGATCAAGAAGCAAAGAATATTTACAAAGTGCAGCGAGCTTTCGTAAAGCATTTTAAAAATCTAAAAGACCCATTAAAATATCTGCCCGTGTTAGTAGATAAATTCTGCCAGGGAGATTATTTACAGTCATCTTTACCAGCTGTTTATAGTGCATTTTATAAATGTCCTGAATGTGATTTGAAACCTTATCTTAATGCATTGTCAAAAAACCCAGCTATGTCTGTTAGAAAGCATACTCTAAATTTAGCATGCTGTGTATTTGACCAAAAAGTAATTTTTGAGATATTAAATAATTTCGAAGATGAAAAAAATAGTTCACTACAGAAAAGTATATTTTCAAGTTGTTTGAAATATTTCTCAAAAAATCCAAGCGAAGAACTTTTTGGAAAAGTAATTTTCCATATGGGTTTCTTAAGGGGACAGGATAAAGAGTCGCTGAATATGCTACACACTGTAAATATTCCTATAAATTATAAGCCTTCTTATATTCAAAAAGTGTTGAAACTTTTAGAGAAATTTAAGGATAATGATAAAGAAGGTAAAGTGACTGAATTTAACAATGTGATATCATCAATTTTGGATTTAATTGATGAATATTCTATCCAAAAATTGTCACAAGTTTTCTGCAGAGAAATTATTCAAAAGTATTTTTTAAATAATGAAGATATTCCTGGTATTTTTTCGTTTGTTATTAACGTTTTAATATATCATCACGAGAAAATTGATAACTTTGATTTTGTCTTCAAATTATTATCCAAATATAAATTACAATATTGGCACAATTCTTCTGCAACAAAAGAACGAGAAAATATTTGTATATTTTTTAGAACATTTTATATGAAGGCAAGGGAAAAGGAAGTAGCACTGGACTTTGTAGAACAATTTTCTAGTAATTGGGAAAAAATATTTACACCTGTTGAGGCATTTGAAGAACACATTTTATTGAAATTGTTACAATTTAAAAAAGAGTCCGAAAAGGAGCCAGAAATATATTCAAAGAAAATTGTTTTATTTTCAGAAAAAGTTGTAGAAGAATTTGGGCAAATTGTATTTTCAAAATTTGTCACAGTTCTTGCAACATCTCTTGACTATGAACCAGATGAAAGAATTAATGTATTGTCCAACATGCTGAAATTTAAGACTACTACTTTAAATTGTATTTTAGTTATAGAGTTAATTGCTTTTAGACATGATTTATTTGACAAAGATAAAATAAAACATATGTATCGTGACATTGATTCAGTTTTGAGGGGAGTAACAGATCCTAAGGTGCAGTTATACTACAATTTATACCTAAGAAAGTAATGTGCATTTATACAAATGAATTCAAAATTTGGTTATTGTGTTATATGTTATCATCATTCCCTCTGTCCGTGGGGCCAGACAATAAACTTGTGACGTATTACACATACTTATAAAATTTAAATTCAAACAATATTCAGTTTACACTGTTCAGATTCATAGTTTTACAGGTACTGTATGCAAGTAAAACTGCTTCTGCTTAGTGGCAAAAATTGATTGTTAAAATCCATCTAGGGACAAAATTTATGCTGAGTTCGGTGAGATATCAAAGTGTAATGCCCTAAGGTACGGACATACCAAAGATACATTACGGTCAATGTCGTGGTGGAGGTCGCAGTCTTGGTCGGTAAATCTATGCCATGATGCTGAGTGGGCATACCAGAGCAGTTCAGCCTTTCAGTGGGAAGCATGCAGTCGAACGGAAGGTTACCACATGATCTGAGTGGACCAACCAAGTGCAAGCTACCACAATATCTTCACTAGCAAGGGACAGGCCACATACGCATTGTTAAGTCAACGGTGTATACTTTCAGGAAAAGAGGGAAAACCTGGAAAAGTCAGGGAAAATTTATTAAAACTACTTATATCTACAGTTGTTCCCATATTGGCCACCCAGCTCGTCAAAAATGTTTCCATTTTCCCTCCCCCGCTCGGTCAATTTTCATTTCTGAGCAGAAAAAATTTCTGGAATTTTTATCAAGAAGTCCTAGAAAACCTGGAAGTCAGGGAATTTCAAAATTGTGAATTGGTGTACACCCTGGTTAACTGGCTTACTCGTTATGCGTTCAGCTTTCCCTCGTTGGTTTTATTCCCCGCTTCCCCCAATTTTAACCTCAAAGTTGTGATTGTTTTGTGAGTTAAATATTGTACTGCTTAGCATGTTATTTAAAACATTATTTTGTGGAACTTGTAATGTTACTTTCTCCAAATTCTACAATTATAAGTCATATAAAAAAGTTTCATCCTGGTAAGAAGATAGAATTTTAATTGTTTGAAATGTAAAGTAGGTTGTTTTAAATTTTAGCTGATTTTAATTGATTACCACCACATAAACCCAAAGAAAATGCCGTGGAAAAATGTCCTACTTGTTGAAAAGAGTTTGTAAAACACTCTAATTTGAAGGAACAAATCAAGAGATTTTCCCAAGGTGCTATACATTTTTAAACATATACCATAAAAGTTTGGCACAGGCACACGTCCCATGCTAAAAATTGAATAAAATATTTTTTCTATGAATAGGCTCATTTAACAATTTTTTATTATTACATATTCTGAAAGAGCTTGGTGAGTATAGTAAGTATGCCAAAAATTGGAATTTACTGACGCAGTCTTCATGTATAAAAAAAATATTAAAGTCGGCGCGCTTAAAAACGCTCGGGATAACCATGTAGTAGAGTTGTGACGTCAGATGACTGAACCGCCCAGTGAACACGGCTGTGAATGCAAGTTAGTAGAGTAAAATCTGGAAGTAAAGTCGCTTAGTTTTCGAGAAAAAAAAACCGGCGTAGAATCAAACCAGACTTAGTGGGATTCTTTAGTAAGATAATCGTGTACACGAAATCATTTTTTTCGACATTTTTTGGTGGTCGAGAACTTCTTTATTTCGGAAAAACTCAAAAAAACAGATTTTTAATGAAATATGTTTTTTAACGTCTCCACCGCTATATCTCTGAAAATATTTGTGCTATCAAGCTATTTTTTTTAGATTAAAGTAGACACAATAGCGCTTCGAACAACGTCCCACGTGAACCTGATTTATTTTTTTTTAAGTACTGGTTTTTTACAAAACCAGTAGTGATCAAAAGCATATAGGGGATCAATATTATTGTTCAATATTTCATATATTGTACAGTAGTATTGATCATATGTTGTTAATATTAAGAAATTGTACAATAAATATAAAATAGTCTCCTTTTAATAATAAAAAGACAGGTAGGTAGATATAAATACCTAATCTATAAATATCAATCAGTGTTACTAACTACCCAACTAATTAGTAAGTTTATTAGGCAGTTTTATTTAAAAATGTAAATGAAAGTAAAAACGTACGCATAAAATGAGTTTTATTGTTGAAATAAATTTTCTATTTGGATAGATAAATATGTAGTATGTAGTTTATCTGGGCCCTACATTAATAGCATTCTAATTCATTCATATCTGCCTCGAAATCTTTAATAATGTTGTTACTGGAACGACATTTGCACTCGTTGCAACATTTTAGGCCTTCCTTAAAACAAGCACATTTTCGATTGTCACAATTTTTATCCGAACAATGAATACTTAATGATTTTCGACAACCGCCGCTTCTACGCGACTAATCTGACCAACCCTGCATGCGAGGTGAATTAATTGCGTCCCATTGTCGCATTTAGCGGTGATAAAAAAAATCGCTGTTGCTACACGGTACATTTTAGGAAAAAATATATTGTTTCAAAAACTTTTGTGATTATTAGGCTTTATTTTCTTCGCTGCATGTACGTAAATATTTTCAAAAATAAAAAAGTTTATCGATTGGTGAAGATTTCAAAACATAAAATATATATTTTTAGTTAGAGAAATGAAAGTGCGAATTGTGCCCAAAACGTTTATATTGGTAAAAGCGCTACAGTGTGTGCTTTAATTTGACACAAAACAAATTTCTGTACCTTTAATAGCTTTAAAGATATGGCGGTGGAAACAAAAAAAAAACAATTTTATTTAAAAATACATTTTTTTTCACTTTTTATTGATTTAAAAAGTTCGAGACCACAAAAAATGTCATAAAATATGATTTCATATGCCCGGTGACATACTCAAAGGATGTTTGACCTGGTTTTACGCCAAAAAACAAAACGACACGATAGACTTACGAAATCTCTGCTCTAATATAGGTATCGGCGCACGCCAAGTGACGTCACTCTACGGACTGTTGGCCGGCCGAGCGTGTTTCTATTCAAATGCGAATATCTCTGTGGCTATTGATTCAATTGAGCTGAAATTTTTTTTTGAGGCTATTGGTTTGTTATACTTTAAAATGAGGAAGAAAAAGTAGGAAACTGCCATATCACTAAATGACCCTATTGTGAGCAAATAAATATAGCTTTAATAATAGAGACCTATATTCAGGGTGCATACTCACAATTTGGAAATTCTCTGACTTCCCTGTTTTCCAGAAAGTATACACCCTGTATATTGTTGCAAATAAAAATGTATAAAACCTATGCTTATTGTTTTTGTAAATACTAAAACACACTCAAATAAGAAATAGATAAACATTAATGAAAATGATCTAATCGAATAAGTTATTTGATAATGCTTTCCTTGATTAATTCTATTTTCAGTAAACAATAGCTGGGTTGTGCCATACTTTATTTGTCTACGGGTTGTTCGTTCGGACGGTAATGAGCAATTATGCTTGTTACCATCTGAACGAATGCACATTGACGCATCGTGCATATGGTAGCTCCGACAGAATGTCTCTTCCTAGACGCTAGTGCTGTCTACAGCGATATAAAACAAACTATTTTGTATTGACCTGGTCATTGCGGTAGACCTCGATGTAAGTGGCTAGGTGACTTGCAGCTAGCATCCCTGATATGTGCAGTCACGTTTAAATGTACACGTTTGTTTTACAAATAGATGGTATAGATGTAGCGGCCACGGTTGAGACCTACACCTTGAGCTGCGAGGCATCTTCGACATGTCCGTACCTCTAGATGTGCCTTAACTCTATGATTCTGCAGAATCTCATCTCTTTCACTAAACTTGAGTAGTTACCTTGTGACTTGGGAGGAGGTTAAGAAAACATTTTAAAGTTACCTATTTATTTTTGCCTGGACTATGATGCTTAACACAAAATATTAGTTTTTAATGTGTTGCTTCATTATTTGGGAGGAAGATAAGAAAATATTAGTTTATTTATTTTTATTGTAAAAGTTACAATTTTATTTATTTATTTTGAGTTATTATTCTTTGAATTCTATATTTTTTATTAAACATATCATTAAGTGTAGGTAGTTATGTGTTACTAAAATTTACATCTTTCTACAAGAAGGTATGGAGTATTTTAAATATTTTATCCTGCAGTCTAGGCACTCCTAACTGTGTTATCATTTAACACATGTTACAGCAGGCAACAGATTTATAAATTTCTTTTAATCATTGTGTATTGGTGATAATGGAACAGTAACACTAATAACCAATTTTTAATAAAATAAAGGATTAATAAGTAAAATTTAGGAAAAGATAATATAATTTTTTTAAATGTATATGATAATAAAAATACATATTTTTATTTCACAATAATTCACTGTTTACACATTTTATAATAGATATACTATTGTCATTTATAATTTTTTAAAATAACATCTATTTACACTTATAAGGTAGTATTATTTATCCTTAATTAATTGTTATGATTACGCAAAAGTATGTGACACTTGAGCTACTATTGTAATGCAAAAGAATTGTCGGTTGTTAAACAAATATTGGTTGATATTTGCAAATCATTTGTGACCTGCTGATAATTACCATAACTTATTTTTAACTTGAGTAAATGCCCTTCGTAAATTTAACGACAGGGTTAAATAATCTAATATCGATTCTCTAATTTTTTAAATCTATTTGTAAGTGCAACAACATTCTTTTTATTATATAATAATAATTTATTTACAAAAAAATATGTATAGTACCCACAAAAATATAAAAGTTATTTATGTAATCGAAATAAAAAAATTATAACACTATAATGCAGAAAAATTAAATATCCTAAGTGATAAATATATGGTGAGTAGCAGAGATGGTACGACACAAAAGAAATCTTGTCAGTGTTTTCTTATACCGTCTCACCAGCATCTATTTATTAATTTTTTTTATATTCATTTTAGGAGCATAGGTATATGAGTTGTAAGGTAAGTATAGGTTTGTGACTACCAGGGACCGAAACCGAAATTTATTTCGGTTCGGTTTCTGTTACGGTTAACTGACGTAAACCATTTTCGGTTTTTGGTTACGGTTTCGGTTTTCAGAGCAGCGTTAATTTGGTTTTCAGTTTCGGTTTTCAAAGCAGCATCAATTCGGTTACGCTTTCAGTTTTTCAAAATTTCACATTCCGGTTTGTGTTTTCTCAGTTTGACCTTCAAATTACCTTGAATCCAATGTGATAGAGTCTAGGCAAACACGGATTCGTGAAAGCATTTTTCCATATTTTTTAGCCGCTTTTTCTCAATTTGTCCTCAAAATGCCTTGAAATGACCTCTAGACGTTCTGATGTTCTTGAAGGGTAAAAATAACAGCAGATTTGAATTCAGCGACCTCAGAAACATAAACATAAATTTTTTCAAATTCTTTACGATACTTTTTTTCAGTTTGACCTTCAAATGACCAAGAACCTGATGTGATGAAGCTTAATCAACCTCAGATTCTGAATCAGCGACCCAAAAAACCTATGTATACTCTGGTAAAGTCTGGTGATTGTTCTTAGATCAAATGTTGACCTATGTAATCAATCGGCTGAATGCTGAAAGTGTGAAGCTGTGCGTTAATAGGTCTCGTATATATGGTTATTGGTAGTGTTGAGATTGCGCCTTGCAACCTGCCCAGACTCGAATTCTTGAGACAGAAGGAGACTTGGAACAGTGATTGAGCTGAGAAGATGGAGGGAATAACTTGGTGATCACGACAGGTTTTCAGGAATGTATATAGGGTCACATAGGAATGGTTTTAAGGAGGAGTGTATGATGCGATTTAGTCAGAGTATGAATTTCCTCCCATAGAGGAAAATGAAATGTTCCGAGAGATTCCCACGATTGTCAGTATGAAAATTACTAGATTCACCGGTTGAGCTGCATTTGAGATCGTTGAAGTATCGACGTTACTGTTAGTGCTTTGGAATCGTTTTGAAAAGAAAAGCATGATGGACTGTCTATGTATTCTTCATCTTCCATCCTCTCTTTCCACACAATGCCGCCACTATAAATAACTCATCATACATGTATATTTATATTTCGCATTTCGCTACACAACCACACAACGATTGGCATACAAAAAAAGGCCCAACTTCACTCCACAATCCAAGTGTGGAGCATTCAAACTACAAATATCTGGTTACCCTATGAGGGTATAAGTGCATGTTTTCATATTTGCGTTAAGTACAGATTTGAAAACCTAAAGTCTACGTTTGTATAGTGCAAAATATATCCAAGTGATTTTCTTACTAACATTAATTAATTATTAATTTAATAGTTTATCTACTCTTATTAGGGAATCCAACGATCTGTCAAAATATGGCGTGCGTGGTGGGCAAACAATTGGCAAACGCGAGTTTATTTTTACTAAATTCCGGAAACGTAGCCAAGCCAACAGAAAATCACAAACGTTTCACGAAAAAAAATAAATGTTTGCCCTCGAGGCCCACACATGCCATGTTGGATGTCACGTGATTTGGATTGCCTAATTAGGTTATATACTAATTAATGAACTGCTTTTGAACAATTAATAGTATCCATAAACAAATAGTGTTAGTTAAAATGAGTAGTTATTATAAATCACTAGGTACAGAGCCAATCTCCTTTATCAACATGCCTAGTGTGTGATGGAGTTCATTTTCATTCGTTGACGTTTGTGTTTTTCTGTTGGCTTGGCTACGTTTCCGGAATTTTATAAAAATAAACCCGTGTTTGCCAACGACGCCATATTGAAAAACATTTGAATTTTGACAGGTCGTTGGATTCCCTAATATGAAGACAAGTAATGACACAATACGTAATCTATTACCCGAAAAATCGCAGAATACGTATAAAACCGCAAAAATTAAATTTTACAGTTAAGTTTATTAATAGACAAACAGTAATTTAAACAAAATGTTCTCAATTGACCATATTTTTTTGAAATTGGTTGCTACCAGTTATTTCACAATTTGATGTTGGCTATGCGTTATTTACTGTTTTTAGTCAATTCGGAGTGGGCGACATCTACATTCTGGTAGAATAATATGTTCGGGAGTGAATAACGAATCATTGTACTATACAATGGTGTTAAATAGAAGTTTAACTTTATTGTTATTGTTTTTAATAGTACCATAAATATATGCTACATTAAATGCCGAAACTCTCTTGTTCACACCACTTTCTGATATTTTGAGTTAACGACATCTACATTCTAGTAGTATAACACACGTCCAGGAATAAACATTAAATCAGTTTACAGCGCCACCTATTGGTAGGTGATTTTCGTGAAAAAGTGGAATATGCTGATTTTAGTTGAAAATATATAGCCAATATCAAAACTCTAGAGTTACTAGTAGCAACCAATCTAAGAAAAATATGGTCAATTGACGATTTGCACCACGGTCAATAAACGGTACCATTTATTGACCGTGGATTTGCACGAAAGAAAGATTGGTAAAAAGTGTCTAGATTGGTATAACCGTAATTCACTGCATATGTTGACCAACTCGTCTAATTTCCAAACTTTGCAACAATTAAATACCTATAATATAATAATCATAACATTGTTTTCATTATCTTTTATGTTAAACCTACTTCCATTGAATATAAATCATCTTTATTAGGTTGTTTCGTAGACTACAATATTCAAAAAATGTCGAATTATCCAATTTGTCAAACACTGTTTCCAACTCTCAGTTTAGAAGAGTTGGCAGCAGATTCAACATCAAAGGCGGTGCTGAGAGTGCCGCTTCTGGTGGTAGTTCCTTATTCTGTGATCAAGATGTCAATGTCAAATATCTATGGCCACAGAAGAAGAAACAATTGATTCTTCTTCTGTGCTATGGTTAGGTTAGGTTGTGTTTTGTGTAGGTAATTTAAAATTAAAACTAAGTAAGTATAATTAATTTTCTGTAACATTAAGTTTTTGTAAATAGGTAATCGCAGTAAGTTGTAAACAGAAGTTAAAATTTACGTGATAAAACTCGCCATTCACAGGTACCCTGTTATAATTAATCTTTATCTGTTGAGCCGGTTATCGTTTATTATTATTATAAACGTTAATTTAATTTTAGAACGTAAATATGTAAATTTGAGAATTGTACATCTGTAATCTCTAAAGGCGAGTTTATAAAAAAAGTCCCAGTCCTAACTTAGCCTGTCTTAGTCTTAATTTTTCCCTAAAATATATCTGATATTTTAAGACGGGTTTATAAAAACTGGCCTTTATCTAAAATAGATACGCGAACTTTTCACGCCAATTGGAATTGATTTCTGATCTATTCAGTGGTATTAGCCCCTAGGAAAAATTAATCTAAAAATTTTAGGTTAAGTTAGGACTAAGACAGGATTGCGACTTTTATAAACGGCATACGGGTAACCTGTACATTTAACTTTTTAGGGAAAAAATTAAGACTAAGATAGGCTAAGTTAGGACTGGGACTTTTTTTATAAACTCGCCTTAAGTTGAAAACTATGATGTGGTAAAACCCCCTTATAAACTGTTGATACATATAATATTCTTTAATCTATGCTGTTGACATATGTTGCACAATATCGCATAATCTGTGGCAATATTGAAATATGCTAATATATACCGGGCGTCATAGAAATAAGGGGACAAAATTTGGATAACTTTTTTACACACAATCTAGCAAGTAAAATATCTTTTTAAACGTGTCTTGTTTACATTATTGCTGCCTTCAGTTTGTTATGAAATATTCTTCTGTCTACTTAAATTTTACAAATAACCCCCGTTGTATTAACTTAATCCTTTTACTGTTCGAATAAGTAAATTCGTCAATAAATCTATGTACCTAATCTAATAGATATTTGGATTATGATGATATGATACTTAAAATATTATTAGATAATCGTTAAATGTTTAAGATTTGAATATCAGTGCCGAGTGCGCCATATAACTTGAGAGCTATACAGATTCGGCAAATGTAGTTTTATGTACCCTGAGATAAACAAGTACTTGCAAGAAAAACAACAGAGAAATTAGGAAAAGAAAGACAGACATACCGTTCCCAACATGCTCCATGCACACTTCATGAAATCTTATTTTTATCAACGCAGGGCATCAGTACCTGTCACGTCTAACTGTGTGTGCTTGTAGTGGGAGTATATATACATCTTTTCTTTTCCTAATTTCTCTGTTTTCTTTTTTACACTTGTTTATCTCGGAATACAGATTCAGGTCTTCTACAAAAAAAGGAGTAAATACCTAAAACATTTTTTTATCCGACATTAATTTTACTGAAAAATGTTATTTTGAGCATTCAGCAGATAACTTTCAAAGAAACTTTTCGTTTTTTCAGTATACTTTTGATCCAAGTCTGATCATGCTAGTATATCAACAAGAACTCTCCCTTACGAGACATCTTATCAACTTATTCTTTTATAAACTTAATACCTAACATTATTTAATATGAAAAAACCAGAAAATAACCATTCTTTCTACATATAAATAATGAGAAAAATATTTTCCTCTAAAAAAACTGACAAAAAGAGATATTAATTGAAGTGAATTGAGTTTTATCAACTCAAAACACATTAAGTGTTTCGTTATTTTGTTTATGTTTGGGTTTTGTTAGAAAAAAAAGCTCTTTTATTTTTGTTATTTGTTTTCTGAAATTGATTATCGAAATGAAAAATCTAATAGGAGAAAAACTAGATATTTCCTTATTTCATATCTTGTAATATTGTAGTATTTCAGTATGTTTCAGATAAACTTTGCTGCTTGTTTCTTGTACCGTAAGGAAAATATAGGTTTTTCATTTGAAGAGGCAAAGGCAAAGTTGACCTCGCAATGACCTTGAAAGCGTAATTAAGGACAAGATTTTATAATCTGCCAACAAACAACTTCTATTTGAAACACTTTATTCTAAAATGTATCATTTTCAAGATATAAAATATATCAACAGGGCCGGCCTGTGGAGGGGGGGCGCGATCGTGCCCCGCGTTAGGGCGCTGTACCCTAAGGAGCGCCACGAGTTTAATATACTTTTTTTTCAAGTAAAATATATGAGGACGAAAAAAAATTTTTTCTGAATTGACCTTTTAAAATTTCGCACGAGGACGCTTGAGGAACTAAGGCCGGCTCTGTATATCAAATTTTTATTGATATAAATTAATTTCTGATTTTTTAAACCAAAATCAGAATCTATATCAAACTCAATCTTTTTGGTATTTCGTAGTTAAAACTAGAGGAAGCATTATAATCTTCGCCGATTTACTGAACTTTTTACATAATTGTTACACATTCTATAAGATAATCTTTGCAGTTTTTTGTAAATGTTTGTTTTAGACATTTTTAATTGTACACTTTTTGTGCAATAAAATCCCGTACACCTATTTTTCGCTATATTAAATCATTATTTATTTGTCAGTGTCAGTGTCATATTTTCGCAATGTCAATGAACTAAATGTGAAAAAGTTTTAATTCTCTCTATAATTGAAGAGAGATGATCTATCAGAGCAGTTGTTAACCATTATCAATTGAATAAAAGTACTGTTATGAGTGTGAAGAAAAGTGGGAGGAGGAAGGTAGCGTAAAGAGAAAAGTCGGTTCAGGCTGATCGAGAAGTTCAAATCTCGTTTAAGATGAAGCACTCCTTGGCTATTTGAGGAAAAATCCGTTTCAGACAGCAAGAGAGGCTGTGTTCAAGACAAATTTTCCAGCATCGAAGTCAACAGCTAGCTGAAGTATAGGAAAATCAGAAATAAAAAACTGTACAAGTGCCAAGAAGACCATATTAACAGAAGAACAGAAGCAAGCCCTCATTATGTTTTGTTAAGTTGTGTCTATCGCCTGTTGGAGTTTCGGAACAATGTTGTGTGTTGTGTGTACCGATGAAAAAATTTGTCAGTCTTGTAATGACGGACATATGTAAAATATTAGGTTATTTACATAATCGCAGTTATGTGCAGTCGTATCTGTGAATTTTTCAACGTCAATTTTTACATTTGTTATAAATCGAAATCATTCCCATCGAATGGTGTAAAAAAAGTAAAAAAAAAACAAAAATAGGTATGTTTTTCTTCTGGATTAACATTATTCAAATACAGTACTTATGATGTTTCACAATCAATGTCAATTTTTTATAACCTATATGATAATAAAAAAATCTAAATTCCAAAAAGACCAATTCACACCACTTAATATTAAAACTGGATTACTTGATTTTATGTGAAAAATATGTAAATTTTTACTTAATAAGCGATAAGTTGAAATCATATTTCCATGGTTGGATACCAGTGGCGCCCTGACAAATTTTAGTTGGGTCCGCGATTTGGGCTCAGGGGTTCCCAAGGTAACGACAAATTATAGACGATGTTGGAGAAATAAATAAGAGACAAAACACAAATTTTTCGATTGTTCATAGCCATGTTTTATTGATTGGATGGGGGGCCTTAAAGGATCTAGGGCTCAGTCCGCGTTTGCGGACCTGCGGACCTAGCCAGGACGCCACTGTTGGATACTATATTATGAAATGTATATTAGTAAAATACATAAATAGATATTAAAATCATTCAAAATATCAGTTCACCCGATTTCTATTAAATTACAAAAACATAAAAATCAATTTTTTTTTTTTCAAATTTAAATAATTTTTATTACTGATCAATTTTGTTCAAAAACAATAGGGTTTTTCGTCTAACTAACTTACTGTCCAATTTTCAATATAATCGGACTTTTCTTAAGTTATCGTGCTTACAAGAAACGTGGCGGATGGACAGACGGGCATTTTGAAAGTTGTTCAGAATTCGTTGACTAATATTGTGATATGAAAATTTTTCCTCTGCGAGCGATATTTTTGGTTTGGAAAAGTATCGATCAAATACAATATGCTCTTTGTTTCGTGTTTGTGAAGAGTATAATAGATGGACATTCCAAAAAAACAGAGAGTAAATACGTTTTTACAGAAAACTTAACGTTACAAAGTATACAATACAAAAATATAATTTTAGTTTATGTTTCAACTACATTTTCATTGTAATGTTTACATAAATTATGGTAAATTAAAAGCTAAAACAGGCTTGATATAGCTTGTTGCGATGAATAATTTGCTATTTATGATCAGCAAAATAAAAATTGATGACCTTAAAACAATAAGTGCGTCACTAAGTAGAAAATCAGCTAAATAGCTGTGAAAATGTAAAAAATAATATATTCGAATTTTCTTTAAAAAAAAAAGGGAATAAAAAATGATTTAAAAAAAATATATTTTCAATGATTTTTTATTTTTGTATTAAAAGTCAGATTTTGCCTAACCCTGAGAGGCAGTGACAGAGTGACTTGGGTGTGGAAGGATTACCACCCAAGGACCTTTGAGACCCTTATGTAATTGTTTTCTACACCTCTATGTAACTGTTTGTGTAAGTGTGTCCGACACTCATACATCTTGCATTAGTGTATTGTTTACTTTGTTGGCAGGTGAATATTCATAATCAAATATGTGTATATGAGTCACCCTTTCCAGTACAATACAGTTAATGGTTCATAGTGTTTCAGACCTAGATAAAATACCTATTTGATGTTTTGAAATTGTATTTTTTTCATGAAAGTAGATTTTTATTTTATTGCGCTAATTGTTTATTATGTGGGTATATACTTTAATAAATACATATTTTGTTTAAAAAACTAGAACACTATGTAGTTAGAACTTAATAAGACCTTTTTAAAAATGTTTTTGAATCTTCATTGTTAATAATGAGTAGTAAATCTCACCTCACACAATCAAAATATTAACTAAACTTTACTGTGTTTAATTATTAATCTTTTTATTATTTGTAGTAAACGTAAGATGTCTTCGGAAATTTTTATATCAGAATTCCATAATGTAGAAGGGGTGTTAATTGGAGAAAGGAAACGGAACATACACAAACTATTAAAAAATAAAAACATTACTGGCGATGAAGACAAATTAATTCTAGATAACCTTAAACCTAAAACCTACTTGGAGACTTTGATGTATGTTGATATTTTAATATATCTGAGAAAAACAGTTCAACTACTGGAAATTCTCAAAAATGGACATGAGGCATGTGTCAGTAAAATTATTAAACAGCCATGGTTTTTTAAAGAGGCATTCAATAATGTTGGCGCCGAAGAATTTGTTAACAAAATACTACCATCCATGTCTTTTTATGTTAAGATAAAAGTGCTAAAAAAATTGTCCATTGTATTTCCTGAAGAGAAAATGGATAAAGTCTTTGATGCTGTTTTAAAACGGTACAGTATAGTTTTTAGATCTCAATGTTAAGTAAGAATTACTTTTAAAATAACCAAAAAAGTTATTTAAAAAGTCATATACCCAGCTTGAACATATTGTGGCAGTAATTTCAATGGTAGCCAGTGTGCTGAATCTTACTTGTAATGCAAATATTTGTTCTTCAGTAACGGATACTCGCTGTGTGAATCTCGTTATATACCTTTACTAGACAAATATCAAATGTTAGAATTGGCCGGTACCATAAGTGTACACTTTAACACATTCGCGGACAGTACTGAAATTGCGGAGGAACTCAGAAACACACTTTTGAAGTAAGTACTGGTGCGATTTTTATGAAAATTTTTTCACATCATTTTGCACATCTAGGAACGGTCCTGGCTAAATATAAATTGCATAAACTAACGTACAATATTTCAAGTTATTCAATACAGTTGTATTAGCATAAGTTTACAAAAACTCCATACTATCTCAACTACGTTAGGTTAGCAAATTTGAATAACTTATAAGCATAAAAAATAAAGTGAGTACAAACGAGAGGACACTACCCACTACACTGGCATAGATCACGATGGCAATATTACTGCATATGCAGTAGCTGCCCTGCGATATACCCACGTAGTTCAAAAATGACTTGTTACCAATGAGGCATTTACAAGACCTGAGAGGACAGTGCCCAAAATTGTATAATGCTGCTGTGGGACAGTAAACAGGCAACTTCACTTATTCTTACCTAAAAATGTACTGCTACAACTGTAGTGTGTTTTCTGGCCTCTCAAATATATACTGCTATAGCCGTAGTGTGCTATAACATCGTCTGAAATTTACTGCTATAGCAGTTACTGTCCGCGAATGTGTTAAGCAAGTTGCCCTTGTATACCTAGCTTAATATATTAGTGGTCTTTTCAGCTCTCATTAAATGTATTCAGTAGGTAAATCCCATAATTATCAGAAAATTATCTACCAAATTAATTAATGCGAGATGAAAAAACTGGCCCTAAGAAATAAATTAATTGGCTCCTGTATTTTTGTGCATGAAAATAGTCATATTTACATAATATTCAATTTTGGAATTCTACGTCAGTATATTCATACCTCTGATTTACCAACTCTACATCTACAGCGTGAAATAAAATTTCTTTATCTACGACTAATATATAATTTATGTTTTATATGTGTCAATTTTGCTATATAATGCCATATATTATTCCCGCAGGGATTAATGGATCATTATCCCCTTTCATAGAACAATAAAAAAACTACTTAAATCATAATGTCTTTGAATAGTAGCCATTATATGCAAGTAGAATACTCTACTTTGTCCACGACTATTAAATATTTTTGATTAAATTGTTTACTGAAGAAATTAATTTTTGAATTAACTATATTATTCTTTTTTAGTAATATGTAAAATTATTGTAAATAACGTTGACGTTTAAATTTAATATGACAAGACGTTCTTTTCACACATAATGGCCTACCCATTAACATTCCATCATCTGTTCAATTTATCAATTGTAGCAACATTAATGTACATTTTGCTGCAAAGTAAAAAAATTGTATAATTTTTTATTTCTAAAAAGTAGTCGTAGATAACGTATAATATACAACTCGCTATAATGAATACTGTATAATATACTTTTATTTCACACTTTTTTTCCTATTTTACACTTGTCAATAATGCCATTGTTTTTTTTTTGGGAAAAGGAACAAAAAGAGTCCTACTGGAGGAACACTCCAGGCCAAAGACAAGTAAAAAGGTTTATAACCTATTCAACAAAGAATGCCACAAGGCTTCTCGAACTGGAAAAGTCCGATCTAAGGCTGATCACAGGCCTTCTAACTGGCCATTGCCCCTTGAGATATCATCTCAAGAACATGGGCATGGCAGAAGATGACAAATGCAGATACTGCGAAGCTGCAACTGAAACTGCGGAACATATACTTTGTGAATGCAGGGTGCTAATCCATATTAGGCTAAAGTACCTAGAACAGGCGGAATTAACGCCTGAAGACATAGGGAAATTAGCTCCCAGGAAAATCGCAAGCTTTGCAAAAAGTCTTGGAATCCTGGGCAACAACTAGATGCAGGGTAATTCACAAAAGACCTTTTAGGTCGAGGTGAAGAAAGGCCAACCCAGGGCCAAGCGACCCCTTAACAATCTACAATGCCATTGTTTTGATTCATTGAAACTGTCAAATAAATGTCATTTTAGGATAGGGCATTACAAAAATACTAATAAAACACTATCATACAACAAACAATATACTAGTTAAAATGATGAGATACATTAATAGTTAATAATTACACACATGAGATTAGCATACAGATTTATTTACCTTTTATTTATATATTTTTTAAATTAAATTTGAGATAAATCGCTGTAAGGAGCATTTGTAATAAGATTTTTAATCTAGATTTAAACTTAGTTTCACTCAAAAGTTTTACTGCTGGTTGCAGTGCATTATAAGATTGTATTCCATAATATACAGTGCCATCCCTTGTTTTTTTAGACGCTAAAAGTTTTGGTGGATATCATTTTTATTCCTAATATTATATGAATGCATTTCATTCCAAGACATGTATTTATTTAGGTTATTTTTTTATGTACAAAACACATTGTAATATGTAAGTACAGGGCACAGTTAGTATATTTAATTTTTTAAATTGTTCTTAGCAATTGCAAATTACTTTCTCTAAGTGAAAATATTAATTTTATTGTTTCAGGTATGGTTTATTCATTGCAACTTCGGTAATTCCAGCATGTAGCTCTCAGAAAATAGAATATATCTTAAAAAATAATGAAATCAAATTGAGAGCAAACCAATTAAAAATAATACACAAAAAACAACCAAATTTGATTAAAGTATATTTAGAAGTACATAAACAACAGAAAAGTAAATACATATTTCTTAATAATTTTCTAAAATATCTCGCCCAAAATGACCCAGCTCTCTTTTGGAATATAATAGATTTTGAAAACACCTGCGATTTGAAATTGGGTCGTAGAACCACTAAAAAGTTAATTGAGATAAAAAAAAGTGAGATTGTCAATGAGCCAAAAAAGTATATTAGTATATTCAGGCACGAAACACTAGCAAGAAACTTAAATAAAATGGGCGAATTCAAACAGTTTTACCATAATTTATTCCCAAGAGACATAGAAGAGTTAGAAAGCAACGATGTGGTATGTAAAAAACTCTTGAAATATTACCCAAAACATTCTCAGTACCAGATATACACTGAAACCTTCAGCGAAGTTCTAAATGAAAACATTTTATCGAATTTAAGTTGCTTAGATGAATTTTTTTTGAAATTCATAGCTGACGTTGAATTTAGAGAAACAATAGCTCAACTTAAATGTAGCGAAACTAACGATGATGAATATATACAATATTACAAATTCGAACGATGCTTTACTTTGATAAAGGAGAAAATCAATTTTACTGCTTCAATAAAAGAAAGGAGAAAGCTACTGTGTATTTTAGTAAAATCTTGTGCAGTAAATAAAGATTTGAAATATTTGCAACAGGTAATTATACTTTTTCAATAGTTTTATTATATTCGGAAATCTGTATGTATGTATGTATGTAGTGATTGAAATTTCACCCACTTCCCGTTACCCGATAAAGCTGAAATTTTGCAGATAGCTTGGGTTCTGAGGACACTACAATATAGTATATATAATATCGTTCTAAATCCAATCAGTCATCAATCAATCATCTTTATTCACCATTTCAGATACAAAAAATGTATATATGGTATGTCAGTGTACAATTACATGTCATTTAAAGACATTAAAAATGTATAAAAAAAAAGGAAAAATATGTGTCTACATTACAATAAGTAAAACTGTCCTTAATGTATAAGGACATCAAGTATTATATATACTTACAAGAAAGAGATACAAATCTACATATAAACCGAATAATACAAAACATAACATAGAAAATATAAAAGAGCAAAAAAAAAACTACAAATTTAAAGCTCGTTATCACCGAAATATTCATCAGTTGAGTAGTAACACTTATTCAATAATAATTTTTTGATATTTTGTTTAAAGATTATTTCATTTAAGCTTTTGTATTTATTAGGTAATTTATTGTAAACTTTAATAGCAACATGTTCAGGGCTTTTTTCAAGGAGATGTAAATTATGTTGAGGAATTTCTAGCATTAAGTTATTTCGAGTGTTATATTCATGATTTTTATTTAAATGACTCAGCTGGTTAATTTCAGATTTTGCATATATTAATAACTGTAGTAAGTAGATACAAGGTAATGTCAATATTGCCAACTCAGAAAAGATGTGTTCTTTGATTCTATTCTATTCTATATGTCTTATTGCCCTTTTCTGCATTTTAAAAATCCTCTCACTTTTCTTAGAACTACCCCAAGCAATAATACTATACGAAATCACTGAGTGAAAATGAGCATAATAGTAAATCAGAAGTGTAGATTGATCAATAATTTTCTCAACTGATTTATGCAATAGCAAACGGGTGCAATTCTTTTACATACAGCCTCTATATGTACACTCCAAGAGCAGTTATCAGATATATGTATTCCTAAGAATTTTATACTGTTCCTTTGTTCCACAGATCTACCATCGATTTTTATTAACAAACTATTATCTAGTTTATTATTGGATACATTAAATCTCATGAAGCTAGATTTTCTATTGTTTAGTATTAAATCATTATTATTGTACCACTGTTGTATGTTTTGGAGTTGGGTATTTGCATTACTAGTTACCTCCACTATTTTTGGTTCACATATTAACAAAGATGTATCATCAGCATACATTATAGAGTTGTTAAACCTGAAATCATTTACATATATTATGTAAAGTAGTGGCCCAAGGATAGAACCTTGTGGTACACCAATAGTTGATTGGAGATTGTCCGACTTACTATCATTAACATATACGTAGTGTCTTCTATTATCTAAGTAACTCTTGAACCAGTCTAAAGCTTTACCTCTAACACCATAACATTCTAGTTTGTCTATAAGAATTTCATGATTTACTAGATCAAAGGTTTTGCTTAGATCTAAGAAAATCCCCACACATTTTTTATGTTGATCTAAATTCTTGTATACTAGATTTAATACATGAATAATGGCTGTAGTTGTAGATAGACCTTTTCGAAACCCAAACTGATTGCAGTTAAATATATTATATTTATCAAAGAAATTTACAATTCTCTTAGCAACAACTTTCTCAAAGACTTTCGCCAAAGAACTAAGAATAGAAACAGGTCTGTAGTTTTCCAATTTACTTTTATCGCCTGATTTGTATATGGGTATAATTTTGGCTAATTTTAACTTCTCTGAAAATATACCTTGACTTAATGAACTATTTATCAAATCTGTTAAGGGTTTACTTATCAGGTTCTTACATTTCTTTAATAAGTTGTTACTAATATTATCCTTCCCTGACGAATTTGAATATTTTAGCTGCGAGATTACTTCCAAAACTTCTGCTTCTGTAAAAGGCTTAAAAAAAAGGAGTTTGGATTTCTTTTATTAATAGTTAGAGTTTTTATTCTTGCATCTGAACTTTGGAGTAGATTTTTCGGAACATTATTGAAATAATTATTAAATTGATTTGTTACTATTTTTTTTTTAACTATTTAACGTCGGCCTAACTTCCCTATTATTATTCAAAGTAATATCTTCAACTGTCAGCTTAATTTCCTTGTTATTTGCTTGGTAACTTTTTTTATTGCTATTTAGTATTGCCCATGCTGCTATTGATTTATTTTCAACTCGTAATATAACAGAAATGTTATACATTTTTTTTGCTTTATTAATTACTTGTCTATACACAGATTTATATCTTTTATAATAATTTCTTAATTCCTCGTCCCCCTGTGCTGCTGATATATATATGATGGACGCCCCAAAATGACTGCTTATCTTTTTTTCCTTCATAACCCCCTTGACGATATAAAAAGATTTTATTTATATTATTCCTTTTTTGCATCACAAAAATATGATTAATTTTAGTTGTCTGGCCTCAATAAAGAACCATATAGTTTAATTGAGAATTAGCCAAGGCATAATAGGCATTCATTAGGTTTTTAATATCTACGATGTTTTTATGATCAGCAATAGCAAAGTAGGCACTATTTAGTTTACTGACCACAAAGCCAACATGTTCCTCACAAGTTAATTGATAGTCCGTGTAGAGGCCCAAGAATTTGTAATTGCCATTTCTTTTAACCACACTAACAAAATTTAAAAAAATATACAAGTTACTATAGTTCTAAAGAAAAGGCTTTGCAGTGAAATGTTTTATTTCTCATATGTTTTTATTATGTGCAAGTTATTTTTCGTATATATCCTCAAGTGAAACTCCATTTATGCAAAAGAAAATCAGTTATCTCCTGAATGCTAATAAATATAAAAATATTTTTAAAGAATACACAAAGACATTAGCATTGAATGCATATTTTAATATACTTTCTTTTTCAGGTGTTAAAGTATTTCTGTGAGAGACATAGGAATGATGATAAGTATGTAAGAACTGATTTCTTGGAAGCAATCCAGTCTAATTTCAAATCGGAAGACTTTGACGAAATTCACTGGAAATATTTAAGTGAAATTTTTACAATTCAGAACTTAAATAATGAACCTGGTCAAACAAGACTAACAATATCTTACATTAAATATTTACTTAAAAATAATCGACCTGAAGATGATATAAATTATGTTATTTTAGAATACTTAAAAAATGTAATAGTTCATTATTCAGGAGGTATTCGTGTATTAAAAGATATAAAGGATTACGAAATTGAAAAAAGAATCTTGATGCAAGCTGTGGAATATTTTCCTATTCTTTTGGAAACACTAAAGAAGGGAAATCAAACAGATTATTACCTTTCTGATGTGATTGGGGAAATATTTTCATATAATTTACGACATCAAAAGAACATAATTGTGTTTACTGAAAAATTGACGGAGGTTTTAAGGACTATTTTCAAAGCAAACGATTATCTCTCTTATTGCTTTGAGGTTGCTTTTTCAAAGGCCGTATGTAAATTAAATCGTAATGCTTTAGAAAACGAAATGTTGGCTTACTACTGGGAAAAGGGTCTCCCACAATTTTTTGTGAATAGGGTATGTATACAAATATTTTAATTAAAATTTCATCAGATTTTCGAATAAGATTTTATATCCTTTTTTTAAAGTCAAGCCTTAGTCCAATCAATGAATGCCCAAAAGGGGATTGTAGAAAACATTTAGGAGGGGAGAATTTTCCTCTTCAGGGATGCGTTGGGGGTAGTTAGGAGGTAAAAATACTAAAAGTCCCCGCCCCTAGCCCCCGCCGCTTCAGAGGGGAGGGGGGTGGAAAGGTTCCTTTTTTCGATTCTTCGCTTATAACTCGGAAACGATGCGTCCTATGGAAAAAGGTAATTTATGCAAAATTAAACATAATTAAATTTTCCACAACAATGTTTATATTCATTTTCTTCCTATGAATTATGAAATTGGGGGATCCGTTCTAGAGTGGATTAAATCATATCTAAGTAATCGATTTCAGTGTACAAAAGTTAATAATGTAACATCGAACTATCTGCAAATTAACACAGGAGTTCCTCAGGGAAGTGTACTAGGGCCACTTCTCTTTATTATATATCTTAATGACATAAACCTAGCAAACGATTGTGACTTTGTTAACTTATTTGCTGATGATACACTGATTTCGATTACGGATACTAACATTGATGTTGCCGTGAGTAAAATGAATAGTGAACTTGATAAACTTTCAAAATATATAAATAGTAATAAATTAAAATTAAATATTAACAAAACCAAAGCAATGATTTGTGCAAAAAAATATAATTACACTAAATTGAATACAAATAATATTAATATTTCTTTTAACAATGATAAATTAGAATTGGTTACCGAGATCAAATACTTAGGTTTTATTATTAGCAATGACTTAAGTTTAAAGAGTCATTTTATGTATGTACAAAAGAAAATATCAAAAAAACTATTCTTTTTCTCATGTGTATCGCAAATTGTATCGGTTGCAACAAGTATAACTATTTACAAGTCAATAATCCAACCTTACTTTGACTATTGTGCAAGTATTTTAAACTTCTTGGATAATAATAGTATTGCTATACTGCAAAATAGAGGAATGAGGATCATTTTAAAGTGCAACAGATATACTCCTATTAAAACAATGCTAAATGTACTCGATTGGCTAAATGTGAAACAACGGTTAAGATACTTTACTTTAATTTTCATATATAAGATCCTAAATAATGTATTACCGTCTTACTTTAACAAATATGTCGTTTTTAATAATCATGTTCACAATCAACTAACACGGTTAAATGATCACGCATTGAAAGAAAAAACTGTACCAAATATATGCACACATTATTTTATGATGGTTTTCAGGAATATAATATGCTACCAAAAACTATTAAAGAATGTAATAGTCTAAATTTATTTAAAAATCATTTATTGAAATACTTTAAAGGCGATGATTAAACTTTATAAATATATTTCTGTTATATATCAATCCTGTATTGTATTGTAATTTCTTATATTTTTTTGTCTATTGTTTTATATATTTTGATTTTAAGCTGTTTTATGTGTCTATATATGTATATTAGGTTATCCTATTTCAATAAACATTTATTTATTTATGAGATACTCGTCAGCGAAAATCGATGATTAATAAAAAAAAAATCAATTATGTACCTTGAATATTTCTATCAAAGCGGTTTACCGTGGTCTGCTAATAAATCACAGTCACAAAACAATCTTTATTTTACAACACTGGACGTATTTACTAAAGTAATATTTTGTCGAAATCTATACATTACCTTAAATATACAGTGTGACTCACTTAAAATGAAGATACCCTTATAACTTTTTTATTTTGTTTCCGATTTAAATCAAATTTTACTCAAGTATAGAACAAATTAGAGTCTACTTATGACCAGAAAAACATTCGGCTGCTACAAAGGCAAAGCCACCTGCGGTACCAAAATATGCTGAAAAAAATAAAACATTTTGAATGTTAGAAATTCTAAAAAATGCATCCGATCGGCGTCACAAACGTACATACACCAAAATTTTATTTGGCTATTGATGGGGGATTTTTCATACCCTCAGTTTCCGCAATTTATGGTGGCTACGTGAAATTCGTCAAGACGCATCAATATGATTTTTAATCTTTCGTCATATTTTGGTACCGCAGGTGGCTTTGCCTTTACAGCAGGTGAATGATTTTCTGGTCATAAGTAGATCCTAATTTGTTCTATACTTCAGTAAAATATGATTTAAATCGGAAACAAAATGATAAAGTTATAAGGTATCTTCATTTTAAGTGAGTCACAGTGTATATTTAGGGAAATGATTCAAATATTACGTTAGTAAATATGTCCAGTGTTGTAAAATAAAGATTGTTTTGTGACTCTGATTTATTGCAGACCACGGTAAACTGCTTTGATAGAAATATTCAAGGTAGATAATTGATTTGTTTATTAATTATCGATTTTCGCTGGCGAATATCTCGTAAACTATAACACAGACGAAGAAAATGAATATAAACATTCTTGTGGGAAATTTAATTACGTTTAATTTTGCGTAGATTACCTTTTTCCGTACAATGCATCATTTCCGAGTTATAAGCGATGAATCAAAAAAAGGAACCTTTCCACCCCCCTCTCCCCCTGAAGCGGCGTGGCTAGGGGGGGATTTTTAGTATGTCTACTTCCTAACTACCCCCAACACATTTCTGAAGAGAAAAATTCTCCCCTCCACAATGTTCTCTACAACTCTTTCATTGACTGAACTACCTTGCAAGAAAAATAATTATGCTCGTAATTATATTTGACTTGGCATTATATGTATCTGATATTGTATTCAAGTACATTCAATGCGTCTATGGACAGGACTTCAGGGATTCTCCTCCCATGCATGATCCTAGTACACTTTAACAAAGACTGCGATTTGCAGCAAAAATACCTGGATTAGGTTTAGAATTTTACACTTAGAATTTGGAGTCAGAGGTGACAGCAGAAAAATATTTACATATATTCCCACTAGCATAGTAATAAAGTAAACCGAAATATTCCCAAATATTTAGAGACCTTGGTTTATCATACATATACTAAATTTATGGACTCTTGCTTGCTTTACCTACCACCAACAGAATAAGACCAAAATGTAATCTAGTTCCATATCTCGTTTTAACACATATGTGTACCAAATTTCAAGTAAATAAATCGTTTTAGAGTAATCATGCAGAAAAGTTGCAGACAGACATGCTAACAGATTTTTCTTTGCTTAAACTTAAAATCTCGACGTTTCATGACATTCTAAGCCTATTTGAACAGAGAAAATTTCAAATTTGTTTTATCGTTACTGTATTTTCAAGTTGTGGAAGTAAAAGTTGCCTCCTCCTTTATCTTTTTAATACTGGGTGAGTCAGTTTGGTATTCACGCCCCTGTATCTTTTTTATTCAATTGACGTTCTTAAATCATCTCTGTGATCATGTAGAACCTTCCGGAATTGACCTATACTACAGTAAGCGAAGCAGTAAAAATGGTAAAATTCCCGGCCCGAAAACGATGAAAGGAGTTTCCTTAGTTTTTTTGCAATATGCTTTATAAAATACGTACATCAATAGATAGATAGATAGATAGATAGATAGATAGCTTTATTGGTGCTATAAATTACATTTTACACAGGTCAATACATACAATACAATGAACAGAAACATTAGAGATAAAATTACAATATAAAACAACTAAAGTGTAACACATTTACAGTTAAAAAGTCGAGTAAGATAAAAAAGAAACAATTTAAAAAATTTTAAAAACTTGTAGGGGACTTGGATACATGATTACAGTTCAGAAATCAGTACATGATTTTAAAGTGATTACGTGAGGGGCACACATAACAACTAAATATTTTTGATATTGGACAAAATCTCATCAATTGTGTAAAAGGCATTTCCAATGAGATAGTTTTTTAACACAGTTTTAAGTTGGTTTGGAGTCAGATTCCTTACTTGGATCGGTAGACAATTGTAGGCTTTTGGACCATAATAGTTTAAACCATTTCTTGATCTGTTAACTCTATGAAAATCTAAGCAAATATTATTACTATGTCTAGTATCATGATTATGTATATTTTCAAAGTTGATTGTATTACTTAAATTATTTTTTGTATGCATTATACATTCCAAAATATAAATACTAGGTAATGTTAGGATGCCCAGTTCTTTAAAAGCCTCTCTGCAATCCTCCCTATATTTTAAGTGATTTATGATACGTATTGCCCTTCTTTGTAAACCAAATATTCGTCTTGCTGAGGACGCATGCCCCCATACTGTTATTCCATAGCTCAGGTGACTATGAATTAATGCGAAATAGACCGACCTCATTACTTCGCCAGACACTAAATTATTGATATTTCTTAACATGTAAGTATATTTAGAAATGTTTTTGGCCAAGTGATTAATGTGATCATCCCAAGTTAACTTATCATCCAAAAAGATGCCAAGGAAACAAACTGATTTGGGATTTTGCAATTTAATTGAGGTTTTTAAAGTGAAGATCATGGTTTCTGTTTTAGACTCATTTAGACTTAAGTTATTAGCTGCAAACCAGTCGAAGGCCATCGACCGAGCATTCTCCAGATTACTGCTAAGAGCTTCGTAATTCGTATTTCGATCCACAATAGTTGTGTCATCCGCAAACAGCACATGCTCAAAACCAGGGATACAATTAGGGAAATCGTTTACGTAGACAAGAAATAGCACCGGGCCAAGTACCGAACCCCGTGGCACTCCCATATCCACGTTCCCCAGGAAGGAGCATGTACCCTCCAAGGACACAACCTGTTTTCTGTCATTTAGATATGATACTAATAAATCAAGAGAGGTATTGGTAACACCATAACATCTTAATTTAATCGCAAGATCCTTGTGAGATACACAGTCGAATGCCTTCGACAGGTCGCAGAAAATGGATCCAGTATATTCATTATTGTCAAAACAATCAGTTATAATATTTATTAGTTTGTGAATTGCATCAATTGTTGAGCATCAATATCTATATTGTCGCATTACCTGCTTTTTATTTTTAAGGGTGGAAACCACCCTTAAATCTGAAAAAATAATAACTTCTAATTTTACGAATAAATTAACGAAAATCCATACACTTATGTCTTTGAGGTCACTGATTTGAATATGAGGTCAAAACTTATGAGTCGTAAATATTAAGGGTTGAAATCACTCTTAAATACTGAAAAATTAATGTCTTCTAATTTTAGGAATAAAATCACAAAAATCAATATTCTTATATCTTTGAGGTCGCTGAATATGATTATGAGGTTAAAACATAGGGAAGACGAAAATAGTAACCTTAAATACTGAAAAATATTAATAATTCTTCTAATGTTACAAATAAATTCACGAAAATCGATATACTTATGTTTTTTAGGTCGCTGAACATGATTATGATGTCTAATTTATAAAAAATAAATGGAAGATTAAAAATGAATACAGAAATATGTCTAATTTTATTAAAAATACAGATTGTTATGAATAAATCAAATTAATACAATTAAGTAAACTAGTTAAATAACATTTTTATTCTGCACTCTAAACATGCTAAAGTGCAATGCAAGCCGCTTTTTTCTGCGTATTCTTCGGACAAATAGATGGCGGCTATTGCTCTCTTGTCTGCCCACTATAGACATTTAAAATGTACGTACAAACTGAAAAGTTTCAAGATTATTTCAAACTGTCATATCTCTGGAACGATTTATCGTAGGAAAAAAAATAAGAACCCAAACTCTTCGTTTTTTTATTATATCATGTGTTTATCAATCTTATAGTTTTTGAGATTTTTCAATTTTAAATACATAATTTTCTTGCGTATGCGATCAAGCACCATCTTTAAACCTTGATATCTCTGGAACAGTTTGTCGTAGGAAAATAAAAAAAACTAAACTATTCGTTTTTTTATAAGCTTCATTTTTGTACTCTTACCATTTTTTATAAAAAAGTATTTTCCGAGCAATTTCCAAAAATCCGATTTTCAGTAAATTATGAAAACTTTCATTATTGAAAATGGGTACAGAATGAAAAATAATTATTTTAAGAATTCTAAAAAATTTGAGCATGTTAGTAATAATATTCATTAACAATATCTAGAAGGATTTTTAAAAAATTTAAATAAATAAGAAATTAGAGCAATAAGACTAAAAAAAAGTGGCGCCTAAATTTTTAAATGTGCTACTTTTTTGTTCGTAACTTTTTTAGTTTCCATTATAAAAGGTCGTAATACGTCTCAATCGAAAGGACATTTTAGTACCTTTAATTTTTACAAGAATAAAAATTTTCTCATAGTTGTGGTTTTTGAGTAATTTTATATTTTAACGTCGTATATTTTTTCTGAACGTTTCGGCGCCATTTTGAAAATGCCATATTTCCAAAACTAAACATCGAAGAAAAAAAAAAAGAAAAAACCATTCGATTTGTTTTCGTAAAAGCTTTAATTTTTTACCCTTGCATTTTTTTTTAACGAGGTCCACATTTTTCGAATAATTTAAAAAAGAACGTCTAGGAATACTGATTCTAGGGGGTGAAAATTGCAATATTCAGTTCGCAATATCTCGAAAAATATGCATTTTATCAAAAAAGGTTATAAGACCTTTCTTTCTTATAATTTGATTCTCTAGCAGATTATGTGTATTTTTTGTTTTTTTTTTTTGGGGACAACCCCCAAGAAGGGGTGGGAACCACCCTTAACCAAAAAGCTGGAGAAATGACAATATAGATTCTTATGTACATACGTTATGAAATATGTTTGAAAATTTGGAAATTTATTGCATCGTTTTCGGGCTGGAATTTAAAAGCTTCACTTACTGTACTACTAGGTCGAAGCCAAAATAAAAATTAGCTTTCTCAAAATTTCATTTAAGGACATTTTCGAGAGCCTGAGAGACTTCAGAGCCACAAACTAGTCCAAAAGGACCGTTATGAGTTCGATAAGACATTAGGCACAACCGGGTAAAAATTCGAAGAAACACCGAATTTTTACTTAGGAAAATATATTTTGGCCCAGGATATGAGACTGAAAGTATATGGTGGTCATGGCAAAATGAATCACATACTTTTTAAAAAGTATGCCAAAAAAGTACTTTGAAAATATTCAAAATATTTTCAACTTTAATTCCTCCACCGAAGACCTTGACCATGGAGGTACAGTCATTATATACCCTATTCTAAAGACTGACTATAAAATTTTAACAAGGCAACGTATTAAAAAGGCGAAACCGACGAATTTGGCAAAAGCGGCGTAGCGCCTATAAGCAAAAATTGGGAAAAAATCAGTAAAAATGTACAAGGCCGGTTTCTCGCATAAAACAAGTTTGGATTCACCCAGCGACTCATAATTTGGTCGAGTTTGGGTGGTCGATACAAAGCGATGGTAGGAAAACCACCTTGCGCACAAACGACTCAAAAGTCCATTTTGCCCAAAAGTCATTCGAAGGGGACTCGCTCTCATTTTTCCTATATTGAACCTGCATGGGGACAAGTACGTCGTAAGACTGGCTGAAAGTTATTAAACTTATGTATTAGTAGAACTCCGTCCCGTGAATGATAAAATCACGATCTGGGACCTTTAAGCTATTCATAAGGGAACCAAAGTTTTTGAAGTAAAATATTTTTATATTATTTTCAGTCGGCCATAATTAGGAAGTTTCCTATTTTTAGAAATATCAGGTACATTCAACCTCATTTAGTAGTCTTTCAGATAACTAGTCAAATAAAAAAAAAATTATCTCGATATCTGAAAAACTCACGAACTTATTCAATTTCTTATTTGAATACTTCGCCTCGGCTGAAGTCCACCCTGACGTCACATTACACAACGCGCTGACTTGCCATGCCGGCGGCGCGCTGTATATTCCCTTTATTTAGTGTATGTGCTCGATTTTCTAAAATGTCACAAAATGTCACTTTTGATTCGTTCGCGTCGAGCCGAATTTTCGAATTTCGCCGTGCAATTTACGATCAGGTTTATCTGGAAGACTTCCTCTTTACGTCGCGACATCATACGGCCGTCCCAATGGTGTTTTTCGAAAAATATAAACGTGCCAAAATTGCAAGTTTTAGCAATTTTTTCGGCTCTCAAATGCAAGCTGGCTATAAACTGCCGGTGCCTGCCAGCGAGTATAAAGGTGCCCACGCCCGCTCGCTGTTGGCGGAATCATGTATTGTGACGTAATCGAGCTCAGCCCAGATGATCGCGACGTTTTAAACTTGGAAGGACCATAACTTTTTTATTTATAGAGATAATTTTAAAAAAAAATACAGATATTTTTTAGATTTTTACGACTATTTATTACGAGAAAATGAGAAAAATGGAAACTTCCTAATTATCAAAATAAAAAATTTTTAAATTCTTTTTAAAAGGCTTGCATTAAATCCTGAGGAGGTTAAATGAATCTTTTCTGCCACATCTATTGTTAGCGCACGCTCTCACTTGTATGGTTAAAAAGTAATTTGCCTTAATTGGGAAAGAATCACGCCATTCATCATTTTGCAGGATATCACTATTACTTTATACTTATTAAATAAATGGTATTCTTTGAACTAATTGCATTTTATTGATGTAATGACTTGTTGCTAGTCTTAATCCCTGGAGTTTTCGTTTGAAAGACCTAAACAACTGAGTTAATCGGGATCTCATGATTCCCTAAGTTTGATACTCAGTGTTCTGGTCGCCTTAGGGGAGTTCGTCTACCGAAGTATATCTTATCTCGAACCCGCTTGGGAGTGGTAGAACGCGGCTGGCACCCTTCTAAATATAGATTCGTGCCGCGTCACCTAGACGCTTGGTAGTGTGTTCTACAATCACACATGCCAAAGTAACGATAGCCAACTTTTTTTTCAAGTGGTATGCTATACTTTTTTTGCTGATTGTTGTAGAGATTTTCTTTCTGCATTCAACTGTGTAAAAAGAGCATACACTTCCAAAAGAAAAATTTCTAGAAAATTAATAAAAGATGATAAAACTTCATTCAAAGGTTTTGTTTCTGAATCAGCTTAGTTAGCCTTGGAAGCAACTGAATTTTGATATTGTAAGTAATGTAACTAGTACCACCTAGGTGAATCAGACTCGAAAGAGAGCGATTTCATCGAGGATCGTATACGGCACTGAAAATTTCGAATCAATGTTTGATGCTTTGACCAAACAAAGTTCAGTTTTTAAATAATTATGCAATTCATTTTTATAAAAACAAACAGTTAATATTGTATCTTTAGTTAATTATTGATAATAATACTCAACAATAATATTAAAATAAGTCAAAAATAGATAATAATAACTAATAAAAAACTACTAATACTTAACAAAACTGACTAACAATTAAGAAAATAAAAACATTATTTTTCACTTCACATATTCGAAGAGACCTCCGTTCACTTCTAAACATAATTGTCCTCTGTTTTTCAATACACGCATGTTAAAGAAGTTCAACATTTAATCTGCGACATTCAATTCGTATTCTATTTTTAGATCTTCGACTTCACTCAAAGGTGTAAAGTAAACTCTTTCTTTTAGATAGGGCCAAAGGAAAAAATCTTGCAGTGTAACATCCGGAGATCTGTCAGGCCACTTAATTTCCTCACTACGATTTCCAATCCATCTGCCTGGATAAGCTTCATTTAATAAATTTGTTACAATTGTAGCATTTGGCGGTGCCCCATCTTGTTGTAATATCAAGTTATGCCTAATATGTAATGGAATGTCTTCTACGAATTTTTTTTCTTTTTTTTTATGAATAACAATTCATCTCTTAAAAATTGTAGATATCTTTCTCCGGTAAGTGGGTCTTCATAAAACTTTGGTCCTTTAATTTGTCTGTTAAGAATTCCTCACCATACATTCATTCCCCAGATATTTTCAACTCTTTCATTGTTATTATTATGTCAGGTTGGCTTAAAAAATCAATTTAATCTAAGTGAAACTACTATTTTAGAGTTGCATTTTTACATGAAAAGCAATGAATGTGTCAGACAAAATGTTTATTAACTTCGCCAACATATTTTTCTGCTGTTGGCTGCAGTAACTTTTTTTGTTTCCATTAAGAGGAAACAACGCCAATCACAAAGTTTCATCGGTAAAGCTAAAGCTGAAGTGGGGCGAAGGGTAGGCAGTGTGGCTATAGATCATTTTCAGTTGACGTCACGCTGTCGGCGTGGAGGGTACAAGCTGTTATTTTTTAATAAAATGATAGGTTGTTAAATAGCAACTCATCTCTATTTAAATTGTTTTCATTTTCATTGCCTGTTATTGGATGAGGTTTCGGGTGCCCTCCAGACAGCTGCGTCAAAATCAGGTGACCGAAAATGATCTATTGTAGGGCATCTGCACGTGATGTCACAGCTAACCTCAAAAATATGTGCTTCTTAAGGTTTAAGAGTATTATGCAGCTGTTATTAGAATTTCTTCCTGGTTCCTGTATTTTCAACTAAAATCTAGTTCAGTGTAATGTTTGTGAAGTTCTAAATACTTTGTCCTAATAAAATAGGACTCATTTTGTAGGTTGGAAATCTAACCTGTAATTAGCAGTCTATTTTTACTAATCAACAATAATGAAAAATTATTTACGTGAATTTTAAATATTTGGTTGGAGCCAGTACGGGCTCCAAGCTAAAAATGGTATACGAACATTAAAAATGAGAATACACTTGAAAAACTTAAAATTTAAGGTTATGTTGGTTACATGATGCAGATGCTGCTCTATTAAAAAGAACTGTACTAAAAGTCTTGACTGGGAAAAAGCAATTTTTAGCCAAACGGCTGGCGTTACTAAACTGAAAAGAAGATATTCTTGTAAGTAAATGAATACTACACTTCTATTGAAGAAAGTTTTTAGCTAAAATTTGTTTATTAAGAAGTGTGAAGAGAAATCTTCTTTGCTTTTTTGATATTATTAAAATGGAGTACTTCATTCATTAAAGCACTTACCAATATTTAAACACCATTCTTTCATCTATCAGTTTAAAATTTCGACAAATAAATAACAACTGAATAACTGAACAGGTATTATACAAAACGGGCTGTGACGTCATCGGTTGCATTAACATAACCTCAACTTTTAGGTTTTTTAAGTTTATTGTCATTTTTAATGATTATATCCGTACTTCTCATTTGAAACCAGTATGGCTCCACAGGCCCTCCCGCATCAAATCATGGGCCCCGGTACCAAATTCACTGACGGGCCCCCTCACCTAATAATTATTGATCAACGGGAAAAATTTTTTCGTAAAAATCTCTGGCGGGCCCCTTGAAAGCCAACGGGCCGTCGCGCTTAATAATTGATGAGCGGGGTAGAGAAACTTGAAATCTGGCGAGCCCCTCAGAAGCCAACAGGCCGGGCCCTGCGCAATAATTAATGAGGGGGGGGGGGAATTTGAAAAAAAAAAATTTGACAAAATCTCTGGCGGGCCCCTCGGAAGCCCGGGCCCCTAAACTCAGTACCCAATAGACCCCCCCATTCGTGGGACCTGTGGCTACAAGCAAACATTTAAAAATTGATGCATATGATGTCTCAATATTGTTGATTATTAAAAATTGTAGGTTGGATTTCCAACCTACAAAAATGGCCTCATTTTATTGGGAGAAGATATTTAAAACTTTATGAACATTACATTGAACAAGATTTTAGTTGACAATACGAGAACCAAGCGGAAATTTTCATAATAGTGACATATTACTTGGAAATTTTTAAAAGATTTTTGAGGTTAGGTGTTTATGACCAATGACGTCAACAATATAGCTTAGTGTTTTGGGCGGTAAAATTCTAATTCAAATTTAAAAATACTTTTTACTCAACTGGTTGTGGAAATTCAAATGTTTTTAGTTATAATTAAGTATTACCGTCACAGTCAATGAGATTTTAAAATTTGTGAAAACACCGAATTGTAAACGGTGAGCGGTTGTGGATAAAATTCACAAAGTAAATAAAAAATGATTACCAACAAAATTTATTATTTCCACGAGGGACAGATTTAGGAGGTTGAGGAACCTGTCGGTGATGAAAGTTGCAAAATGATTTTTAAATTTCAAAAATAAATAAACAAATATGTAACATTTGACATATGAGTAGTAGACACGAGAAATGTTGGAACAGCTCCGTAACGATAACTGTAGCGGTAGCGTATTAGCGCTCTATGCTTCATCCGGTGAATGCGACCATTGATACATTTGTGTCGAGTCAACAGAAAAAAACAACATATTGGAAGCTATAGCTAAAATTGCATCTATATGTTGATGTGACTAAACACCACATTACTATTTTTATACTAATATAAATATTATATTAATAAAAAATTATTTGCTATGCAAACAAAACAAAAAGAGATGTTTTGAAGTTTAAGAGGTGACAATGCCAATCACAAAGTTTCATCGGTAAAGCTAAAGCTGAAGTGAAGTGAAGGGTAGGCAGTGTGGCTATTATAGGTCATCTGCACGTAACGTCACAGCTCAAAAATATATGTTTCTTAAGATTTAAGAGTTTTGCACAGCTGTTATTAAAATTTCTGCCTGGTTCCCGTATTTTCAACTAAAATCTAGTTCAGTGTAATGTTTATGAAGTTCTAAATACTTTGCCCTAATAAAATAGGACTCTTTTTGTAGGTTAAAAATCTAACCTGTAATTAGCAGTCTATTTTAATTAATCAACAATATTGAAAAATTATTTACGTGAAGTTTTAAATATTTGTTTGGAGCCAGTACGGCTTCAAGCTAAAAATGCGTATACAAACATTAAAAATGAGAATAAACTTGAAAAACTTAAAATTTAAGGTTATGTTGGGTACATGATGCAGATGCCCTATTGTAGTGCTGTAGGTGGCACCATCTATTAAAAAGCACTGTACTAAAAATCTTGACTGGGAAATTGCAGTTTTTAGCCAAATGGCTGGCGTTATTAAACTGAAAAAAAGATGTTCTTGTAAGTAAATGAATACTACACTTCTACTGAAGAACATTTTTAGCTAAAACTTGTTTATTAGGAAGATCTCTCTTCACATTGACTAATAAACAAGTTTTAGCTAAAAATGTTCTTCAATAGAAGTGTAGTATTCATTTACTTACAAGAATCTACTTTTTAATTCAACAAAAACAAATTTTGTGAATTTCCATCCATATCAGAAAAGTATTGATCATAACTATAGTATTCATATAGGCAATGAGGATATTGAAAGAAATAATATAGTAAAATTTCTAGGAGTATATATCGAAGAAGATTTAAGCTGGCACGAGCAATGTACAAAATTAGTTTCTATCCTAGGGAAAAAGTTTTATCTCTTTAAAAATTTAAAAGATTATCTTGGAAAATCAAATATGAAAAATATATATCATAGTGACATAGAATCGCGGATAAGGTATGGTATTTTATTATGGGGAACATCACCACATGCCGAGAAAGTGTTATTAGCACAAAATAAATAATAAGATGTATATCGTCGGCCAAGTACAGGGACTCATGTCGACCCTCATTTCAAAATCTTAAAATTCTAACAGTAATTAATCTGTATTTATTAGAAGTAGCATGTTTTATACATGAAAATAGAGATTTATACCAGAACAATCTAATTACACACTCTTATGATACTAGAAAAATACAGCTTATAGTCCCCAAACATACTTTACAAAAAACTAGTCAGGCTCCTGTTGTGATGGGCATTAAAATTTATAATCTCATCCCTCCAGAATTAAAGCTTCTCCCTCCTAAACATTTTAAAACCAAGCTTAAAGATGTACTTGTTAAAAACCCTATGTATAAAATTAGTGAATATTTCAGCAGTAACGAAAAGCTTTTCTTATAATTTTTTGTAAATTTATAAACTAATATAGTCAATTATCTATGTATTTTATCTTATTATCTATTATTATCTATTTTTTTATCATGTCTTATAATTATTTTTTAGCTTAATGTCTTTTTAAAAATTCTTTTTAACTTTTGTAACAAATGTCTGTAGTGTGACCTATCCTATGTCAAATTCTGATTCATTGGATGAATAAATATTATTATTATTATTATTATTATTATTATTATTATAGAATATCTTTTGATCAGTTTAATAACATGAGCCAGTTCGCTAAAAAATACTTTTTGCTGGAATTTTTTTTTAGTACAATGCTGTTTTAGTAGATATAATTAAAAATGATTGCAAAAATTGCATTTATAACCCATGCGCACTCATTTTGTGTGTTTGAATCTTGGTCTCGATGTGTTCTTGATCTTTCAGGCGGGATTGTAAGTAGGTAGAGCAATAGTAAAGAAAGTACGAACGCCAAAACTAGACAACCAACACAACATCTCTCTGTACTTTATTGGCTAATTTCCGCCCACTCCCCTCTGATTTGATCGCGTTGCTCCCTCTTAGTATTGAAGGGACTAAAATTTCTATGAGTTAAAATAAAAATAAAAATACCTAATGTAATAAGTCCAGCTCCACATATTAAACCTGGAAAGCTGTTCGAAGGTTATCACAATTTTGCTTTTTAACATGTTTCATCGTGAATGATTTTTTTATTAAGGGTTTTAATGTTTAAACATTGTCGATCTTAGTGAATTCTGAAGTTTACAAGTAAAATGTACATTTTATTTCAGGTCAAGCATTGGTACCTAAAACATGATCCTATGGTAATCATAGAAAATATTGATAAAGTTGTCGACACCACCACACTACAGTTCACATCTAAAATTTGGCCCAAAATTAAATCATACAGTCATTTACACTTAGACAGTATGGTTGTAAAGTATTGTGTGAAGCAGCTCGACAATGATGAAGTTGATGATAAAGATAAGTTTGTTCAATGTATATCAATTTTAGCTGCTCCAGAATATTATATTAAAATTATAGAAGACAGAAATCTTATACCTACATCTCCAAAATTAGTAATTCAAGATCAAGAAGCAAAGAATATTTACAAAGTGCAGCGAGTTTTCGTAAAGCATTTACAAAATCTAAAAGACCCATTAAAATATCTGCCCATGTTGGTGGATAAATTCTGTCAGGGAAATTATTTACAGTCATCTTTACCAGCTCTATATAATGCATTTTATAAATGTCCTGAATATGAATTGAAACCTTATCTTAATGCATTATCAAAAAACCCTGCTATGTCTGTTAGAAAGCATACTCTAAATTTAGCATGTTCGGTATTTGACCAAAAAGTGATTTTTGAGATATTAAATAATTTTGAATGTATTGAAAAAAAAGTTCACTACAGAAAAGTATATTTTTAAGTTGTTTGAAATATTTTTCAAAAAATCCAAGCGAAGAACTTTTTGGAAAAGTAATTTTCCATATGGGTTTCTTAAGGGGACAGGATAAAGAGTCGCTGAATATGCTACACAGTGTAAATATTCCTATAAATTATAAGCCTTCTTATATTCAACAAGTGTTGAAACTTTTAGAGAAATTTAAGGATAATGATAAAGAAGGTAAAGTGACTGAATTTAACGATGTGATATCATCCATTTTGAATTTAATTGATGAATATTATGTCCAAAAATTAACACAAGTTTTCTGCAGAGAAATTATTCAAAAGTATTTTTTAAATAATGGGAATATTCCCAGTATTTTTTCATTTGTTATTAACGTTTTAATATATCACCACGATAAAATTGATAACTTTGATTTTGTCTTCAAATTATTATCCAGATATAAATTACAGTATTGGTACAATTCTTCTACAATAAAAGAACGAGAAAATATTTGTGCATTTTTTAGAATATTTTATATGAAGGCAAGAGAAAAGGAAGTAACACTGGACTTTGTAGAACAATTTTCTAGTAATTGGGAGAAAATATTTACACCTGTTGAAGCATTTGAAGAACACATTTTATTGAAATTGTTACAATTTAAAATAGAGTCCGAAAAGAAGCCAGAAATATATTCTAAAAAAATTGTTTTATTATCAGAAAAAGTTGTAGAAGAATTTGGGCAAATTGTATTTTCAAAATTTGTCACAGTTCTTGCAACATCTCTTGACTATGAACCAGATGAAAGAATTAATGTATTGTCCAACATGCTGAAATTTAAGACTACTACTTTAAATTGTATTTTAGTCATAGAGTTAATTGTTTTTAAACATGATTTATTTGACAAAAATAAAATAAAACGTATGTATCGTGACATTGATTCAGTTTTGAGGGGAGTAACCGATCCTAAGGTGCAGTTACGCTACAATTTATACCTAAAAAAGTAATGTGCATTTATAATAAATACAAAATTTGATTATTGTGTTATGTTATCATCATTCCCTCTGTCCGTGGGGCCAGACAAAAAACCTATGAGGTATTACACACATACAAAATTTAAATTCAAACATAATATTCAGTTTACACTGTTTAGATTCATAGTTTTACGGGTACGGTACACAGGTAAAACTGCCTCTGCTTAGTGGCAAAAATTGATTGTTAGAATCCATCCAGTGGCAAAATTTACGGTGAGAGGTGAGATATCAAAGTGTAGATGTCCAAAGATTCATCACGGTCGATGTCGTGGTTGTGGTGGAGGTTGCAGCCTCTGTCGGTACATTGATGCTGGATGGATATACTAGAGAGGTTCAGCCTTTCAGTGTTAGAAGCCTGGGAAGCATGCAGTCGAGCAGAAGGATACCAAATGATCTGAGTGAACCAACCAGGTGCAAGCTACCACAATATCTTCACTAGCATCTAGGGCCAGATATTCCGTCAGGGCTGCCGCATAAGCATTGTCAAGTCAACCGTGTTCTGTTAACTGGCTCACTCGTTACTTCCGTTCTTGGTTCTGTTCCCTGCTTCCTGCGATTTTAACCTTAGAGTTTGGTGTGATTATTTTGTGAGTTAAAGATTTTGCTGCTTAGTCTGTTATTTAAAACATTGTTTTGTGGAACTTGTAATGTTACTTTCTCCAAATTCCTCCAAATAGGCCTCTTGCATGTGCTGTATATTTTAAATTAATTTATATATATTAATATAGTGTTACTAAACATTATCAATTATCAAATCTGTTGTCATAATTTATAACTGGAAAGTATTTAAATCACCATCTAATATCCGGAAAAAGGGGCATATCTGAAAACACGCTCATATTGGAGTTGACGTCATCTATCACTAGGTATATCTCTGTGCGTGCAATGATTCGGACACATTTGCGGAATTATTTAGTTCTATTCAGTCTGTGAAGTGTGTCTTTAAGTGTACCATATTTAAACAAAAAGACCATTGGAAGCGTTTATTTGTGTACTTGAATTTAAAAAAAATTTAAATCGATAGTTCAATTAGATTTGAAGATATGGCAGTGTAAATGTTAAAAAACACGATTTTTATAATCAATCAATCAATTTCGAAATAAAAAATATGTGTACCACAAAAAAAATATCGTAAATAGCCATTTCTTAGGTAGAATTGTTCACTTTATAAAAACTATAATAATAATAATAATAATAATAATAATAATATATTTTATTTCTTTCATTCAAATGTATAAAATACACTAACAAAAGAAAAAGTCAAAAAAACAAGTAAATATATAACAAAAATAAATATGTACACACATACATGTATATACATATATATATATATGAAAGACACACACATAGCAATAGATATAGCGAACATGAAATGTACTAGTACAATTAAAAAGATAATTAAATACAATACTTCAATGAGTAGTCTCAGAAGTTATGGATTTGAATTAAAAAAATTCTTGTAGGGTATAACAATTTTTTTGCAGTAAATGTTGTTTTAATTTAGATTTAAATATATGAGCATTAGGGGAGTTTTTTATTTCTGGGTTCAATGCATTATAAAATTTACATCCAGTGTAATGGAAACTTTTCTGGTAAAATGTAGTCCTAAAGTTGTTTGGTAAGGTCTGGTCTGGTTCTACGCTGATTTTTTTTCTCGAGAACGGAGAGATTTTTATGGTCTAATTCACTGCACTATCAAGCTATTTGCAAGGGCAATGTCTGTGACACTAGCGTTGTGCGTCTCCTAATGCATGACGTCATGCGTTGTTTGTGCGCCTAACGGATTTATTCAAACTTTAATGTTGAATACCGTCTATAAAAGAAAAAATAAGAAAAAATCCTTTACTCGCTATGTTTTGTATTAAGTAAAAATTATAAAAATACTAAAATTATATTTTGTGCAAGAAGCCTATTATAAGGCACATATAAAAAAAGTTTCATCCTGGTAAGCAGATAGACATTTGAATTGTTTGAAATGTACAGTAGGTTGTTTTAAATTTCAGCCGATTTTAATCAATTACCACCACATAAACTGAAATAAAATGCCGTGGCAAAATGTCCTACGTATTGAAAAGAATTTGTAAAACACTCTAATTTGAAGGAACACTTCAAGAAATTTTCCCAAGATGCTATACATTTTTAAACATACCATAAAAGTTTAAGTCAAATTCAAAACCTATAGGCATTTAAGCACATATCCCATGCTAAAAATTGAGTAAAACATTTTTTTCTATGAATTGTGAGCAAATACTAGTGGCCTCTGTATTTAAGGTGTATACTACTAATTCACAATTTGGATGACTTTCCCTTTTTTCCAGAAAGTATACACCCTGTATGTTGTTGCATATATAAAACCTATGCTTATTATTTTTGTAAATACTATAACACAGTCAAATAAGAAATAGATAAACATTCAAAATGAAAATGATCTAATCGAATAAGTTATTTGGTAATGCTTTCCTTGATTAATAGCTGGGTTGTACCATACTTTATTTGTCTACGGGTTGTTCGTTCAGACGGTAATGAGCAACTATGCTCGTTACCTTCTGAAAGAATGCATATTAATGCATCGTGCTTATGCCAGCCTTGACAGAGTTTCTGTCCCTAAACGCTAGTGATACACTCCTGTCTACAGCGATATGAAACAAACTGTTTTGTATTGACCTGGACATCACGGTAGACGTTGATGTAAGCGGCTAGGGTGACTTGCTGCTAGCATCCCCGATACGTGCAGTCACCATTAAATCTACAGGTTTGTTTTACAAATAGGTGGTTTAGATGTAGCGACCACGATCGAGACCTACATCTCGAGCTGCGAGACATCTTCGGCATGTCCGTACCACTAGATGTGCTCTAAGTCTATGATTCTGCAGGATCTCATCTCTTTCGCTAAATTTGAGTAGTTGCCTTGTGACTTGGGAGGAGGTTAAGAAAACATTTTAAATTTTCTTATTTATTTTCACCTGGACTATGCTTAAGGTAGTACTGTCGATACTGCAGGAGTCAAAAGTATCCACTGTCTCGTTTGACTTGCGCAGTATTTAGACTAGGCATCGTCGCAATGGAGTGAGAGAGAATTGACAATGATTTATCAAAATCCTTGCTTCAGCTGTCTTCGAAATCACTAAACGTCAAAATATGCCACTTTCAATTTGTTCGTGACGAGCCGAATTTTACAATTACGATGTGCGATTTACGATCAGGTTTAACTGGAAGTCTTCCTCTTAATATGAACGTGTCAAAATCTCTTGTTTTTGCAATTTTTCCGGTTCCGAAATGCGAGCTATTGTTCTTTGCTATTTTTCTTTTGCGAATGTTCTTTGCTATTTTTCACAGATATCTCCGGAACCACGAAAGTTAAACATTTTTCACTACAAATCTTTTGCTACCATCAGCATTTGGGCGGAATTGGGAACTTTTCGTTTTCCGGTAAAATTACGCCATTTTGTCGCAGTAATTAATCGGTAATTAATTGAAATTGATCTCATATACGATGTCCACTTAAAATCATGTATCAACTAGACCCTCCATTAATCTCCACCCTTCAAAACAAAGGTTTCTGGGAAAGATGATTTTTTTAAGATGAAATGTTGAAGATGCATATAAAAAAAATAAATATAATGGTTTATTAAACATTTTAGGGAAAGTTGAGAACGGCGTTGTTAAAGTTACCAAACACAAAAAATATTACAGAGAATTTTTAATTTTTTAGAAAATAAAGAGAAAAAAAATAACCAAGAAATCGTTATTATAAGATTAATTACTAACAAAATGAAATATTATCTTTAACATTATTGGTAATTTATATTTTATTGGATTTAATAAATATGGCTATGCTAATCAAACATTGTTAATGTTACTTTTAGTAAAGAACTTTTATGAAACCTACATTCTCATATTCCATGCATTTTTAAATTTCGCGAACATTGTAACTTCTTTTACGACGTTGCCACATCAATAAACTACGATATAAGAAGTAGACTTTTAACATTTATTCGATTATTACTACTATCACATGATCTGAAGCTGTAACTTTAAGAGTCTAAAAGGTTTTGTATATTATTTTTTCTCGTTTTCTCTTTTTTAATCGAAATCTGAACGGTACTTTTTGTAAAATATGATGAAACCTGTGATTTCTCATAAGAATCAATGTTTATTCGCTAATAATTACTACTATCACATGCTTTAAAGCTGTACTTTTAAGTGTCTAAAATGTTTTGTATATTATTTTCTCTTGTTTTCTCCTTTTTAACGGTACTTTTTGTAAAATATGATAAAACCTGTGATTTCTCAATGTTAAAAGCATAAAATTTCAAATGACAGTATTTTTTTACTGGTTCTCTGTAGCTCTTCAAAAATTTAATTGGATCATTATCTTACCATAATCTACTAATATGCCGAATTTTATTAAATTCTGAACATTAATTCTAAGACCGACAGTACTACCTTAACACAAAATATTAGATTTTTAATGTGTTGCTTCATTATTTCTGAGACAGATAAGAAAATATTAGTTTATTTATTTTCATTGTAAAAGTTTTATTTTGAGTTGTTATTTTTTGAATGATTCTTTATTTTTTATTAAACATCATTAAGTGTAGGTAATTATGTATTACAAAAATGTACATGTTTCTACAAGAAGGTATGGAGTATTTTAAATATTTTATCCTGCAGTCTGGGCACTCCTGACTGTGTCATCATTTAACACACATCACAACAGGCAAAAGATTTATAAATTTCTTTTAATCATTGTATATTGGTGATAACATAACAGTAATACTAATAACCAATTTTTAATAAAATACAGTATTAATAAGTAACACATTTACTAAAAGCTAATAAATATCATTTTTTTAATGTTTATGAATAAAAAAAATACATATTTTTACAATATAAGAATTTACTATTTACACATTTTATAATAGATACTATTATCGTTTGTAAATTTTTAAAATAACACATATTTACACTTTACACTTACAGGGCAGTATTATTTATCCTCAATTAAGATTACCCAAAAGTATCTGAGACTTGAGCTACTATTGTAACGCAGAAGAATTGTCAGTTGCTCAGCAAATATTGGTTGATATTTGCAAATCGTGTGTGACCTGCTGATAATAACAATAACTATTAATAATTTTTAAACTTTAGCAATGGTACCCTTTGTAAATCTAATGACAGGGAGTTAAATAGTCTAATACTGCAAGCATAATCTCTATCAGTACAAAGCAGTATCCAAATTATCCCTTGAAATAAATATTTTGTAATTAATGCCAATATTATCTAGTAAAGGAATCTATACACATCTATTTAATAAAGATATATTAAATGAATTTGCGAAATTGGTATGTATTTATTATTTGCCCCCCCCCCCGATCAGAATTTGATGACGCAAAAGTTATTCCAATTCATAAACAAGGAACATCTCTTGACGATAATAGTTTCCGACCTATATCAGTAATACCAATTATTTCAAAATTTTTTTAAAACAATTTTAAAACATCAGTTTACTAATCATTTTGAAAAAAAATAAAAATTAGTACGGATTTCATACCAAGAAGTCAACAAATGATCCTATATGTCAACTTATTAATAAAATCATTGAAAGACTAGAAAAAAAAAGAGTATGTTGCAATTACTTTTTGCGATCTTCAGAAGGTCTTTTATTGTGTTTCACACCATGTGCTGATAGGAAAACTAAAGTACTTATGTGGAAGAACTACTAGTTATTCATTTTTTTAGAGTAGTCACTGTAATTTTGATGTTTAGTGACTTTTTGCCAAGCATTATTGCTTTATTTTGTAGATTAGCGTATATTATTACCTTTTTAAATATGTCCGTCTCCTTGTGTACGTTACATTTTGTATAATATTATTATTGTCAGCACATTTTATTTGCCTGCACCCTGCATTTCTGTTTGCTCTACCGATTTTATGTAATATATTTGTTATATTTTTAATGTTGGGTTTTATTTCAAAACTATGCTACAATTTTAAGTTTTAACTGGGGAGTTAACCAGATAAATAAAAAAGTAAAGTATTTCTTTAATCTATGAAGTGTCAGATTAATTAACGTTTTCTAAAGTTGTGATTAAGTAATAAATTTTTCTAATATAAATATAAATTATCGCTCTGATTCATGTTGTACCTCTTGTCCAAAAAAATAATAGCAGGTATTCATATAATTTATGAAAAAGTAATTTAACTCGTCTACTCTTTTGAGGATTAATGTGAACTTTATTTTTACGACTTATTTCAACATTTATTGTTGATTTGCCAATTGATAGATTAAAGTAGATAAAAATCGGTGTTGTGGCAGAACAGCTGGCATTTTTATTTGCTGTGGGGTGTGGTGTGATTAGAGAGAATCTCTACATATCAGTTTTTTAATATTCTGAGGGCGTTGAGAAGTCATATAACTGTTTTGATATTAAGGTAGGTAATAAAAACAAAGTAAGTAAAATATTAGCATATATGTGCTTGTATCTACACGAATTAAAATTTACGAGATGAAATGTGACTCATATTAAATCAATATGTAAACATGAAAACTGTATTTAGGGACTACTTTTAAACTTCTTAGAAAGAATGTTGCACAATATTAAATAATAGATAAATACAGGATGTCACTGAAATAGGCGTGCAAAATTCGGGAACTTATTTCAGGAACATATAACATAACATAACATAAGAACATAAAAAACCCACATGAAGATGATGTAGCGACATTGCTAATTTTCGACTCAATTACAGAAAATCCGAAAACATAGTTGAGGAAAAGATCCAGGCAAATTAATAACGTAAGCAAATCTAAATTTCATCGAGTTAAAAAAAAAAATAAGTTTCAAGCTTAGACTGAAAAAAATCTTACTCTGGAAGAAGGTGATGCACATCTTTTAAACTTTTGTTTGGATATTGGGGAACGAATTGTGGGAGACAGTTTTATAAAAACATTGTTTTTTTTGGATGAGTCTACCTCTAACATGAATGGCGTAGCATCATCCTAAAATTGTCGGTATTGGGCGCAACCCAGTAAGCAAACACACGTGAATAACACGTAAAAAATTATACCAGGAACAAAGTTAAGTCAACTCCAAGTGTCGCCGGTTTCAACTGTAATTTCAACGTTTCACGTTAATTAACGTTAAAAAAAACGTGTGGTTGAATATTCATCCAATTATTACATTAGATACACGTTAAATACATGTGTGTGTGCTTACTGGAAAGATAATTAAAATCTTATGATAACTACAAGCAGTTAAAAATCCAAACTTCTTTCAGGAAAATCTGAATCAAGGTTCTTACTTAAAAATGTTAAATATTTACTTTTGGTCAGAATTTGAAGAAGAAAATTTACTCTTTATCAAGACGGATGTACCGTGCATTCTGCAGGTTAGAAATTAGCTTCATAGACATTTGCCTCAAAAATGAATAGGTAGATTTGGCATAATTTACTGGCCGGCTCGGTTCTCTGATCTAACGGCATTCTGTTACTTTCTTTGGGGATTTTTTAAAGAAAAAGTATATAAAAATCATTTAACACATGATGTTGAAGTTTTAAAAGAAAGAGTAACTGAAGCTATCACGGAAGTAAATCAAGAGATGATTCATTCTGTTCACGATGAATTTAACAGACGATTACAAAAGTGGGTGGAAGTTGGTGGTTTCATGTTGAACAAAAACTTGGTTGATTGAAACATTTAGTTGTTAATTCAAATATGTTTTATTTAAATATTTAAAAATTTGGTTTTTAAAAAATGCAATTTTTGTTTTTATAAAATTTTGGATTATGACTAAAATAGTAATTATAAGCAAATTTTTTAAATGGACTTTTTTAAAAAAATAAAAAATAAAGCTAGTTACTCTTAGGTAAGATTCATATTTTTGAAGTTTTTAGAGCTCTGTAAAAAAATGACTGTCCAAAAATTAAAATTTAGGTCCACTTGTGGTGTAGGTAACCCCATCCAGTGTATAATGGGTCTAATCAAATTCTTTGTTATTTATAGTAAACTTAAGATGTCTTCGGAAAGTTTTATATCAGATTTCCATAATATAGAAGGGGTGTTAATTGGAGAAAGAAAACAGAATGTACAGAAGCTATTAAAAAATAAATACATTACTGGCGATGAAGAAAAATTAATTTTAGATAATCTTAAACCTAAAACTTACTTGGAAACTTTGATGTATGTGGATATTTTAATATATCTTAGAAAAACAGTTCAACTTCTGGAAATTTTCAAAAATGGACATGAGGCATGTGTCAGTAAAATTATTAAGCAACCATGGTTTTTTAAAGAGGCATTCAATAATGTTGGCGCCGAAGAACTTGTCGATGAAATATTACCATCTATATCTTTTTCTGTTAAAATTAAAGTACTGAAAAAATTGTCAGTTGTATTTCATGAAGAGAAAATGGATACAGTCTTTGATGCTGTTTTAAAACGGTACAGTATAGTCTTAATGTCTGCTATCTATTTTAAATATGAAAGAACTCTATTTAATTTTTTTATACAACAAATAAGTGAAAACAATTGTTACTGTTTCAGGTATGGTTTATTCATAGCAACTACTGTAATACCAGCATGTAGCTCTCAGAAATTGGAATATATCTTGAAAAATAACGAAATCAAACTACGGACAAACCAGTTAAAAATAATACACAATAAACAATCCAATTTGATTAAAATATATTTAGATGTACATAAACAACAAAAAAGTGAAAAAATATTTGATAATAAATTTTTAATATATCTTGCCCAAAATGACCCAGCTCTCTTCTGGAATATAATAGAAAATTGTAAAATCAACAATTTGACATTGGGTCGTAGAACCACTAAAAAGTTAATTAAGATAAAAAAGAGCGAGATTGTCAATGAGCCACAAAAGTATATTAAATACTTCAGGCACGAAACACTAGTGAGAAACTTAAATAAAATGGGCGAATTCAAACAGTTTTACCATAATTTATTTCCAAGAGACATAGAAAAATTAGAAAGCAACGATGTGGTATGTAAAAAACTCTTGAAATATTACCCAAAACATTCTCAGTACCAGATATACACCGTAACCTTCAGCGAAATTCTAAATGAAAACATTTTATCGAATTTAAGTTGCTTAGATGAATTTTTTTTGAAATTCATATCTGACTTGGAACTTAGAGAAACATTAGCTCAACTTAAATACAGCGAAACTAATGATAATGAGTACATAAAATACTACAAACCTGAAAGATGTTTTACTGAGATAAAGGAGAAAGATAATTTAACTTCTTCAATAACAGGAAGGAGAAAACTTCTGTGTATTTTAGTAAATTCTTGTGCAGTAAATAAGAACTTGAAATCTTTAGAAGAGGTAAATATGCTTGTTATATTAAACTGAATAATTAATATGAGATGCTACACTGTAAAAAATGTATGTAAAGTTACATTGATTTATGTAAAAATACTTTGAAAGTTACTTCGATTTTCTATGAAATTATACATAATTTATTTATTTTTACCAGAACTTTCTGGGTAAAGTTAAACATATTTATGGTTTATTACATAAAGTAAATTAAAACTAAACACATTCATGTATCGTTACTTCAATTAATGTAATTTTCCATATAATTATGAAAATGATGTATGAATTACATAATGAAACGATGTATAAATACATAGATAATCCACGGAATTACATCAGTAATTACACAATTATATGGAATTTTTACAGGAAAATACAAAGCATTTCATACATTTGTGTACCATTACCAGAATAATCGTTGGCAACAAATGGATTATCGATTTTATCCATGTAATAGCGATTACATGTATTGGATTAAAATTCAAAAGTCATATACTTTTTGTTTCAAGTACGATCTCGCTCGGTAATAAAATATATATACTTATCAAATTTGATAGTTGTTTGTGTATCAAGTGTGGAAAGGTGGAAAGGTTTTTTTTTTACACTAGGCCTGCTGCGTCTCGGTCAACAAAACAATATAATAAAATACTTTTGGAGAAAAAAGCATATTTTTGTCATAGCTGGGAAAACATGAAAAAAAAACTGTTTTTATTTCTCACTCAGTCGTCCCCTGTGCTGTAGAGATGCTGTTCTCAAATTTTATGCATATGTTCTTCTGGTATTCTTCTTGTTTGCTGCGTGAAGCAATAAACCAAGTAATTTTTTTTCTAAAAAAAAAAATTATAAACTAGTACATTTTTCTCTGTTTTTTATTGGGATGCTCTGCCACATGTATTTTCTTCCAAAAATCTACAAAACAATACAATTACTCAATATTTTAGACAAACATTTATAATAAGCTTTGAGAAAGGAAACGGATTCGTTTTCCAAAATGTCAGCTTCCCCTTGTCATTTCGGAGAGCGTGGATCTCCAACTAAAGAGTTATTTTCACAAACAAAAACCACATGCAAATAAAAAATATATCAAGGAGACTTCAATATAACTAATAATAGATAAAAAGACAGAAAGCTGAATTTTTTAATATTATGTATATGTTATAGACATAGATATGAAAAACAAATGTGATAAATCAGTGTGTTTCGTAATATTACATAGATAGGTGAGAATTTCAAGACATTTATACGAGGTGCAGCTAGGTAAAATACATGCTGTCAAGAGCGATTCTGATTATGTAAAAGAGAATCAGTTTTTCCCTACATGTACATCAAGTGAAAAATGAAGTTTAAAAATCGAAACGTATAAATTTGAGCCACCTAAATGTATACAATAACTTTTATAAAAACCTATTTTTCAAGAATAAACAAAAGCATTAATACTAAATGCAATATGTAATAAACATTTTCTTTTTTAGGTGTTAAGGTATTTTTGTGAAAGACATAGGAATGATGATGTGACTGTAAGAACAAGTTTCTTAGACACGATCGAATCTAATTTTAAATTAGAAACCTTAAACGAAACCCACTGGAAATATCTGCATGAAATTTTTACAATCCAGAGTTTAAATAATGAAATTTCTAGTCATTCAAAACTAAGAACAACTTATATTAAATATTTATATAAAAATAATCGATCTGAAGATGATATAAATTATTTTACTTTAGAATATTTACAATATGTAATATACAACTCAGATTTTGCTCACTTTACTGATATAAAAGATGATGAATTGGAAAAAAGAATCTTGATGCAGGCTGTGGAATCTTTTCCTGCTCTTATTAAAACTCTAAAGAAGGAATATCAAAGAGATGATTTGCTCGCCATAATGCTTGGTGAAATATTTGCATATAATTTACGATATCCAAAGAACATAATAATGATATCTGGAAAAGTGTTGGAGATTTTAAGGAATATTTTGGAAGAAAACGATTATTACATGTTTACATTTCGTGAAAATTTAGCAAGGTCAATATGTAAATTAAATCGCAGTACAGTAGAGAACGAAATGTTAACTTACTATTGGAAAAAGTTTCTCAAACCATATCCTGTGACTTGGGTACGTACACAAATATTTTAGTTTTAGTTTCAGCAGATTTTCGGATAAAACTTTATTTTCGTTTTTTTAAATCACGCCTTAAATAATAAATAACTAAGTTTGACTTGCCATCAGGGACCGATACTGAAATATATTTCTGTTCGATTTGCGTTACGGTTATCTAAAGCGCACCATTTTTGGTTTTCAGTTACTATTTGAGTTTTCAGAGCAGTGGTAATTTGGTCTTCGGTTATGGTTTAAGTTTTGAAAATAGATACCTCAATATAGCCTAGTCAGTGAAGGTATTTACCTCCAAAAACTTGCAAAATGAATAATTTTTTTTTAATGAGTTCGTGAAAGCGTATAGAATAATATCCTGAAAAGTTTACATTTTGCTCAGATGCAGAACATAAAAAAAAAATGCAAACAAATTTTTTTTCATCCATTTTTTCAAAATTTTGAAATTATGTCAAGCTAGGAAAAATTTAAAAATACAGATGCATAGGTCACGTATTTATGAACAAAAAATGTAACAAAATTTATCGCTAAATCCATAGGATTCCCGGAAAAAAATAGTCAAGTAACGTTATAACTCGGAGCGAGATCTATGCGTGCACGCCCTTGAGTACACATGACTGTGACACCAAGGCACTGAATTACATGTCACTAAATCAGAATTTGTTCAATCTATATGAGCGTTGGTTCATTTAAAAGATGGAAATTGTAGCCTTCCGATGCTTTTTTGTTTTAAACAATACAAGCAAAGGATGGATGGGAAAAATATACTTATATATATTATCACGTCCGAACTCAATCGTCGTAATAAAAAATATAGAAAAAAGTAAAAGCCCTTCAAAAAATTCTTTCTTTATTGAGAACTGTTAAAAAGTATGTACCCTTCAAGATTATTCCCGTATAACCAAGCGATACAGGTTTCCGTGACTATATTAATTTGATAAATATTCTATACAGATTTGTCGATAAAGATTTCAACTGTATAGAATATTTATAGTATAACTAAATATTTCCTATACAGAATATTCTGTATTTGATCTGTACAGCGATTATAAAGTATTATCTTTATATACTTTCCTATATAGAATATATGATTACATATATAGCACATATAAAGTATCGTTATATTATCGACAACTCATCTATATAGATCCAGTAAAGTTCTCCGGTAAAAACATTTCCTGTTTTCGAGCACTTTATTAAATCTATATGTCATCTATAGGAATGGATATGGGTATTCTATGCTAAACAGTTATTGAATCTTTACGTAATCGATACCGAAATTTCTGCATTTATAGCACATATGAAGTGTCATTATTTGTAGGTTAGATAAAATATAAAATGCACCAGTATAGATCATGTTCTAGTTCTAAAAGATTCATCAGTCCTCTATTCAGATTGAAGATCAGATTATTTTAGTTTTATTTCCAGAAGATAATACCGGTTCACCTGTGATATAACATTGTGCACAATAAACTAGTGGAAGCAACATACCTACTCTTCGCCGATTTACTGAGCTTTACACATTTTATAGGATACTCTTCGCAGTTTTCTTGTAAATAATATTAGTTTTTGGACATTCTAAATTTTGTGATACCATACAAAACTATATGAAAAAAAAAAGGAAAGAAAAAGAGGCCCTCTCAGGGATTTGAACACAAGACCTCTGGATTGCCAGACGAAGCAATACAATACAATCAAACTTTATTATTATTATATATTACAATATATCCCAGATACCCGTGTCCGAATACTGTCAGACATTCACGGAGCGCAGCTCCGTGACAGTTGAATGACAGGACGGAACGGACTCTGGTCAACTTCAAAAAATAAAACTTTGACCTGAACTCCTTTCACCATGGGGCAAATTAAAAAAGGTATTAACAGATAAAGAAGCTTTAGCCATCCGACCATCGACATCGCTACAAAAGTTCTATTTAAGTACAAGTGACAAAAATTAAAGAAATATATTTTTTTAATTTAAATAATCAATAACTTTTTTATTTACTGATTAAATTTTTTCAAAAACAATAGGGTTCTTTCATTTCCTCAACAAATTCTAAAAAATAACATAGGTCCACAAAAAAAGGTCTTGTTCTAAGGTTTTCATCTAACCTTTCTGAAGTATTTTGATGTGCTGAAGTTAATTTTGGACATAAATTTCTATCGTGTCAGTTTCCTTCTGCCACCCCTAGGAGATAAAAGAATGGTGTTATTGCATTTTTTTCAGGGATTTCATTATCTGTAGAATAATCAGCAGTATACCTACATACATAAACATACAGTATCGGAAGATTTTGGATTTGGGTGGCAGGCATAGTTTCAACGGCTTGACAGACCGCCTACAATAAAGGCGTGTACCAGTGCTCTAGTAGAGGGAGCAAATAATGAAGCGCTATTAAGAAAACACGTACATCATTGCTATTAAAAATTTCAGTACCATTTATTCAAAGGAAGGATGTAGTTGGCTCTATTCAGTATAGGTAATGTTTATTACATGCTTTAATAACTAATTATTTAACTCGTTATACTTTCAAAATGAGTCAAATAATTCTTTACATTTCCCGCAGACAGAGCTGCCCACGTACATATGGTGGGGAAAGCAGGTGGCACGGGTAGGATGTGTTATACGATAAAAAAGAATAGCCTAGTTGCTTTGCTCTCGCTTGCTCTCATTGCCGACCCAAATGAAACATTTTCTGACACTGTATATACCACAAGCGAGATCCGTTTGACAGCACAGGGTCTGCTAGCCGAACGTGTTAAGCCACACAGCAAGAGTTGTCAAGTCAAGATCTGCGTAGGTTCGACTCCCCCCCCCCCGCCGCAATCAACAATGTAAGGTAGGTAATCATAATGTTTCATAAAATTAATTAGGACAGTAAAAATATTATAAATAATGTATCCCATAAAGCTGTGAAAGAAGTACCTCTAGAACAAAAAAAATCGTTTTTATTTGCAACAGCCTATGTAGCGTATATAGGTATAGTTGACCTGTATTGTTACGATAGCGATCCGATAAATCGACCTATACCCAAAATATATCGTGGCGATAGCGGATCGATAAATACCAACTTTATTCTACCTATATCCATAATGTATTTAAACCCGTATTGTCGCTGTACCCAAAGAATACAGGCTATCTTTATCGAGTAAAGATTTTAATATAGAACCGATACAGGTTATATACAGTCTGGTTATACGGGGTTATGGTTTATTAGGTTGTAGTAACATGAATTCAAAAAAAAGTACATTTCAAATCATTTTAATTTCCTTGCTTGATGATTTTTTTGATAAATATATATATTGGAGGCTGTAACTTGTCAAGAAATTGACCCATTGGAGAAAATAAAATATCACTATTTCGTAAAAAATGTATACTTTTCGAATGTTCAAGCACAAATTCATTTACTTGTATGCATTTTTTCGAAAATATGATCAATCCTATCATGATCAGAAATAGCGATTTTCACGATTTTGTCATTATTATAACTGTCTACAGTTTTGAATATAAATTCTGGAACCTTTCCAATACGTTAACAAATGTATAGGAATCTATTGGATATAGTTGAAATGTAAATATAGGTGTACCTGTAATAAATACAATACAGTAAACGCAGGTAAAAATTCATGCGAGTTATGGCGCGGCAGATCTATTTCGACCCTGCGGCTATGTGTGGTGTCTGTGTATGAATACGTATATCCACCTATTCACGTATATCCACTAGAAATGTTAAGAATGTGTAATCAGAAAGAGAAAAAAGCTTTATTTTACTCGTTAGAATAGCTAAGAATTTTTAGTGGTTCCACAGTAAGCATTTAACCATGCGCTTGGCCTCGCAGAGTGACAAAGTTACTTCACTACTTTTTTCCAGGAATACCATGGCTTTAGCGTTAAATTTTATTAGGACATTTTTTTGTTCAAAAACACGTGATCTATCCACCATATTTTTTTGTTTTTTCTACCCTGACTTAATTTAAAAATTTTGAAAAAATAGATGAAAAAAATTATGGTCTGCATCCGAGCGGAATGTAAACTTTTCAGAATATTATTCTATACACTTTCACGAATTCATTAAAGAAAAAATTATTCAGTTTGCAAGTTTTTGTGGGCTATAAAATGTTCTGTGTCGTCTGGGCTATTATTGTAAGGTTATCGTGGTAGCTGTTATAGCTAAATAACTGCCAGTTCTTGCTGCCGCAACTTTGGCAGAGCTTTCTTTATAGCTTCCTGTGCTACTTGGGTGTTTCGCATACATAACATGTGTGTTTGGTGTTGCAATCAAGTGCAGTGGCGGAGGAGACTTTATGAGCTATAGTCCTCTCATGCCATGGTTCTAGTACATTTCAACAAATAAGAAGTTTCAATTCTAAGAGAAGTTGCGACCAATAATGAAAAAATGCTAAGATTAGGTGCAGAACTTAGAGCTAAGAGTTTTGGGTCAGGGCGGAAAAATTCTTTCAAATATAGGATTACTGCTGCCAGCTGTCGTAATTTTAATAAATACACATTATGGTTAATTTTTAATGTACATACTTTGAATTAAGAGTTTAAATGTTGTTTAAATAATGTAGATTGTAGTGAATTCTCTGGTGTATGTTTAGTATAATGGTAACGTTCTATTTCAGGTTGTTCGTTGGTATCTAAAATATGATCCTGTGGTAATTGTAGAGAATATTGATAAAATTTTGGAAGCAGAACTATACAATGCATCCAGAATATGGTGCAGAGTTAAATCATATAGTCATTTAAATTTAGATAATATAGTCATACAGCATTGTTTAAAACAGCTCAACAATGATGTTGATAATGATAAAGCTGAATCAGTTCGACGTTTATCAATTTTAGCTACTCCAGAATATTATATGAAAATTATGGGAAATGGCAATTTTATACCAACATCTCCAAAATTAATAATTCAAGATCAAGAAGCAAAGAATATTTACAAAGTGCAAAGCGCTTTCTTAAAGAATCTTAAGAATCTGAAAGACCCATTAAAATATCTGCCCATTTTGGTAGACATATGCTGTCAGGGAGATTACTTACAATCATCTTTAATTGCTTTATATCGTGCATTTTATAAATGCCCCGAAATCGAATTGAAACCTTATCTTAACAAGTTATCGAAAAAACCGCCTATGTCTGTTAAGAAGCATGCTCTACATTTAGCATGTTGTATATTTGAGCAAAAAATGATTTTTGAGATATTAAATAATTTTGAACAAATTGAAAAAACTAGTTCGCTACAGAAAAGTATATTTTTAAGTTGTCTGCGATATTTCTCAAAAAATCCAAGTGAAGAAGTTTTTGAAAAAGTAATTTTCCATATGGGTTTCTTAAGGAAACAAGATAAAGAGTCATTGAATTTACTACACACTGTAAATATTCCTGTAAATTATAAGCCTTCTTATATACAGCACGTGTTGAATCTTTTAGAGAAAATTAAAGATGCTGAAGGTAAAACCACTGAAATTAATAATGTGGTATCATCAGTTTTAGATTTAATAGACGAACATTGTATCCAAAGACTACCACAAGTTTTCTGCAAAGAAATTATTCAAAAATATTTTTTATTAATTGAAGATATCCCTGGTATTTTTCCATTCGTTGTTAAAGTTTTAATATATCACGACGAAAAAAATAACTTTGATTTTATCTTCAAATTATTATCTAATTATAAATTACAGTATTGGCACAACTGTTCTATGATAAAAAAGCGAGAAAATATTTTTACATTTTTTAAGACATTTTATAAAAAGGCAAGTGAAAAAAAAGTAGCCCTGGACTTTGTAAAACAATTTTCTAGTAATTGGGAGAAAATATTTACACCGGTTGAAACATTTGAAGAATACATTTTATTGAATTTGTTGCAAATTAAAAAAGACTCGGAAAATGAGCCAGAAATGTATTCTAAAAAAATTGTTTTATTTTCAGAACAAGTTGTAGAAGAATATGGACAAATTGTATTTTCAAAATTTGTTAGGGTTCTCGCAGAATCTCTTGACTATGAGTTAGATAAAAGAATAAATGTACTGTCCAATATGCTGAAATTTAAAACTACTACTTTAAATTGTATTTTAGTTATAGAGTTAATTGCTTTTAGACATGATTTATTTGACAAAGGTAAAATAAAACAGATGTATCGTGACATTAATTCAGTTTTGAGGGAAGTAACCGATCCTAAGGTGCAGTTATACTACAATTTATACCTAAAAAAGTAACATGTATTTATATAAACAAATTGAAAATTTGATTTTTTGAAATTTGGCATTTTAGGGTTTTATTATTATTTGTTTTCATTGTAACAGTCCTTAGCACTATAACTATTCGAAAGCTTAGTTACTTATCCACGAAGCTTCATAATGAGATCATTGATGAGCAATTTGGATTTTTTGCTGGTAGGTCCACTGAACTCGACCTGGTGACTTATGTTAGCTATCTCTCAGAGATCTTGGAGAGCGTTTATCAGGTTGTAGCAACCTATACTGATTTCTTCAAGGGCGTTCAATGAGGTAAACCATAGTGTTTTACTGGCCAAGCTTGAATACTATGCTATAAGTGGTTCAATCATCGACTAGTTAAAAGATTATCTTACTGTGAGAAAGCAGATTGTTCGTATTAAAAATGTTCATTCTAATTATGGTATAAGAGGTACAGCACTACAGCTAATAAAATCTTATTTATTAAACAGACATCAACAACTAGTAGAGAGTGACGATAGTGGAGCAAAGGTCAAATCAGACAAAGAATTGATCAAAAGAGATGTACCACAGGGCTCAATTCTCGGGCCCTTGCTATACATACTGTACACAAATTATCTACCACAAGTTGTTAATCATAATATGGTTCAATTTGCAGATAACACATCTTTAATATTTAGTCACGATTCTAAAAATAGCCAAGAAAAAGACATCCTTCCCAGCAAACATTTTTGTTAAAATTAGCTCCAATTCGACTTGGTAAAAGAGGAATTTACTTGTTAAGGTAATTATGACGTAAAATTGACTAGAAAAATACACTTCCGATAAAAATTTACCAATTGGTCTTACTTTAGATTTCAGTTTACGTAAATAATACCAATTAATCTACCTCATACACAATTTTCCTTGAAAGTAAATTTAACGAAAGCAGCGAGTGAAAAACGACTAAAAAAATCTACCAAAAATGACCTGAAGGATAAATTTACAATACGGTAGAAATAGGTAATATAATTAGGTAGTATTTACCTTTTCAGCGACTAAAAATATTCCTAATAGTCGAATATTTTACTAGGTAGATTTTGTTGTAAATCCTACGTAATATATACCTAAATACCAACCTGTTTGGTCACTATTATTATACACCTTTGAAGTAATATTAGGTCGACAAAATAGATAAATTCTACCTGGCTTATCTACCTGATTTCAATCATTAAGTCAATTATCTTTTGTAGTTGCATTTATAAAGGCAGTTAACTTTAAGGTTAAATTAGCTCAAGACGCCATATTTTCTTAGGACAGTTGAAATATGATTCCAAATTAGAATTTTAAAAATGAGTGTGTATGGAAACAAACTGACGAAAAGCTAAAAAAAATACATAATTATACCTGTAAACTCATATTTAACAAGTATAGCATACTTTTCGGCTCAAATTATTACTATAATTTTTTTACTTGGCAATAAGAATTTCCTTATAGATGAATATTTTGGAGGCGCATTGTTATCTTGCGAAGTACAGCTGCTATTATACACAAAAAAATTTTCGTCGCATTGATTTCAACAAGCGAGTACTGCAAATACTTCACTTATAAATTGGATTTATTTTAGTTACCGACATTCATCTTGTATCGTCATTGTGAGTTAGGTATCTCTTCAAATTTGTAGGTGACTGACAACAATATTATAGAGAAAATTACCAAATAGGTATAAAAACCTTATTTTTTTCCACTTGGTGTCATTTTCCAATTTCACATACTTAAATACGTAAGTTCTACCTAAAGCTAGTCAACTCGATGTCGAATTGACATCGAATTTAAGTAAAATTTACCTAAACAGGTATTACTAACCAAATATATTGTGCTACTACAAGTACGATTTATGTGTAATTTTACCTGTCTTAGTCGATATAACCCAATTTCGACGTCGTCTTATTCTCCACTTATGTAGATTCTACGTAGAGTCAACGTAAATTTTACCAAAACATGGTTAATTTTAATTTTGTGACTAAATTTATTATACATAATTTAGGTAGTTTTGACGTCAAATAATACCTAAATGTTTGCTGGGTTGATATGGTAATCACACTACAAAATTGGTTCACTAACAACAATATGAAATTAAATGTTCAAAAAACCCAAATAATAACATTTTCATATTTCACCCAAAATGAAGAAACAACACTTACCTACAATGACATAGATGTCCCAAGTAGCCGGTCAGTAAAATTCTTAGGAATCACTTTGGATTCAAGGCTTGACTAGAGGCTTCATGTTGACAGCCTGGTTGGGGATATGTCATGGTATTGTTATGCACTTGGGGTAGTGGCACGTTTTGTAAGCGCGGAAGCTGCCATAAGTACATATCGTGCATATGTGCAGTCACGTGTCAGATATGGAGTGATATTCTTGGCAAATTCTATAAATACACATAGAATCCTCAAAATGCAAAAAAGATGTTCGCGACAAATATTTAATATGAAACCTACAGATAGTTGTAAATCGGTATTTATAAACAGAGGCATACTAACACTCGCAAGCCTATACATTTATGAAGCAGCAATATTTGTAAAAGAAAACATCATACTGTTCAAATCTCTAGAGCATGATTATGACATAAGAAACAAAAACAAATTAACAACTAATAAAAAAAAATTCTCATATACAAAAAAAAATGTTGAGTATTCTATAATTAATATTTTTAACAAATTGCCGGACAACATAAAAAAATCTCACTTTAAAAACATTAAAACTAGAACTCAAACGCATACTAATAAAAAAGGCTTACTATATGGTGGACAAATATCTCACTGATGTTTCAATACATTAATAAAAAACTTACTTTTGTACTCTCAAACTAGGCTGTTCTCAAATTTATCATTGTACTGTATTGTTTTAGCATTTTAATATTTTAACCAAACACATTTTTACCCAAACTAGGCATACTGTCTATTTTAAAATTAATTTTAATTACTATTGTCGTCCTCTATTTATTTTCACTGTTACACAATTTGTTAGTGTTTCAATTTTATTATGATATGTAACTTTTACATTAATATTAGCTATATTCTTTTTTCTTTTTTTCTGTTGTTTTCTCTTAATGTTTTGACGTGTTCTACACCCAGTGAGGTATTGTATTTAAAAAGGAACAAATAAATGTATCTATCTATCTAATATGAAATTTCAGTCACTTCCGATTTGCCGCAACGGTCACATTTGGGATCATTGTTGTTTAACTTACTTATTGACGACATCAAAAACTGTTTTTCTTTTGGAAAAATTATTCTATTTACTGATGACCTCAAAGCCTTTTCTATAATCCGCTCTGAAAATGATGCCTTACATATGGAAACTGACTTAGATATTCTTGATAACTGGTGCTCGGTTAATGGTATGATATTAAATATCGATAAGTGTCATGCTGCAATGAGATTTTATCGTGACGGGGATCCTATTATTTTTAACTATCAAATTAACGCCAATCTTTTAGACGATGTACAAGTAATTAAAGATTTGGGTGTCTTACTTGACCCAACCCTTAATTTTCAGGCTCATATTTCTGCTGTAACAAACAAGGCATTAAAATTACTGGGATTTGTCAAACGTACAGCTACCAATTTTTCCAACATACATACTCTTATGATTTTATATTGCTCACTTGTGAGACCACACCTAGCTGTTTCTCGGTCGGGTCACCACACTACAATGTTTATGTACAAAAAATTGAGTCAGTCCAACATAAATTTTTGAGACATGTTAAATATTTTTCTTGACTATTCTGATCTCGAATCACTTTTAAACGTTGACTCCCTTGCTATACGCCGCCAACATAAAGACTTGATATTGCTTTTTAATGTAATTAATTCTAAATGTAACTGTCCCCAATTATTATCTTAGATAAACTACATTCCTCCTCGAAACACAAGACAAAATATTACTTTTTTCATGCTCTTCTTCAGGACAAATTCTTGTTTACCTCGTATAATTCGGTTAGCGAACCAGTTGGAAAATATAGATTTTTTCAATGCAAATATTCGAACTCCTAAACATCGACTTTATCAATCTAGTCATTAAATTATTACCATTTATATTAGTATTAATTCTTTTTTTTTTTATTAGCATTAACCTTGTTTTATCATTTATGTATATATTTCCTAATCTACCATGTATTTTGCTACTCGTTATGTCTATTCTTGTCATGTTATTGTTGTCACTCTTCTTTTATCATTATAACTTACTGTCTGTACTAATGGGTTCGCCCGTTTATGTGAATAAATAAATAATTTGTTGTATACTTTATGTTCTTATTGACACGTTGAGCCCCGGTGTACATTTGGCGTCATTTTTTTTTAAATATATTGCTTTTCCTATATTTTATTAACATTTGAATTTGAAGTCACTTAAGTCTCTCGCAGGCAGAGCTGGGCAAAGTACTCATTTAAACTTCCTCAAGTATGAATTAATTGAAGTAGTTTTATGTGCAAAGTATATGGTTAAACTACTTCAAGTACTTAAAGTAGTTTAAACGAGAACTTTGCCCAGCTCTGCTTGCGGGCCAGGTATTCTCGTGTGCATCACAAATTCAGTCTTATCTTACATCCAGTGCTGTATCCAATGCTATAAACACATGAAAGGCGTTGACGGTAGGAAGGTAGAGGTCTGAGTATAGTTGAAGGTATCGTATTGGTGATAAGTGTGGTGAAATGAGGCAAGGGGAATAAAAAAGGCAGCAACTCATCTCCTGTCTTTACTCCACTTTTACATTAAGTAAGAGAGAAGATACCAGCCATTCGATGTACGACAAATCCAATTTGAAAAGGAAAAATTGTGTTTATTGAAAAGTGTGCTTTGGTGACGTTTTATATAGTTCTGTCAAAGGCGCCACTACGTTTCGTAGAAAAAATATTCATCATCAGGTATAGCTCGCGAGGCTCCCTCCACGGGCTAGCATGATGTAATAAATAAATTATTGTTTCTTAGCTTAAAAAATGTTTCCTTGCCAAATTGGGAGAAGATCTGTCCAGAGGTAGTTGAGATATTGCAAAAAAAAAGAAAAAAAATTACAACTTTGACACCTTGTAACTCAGTAAGGAGGCACATTTTATCTAAGTGTTTTAGGTGAAATCTTCATATTTTGGACTAAGAATTGTATGTCCTATTATTAATGAAACACCCTGTATATGTGTTAACAAGACATGCGTCCAAAATGATAGTGAGGTGCATATAAGAGAATGGTCGGTAATGCAGTTCTTCGTTTTTTTAACTATCTTCCACATTTTTTAAAAATATGAAAAAAGTTGAGAATAGGGCCTTGATAAATGAGTAATTTACGATGAAAAATCCAGAGAGGCCTTCTTTCTTAAAATGCCAAAAAATTGTGTACAAAAATTTGCAAATTTTTTTCCCATACGAAATGCATTCAAAAATTATGAAAAACTGGGTAAACAGTCCAACATGTAAGTATAACAACTCTGAATTTTTTCGGATTTTTTCGTACGGTATCCGAGAAAATTTTAAAAAACGAAAATCAAAAACTCCCCACCGCTACTCCAGCATAGCGGTTGCAGGCTTGAAATTTTGGGAAAATCATATTTAGGGTAAGCCCCTTCAAATAGTTGATAACAAACAAAATTTTGTTTGGGGGCAGATTTTATATGCTTATCCTGCTATGCCCTTTGGAAACTTTCAAATAATTTAGGTACCTATTGAAAACTTTCATTTTTATCAACATTTTCGTTCCGGAAACTTTCAAATGGAAAGTTTCCTTTACTCATATCTCTGGGTTTTGTTGTATTTTTATGTGCATATTTAATCAAAAATCCTGCAATTTTATTTCGTGTAATAAATTCTAGATTTTGTTTTTCTTTGAATTAAGCATCCGCATTTAGTTTTTATTATATAAATTGTTTTGAAGAGTACTATTTAATTTATTTTGTTTACGTGAAAATATAATATATAAGTATAATAAATAATTCTGAATGCGACTTGCATTATATTTCTAATAGAGAAAGAATAAAATATGATTTTTCTTAATAAATATTGAATATTTTCAAGTTATTTCTGAATGTTGAGGAGTAAGAATATTAACATCCAAATCCTATAAAAAACCGCTGCCCAAGGAACCACTACTTCCACATCCAGATTCTCTATCCAAGTCACTCACAACGAAAAAACTTGGATGTGAAAATAATTGTTTATGGAACTTTAATAATATAATATTTGAAATCCTCTACCCTAAAAACCCATAAAACGATACCCCACATCGGTAGTGGGGTGGGGGTGGTGATAGGGGGGTGGTAATGGGGGGTAGATGAAGTAAATAAAATATTTTGAGGCTTCTGGTTCCTGTACATACACTAAATCACAATTTTTTTTCATCCCCTTTAATAAGGAGGTGGGGGTGGCAATGGTAAAATTTTTTTGAGACCTTAGCTTCTCTTATATATACTAAATACCAATTTCATGGACTCTTACCTGCTTGATTTACCCATTTACCCCAATTTACCCCCCAACCCTTCGATGGAACAAAATGAAAATATAATCTAGTTCTAGATCTCGTTAAAGTACATATGTGTACCAAATTTCAAGTCAATATCTTAAACGGTTCCAGAGTAAACGTGCGCACAAAAAAAAGTTACAGACAGACAGACAGAAATTTTGTTTTCGCTCAAACTTAAAATCTCGACGTTTCATGACATTTTAAGCCTATTTGGACAATACAAAATTTTACAAATTTTTTTGTCGTTACTATACTTTCACTAGACGTGGAAGTAATACGTCTACAATAAATAGGTATAGGTATGCAAAAAGCTATGTATACAAAAAAACATATTTCTGGGTAGTAATTTAATTATAAGGTGACAAAAGACCCAAGAACGCTCCAGTTGAAACGCGGTAGCGCTAACTCTTGCACAACTTGTGCCACAACTATCTTTCTATGCTGTGACAAGACAACTCATAGATTAAAGAATATATCTAATATATAAAAATCTCGTGTCACAGTGTTTGTTATCGAACTCCTCCGAAACGGCTTGACCGATTTTTATGAAATTTTTGGTGTATATTTGGTAGGTCTGAGAATAGGTCGTAGGCTATTTTTTATATCCCTAGGTGATGAGGGTGGCCCTATCCAGAAATTTATTATTTGGACAAAAATTTATAATTTATATGGCAAAACAACGTTTGCTGGGTCAGCTAGTAAGATATAACAACAGGGCCGTTACTTTCGGTCCCGATTAAACGTTAACGGTGGGTCAAACCAATTCAGTTACCATGGAAACAATTGTACTTTCAATGATTTGGCAGACGGTTAAAGTTTAACGTGGTTTAACGTTGACAGAAAGTAACGGCCTGGACTGACTCAAGATCGGCTTAATTATTAACATTACAGAAATTCTTACAATATTTTGAACGAGGCTCTGCATCTGGTGTGATTTCACACCATCTGCTCATTGGCTAATGACATTTTTTGGTGGGCATCGTGAGTTACGAGGCCACCTTATACTCTACCAATCTTGAGACTGACTCACCTATCTCTACATGTCTTTGATCTTTGATAGGGTGTCAACCTAACAGCCAGTTTTACAATAGTCGATTTTTTTTGGTTGATAACCAGATCCTGAAAGTTATAATTATTAGTAAACACAACTTTACCAGACACCAGACATTCTTACCTTTATAGTAATAAATCATTGGCCAAATCCTAACTATTAATTAAGCAACAATTGTAAAACTTGCTGGTATGTCACACGGTCAATAAACCGTTTATTGACCGTGGGTATGTCACAGATTTGTATAATAAACTATTGGTCAAATCCTAACCATCGATTGTGAAACTGGCTGTAAGCTGTAAGATAAAGAAATTTGTTTATTTTGTTTATTCACTGAAAAGTGAAAACCGGTATTTTGATATTTTGAAGTTTCTGTGTGTTTATCTCTTTTTTTTTAATTCTGTATGCATCATACATGTTAAATATGTGAGTGTTTCATATTGATAGATAATTTAAAACAACGTAAGTAAACAATTTTTAGTATAAGGTTAAAGCATTGACATACTACACAATGGACTGCGCGTTCCTTATGTTAGAATGCAAGTGGAATGTTGTCAACATAATAGAGTCATTTTAGGCAACCCATATTACGCATTAAGGGCAAAAAGCTGCGTAATTCTATTAGAAACACAAGGTGTTGTTAAAGAGAATACTACAAATTGTTACAAATACGATTTTTGACTGGTTTATAATTGAAAACAATATTACTTATAATTATTTATCACAAATATAGAAGAAATACAACAATTGTTCAAATTACAAAAAATTAAGTACATTTAAAAATAAAATAAAGATACCTACTAATTCCAAATTGTAATTTTAAATTTATGGCATATTTTGTAGTTAGTCCCTGAAATTAAACATATATAAGTTATTTGTGAGGGTTGTGTGAATAATAAACATTACCCTTAATGCCCTTAATCTGTATTGCTGGTTGCCTAAGATGCTGACAACACAATTTTTTGGGACGCGCAGTCTATTTATAGTAGGTCGATTGGTTAAAGCTATGCAGAAGTTAAGATTTACGAGATCTGACCGTCACGAATTGATGTATATGTTCAGGTAATAGTACCTTTTTATTTGGTTGGTTATCGTTTATTATTGCATACTTAGTTTAGTTTTAAAATATATGTAAGGCTGAAAGCTCTAACTATTCTCTCTATACTCTAGTAATAATGTCCTTTTGAGACATGTTTTGGTGTTGCACAATATTGCATAATAAGTAAAAATGTTGATATAAATACAGGGTGTCGTAGAAATAAAGGTACAAAAGTCGGGAACTTGTTCTGCATACTAGTGGCATAGCTAAAGGTTTAAGGGAGCACTATGCTCTCTCTCCGCTCCCATTATGTAGCGGTCCTGCTGTAGATAAAATCTATATTTTAATTTTTACTAGCAACTTTTTTGTACCGCCTGTTTAATCGACTGCTCCAAACAGCTGGTTATGGCCCACACAGCACTCGATAGTTTTAGGATAACTGGTGGCCATACTTGAAGGATAAGCAAGACATCTTGTGGACGTCCTAAACTGGGTACTCCTTATTTAGGACATCAAGGATATCCTTGTGGGATTAATAATAAATATTTGAAATCGTCCACCCCAAAAACCCAATAAAACGATATTCCACACCGGTAGTGGGACTGGGGTAGTGCTAGGGGGATGGTAGTGGGGATGGATGAAGTAAAAAGAATATTTTGAAGTCTTTGGTTCTTGTACACACACTAAATCAGTAGTAGTGGCTAATGCCAAAAATTTTTTTGAGACATTAGCTTCTCTTGTATATACTAAATACCAATTTTATGGACTCTTACCTGCTTGATTTACCTATTTACCCTCATTAACCCCAATTTACCCACAACCCTTCCACGGAATAAGATGAAAATATAATCTAGTTCCAGATCTTGTTAAAATACATACGTGTACCAAATTTCAAGTCAATATCTTAAACGGTTCCAGAGTAATCGTGCGCACAAAGAAAAGTTACAGACAGACAGACCGACAGACACATTATTTTCGACCCAGAACCATCCAATTGTTGGGTGTGGTATTTACATTATAATAATAATATAATAATATAATAATATAATAATAATAAATTTATTTAGACATAGACATTGTTACATAAATATTGATACACTTTAATACATTACATAAATAGTCAAAGGATTGTACAACTGCTCCTAGATGACTGAACATCTGTATGTGCATAAGTTATGTATTACATAATGATAATAATAATTGTAGATAATTACATCATACTTACTAACTATTTATAAATGAAATTAAGAGTACCTACTTATACATAAAAAAAACAACAAGATATAATAATTAACCCCATTAGTTACTAAGGGCTAAAGTTAATTTAAACAGAGTTAAATTAAGGTATAAACTAAAAGAGAGCCATAAACGTCTGTATATTATGTGTTATGTATGTCCTACATGTGTGGTTAAACTTTCTTAGGTTTGCAATTGATCTTATTTCCAAAGGAAGAATATTATAAATTTTAGGAGCCAAATAATTTAGGAATCTTAGATTAATATTAGAATTACTATTGGGAATTTCCAAGTGTCTATTTACATTGTTTCTGGTTCCATACGAGTGGTTTACATAATTTTTTAAGTTCACATTTTTTTGTGTAAAGGAACATACATTTAGTATGTATAAGGAACGTACATCAAAGATTGTGTCGGAGTATAGCAATCTAGTGGGAAACATCTTGTTTTTACGATAAATAATTTTTAGAATATAGTTCTGCACAACATTTAGTTTTTTTAGAGAATTCTTGTAAAGACCACCCTATATAACTATACCGTACCTTATTAAAGATTCAACTAGTGCTTTATAAACACAAATTAATAGTTTTTTCCCCATTATCTCTCTTATGGTATAGAATTTACTTATTAATTTTCGAATATTATTGCTCAGTTTTATAATGTGATGGTTCCATTTGAGATTTTCATCGATAATAATACCCAAGTACTTAGTAGAATGTACCTCATTTATTTCTGTATCCATCTGTTCAATATATATACTGTTAAAATTGGGGCGGTTAGCTGCAGTCAGCGAGAAAGCTATATAGTTTGTTTTATCAACATTCAGAGTTAGCTTGAAAGAGTCAAGCCAGTTTTTTATTTTTGCAATACCTGCACTAACCGAGTCTTTTAATTCCTCCCACGTTTTTCCTTCAAAAACAACAGCCGTGTCATCCGCATAAGAAATTACAAATCCATTATCAATGCCAATATTTGTTAATGAATTAATGTAAGAAATAAACAATAACGGTCCTAACACAGTACCCTGAGGAACTCCAATTTTCACTTTCATAGGTTCACTGTATGTATCTCCAATTTTAACTTTTTGTATTCTGTCACTGAGATAACTTCTAAAGACATCCAACACAATGCCAAGTACTCGATAAGTGTTTAATACATTTAATAGAGCATCGTGTGGCACAGTGTCAAATGCCTTTGCGAGGTCAAGGAAAACAGTTATACATTTGTTATTACAATTTAGGTTATCAGTAATATTTTTAGTGAGTTCATATAAGGCATCAGTAGTACTCAATCCATTGGAAAAGCCAAATTGATTCTTTGAAAGTATATTATTATTAGCAAGAAAGTTAACCAGTCTTTCCTTCAGGCATTTTTCAAGGACCTTAGCAAAATTGTTAATGACACTAATAGGACGAAAATTGGTAATCTTGGATTTATCACCAGTTGTGAAAATCGGAGTGACTATAGAAGTTTTATTATATTATATTATATTTACAACTATTTACAGACATTTTCCATAAGTAACACAGTAAGCCAAAGATATGAGTACTATGAGTAGGATTCTTTGGCTTACTGTGTTTTTTACTTTTTCTTTTTTTTTTGTTTTGTTTTTAATATTGTACATTTAGGTATTTGTAAGGTAAACAGCTTCAGGCTGAATAAAGCATTCATTCATATTCATTCATTCATATATTCTTTTTTATATCTACTACACATTTAAAGTCTGATTTTTTGGAGAAATGAGGCATAACCGATCTAGACTTCAGTGTTGCTCGGATATAGCCATCTGTAGCTTCATGTCCACATACTTTATTCGTGTCACGTGATGGAAAATTTTGTATTTCTCTGATAGGCCTAGTGTCAGAATTGATGAGTGATTTAATATCATCTTCACTTAAGCCCCGCAGCATTGGGGGAGGATACAACACACAAGAATTCCAATTAATAATTTCAGTGTAATCGGAATCTTGGAAGTTTATCTTCGGTGGCACGAAATTTCTAAGTTTTCTTTGGGACGGTTTGTCGTGCTTTTAAGATCCTTCTGTGACCAAGCTTCCGAAAATATATTCTCTTTCATCAGCAAGCATTGCCAACAGCACATTCTCCGGGTGTGCAAAGAACGCATTTCGTTCTATTACTGGATTAAGTAATTCGTTGGATAAATACCGTGATGTTTGGATTGCTTGAAAGACATGTTTTGGCATGTATGACATACATGCCTGTGTAGTTTGCCCTAAAAAGGAGTAAATATTTTACTGACGGACCAAAACATGTCTTTGAAGCAATCCATACATCACGGTAATCTGACGAATTACTTGTTGTTTATCCAGTAATAGAACGAAATGCGTTCTTTGCGCACCCAGAGAATGTTCTGTTGGCAATGCTTGTCGATGAAAGAAAACATATTCGGAAGCTTGGTTACAAAATGATCTTAAAAGCGAGACAAACCGTCCCAAAGAAAACTGTTAGAAATTTCGTGCCACCGAAGATAAACTTTCAAATTCCCGATTACACTGAAATTATTAATTGGAATTCTTGTGTATCCTCCCCCAATACTGCGGGATCTAAGTGGAGATGATATTAAATCACTCATCAATTCTGTCACTAAGCCCATTAGAGAAATACAAAAGTTTCCATGTCACACCTAGGCTGTGGAGAGGTGCGTCAAACTTGTGATAGTGGCCTCGAATAAAGTATGTGGACATGAAGCTAGAGATGGCTATATCCGAACAACACTGAAGTCTAGATCGCTTATGCCTCATTTCTCCAAAAAATCAGACTTTAAATGTGAAGTAGATATAAAAAAGAAAAAGTACAAAACACAGTAAGCCAAAGAATATTACTTATAGTACTTATATCTTTGGCTTACCTATGAAAAATGTTTGTAAATAGTTGTAAATATAATTTAATTACCACACCCAACAATTGGATGGTTGGTGGGTAGGGTGTGGGTGGAACTCGACGTGCAACCACCTCCACGTAGTGAGTTCTGGGTCGTTCTGTTCTAGCAACACGAGCTAAGAGTTGGACAGTGAAAATTGCGAATAATTGGTAAATTTCTGTTTTTTCTCTTTTTGCGCGAATGGAAAAAATTAGATTATTGATCAGAATTTAATTTATTTAGATTATTTAAACCATAAAACATGCATAAAAAATTGAAACGTGTTTATTTTAAAAATTTTAACCAGCAGAGAAAAATTACAAAAATATCGTGATTTTTGCAATTTTTCATAAACTTTAAGTACGAGGCGCGAACGAAACATGTTAACCAATTTAATTTTTTTTATGCCATTTTTCTTTTTATTAGAATAAGCAACTTTTCCGCACTAAAGCATTCCGAAAAAAAATATATTTATTTTTTTCGACCCACCGTAACGGTGGGGGATACATGCGCATTGGACTATATAGTATTTAAAAATAAATATCTCGTATTTCTGCTTGCATTATTGTTATTATTATTTTTGGTATATAAAAGGAACGAATGATTTCTTTGAAAGTTATCTGCAAAATAATGTATTTTTTTTTGCACTTTGGAATAAGTACATATTGTACTATTTTTTCATCTTATTTTATGTTTTAACTGTAGGTAAATGAGAAATCTAGTAATGAACATTTCTTGAACATGGCGCTTATGATGGCATTAATGGCACTTCATTTAATTTAAAAAAAAAAAGTAAAAACTTGTCTTTATTAATAGCAACTTTTTGCCACACAGAAATTTCGATTTTCCAAAATCCAAAATATCACATCCTAGTATATACAGGGTGTTCCTTAATGATGTGCTAATATTTCAGGATGTGATTTCTTGGTCATTTTATGAAGAAAAGTTCATATGAACATATGTCCACAATAGCTTAAATTTTTTGCTACAGGGTGTTGAATTTTTTTTTTAAATCATTATTTTTCAATATCTTAGAAAGTACTTTAGATATTATTTTCAATTTTGGTATCTGTTAATAGAATATAAAACCACATATTTTAGTTAGAAAAGTTATTCTATCGCTCCACCAGTGGCATCCCTGCAAACTTGTCCTCTGATATTTTTTACCAAAAAATTGGTCGCTACTGATATTTTTCCATGTGGATATTTTTTCTCATTAGCCTGATCAATTCTACATTCATCTCTTGCGTTTTTCTCGCCAGACACACCGTTCTTGATTAAAACATTTAAATTCGAATTAAAACTAATTATTATTAATTTTAATAATGATAAATTTTGTTTTATAAAAATTGTTGGAAATGGCCACCTTCGACTTGCAGACTTTTAGTAGCTCTATTAACGTTACAACTGTCGTACCTTGAGCAATGGCCTCGTCAGTTTTTAATGGACCTTTTTCTTTACACGCATGCTTTTAAATATTTAGTATTCATACAAATAATATTAAGTTAAACTCTATTGTGATTAATTAAATAAACTCTTTGTTATTTATAGTAAGCCTCTAAGATGTCTTCAGAAATTTTTATTTCGAAGTTCCATAACGTAGAAGGGGTGTTAATTGCAGAGAGGAAACAGAATGTACACAAACTATTAAGGGATAAAAACATTACTGGCGATAAAGACAAATTAATTCTAGATGACCTTAAACCTAAAACATACTTGGAGACTTTGATGCATGTTGATATTTTAATATATCTGAGGAAAACAGTTCAACTACTGGAAATTCTCAAAAATGGACATGAAGCATGTGTCAGTAAAATTATTAAGCAACCATGGTTTTTTAAAGAGGCATTCAATAATGTTAGCGCCGAAGAACTTGTTAACGAAATACTACCATCCATGTCTTATTCTGTTAAAATGAAAGTACTGAAAAAATTGTCCATTGCATTTCCTGAAGAGAAAATGGATAAAGTCTTTGATGCTGTTTTAAAACGGTACAGTATAATTTTAATATTTTAATGTCAAATATAAGTTATACTAACCTTGACAAAACAAGTGAATTACTTATATCCAACTTGAAAATGCTATAACAATAACTTCGCCACTATACACCTTTTTTTTGTAATAAAAATATTTGCACTTCAGTTACACGTCAGTGTTTTACTATGATTTTACAGGTTACGGTGCTAGAACTCCACTGTACTGAAGTTTAAGTTTATTATACTACATAGCCATAGTCCCATTCCTCCAAAAAGGTGAGTGTTGGTCGATGGAATCTCTGGCTACCTCTTCTGGTTCCCCCGAAGCATGAAAGTCTTCCAGCCATCAAGTCTGGACAGTGGGCATTCGCATTATATGAGGTGAGGAATTTTCTCAGGAATTTTCTCATTCTCATCCTCACCACACATCCTGCAGTCTGGATTATCTCTCACCTCTGCTGTTTCACTACCTTCGTTGCTCTGGTGTCCTCGCGTCCACTCCAGTTGTATGCTGTTGTATTCCACGGTCAATAAACGATAAGGTTGCATCAATCAGCAGTTTTAGGACGAGAGAGACGCGGGGGCGGGAAATCGAATGAAAGAGATAGACATATCTGATTTCCGTGCAAAAGACAGAGATAAAGATGCTTGTAGTGTCTACAGGTGACGTAGGCTGTAGACCCTACCGGAATCTTTGTCTCTGTCTTCTGCACGGAAATCAGATATGTCTGTCTCTTTCATTCGATTTCCCGCCCCCCGCGTCTCTCTCGTCCTAAAGCTGCTGATTGATGTAACCGTATCGTTTATTGACCGTGGTTGTATTCAACCAATTTCACAGGGAAATAGGCCAATCTTTTACCGTTTTTAAACGTGTCTGTACTGTTTCCAAAGCTTCGAGAGCTACTTTTGGCTGCCAGTGATGATACGTATTCTCTTGTCAATGTATGACCTCTGTGTCATTCCTTGCGCTCAGATTTATATAGCTGTGACTTCTGTTCCCATACTACTCAGGTTCGGACTAATGTCTGTCCCTGGTTGATCCCGTAACTCCTGCTCCAGTATTTCTTGATGTTTTTGATCCGTCAGTATACCATATTATATCATTTGAATGTCTTTGCAGTTGCCTTATTCCCCCACCTTCCCCCTTCCCTATTAGGTATGTATATTCTGAAGGTTTTTGTAAAGTTGTGGCTTGTGCTGATTCTGACTTATGTTTAGTAGCCGATTTTTTTTCTATTTGTTGAAATGTCTCGGTATGGTATCCTATTCTTGCTATGCGTTTGGGTTCAGCCTATATGCTTCTAGCAGTGCGTCACTCTCCACAACTAAGTGTAGTGGACATAGTGCTTTCATGGCTGTGGTAGGCATTGTTGGCATTGCTCCCGTTATCCCTAGACAGGCCAGTCTTTGTACCTTTCTTGGTTTTCTCATCGCTTCCCTTTTTCCGAGTTTGTGCTACCAGACCAGGGGGAATAGGTTATTATTGGTACCACAATCCTTTGGTACAACCAGTGCCCATTTTTGTTGTAGTCCCCTATTATTTTTCTACAGACCCATAAGGTCCGTGTGGCTTTGGTAGTCATCTAGAATCCGTCCCAAATGTTTAACTTTATTGCTCAACTGCAGTGTGGCAATACACTATGTAAACTACGCTATGTTATAAGGGCACGAAAATAAAGACATTTATTAATCATTGTTTTAGGTACGGTTTATTTATTGCAACCCCAGTAATACCAGCATGTAGCCCTCAGAAAATAGTGTATATTTTGAAAAATAATGAGGTTACATTGTGGACAAATCAGTTAAAAATAATATACAATAAACAACCTGATCTGATTAAAACATATTTAGATGTACAGAAACAACAAAAAACTGGAAGAATATTTGAAAATAATTTTTTAATATATCTAGCTCAAAACGACCCAGCTCTCTTCTGGAATATAATGGAAAATCACGAAATCAACAACGATTTGAAATTGGGTCGTAGAACCACTAAGAAGTTAATTGAGAGAAAAATACGTGAAATTGTCAGTGAACCAAAAAAGTATACCAAGCACTTCAGGCATGAAACGCTAGTGAGAAACTTGAATAAACTAGGTGAATTCAAACAGTTTTACCATAATTTATTTCCAAGAAATATAGAACAATTAGATAATGAGCATGTACTATGTAAAAAACTCTTGAAATATTACCCAAAACATTCTCAGTACCAGATATACACTGAAACTTTTAGCGAAGTTCTAAATGAAAACATTTTGTCCAATTTAAGTTGCTTAGACGAATTTCTTTTGAAATTCATAGCTGACGTGGAACTTAGAGAATCATTAGCTCTAGTTAAACACAAGGAAAGTAATGATGATGAATACATAAAATACTACAAACCTGAAATATGTTTTGCGTTAATAAAAGAGCAAATGAATGTAACTTCTTCACAAGGACAAAGGAGAAAACTTCTGTGTATTTTAGTAAAATCCTGTGCAGTAAATAATGATTTGAAATCTTTGGCAGAGGTGAATACGCTTTTATTATATTAAATTGAAAAATTTATTGGTGGTGGTAGTGTCAATAAAAAGTATATATTTATCAAAGGACAAGGGTAGATAAGGCCCTTTTGTCGCCCATCGGCCATCATATTATATTTTCCGAGTAGTGTATGTCTTGAAAACAGTTCTTTGGAAAGAAAATTGTCCCAATCTGTATTAGTCTACAAGAGCTTATACTTTGTGCTTTTTCTTTTAGACTTCCGTCAATAACGTTTTTTCCTTGGCCTAGAAACTACACAGAATAAGCAGATAGGTACACGAAAATAATGAAATATGAACCATACCTTATAAAAACTCAAATCACTTTCATGAAAATATTTTGGTTAAATTAAAGACAGTAGATTTAGCTACATTTAATTCACTGACGATATCACCCACGTTTTGCCTTTATAATAGTGTATAATTAGAATTTTTTCTTACGTTCTTATCGGTAGCTTTCCCACGTCTCTTTTTTTTTTCAAATAATGTCAAATAATTATGAGTTGTCAGAATAGTGTTTTTGTTTTCATTTCATTCGATGCCTACCTGCTGCAGAGGTAATATAATAATGGATGATTTGCCCCAATAGTCCGGTCGAATTATCACGAATAGTATTAAAATGTGGGAAAAATACATAACCACGATTTTATTGTTTTAAGTTGATGGATTGGACATCCACAACAAGCCCTTATAGTTTGCCAACTGATATCATACCGGATAAGGGGGGGGGGGGGTTGTAAAGTTGAAAAGTCGGTTCTTGGCGTTTAAATAGAAGGCTAATAATCTGAGAGGAAAGTTCAAATGGGAAAGACATATAATAATAATACCATCCTGCCAAAAGTCAGCCGAGTGGTTGGCAGGCCAAATGCAGAAGGCAGTTATCCTGGGGTCCCTTCGTCTTCTTAGGGTACACGAATCTGGCATCTACAGTCACTAACCCTGCGGGATGCGGGGAGTGGCTGTGGATAATCTGCTGACGCTTCTCCCGTGAGAATGTCGGAGACACGGTAGAACTGTCCAGCATCGTGCATGCGATAATAATAATAACTTTATTAATCTGAGAAACAATACTGTTCATTGATAGGTCATTTCAACGAAGTACAGTAGTTAATTTATCAAATACAGAATTTAAAAGTAATAGCAATATGATTAAAATAGACAAAAAAATTAAACAATAAACAACGGTAGATTAAAATTACACATTTGAAGTATAAATATCACAAAATGGATAAAAGTCATGTATATTATAGAGACAAGCACTGATTAAAAATTTCTTTAGCTCATATTTAAATTTTTTTACGCTGAGTGTTTTCAAATTTGTGGGCAGGGCATTATAAAATTTGTATTAAAGAAACCTATAAAATGAGCCCTCGAACGTTAAGATAGCTTTAATAGGTCAGGAGTAAATTCAAAAAAACCGAAATTTTGAAAAAAAAATTTTAATTTCAGCAATAATTTAGGGATATTTTTGAAATTTTACTAAAGTATGTGCTATATAGGAGGGAACATCTGATAAAAATTTCAGATCGATATCTGCATTGTTTTTTGACATATTCGTTTAAAAAAAAAAATGGTCTTCGCAAAATGGCTATAAGTACTTCACTTTCTGTCAGATTTTGCTATGAGAAGAAAAATTCTATTCACGGAGAGTTGTTCAGTTTTTACAAATTTCTTCTATGGTCATCATTCAGAAAAATGTGGTGAAAATTTAATTTGAAAAAATAGAAAATTGGTTTTCGAAAAATACGAAAAAGCATATTTTTCGAAAACCAATTATAATAGAGTAATGTTTTTTTTTTGGGGTGAACTAAGGAAATAGCACTTCAAAATAGTAGGTACACATGATTTTTCGACACTGCATTCCATTCAATAGGATATTTAACTTTAATTGAATTTTTTTATGCAAAAAAATGTTCTATTTCTGCAAATTAAATTTTCACGTTTTTCTGAATGATGACCATATAGAAAAAATTTGTAAAAACTGAACGACTCTCGGAGAATAGAATTTTTCTTCTCATAGCAAAATCTGACAGAAAGTGAAGTACTTAGAGCCATTTTGCGAAGACCATTTTTTTTTTTTTAAATTGAATATATCAAAAAATAATGCAGATATCGATCCCAAATCTTTATCAGATGTTCCCTCCTATATAGCACATACTTTAGTAAAATTTCAAAAATTTCCCTAAAATATTGCTGAAATTAAAATTTTTTTTCAAAATTTCGGTTTTTTTGAATTTACTCCTGACCTATTAAAGCTATCTGAACGTTCGAGGGCTCATTTTATAGGTTTTTTAAATACCTATGACTTTCCCATTTGAACTTTTCTCTCAGATTATTAGCCTTTTATTTAAACGTGAAAAATAGACTTTTCAACTTTACGAACCCCCACCCACCTTATCCGGTATGACATCAGTTGGCAAACAATAAGGGTTTGTTGTGGATCAACTTAAACTAAACTTAAAATAATAAAATCGTGGTTATGTATTTTCGCCATGTCAAATTACAATTCGACTGTACTACAACCTTTATAAACTAGTATCTAAAAAAAGATATTTTTTTATTTATGTCCATCAGTAGCTACTAAGGAGGCTAACCATCTAGTATATGTACGAGTGCTCCAGGTGGAAGCATTCGGCCGGAAATCAATTTTTTTTTAAATCACGTTATCGATTTATTTTTGTCCGTCAGTGCAAAAATAAGTTTTGTGGGTTGTGTTCAATGCAAAGATACCATTGACGGACATTTTGGTAGGAGCCGTTAAAGCGTCAAAAACATAAAAATTCGTAAATTTAAAAAAATTATTTTTTGACCCTTACCTGGGAGTCAACGGCTCCCACCAAAATGTCCGTCAATGGTATTTTTGCATTGAACTGAACCCACAGAACCTATTTTTGCATTGATGGACAAAAATAAATTGGTAACCTGTGATTTCAAAACAACTCGATTTCCGGCCGAAAGTGTCCACCCGGAGTGCTCGCACATATATTAAGCGATTAGCCTCCTTCGTGGCCCCATGTTCATCATGCTGATGGACAGCGTCGGATTGTACCACCAGGAAACCGGGAAATTTCCCGGTGGGCCCTTGACTTACCAGTTTTGGGGCCCCGAGGCCTCTGGCGTCGAGAGACCGTAATATTGTTATTATTCTTAATAAAAATAATAACAATAATAAAGTTGAAAGCAGAAAATATATAAAACTTGCGCCTATATTCCCATATAAAACGTATTTTTGAAAACACGCGCAACGCGACAATAAGCTCTATTATCGTCATCGCTTGACGGGACTTCAGTTCACACTTACTTACTTGGTAATGTCTACCTGTTCTTAAATTGCATTTAACATGCGTGTCTCGCTTGGTTTATATGTTTTGTTGATTTTTCGCAAAGACAAAGAGCAACGATCGCAGGGCAGGATTATCCATAAGGCTAACGAGGCTACAGAGTAGGGGTGACAATGCGTGAAGAGGCGTGCGCAATCAATTTTCGTTTACGTGAAAAAAATTTTTTTCCATTTCCCTTCTCTCTGCTTATCGACTTTGGTTAAAAAAAATTTCTTCAGATTTCTCCCACCTGCTCATCAATTTTGAAACTTGGACGAAAAATTTACAAGTCTAAACACAACTAGTGACGAGTATTTGGAATATCGTAATTTTTTCATTCCTTCAAAGGATCGATAGGATGCGAGTAAGATTAAAGATGAGATCAGCATCAAAAAACCCTGAAGAACAACTTTTGATCACTTCACCTTAAACTCCTATTTGAACTCCTTAAAAGGGTTATGGTTTATTCGTTAAAAACTATTCAAGAAACTTAAGCGATTAACTTATTATCCCATAAAAATGAATTTGGTATCCAATCTACATGAACACTACTTCGTTTACTTGTGACTTTCGACCAAGGAGGTAAACGCGGAATAAAGAAAAATATCTGCGATTTTTTAGGTTGCGTTAACCCAAAGCCACTTTGTCGCAACACTACTCTAAAGTACAATGTCATAAAGGTATTTTCCATTTTTTTTTAATTTACATTGAATGATATGTCTACTGTCGGCAGATTTTTGTCCAAGAACACATTCTTCCCACTGTGCGCTGGGGGAGTTACACCTCCAGACTTTCCACATCTTTGGTCTGGGGCCCCCCTACTATTTTTCCCGGTGGGCCCTTGCACCCACAATCCGACGCTGCTGATGGACATAAATAAAAAAATTTTCTTTTTTCTAGATACTAGACTAATAGTTTTCAGTAGTTTTAAACATGCCATGATGACTAAACGAAATGTACTAAAAACGGAACTAAAAACAATGTTATTTTTAAATTATGATAAAACAATAACAAATGTCGGGGCATATTTTATTTAGCTCCCATATTGTTCGAGAAGTAATGGTTGTCCCAACATATATAACTAATGTAAAAATATATATTTTTAAGAAATAAAGGAAAACAACACTAAATGCAAATTTTAATTAATAAACACTTTATTTTTCAGGTGTTAAGGTATTTTTGTGAAAGACATAGGAATGCTGATGAGAATACAAAAAATGATTTCTTGAAGGCAGTCGAATCTAATTTTAAATTAGAAGAATTAGACGAAACTCACTGGAAATATTTAAATGAAATACTTACAATTCAGAGTTTACATAAAGTTTCTGATCAGTCAAAACTAAAAGTAAATTATATTAAATATTTGTGTAAAAACAATCGACCCCAAGCTGATATAAATCATGGTATTCTTGAATACTTAAAGAATGTAATGTACAGATACGATTTTGATTCATTTAGCGATATAAAAGATTATGAAATTGAAAAAAAAATCTTGATGAAGGCCGTGGAATGTTTCCTTACTCTTATTAAAACTCAAGACAAGGAAGATATGAGAAATCATTTTTTCACTTTATTGATAGCAGAAATATTTTTATATAATTTACGACATCCAAGGAACAAAATGGCGATTTCTGAAGAATTGGTGGAGATTTTAAGAAATATCTGGAAAGAAAACTTTTATCCCCCATGGTACTTTTCTGATGCTTGGAGAAAGGCCGTATGCAAGTTAAACCGTAATAACTTTGAAAACGAGTTGTTAACTCAGTACTGGGAACAAATTCTTACACATTTTAATGTGGATAAGGTATGTATACGAAAGTAGATAAAAATGGCTAACATCCTGTGCTTTCTTTTCCTATTTGACAGTTTTATTGTTATTAAAATTAGCCCAAGAAATTGGCAGCTACGGAAGCGGCTGAAACCTCCCCATCCGATGGATCTTTGAAACCGAAAATAGAAAAAAAAGTATTGCGATCGGTGGAATTTGAACCTACGAACCTGAGTGTTATTTATTGTTATTTATTTATCTGTCAAAAATATTTGGGTTGGTAACCTTTACGAATGTTGACATAGGTTATGAAATATATTTAGAGACATTAGGTGAATTCTTTTCGTCTATATACACTTGGTGTGCAGATAAAATGCAGTGCAGATTTGGTGTACGCCGGTTCTAAGCTAGTTGTGCTAGTACCGAACGAAATTAAAAGAAAGAATTATAGGCACAAACGGGAACGCTCCCGTGTAATCTAACCAGAAAATAACCTTACCTGTTCAGTTCCTAATTTAAAATATTTTTGCTACTTAATACTCTGGTCGGCAAAGTAAAATATACACCAGCTCGCAAAAAATGTTATCTGAGATTTTCCTTCAGTAACTGTTAGTGGAGAGGTTATAAAAAGAAAAAATGGATTATCTGATCCATATTAATACATCACCTAAACCAAGAGAGGAAATAGACAAAAATAATGACAATAATGAATGGAAAACTGTTGAGAAAAAAGGGAGAAATAAATATAAAAGAAATATAGGAAGAAAGTAATGAGAACTTCAGAGGCGTTGGTCCAAAAGTTTGGTTATACCTGTACAGAGTACTAAAAGATGTAACTGAAGAGGACATAAGTCAATTTATAAAGAGAAAGACGAACTCAGCGGACAGCGAAATAATCGTTAAACAGATAACTTCTGAAAGTATCCGATTTAATCGTTTTATGGTAGCAGCCGAGTTTAAATATAAGGATATGTTCTATGACCCTAAATTCTGGCCAAAAGGAGTTGGATATAAAAGGTTTGACTTTAAGCGATACTATGAAACAAACAAACAAGATAAATCTAAAGATTCGAGACCAGTCTCTTTTTTAGAGTAGTGGATTCACAGAAGGAAAATACAGGAAAACAGAAAAACAGGCCCATTGATGAACCAAAACAAAATAAAAAAGCGTCAGACAAAGAAATAGTGTCACCCACCACTCATACACTCTCAATATGTAACTATAACTCAAAGCTGCAAAAGGATAACAGCAAATACTCTCACTCAAGAGAGAAGCTAACAACTATACTCCACCATAACGTTCAATGCATTAAAAACAAGGTAAATCAATTGGAGGTTATACTTAACGACATACATGTGGATTATCTCTTCATAACTGAACATTGGGTAAGTGCAGCAGAGACCTTTCCAAAAATAAATAACTATCACCTGTTATCGTCATACAAAAGAATGGTCAGTGCCCATGGGGGGGCAGCAATACTGGCGAAATCTCCCTTTAATACAAAAGAGAGAATAGATATTGTAGAGTACTCTCAAGAAAACATAATAGAAATAGCGGCAGTAGAAATCAAACATAATAACGACCAAATTATTCTCCTATCCATATATAGACCACCCACAAGAACAAATTTTCAAACTTTTCTCAGTTTATTCGAAGAAATACTACATAAACTGATTATAGAGGAGAACAAACTTGTAGTCATTGGTGGAGATTTTAACACAAACTTCCTGCAACCAGACCAAGAAGATACAGCTCTTTTAATTAATCTTATTGAATCGTACAACACAAAATCTGCAATAAACTCCGTCACCAGAGAAGTAAGCCAAAAATGTATAGATAATATTATTACAAATATGAATTACAGTGATAACAAAATAATAAATGTCCATCTATCTGATCATTATGGTCAAATGATATCAATAAAAAAAAATCAAAAATCACCACCTAAATGTCTTACAAAAAGAAACATTAATCCAACTACAATAAGTCTATTAAAAGAGGAACTAAGTAAAATAATTTGGGAAACAAATGGAAACTTGAGCATAAACGACAGCTTTGATAAATTCTATAGAATGCTAATATGTGCCTTCAATAAATGTTGTCCACAAGTAACAAAAATACAAAATAATTTCGTAAAAAGTATCCCATGGTATACAGAAGAACTAAAAGAGATGAAAAACGAAATCCAGTTTTGGTACCAATTTGCCAAAAGTAACAACAATAAACAAGCAAAAGACAGGTATAAGACACTAAAAAAACAGTACAATGTTATACTACAAACAGCAAAACGCAACTATAATTCAAATTTGATAGCACAATCACAAAATAAAACGAAAGTACTTTGGAACCTAGTCAAACCAAAGGAAAGTAACACAGATTCAATTGATTATATAATAAATAGCGATGGGGGAAAAATTGAAGCTCCTGAAAAAATTATCGAGGAAATTAATAGCTTTTTCACAAGCATCGGATCAAATGTAGGCGTATCCTCCAACTACAACCTCTCAATGACAAATATTTCAAACTCGATATACTTACATCCGGTCACAGAACAAGAAATAAGAAATATAGTGCAGAACTTAAAAACGAAATACACTCAAGATATAGATGGACTCTCCACATTTATATTAAAAGAAATAATCGACTGCATAATAACCCCACTAACAAACTTAGTAAACAAATGTCTGCAAGAAGGAATATTCCCTGACAATTTAAAACTAGGAAAGGTTATACCCATCTACAAAAAAGGAGATAGACACATAATTAATAACTACAGACCAATATCGATACTGCCAGTTCTTTCTAAAATCTTTGAGAGAGTAATATATAATAGAATTCTGTTCTTCGCAACATCAAATAACATACTGTGCAAAAATCAATTTGGGTTCAGGAAAAATCTAACAACAAACCATGCAATTTGCAACTACCTTAATTATGTTCTAGACCATCTAGATCAAAATAAGAACGTATGCTCTGTTTTTCTAGACCTCACTAAAGCTTTAGATTGCGTACCCCATGAATTACTTATAAAGAAACTAGAAAATTATGGATTACGAGGTAACTGCTGTTCACTCGTGAAATCCTACCTACAAAATAGAACGCAAGTCACTAGAACACACGTACAAGGAAGCGAGCAGACATCCTCAATAGCTAACTTAACAGCTGGAGTACTGCAGGGGAGCATCCTGGGTCCGTTGCTGTTTCTTCTATTCGTAAACGATCTGCCAGTTCACATAAACTGCGACAACATAACAATGTTCGCAGATGATACCACTGTCTCTAACGAAGATAATGACATTAGCACCCTTAATAATCACATGAACTTATTAATGAATAACATAGAAGAATGGTGTGAAATGAACAATCTCCTAATAAATGCGACAAAAACGTACGTAATGAACTTCAGGTCAGTCTCTGGGTATACAAGAGTGCAATATAATGACGAACGCATAACAGAAGTCAACCACGTTAAATTTCTAGGAATAATCTTGCAAAGTGACATTAAATGGGATCAACAAGTTACCGCTGTATGCTCAAAGTTAGCAAAATATGTATACCTTCTAAACGCCACAAGGAAAGACATAAGTCAAGAAGCTGCTAGAACCGTATATATGGCATATTGCCAATCTCAACTAATGAACGGAATAATATTTTGGGCATGTACTACAGCAACTAATATAGATAGGGTATTCAAAACCCAAAAACGATTGATACGAGCATTATGCAATGTCCCAACCACCACTAGTTGTCGGCCGCTATTCAAATCGCTAAGAATACTGCCAATAATGAGTCTGTATGTCCTAGAAACAGTAAAATTCGTACACAATAACACTAACCTATTTAACAATCATCAAGTTGACCATCCCTATGACACTCGTACAATGGACGTAAGACTTCCACAACATATCCACGCTTTCTTCCATAACTCCTAAAAAAAAGTGCAGTCTGTGAAACTATATAATATGCTTCCGAATAAGTATAAGTCTCTAAGCAAGTCAAACTTTAATAAAACAGTGAAAAAATTCATCTTGCAACACTGTTTCTACACTGTTCAAGAATTTATAAACTGCTGTGATGCCATGTGATTATTCATATTTTTACATATTATTTTATTTTTAGACCAAGCCCTTATATTTTATATTTTACAATAAGTATTTTATTCGTTTGTATTATTTTGCATGTTTTTATATTGTAATTTTTATGAGTTGCACGCTACGTATAGTATGTATTTTAATGTTTAACGTTATAACTTAATGATCAAGATGAATAATCATCCTTCTGTTTGACCCACCCACAACATTCACTTGTAATGTATTTTGGAAATAAAACTATCTATCTATCTATCTATCTATACATCATAAAACCACAAAAATCCGTTCGGGGGGGAGGGGTACCTTATTTGGTAAAATTGCTCATAAAAAAAGAAAGCTTGACTAATCCCCTAAAAAAAAGGTCCTATTGTAATTTTGTTGTATATGCCATGGTTTTCGAGAAAATCGATATTGAAAAAAATTTCTAAATTTGTATTTTTAATGCGCGAGAATTTTCGTTTATTTGAAATTTATTGCGCGCGGCCTATAGAAATAATTGAATTGCTCGAAAACCATATACAAGCTAGGAAGAAAAATCAAAATGGGTTTTAAAGGGGATATAAAATACTCTCGTGTTGCCATTTTTGATGGCTATTGATATTTATTAGTATATAAAAACAAGCTAAAAACGTACTCTTCGCCAATTTACTCAGCTTTTTGTATATAATTGTTACACATTCTATAGGATACTCTTCGCAGTTTTCTTGTAAATAATGTTAGTTTTTGGACATCCTAAATTTTGTGATACCATCTTTGTTGTGAAAAAAATTATATGAAAAAAAAAATCCAACCTGTGTGGGATTCGAACACGGGACCTTTGCATTGCAACGCATAGCTTTAGCTGCTGCGCCACCACATATTGCTACGAAAATTGATTGTCTGTGATATACCTATATCTTTCGACAATCATACATAGTTCAACTCGTACTTCTATGAAATATATATTAGTAAAATTCATAAACAAAAAAAAAATTGTGGAAATAATATTTCGGAAGATTTCCATTTTAGTACAAGTGAAAAAAATTAAGAGAATATATTTTTTTTAAATTAAATAATTAATAACTTTTTATTTACCGATCGATTTTCTTCAAAAACAATCGGGTTCTTCTTCTAGCTAACACTAACTTACTTTCTAAATTTCAATACAATCGGACTTTTCTTTCTTAAGTTATCGTGCTTACAAGAAACGTGACGGACGGACGGACGGACATTTTGAAAGTTGTTCAGAATTCGTTCACTAACACAATGATATGAAAATTTTTTCTCTACGAGCGATATTTACGATTTTAGAAATGTGCCGATCAAATACAATATACTCTTCGTTTTTGCGAAGAGTATAATAACAATATAATATAGTTATCTATTAATTTTTTGCGTCTAACTATTCACAAGCCCATAAAAAATAACTGACTTTCATATAAGTTATAAATGCATTATCTTTTAGTTCGAGGTAGTACTTCAATGCAGAAAAAGTTAAGAATAAAAATATTCACATTTACAAATTTACCAGTATGAAGTTAGCCAAATTTTTGCCAATTTTTTATTTTGATTTTGCCAATATAACCATTTTCATATAGGTAATCCAAAGCTTGGCCGTTTTTCCTCACTTTTTAATTTCCTTCATTTTATTGAATAATTTTTTGAGCTAAATTTTCAAGATGTTTGGGTCCTTTTTTATTTTTAGGAAGCAATAAAAAATGGCCAAAATTTGACTAACTTCAACATGCTCGAAAATTTGTAAATGTGAATACTTTTATTCCTAAGTTTTTCTGCATTGAAATACTACCTTGAAATAAAAGATAATGCATTTATAACTTATATTAAAGTCAGTTATTTTTTTATGGGCCTGTGAATAGTGAATAGTTAAAAATTAAGAGAACGTATCATTTTGTTATTTTTATATACTAATAAATATCAATAACCATCAAAAATAGCAACACAAGAGAGTATTTTATATGCCCTTTAAAACCCATTTTGATTTTTATTCCTAGCTTGTATGGTTTTCGAGCAATTCAATTTTTTCTATAGGCCGCGCGCAAAAATTTCAAATAAACGAAAATTCGCGCCATAGATTAAAGAATATTATATAAGATATAGATAGGCAATTCTCGGGGATTTTTTAAACAGCAAAACTTACGTCGCGGGTAGCGCTGTATTCCCGCCTTTTTGATACAGGCGGGATTGGTATAGGCGGGACTTTTAAATGATTTTCAAACAAATTGCTTAGGCCATCATTAGACTACAAAAGTCCTTTGACAAAGATTTTTGTAAAAGATATTTTACGAGATATCAAATTCCTCTTAAAATATCTTTTATAAAAGATCTTTGTTCAAGAACTTTTATAGTCTAACAGTGGCCTTAAAATTAAATAAGTCATTTCAAAACTAGAAATTGATCATTTATTAATTTAACGGAAAATCATTCCAATAAATACAATAATATTTAAAAATACATTTAAAATGTAACTAACGTAAGTAAAATTATTACAAAAGTATTAAGATGTTGAAACTGCGTTGAAATAAGTAAAATGTTAAAGTAACTAATGTACCAAAATACCTATAATACAATTAAATAATAGTGGGTTTATACGTGCATGCATCGAAATCATTACCAGCGAATGGTGTAAAAAAGTAAAAAAAAAAAATATGTATGTTTTTCTTCTGGATTAACATTATTCAAATACATTACTTATGACGTTTCACAATCAATGTCAGTTTTTTGTAACCTATATGATAATGAAAAATCTACATTCACTGATTCACACCACTTAATATTAGTGAAGGACGTGAAAATGTATATTATAGCGGGTTTATACGTGCATGGATTTAGTGGCGCCAGTAGATATTGGCACGCCAGTAAAAAAATATTGCACGTATAAACAGTTACTGGCGAGCATGCATCAATGCATGCAAGGTCAAAGCTTGCTCGCCAGTAACTGTCTATACGTGTAATATTTTTTTACTGGCGTGCCAATATCTACTGGCGCCACTAAATCCATGCATGTATAAACCCCGCTATAATATACATTTTCATGTCCTTCACTAATATTAAGTGGTGTGAATCAGTTTTTTTGGAATTTGATTTTTCATTATCATGTAGGTTACAAAAAACTGACATTGATTGTGAAACATCATAAGTAATGTATTTGAATGATGTTAATCCAGGTTTTTTTTTACTTTTTTACACCATTCGATGGGAACCATTTCGATTAATAACAAATATAAAAATTGACATTGAAAAATTCACAGATACGATGCGACTGCACATAGCTACGATTGTATTTATTATGTAAATAATATAACCTAATATTTTGTACATGTCCGTCATTACAAGACTGAAAAACTTTTTCATCGGTAAACACAACATTGGTCCAAAACTCCAACAGGCTTCTGTTCTTCTGTTAATATGATCTTGGCACTTGTACAGTTTTTTATTTTCAATTTTCCTATCCTTCGGCTAGCTGCTGACCTAGACACTAGAAAATGTGTCATGAACACAGGGTCTCCTGCTGTTTGAAACGGATTTTTCCTCAAATAGCCAAGGAGTGCTTCATCTTGAACTAGATTTGAACTTCTCGATAGGCCTGAACCGTCTTTTCTCTTTACGCTACCTTCTTCTTCCCACTTTTCTTCACACTTATAACAGTACTTTTATTCAATTGATAATGGTTAGCAATTGCTCTGATAGACCATATCTCTTCAATTTTAGAGAGAATTAAAATTTTTTCATGTTCAGTTAATTTTGGCATTGCGAAAATATGACACTGACAAATAAATAAAGAATGATTTAGACTGCATTCGATAGGCGGGTTTACCACGGTCGGACCTGTCAAAAGCGTTCGGACTGTGTGGTCCGACTTGATCAGCTGAGTGGTCGATGTGGTCACATTTTAAAGCCTGACTTATGTGGTCAGAATCGACCCGTTTGAATTTCCTTCTTAAAATGGCGACAGTAAATAAGTCTGTGATAAATAAGGAACAATATACATTTGTGGAAATTATACATCATACCAGAGTAAAATTTAAGGTCCGATTAAGTGAATATGAAATTCAACCAGCTAATTACTACTCAAATCCATGATAAATCACTCTTAATAAAGTCAAAATAACGGTTTTTGAGGTTAGGGTTAACGTTTATGGAGATAGGAAAAATACTTAAAATTTTGAAGCGTTCGATCGCCAGTTCGGTTCGACCACAGTGGGCGGACCACATCGGTCAGACGTCGAATGTAGCCTTAATAAGGCGAAAAATAGGTGTACGGGATTTCACTGCACAGAAGTGTACAACCCATCAGTCTTTCGTTTTTAGTCAATTTCTTGGGAGTCACGTTCTTTGCAAATCAATAATACCTATGCATGTTGGAATTTTTGGAAGTCGCAACACGACGTTAACACAACACTCAAAACCTATTACAGTTTTTAATATTCAACAGAACAGCGTCGTTTCTAGCCAATTTCATTTTAAATTATTACAAATAGCAAATAAGCAAATGGATTCCTGCTCTATGGATTTAATAATTATTAGCTTAATGTCCAGAACACAAAGAAAGACATGTAAACAAAAATGGCGCGACAACTGACAGTAGTGACAGTCGGGCAAGATGCAGATTTGCGCAGCCATCGTACAAGTACAAGTAGCGACAGAGCGATGTAAGTTCCAACTAAACACGATGATTTTGAAATTTAATAGGAGTGCGCAGGGCCTGATTCGCGCGCATTAAAAATACAAATTTTGGAATTTTTTTTCAATTTTTCAATTTTTTCTCCAAAAACCATGCATATACAACAAAATACAATAGGACTTTTTTTTAGGAAATTAGTCAACCTTTCTTTTTTATGATGAGCAATTTTTTATATCTTCAACGGTTAACGAGTTATCAGTAAAATAAGGCTTATTTCACTGAAGAAGTGTTTTTTTTGGGGGGGATGGCGGCACCCCCTAGAAAGGATTTTTGTGGTTTTGTGATGTATAACCCCTCCACTAACAGTTACTGAAGGAAAATCTCAGATAACATTTTTTGTGAGGGAAATTTTTATAATTATTGGACTATAATATGGATATGGACGTTTTATTTTCTAGTATGTTGAAATTGATAATGTAATATTTCATAGTGAGTAGAGTTTAATTTTATGGACTCGTATACTACAGTCATTTGTGTGAGATGATAAGTATATTTCATTTTATAAATTTTCAAATATTAAATGGGTGGGTAGTGAAATTTACTTATACTTTTGCATCCAAAGGGTCGCATTTGTTCTATGCGGAACTGACCAGTCATATATTACGATTGAACTTCCTATATTCTTTGATTTAGGTATAGGTAAATGTACTTACAGGAGAATATGTAGCACCCCTGCACCCTTCTGTTACTTCAGATTCATTTTCCTCTATTTTCAAATAGGCTTTGTTCATATTAAGATCGATAAACAATAGATTTTGATATACTAGTCTGAGATAACGCGTTAATATAACCTCAAAATATTTGAATATCTTGACAGATTACACTATTTTGTCATCTGCATCATATCTGCACTATCCACACTTGATAAAAAAGGAAGTGTAGTTTGTATAGTTCTGGTACTGCTACACTGGATGAAAGGAACGTTATGACAGCACTCGTTGAAAAGAATGCTATTTTCAGCTACACTATTTACACTTTTAGAACTTGTGCAGAGAATGCAGACGAAAAGAATTGACTTATAACCTCTACAATTAAGCAATCCAAACCACGTGACTTTTAACATGGCGTTGAGGGCAAACATCCGGCAAACGTTTGTTTTCATTCGTTAAACGTTTGTTAAAGAGTTTGTTTTTCGGTTGCCTTGGCTACGTTTCCGCAAGTTAATTAAAATAAACCCCATGTTTGCCCTCAACGCCATATTGAAAAATAATTTTGACAGGTCGTTGGATTGCCTAATTGATAAATGTACCATAACCTATAAATCAACATTCACAAAGGTCACTTTGACATCTATTCTGTCAAAAAATATTGTTGGTATTATTGTTAGGGCAAAATGTTTTTTAACATCGTGAAAAATATTTGGGTTGGTAACTTTTAAAAAATATAGAATAATAAAAATTAAAATCTATTTGTTATTTTGTTTTTTAATTTTTTTCACGGAGGCCAAATCGAAAGGGTGCAAGTGGGATATATTGTTGAAATCGGAATTTTTACTGCTTTTCAGTGGTTCGATTACAAATTGTAAGTAATCATAAAATAAACAACTTGTGCCAAAATGGCACTAAATGTAATACGATCTCAACCAAAAGCTTTTCAGATCTTCTGGAGCACTAAAGAAACCCTCATGCAAAGTTTCATCCAAATCGGTTTAGCAGTTTCGGGGCTATCGTGCTCACATATATACACACATACACACACACACACAGACATTTTTTAAAAACCACTTTTTAGGACCTCAAAACGTAAAGATTTGATGTTATCTCAATTTGCCAGTTTAACTTCTCGTATCTCAGGTTGCAATTTCAGTTAGTGGAGTCACAATAAATTTTGAATGGAATTGTTTGACTGCAGGAATTTTATTGTTTTAGTTTGTTTTATGTATAATAACAAAGTGCTATGAGCAGTTTTAGGTTAAAACGGTCCATTGCTTCTTTTAAATTTTTAACAATTTATTTTGCAACACTAAAATTTTCTGCTATTTTCATAGTAATCGAATCGCCAAAATAAAAATACCAAATTGTTCAAAATAAAATTTCGAGTAAGAAAAAACCGTTTGATAAATTTGTTAATTTGTAGAAAAATAAAAACTCCAAAAATTGCCTTCTTTGACAGTTTAAGAAATTGAAAGTAATCGTGCATCAATTTTAACTAAAGTTGGTGTCGTTTATTGAACTAGACATTCGTGCCAAATTTTAGCACAAAATATTTATTCAAATGTCAAAAGCCAATAATAATTTCAAAATTTCCATCGCTTATTGTTTCAGTGCATCGAATCGGAGAACAACTTTTTTTTTCAAAATGTATTTACCTGTATTTACAATGATATTAAAAAAAAATTCATTTCAACCATTTTTTTGAAATTTGTTTATAATTTTCAAAATTATAGCTATAAACAAATTCAAATAACTTTTTTTATCAAACTAAAAACCTGCAAACGAATTATGAAAATAGATGAAATATCTTACATTTTGCAAAAAAAATTAATGATCTACTTACATTTTGGAATGGTTGTTCTCCAATGCTTATATATTTGGCTCTGCTATTTGAAAATAAGCTAAAGCTACAATTTTTAAATTACATTGAATAAAGTGGATTTCAGAACATAAAGCACATTTTCAATTTTTTTACAACTTTCTAAATAGTTCGTCATGCTGATCAAAAGTTTTCATTGCACGGGGAGTTGATCCTATGGTGCTCCAGGAGTGTTTGAAAAGGACTCAACTCGGTGCAATGAGAACTTTTGATCAGCCTGACTTGAACTATAAAGTAGCAAAGTTTGAGCTGACTCTGCCGACAATTCATTTTCCATAGGGATTGTTCCAGGGTCCTTTCAGTGAATATAAGCTAGATTCTTTTGAATTCAGAGACCCATGAAGATATTAAAGTTAGCTGAGCGAATGAAATAGCAATTACATCGTTTGCATTTAGTTGTTTCACAACTTTTTTATTTTATCAAAATGCATGTAGTAGGATGCAGTCTGTATCTAAGTGTCCCACCACCCCAAAATAGGCTCTGAGGTGGCATCTTGGACAGAGGATAACATAATAATCTTCTGTTCTCTGGCAATTTTAAAAACACTTGCTTTACAGATGATATGAGTTTGTCGACACCAGGATAACATTCTTGACAACTCTGTGTAGTTCATGTGCCAAACATGTCAGAGGTACCATGTTAAAATAAGTTTCTTTCAAAAGCCTTTCAGTTACTTTCATGTATGAAATTTTGCATCAGATGTAAACGTCAAAACTTGTTCCTCTTAACACAACAAAAGTCTTATTTTTTTTTTTAATAATCATTTGAAAAGTAAAAAACTGCCTAATTTAAAAATATTATTGCAATAATCTGAAAAATTTTGCACCTTTGAATACAAATATTTCTTAATATCTCAAGATACGTCGTATTACTACTGTGCTTCATTTTGGGTTGTCAATAAATTCTTGTTTCATAGCCAGATATCCATCCTGAGAAGCCCGTTCTAAAGTTATATGATTTCATTACTAACCAAACAGTTGTGCTATCTGATATTGAATGGTTTTTGGGCTAAAGATTTTAATACATACAAACAGTGTAGATTATGGTGTACATTTAGTAAAATAAGTGTACATTTAATTTTTAAAAGGATTTTATTTTTAAGTTAAAAAGCTTAAATTTTTTTGTACATTTAGTAAAATGATAATATTTTATTTCAGGTTGTATGGTGGTATCTAAAGTATGATCCTATGGTAATTGTAGAAAATATTGATCAAATTATGAAAGTCTCACCATATAACGTATATAAGATTTGGCCCACCGTTAAATTGTACAGTCATTTAAATTTAGATAATATGGTCATACAGCACTGTTTAAAGCTTCTCGATGGTGATGTTGATTATGATAAAGCTGAATCAATTCGACGTTTATCAATGTTAGCTGCTCCAGAATATTACATGGAAATTATGGAAAATGGTAATTTTATTCCAACATCTCCAAAATTAATAATTCAAGATCAGGAAGCAAATAGTATTTACAAAGCGCAAAAAGCTTTCTTAACGAATTTTATCAATCTAAAAGACCCGTTAAGATATCTGCCGATTTTAGTAGAAACGTTCTGTCAGGGAGATTACTTACAGTCATCTTTAACCGCTTTATATAGTGCATTTTATAGACGTCCAGAAAATGAATTGAAACCTTATCTTAACACATTATCAAGAAACCCAGCTATGTCTGTTAAGAAGCATGCTCTAAATTTGGCTTGCTGTGTATTTGAGCAAAAAGTGATTTTTGAGATATTAAATAATTTTGAAGGAATTGAAAAAAATGCTTCATTACAGAAAAGTATATTTTTAAGTTGTCTGCGATATTTCTCAAAAAATCCAAGTGATGAACTTTTTGAAAAAGCAGTTTTCTATATGGGTTTCTTAAAGGAACATGATAAAGAGTCGTTGAATATACTACACACTATAAATATTCCTGTAAATTACAAGCCTTCTTATATACAACACATTTTGAAACTTTTAGAAAAATTTAAGGATAATGATAAGGAGGGTAAAGCTGGTGAATTTAACAATGTGATATCATCAATTTTTTATTTAATTGATGAACATTGTGTCCAAAAACTACCACTAGTTTTCTGCAGGAAAATTATTCAAAAATATTTTTTAATAAACGAAGATCTACCCCTTATTTTTCCATTTGTTATTAAAGTTTTAATATATCGAAACGAAGTAAATGAGAACTTTGATTTTGTCTTCAAATTATTATCCGATTATAAATTTCAGTATTGGCACAATTCTTTCTTGTTAAAAGAACGAGAAAATATTAATACATTTTTTATTACATTTTATGAAAAGGCAAGTGAAAAAGAAATAGCACTATACTTTGTAGAACAATTTTCTAGCAATTGGGAGAAAATATTTACACCTGTTGAAACATTTGAAGAATATGTTTTATTGAATTTGTTACGATTTAAGAAAGGTTCCGAAAATGAGCCAGCAATGTATTCTGAAAAAATTGTTTTATTTTCTGAAAAACTCGTTGAAGAATTTGGACAAATTGTACTCTCAAAATTTGTTACAGTTCTTGCTAAATCTTTTAAACTTACGTTTAGAGAAAGAATTGATTTACTGACCAATATGCTGAAGTTTAAAACTACCACTTTAAATTGTATTTTAGTCATAGAGTTAATTGTTTTTCAACATGATTTATTTTATAAAGATAAAATGAGGCATATGTATCGTGACATCGATTCAGTTTTAAAAGAAATAACTGATCCTATTGTCCAGTTATTCTACAATTTATACCTAAAAAAATAATGTGCATGTATATAAATGAATTAAAAATTTCATTATTGTGTTTTATTTTAAAGTTGGGTCAAAATAGCGAAGGATAATAAAATGGAGAGATAAAGAAAAATTCTTGTACCTGCTTCCACTCTATTATTCTGGAAAATCAGACAAATGAACCTTGTGAGGGTTTTCCTATAAATTCACTAATGGAGAAAACTTCAATTCGTATTGTTGACAGTAGCCCATAATAATTTTCACAGTAATCGTTTTCACATATTGATGAATTTGTTTGTACCCTCACGGGTTTTCATTTGTCTGATTTGCCCCAATTCTGGTATATCGAGGTCCACATTGATTACTTGCAGATCTACTTTTTATTACTCTGTCTGGGTGCAAGCGAGGCATAAAAATATCCGTCTCTATCTAGCGTTTTATTGCTGATTTCATCGCATTTGACATCATGATAATTTTCAATATGGATTCATGAGATTTTTTTGACAAGGTTGGGATAGCCTTTGGTTATCCCTATATAGGTTTTATATAAAACATCAACAACTCTAGAGGCTATCCTATAGATATTGGTATAGGTTAGTCTGTAGATATCCCCATTCTGGCTGTTGTTAGGATCAAAGGATAACCATTGAACTTCCTGTCGACATCCCTAATGAATATCTATTTATCGGAAATATGAGATTTTTTTTGTATGTCCCGTGGTCATCCTATGCTATATTTTTTTAGAATTTTATTTCAAATAAGCTAGTACAAGATTAAAGTGACCATATTTAAATCTTGCTAATGCGGGAAAAATTTCCAAGTAAATCTGAAGAACATTTTTTAAAAATTTTATCCGTATCTCATAATTGATGACCGGGGAGTAAAATATATATGGCGGGGGGGGGGAGGAGTTTATAACCAATGCGGAATTTTTTGCGCCAATGCGAGACTTGTGCGGAACGGTTCGCTTTGCAGGACAACACCTTGAAAAAACGGGACTGTATCTCCTAATCCGGGACGAATGGTTACTTTATACAAGATATATATTAAGTAGATAAGTTGAAAATTCGCGAAAAGTGCATATAATTTTTGACGCACAAGGAATTTTTGGGCAGAAATACTGTTTTCGTAATCAGGAGGTCATAATACATAAGAATCAACAATAAAATTTCAGGTGAAATGTCGCCGAAAAAAATCGATTCAACTGCACAAATATTAATTATTTTTCGTCATACATCCCTCGAAAGTATACTCTAATTCGTTTGTTTTGTTGACAGTAAGTGGCGCTTTATGTACCAAATAGTTGTTGCCATTGGCAATGGGTCGTTATTTTTCATAACGTCCCTAGGGAAATAAAGTAAATTTGGGAGAATTTTCTCTTTTATATGACAAGCGTTAAATTAAATGTTTTAACTTTTTTGAAAGTAAATCCATACAAGCCTTACTTGCTATATCTGACATTATTTTCAAAAATGTTCAGAGCTAATATAATAATATGATTTAATTTATCTTGACAGGATGTCATTTGAATAGAGTCCTAAATTTATTTTATTAATGGTTGCCATGGATATTCCACGCATCGCTACCTTTATTAACAAATGTGAAATCTTGCTCAAATAATTATAGTTTTCCACTAGTCTCTCAAGTTTTTTTTTCTAGTTTAATGATTCATAGGTATGGCGAAAAATATAACATGCACCGCAGGTCTTTACAGTGCGATTTTTTTGATCTCGAATACTTGCAAACCTTGACCCTACGGGCCTCGGATTGCAAACTGTATTCTCGACCAAAAAAAGGGCACTTACTTTGGTACAGTTGGTTGGAAAATTATGTAGGACAATAATTTATTTAAGCCTCTCTACCATTTAATGTAATTCAATTAAAACGGGACCAAACTCCTTTAAATTAATTGAAATGTAATTAATTTGACGGAATTTTGTCCTATTAATTGAAATACTTTAAATGGTAAAGAGGTTTACAAAACTAAAGGTTTGTCCCACACATTTTTGCAACCAACTGTACATAGACAACTATATTTTATATATTGCAACATCATGATACAAAGAATTTGTATCATGTTGCAACATTCAGACACACTTATCTATGATTCAGACCCTTTGATGATATGAGCCGTATTTCTTTGACAAGATATTTTGGATCATGTCAGTTATTCTCCTTTCTGATTGGTTTAAAATTTTGGTATAAATTGTTCCAACCAATCAAAAACTAGAATTCACTGATCTGATCTAAAATATGATGTCAAACAAATACGGCTATGGCAGGGGATCCGTACACAATAGATCTCAAAAAGTGTGACACTAGTTTTGAGTGACAGAGAGGGCATCAATGCGGACACCATAAGGTAAAGAGAGATAATCTATACCAGTGCAGCTCAGGCTACACTTTTAGTGCAAAGGAATAGGCCTACTGCGTGTAAGATAAACAAATTTTGTTTATTTGGATGAGGTGTCACACCGGTATTTTAAGGTTTCTGTGTGTTTATTTCTTATCAGTTTTTTTTTAATACTGTGTGGACTCACTGTGTATGTCAATATATACCCATAAAAGAATGTAAGTAAAAATTTTTTTGTATAAGGTTCAAGTTTTTACACAGAAGTTAAAATGTAGATGTGATGGTCACCAATTGAAGTATAACTACAGGTAATAGTGCCTTTTTATTTGGTTATCGTTTATTACTGCGACTTATTAGTTTAGTTTTAAAATATATGGAAGGCTGAAAGCTGTCCTTTTCAGACATGTTTTGGTGTTGCACAATATTGCATAGTAGATAAAAATGATGATACCATAGATTACTGGGAGGGATTAGTGATGGGCGATATATCACGAACTGTGATTTAATCACTGATATTAAGAAATCACAGGTAACGACTGTTAGTAAAGTTGGCAGAAAAGCGTGACGTGATCACGACTTTCCGTATTTCGTTCCCTTGCCGTGGTCTAACCAAGACGATATTTCACGATATTTACTTTGAGTCGATTATTGTTTGCGGTCGTATGTATTAACACGTAAAGCAAGCGATCCCGTGCCTTATTAGCGTTATTTCACATTATTTAGATAATAGAGAGTTATTGGAAATTATAAATACTGCCACGCAGTATTAAGGGGCTACCTTATTTTATTAGTGCATTACCTTTATTTCATCAGCGAAATGTTAGTTATTGGAACACACCTTCGTTTTTCGTGTCGTTATTTCTGTGCAATTCTGACGCTTGCGCACTACTTTCTCTAACTTAACAAAAATAATAAATAATTTTTTTATATAGTTTTTTCTATCCTATGGTGCTTGTGTATTGCTTTGTTTAAATTTAATGTGGAACAAATTCTGGAAGCTTTTATCCTAGGAGGGGCAAATGAGGATATCGAGTATGCAATTTTGGACAATATTTTAACCAACATATTATGTCTATTAATAATATTATATGTTGTTTAATTATTCTAATTATTTTTTTTCAGTGATAATAAATAATGTTGCTGAATAGTTTCTTTATTCCTGGGGATCTATGGTTGCATGGGTTTATGTTTATAAATTGTTTTGTAAAGTGCTAGATCGTCTCCATAAGTAAATTTTAACCTTGTATTTTTTTTTATTAATTTTAGGGGAGAATCGAATCAGATATAGGTACTTAGGTATGATATATTATTTATTACTGAAACAAAAATACTTTGTAAAAAACACCGGCAGTCGGCACAACATAACATGCACTGACGAAAAAATAAGGTTATAGTAATTCAAACCAGTAAACAAACAAAAATGTGTGAGCGATCGAACGTCAAAGTTGCTAAATGTCAAAATACGGCAAACTTAACGCACTGCAGTATCCCTTCACTAATAAGGGCAAGCACTATCCTTAATAAGAGATCCCTTATTTGCGGATCAAATTACGCAGGCGTAGATGCCAAAATAACGCTGACTTTAATACTGCTTGCCCTTATTGCGCGTCCAATAACTCCCTATTTATATAAATATCTTTCTTTTATTGACTGGCGATGAGATGTGGCCATTCGAGGCAGGGTCGTGACGGAACATTTTTGTTATAACACCAGAAGTATAACTACTAAAACCATGCGTAAAAATATTTTATATGATTAAATATACTAGCAATTTTATTGAAAATATTGAGCATTTACGTTTCGGCATGAAATATGAAAAAAAATATGGAATATTCGACAATATAAGCAAATGAAAACATTTTTAAAAAACATCCTTTTAGGTATATTATAAAACAACAACAAAAATAACATTAAAAAATAAATATACCATTTTAAATTAACAAAAATTCTTATAAAATAAACATAAATATAAACAAGAAATTTATTGATGCTTCCGAAATGTTAATGTTTGTTCTATATCGTGAGCAAAAAAAATAGGACAACTATTTTTCTAATGTAAATCTGTCTCTATTTGCACAAAAATTAAAGTTAGATGTACACAACTAGATTTTAGCAAAAATGCGTTATAAGACCTGTCTCATTTTTTTTTGTGCACGACAGTACAACTTTACAAAAATATCCTATTATCAAGTTCCATTCAAAACCTAGTATGCTTTTGCTTTATTACCAATCCATACATCAAATAGGTTATTTGGATAAACAAATCATAATATATTATACATATTATGCATATCTGTGGCAGCACAGATTACCAAAAGTAGCTAATTCACCATTCACCGTCTGTCGGCGCTTATTTAGGGATAGGGAACAATTAACAATTTTTCTCGTGCGTCGTTATATGAAAGTCGTGATCACATCACGCTTTAAATTCACTGATATGAGAAAATCACAGTAACGATTTACGTTGTGATTGAAAAATCACGATATCGCCCATCACTAGGAGGGATAGATTGGAAACTTCAATACTAAAGCTTGTCGCTTTGCAGAAACGTCAACTCGCCATCTCTTTATTTGGTCTGGTACTAATCTATAAGGTCCCGTTCGACTGGCGGGCGGACCACGGTCGGACTGCTAAAAAGCGTTCTAATCAGTGGTCTGAAGTTGGTCGACATGGTCACGTTTTATGATACGACTGTGAAAGCGTTCGACCTCGTCCACTATGGGCGTGCCCACGGTGGTCCCAGTCGAATATAGCCTAAATCTGTAGTAAATTGGTTTTTATAACTACTAATTTTGAATATTCTGCGCGTGCGCACTTCATTTGAATATTTGTTGCGTTCCGAATTTCCTGTATGGATATTCATATTATACAACGTGAATATAGGTTATTAGGAATAATAATAACAATAATATTAATAATCTTTATTTTTCTATTTCAATGTACAACAATCAAATACAATACACAAATCAACAGACAAGATACAGAAAGCGTCAGAATTTAACAACAACACTACAATTACAACGAGTATAAAACGTGAATTAAAACGTAGATAATACAAAATATACATACAGTTATATTAGAGTCTTAAGGCGAGTTTATAAAAAAAGTCCCAGTCCTAACTTAGCCTGTCTTAGTCTTAATTTTTCCCTAAAATATATCTGATGTTTTAAGACGGGTTTATAAAAACTGGCCTTTGTCTTAAGTTGATCGTAAAATAGATACGCGAACTTTTCATGCCAATTGGAATTGATTTCTGATCTATTCAGTGGTATTAGCCCCTAGGAAAAATTAATCTAAAAATTTTAGGTTAAGTTAGGACAAGACAGGATTGCGACTTTTATAAACGGCATACGGGTAACCTGTACATTTAACTTTTTAGGGAAAAAATTAAGACTAAGATAGGCTAAGTTAGGACTGGGACTTTTTTTATAAACTCGCCTTTAATAGTTACGACATACAAGATACAAACAGCAATTGATTTATTGGCTTTTTAGTAATAAATAAAAATTTTACCACATTCAATTTGAAAAACTATTTTGAAAGTATTAAATAATGGATCAACAACTGTCCCAATCCAGTGAATGTGCCAAATAGAAAACCGGTAACTCCTAAACGTACAATTAAAGGCTTTCAAATCAGAGTGCTATACTGATAGTATGATTCAATTAAGGTACTTGTATACTAGTTTCGGAGTAATCGATTCGGAAAGTTTGACGAATATGCCTTACTTGACATAGTAGAGCTCGGATGCACGCTAGACTAAGTTAATTTTCGCTCTAAATACCACAAATATGCTTCAAAAACTAGCATAACATTAGGTAGTTTTTTATTAACGCTCTGTTAAAACCCTGAAAAAATCGTCCGTCTAACATAAAAGTTATTAGAAGTTTAATCAATTTTAAGTCCTAAATTTGTTATGTTTAAATAAAGCAGCTATTGAAATTGATTTGCAGCACTGCACATTTCGAATATTTAAATTTTTTAAAAGTATAAAATTAATTGTAGTAATATCATTGTTGTATTTTTTATTTGTTTTATGAGTTGCAGAATTTTGTTTATATTCGTTTACTTCATGCACTTTTCCTGTACATACAACCGAAACGACTGAAAAATTTTTGCAAAAAAAAACATTCCAAATTGAAAGTAAACCACAATGTTTTTCACTTTCTTTCAAAGAAAGCATTAATGAGCATTCTAAACATTTAGATTTTTACCAAGCTCCATTACACGCGATTTCCTTCGCAAACATGATCTTGACATTCGGTTGAAAGGTTAGAATCGGGTTTGTTATTTCTAATGCCTTTTTTAAGTCTTGTTTTTTAAGCACTTTTTTAAGTAAACTTGACTTTATATTTTGGGTGTTCTGACATTTTTAAATATGTTGTATTAGTATTTAAGGTTAATATCTATTTTTAACTTAATATAAACTGAAAATACACTTTGCAAAAATTAGCAGTGACAACCAGATTAGTATAATATAATGTCATATTATGACAGTCGTATTTAATACAGTGTTGACAAATTTTTTACTCTATCTCTTGTGCGTTCTAATTTATTAAATACACCGCTAGATTCGCTCTTATCAGTATACACCTTAACGAATAGTTGTTAATTTATCCTTCTAATTGTAGGATCTAAGTCAAATGCATTTAAAAGATGTTTAACTAATTAATGCACATTCTCTTCACTGAAACAAAACACTGTTTCTGGAGTGAAATATAGATCACATATTCTATATTACCTATAGACTAATTGGGATCCAATTTAATTATGTTGCTGTTTCCAGTTGCTTCCAGACGCTTTTTAAACTTTTCCAAATATTTATTTGGCATGGAAAACCTGTGTCAGGGTGAATCTAAATCATCACATTTTTCCACAGCACATTTCCAGCTCCATATATCCTTATTTTGATCTAAAACACATGTTGGTTAATATTGTGGCTAATATAATACATAATTTTCATATTATATGACCATTTTTATATAATATGTAGTATTGGGTAGGCCGAGGATGGGCATATATTTTCTTAAGTGGGCTAGGGGATAGGAATTTAAAACAACACAATTTTTACCATTTTCAATACATTAGACATTCTTAATTTGTCAGGGTGTGCACAAGGGTGGGTCAACGTAATTTAAGGTGGGCCATGGCCCACTCACCCCACTGTAGTTCCATGCCCGAGCATATAATCATAGTTAGGTCTCCAGCTTTGGTCACCCACTAGACTTTCTGTTGCACAAACATATTTATTTTTCAATTTCGTCTGGTACATTTCAATTACATACACATTTGCACTTAAACTACATACAGATTTTCAGTAAACAATTTTATGATTTTGATGAATGGTAACATTTTCTTCATACCAAAATTACCAAATTTAGTTCAGTGTTTGATTCACATAAAATAAGTGATATACTTACATAATATTATTTACGCCTTCTCAACATTATAACTTAAAAAAAGAGTTTTACGAAAACAACAGTAACAAAACACTAATGTTAACTAGAGTCGGCCTTGGTCACGGTGTATTAAATAGGTGGTCCGACGGACGGCACTTTCCTATTATAATAATGGCTTCATAAGTGCATGCTTTCTATTTACTTTAGTAGATGGCGCGAGCAATAAGGTCCTACAATTACCTGGGCATGTGCATCGTATAATTAACATAACCTCAAATTTTAAGGTTTTTTCGTTTATTCTCATTTTTAATGTTTGTATAGGCATTTTTATCTTGGAGCCATACTGGCTCCAACCAAATATTTAAAAATTCACGCAAATAATTTTTCAATATTGTTGATTAATAAAAATAGACTGCTAGTTATAGGTTGGATTCCTAACCTGCAAAAAGTGTCTTATTTTATTGTGACAAACTATTTAAAACTTCATACACATTATGTTGAACTTGACTTTGGTTGAAAGTACAGGAACCAGGCAGAAATTTTAATAATAGCTACGTAATACTTGTAAATCTTAACAAATATATATTTTTGAGGTTAGCTGTGGTGACACGTGCAATGCTGCATGTAATGTTGCATATATTCTTTCAATGTTTTAATTTAGCTACTTAATGTCAGATGTCACTGGACTCTTGTTTCACTAAACAAAAGCAAAAGGCCGGGAATGTATGCAACACTGTATGCACGTATGCACAGAACCTGTAAAATTATCTATTTATGCGTAAGTAATGAGAGAACTTATTGGTCCTGCCATCTATTACATTATGTACGAAGTAAGCACTTATGAAGCCACTGTAAGGGTTGCCGTCGCATATTTAATACACCCTGGCCGTGGTTAAGGCACATGTGCAAGTGATAACTTCCTAACCTAACTTGTACTTTTTTAAATATTGACAGTCGCTCGGTTAAAAACGAACACTGGTTTGGTTAATCAGCGGTCCTAGTTTTTTGGTCTGGAACCTAAAAATAAAGACCGCACTTTTCTAAATTCACCGGTGGACGCACTGGGTGGACAAAATACGAAGCTGATTGGCTGTCTTTTTCAAAATAACCAATCAAATAATGTTATTGCTTACCGGTGCGATGTACCGGTGAATTTAGAAATCTGCCCAGAGAGAAAAGTTGTCTATCTCCCTTTGCACAAGGCATCAATATTTGCCGATCAGATAACAGGCCCTGATATATATACAGGGTACAGGGTGTCAGAAATAAACGTACAAAAGTCGGAAATTTGTTCTACACACAGTGGTGTAGCTAGGGGAGTTAAGGGAGCACTCCACTCTCGTTATGTAGCGCCCCTGCTGTAGATAAAAATTTAATTTTCTTTATTTAGTGCAGTGCAATTAGTCATATATGAAAAATGACGGAACCCAGCTATAGTAAATGGATTTGAATGATTTTTTTTTTATCGGATTTCTAATGCCATAAACTAAAAAGTTTACCCATTGAAAATTACCGCAATTTCGAAAATCCGTAAATAAAATTTTTTGGAATCTTAATGAAAAAAAAATTATCGGAAATTTTAAATATTGATTTTTATAGTTTTCTAGGTTGTTTATAAAGAATTTGTAAAAAAATGAAACTTTTTAAAATTAATTTGAAGATGGCGGAAGCTCCAAAAAGCGAAATAAATGAAATAAACGTTAAATAATACAAACTCACATGCAACTCATTTCATTGTTCCTAGGATCGAAAAATTTCTTTGCATCGCAACGCCATCTGTATCTCAATGTGTAAAATTTCCATTTTTACTCAAAACTGAAGTCATTTATATATTCTAGTACAGTGGTTCCCAACAAGATTTTTTCAAGGACCCCCTCATCGGTCGCTATACTGACTTAAAAGCTTAAATTCTTAAAATGAAGATTATGTAGAATCTACCACTGCAAGTCAAGTAAAATACAAAACAATTGAATAACTCAGTGACAAATCGCAGACCCTTAAGACATCGTCCGCGGACCACCTGTTGGGAATCCCTGTTCTAGTAGATACCTTTTACAGAATTGAAATATCGCTTTTGGTTATCGAGAAAATGGCGCCGGGTGTTTTAAGTAGGATACCCTGTATACAGGGTGTTCCTTATTGATGTGCTAATATTTCAGGGTGATTCCTTAGGTCATTTTATGAAGAAAAGTTCATGCGAACATATGTGCACAACGCAGTGGGCCAGAAAATTCAAAAAGCGGCAAAAAATCGATATTTATAAAAGTAATAGAACCGTTAACAGAATTAAGGTACTGCAGGTGCAGGTACTTAGAAAAATAGATAATGCATGTTTTCCCGAAATTCTGTGCAGGTAGAAGGTATTTTCGTTCAGCTACCTGCTCCCAAACACAGACTTGCTTGTAACGTCCGTACAGATTGTAGCATACCATTTGAGATAATATGCACTTTTAATTAAAACACACTAAATCCTTTCAATTTCTTAAGCTTACTGTACAATATTTTACCCTCTTTATAGATTAATCACCCAGACTATGATTGTATTCATCTAATGCTTTATTACAAGTTAATTCTAAGCATTGTGTCATTTTATTTATCTGTTAAATATGTGTTTATTTTACCATACCACACTGGAAACTCTCGACGTTAATTATATCTAAACGCATTTGTATTAATGAATAAATTCAAGTAGTGATAAATAAGGTTTCCAACATATAATACTCATAGTAGAATGTTAGGTTGCCAATGTCAATTTGTAAACTTTTCGACTACCGCGCAGATCTCTTAGAGGGGATAATAGTTTTCATTTTAGAGTCCATTCACTTAATCAATCATTGATTGTTCTGCAACGGTAAATAACAGTTAATTTCGTTTGATAATCAAATTGGCAGATGCCAAGTGTTAATTTTAAAATTATCATTATTCATCTAGTGTAATCCATACATTTTAAAGGTAATTTATTTTCTTAAATGATTTTAATTCACAATATATTGCAGCCTTCAGCTACATTTTTCAATTTGTTGAGTTTATTTAATTTTTTTAAATCATAACCTTATTTTTTACTACCACGTGCCAACGAATTGTTTCTCCTTTTTTTTTTACTTTGCCAGAAGTTCTACCGTTCTCAAAAGAAGCATTCTTACATAAAATCTTAAAAAAGGAATTCTTAAGAAGTATCCTATTTAAAGTACTAAAGTTTCCTATAAAGTTACTTAGGGTTACTTGAAGTTTGTGATCAATCACGTATCATACAGTAAGAGATTGGTAATCTCGTAATCAACCACAACTATTAATTATTGCTCAAGCAGTAGGAGACTGGTCATCTCTAAATCAACCATTGTAATACTACATAATTACATCATTACGTAATAACTATACTCAAGTTTAACTGTGGAGACTAGTCATCTCATAATCAACCGTCATTATATCAGTAGCTGATAATAGAAGAATCTTGTCATATTTCAACTTACCTTCGTGGAAAATATAATAGAACTTCAGGCAAATATTTAGGCGTAGCAGTATCGAGACATCTTACCATCGGGTCGCAGCAAAGAGTGCGGAGCGTGGTATCCTAGCAGAGACTACGAGACCTTACTTGGGGTTCGTCTCTACAACAGCCATCATCAGGTGGTGAGAAAGTGTATATTTTTCTAATAATTTTTATAGTGCTCTGAATATTTGACCATAGCATGGTTATAAACTTTTGTGCAGTATCATTAAGATAATTTCGTCATACTCTCATGTCATTTATTGATAATTGCATTGAACTTTTGTTAAATTTTCATCACTTAAAAGATTTAATAAAAAGTAGATTTTTATCTTAACCCTTTAGGTACGGCTCCTTATTTTACCAACGTAAATACCAGACGGCTCCATTTTGACTGGCGTAGGGATGGTTGCCGTATATATACGGCGTCTTTTTTGTAAGTGCGAGTGCATTTAGTACCATATTTAAATGGCATTTTATGTTTCATTTATTATATTACTTTTATTAATTGTCAAAAACAAAGTAAACAAAGTTTTATTCAACATTCCGAAAATACATGCGCCGTTTATGTACGGCATCTGGTCGCGCAGAAGTGCCGTTTTTATAAGGCATTCGTCTGGTGAAGAAGTTTGAATGAGCCGTTTAACTACGGCAACCGTTGCTCGAGGTTGCAATTTTTAAAGTTAAGTGCATTTAAACGGCGGCCGTCCCGAGAGCAAAAATAACCTTTAACGTATATATACGGCAGTCGGCAGTGGGACAAAGTCAGGAAAGCCGTTAATATACGGCAACCGTCCTTAAAGGGTTAACTTCAATTTTTTTATTGTATTTGTTTGTGCTGTCCGATTATATTCCAGGCTGTTCCACAGCAGCTGGTTTCACTATAATAGAGAAAGTTAGGTAATATCACTCACGCTGTGGATGGCGCCACAATTAACATCAATTTTTATTAACTTTCTTTATATAGTGAGATAATCTGTTTTGGTAAAGTTCTGCGAAATTGTTGAGTCTTCCTCTGGTTCAGCTAAAATAGGACCCACGGTTCCCCGCCCCGCACCAGATAGGCTAGCCGCGAGCCGCCGCACTTTCTTTGGCGTGAATTACTTTTATTTGTATCAAACTAAGATATAAATATTAGTAATTTTCGTTAAACTGAGGGTGAGTGTAACAAGATACAAGCGTTCGTTCATTATATTGCCAATTCTCAACCAGTAATTGTGTGTTATAAAGCGCCTGAATCAAAAGTTTAATTGTACAGAAAACTTCCTCAAGGTATGTATTTTCATGTTATATATACATATGAGACAAACTTAAATGAGTCTCTACATATAGATAAAATAAGTATGTAGTTGATTTTATTGAATATTTTATGTTATAATTTAAATTTATGTTGAGCCATAAAAATGTCTAGGCCAGATCCGGCTTGAACTAAAAAACTAAAAGATAGCTTGAACATTCCCTAATAACATACTAAAATTTGAGGCCGCGTTCAAGTGCCTTTTTAAGATATTTCGATTTTGCTTAGGTCTTGTTCATGAATATGCACCAACCGCATACATTCTGAAACCGTAACTGCATATTTTATTTTATAATTTAAGATGTAAAATCTACTGATTTCTATTTGCGATATTTTATTTGACTTAACAGATAATCAAGTTAGCCTATAGCTAATGCAGGTTCTGGTCATTACTTTAGTTTTGTCTTCAGATTTATATTTATTCTCTTCTGTAGTGGTACCAATTTTTTTTAGAATGAAAATGGTGACCAGAAGGCAACTTTTTGACGCCTTGTATGAAAAGAATGGTCGTTCAAATCGGACGGAGTATCTATTCAGTTATTTGGTGGGATACTATAAAATCGAGAGTGATGAAGACGCCATGTTAAAATTGAAGAATATCAATTCAAAGTTTTGCAGTATCGCTCACTTGATGCAAGGGGATGAGGAGCCAATTGTTAAATAACTTTTTTATCTGTATAATATCCTTTAAAGTTATAATTATTAGTATTTATTTTCAATAAAATTTGACCTGTTCAAGGAATGTTTCGAAAAGAATTCAGTTCAGTTTCATTCTATATATTCTTTTATAACCCCTGAAAGTCGCCCCTGGGAGTTTTTCGATAACGCTAAACTGAAAAAATGAATTAATATGCCAATATCTACACTCCCAAGTAGCACAATTAATTCCTCAAGATATCCCGAGGATAAAAATTTAGGAATTAGTAAATATCTTCTAGAGGTCTGTAAGAGTTCCCTAAGATGGGCAAATGTCAGCATATCAGTATTAAATAGTACTTCCCATGGTAATCGAAAAAAGCTATTAGTATAGAATCCTGTGAGCAGCCTTTTGCATACCTATAGAATTCCCATAGTAATCTTTAAGATATCTCGCTTGTCAATATAAATGGTCCCGAGGATATCTTTATAGGATTTCTGTTAGATGTACCTCATCGATCCTGCAAACAGATTTAATTCCTGTAGTAATCTTGCGGGTATTTTATCGCTTACCAATATAAACGGTACTGAAAACATCTTTATAAGATTTCTATTAGATGTACCAACACACTTCTTGTAGAATTGCCTAGCGGCAGCTGGTGAAATGTTGGTTAATCAAAATTTCAGTATGAGACATCAGGCATCAGGCCTAAACCAAACCAAAGATTAGAGATCGTTATAAGATTCATCCAAATAAATGGATGATCCCTGAGAGCATTTGAACGTTGCAGTAATGTTATTAATGTTCTATAAATTCATGAGTATAAGATAATGCATGACTGATTATCGTCAGTGGTTTGTACGTGGCGTCATCTAGGAATAATTTCTGTAACAAACTACGTGGTAAGCAAACAAATTTTATGCATTAAAAGAATTTCTGCTTGCGATTTCTATAGGTGTTCCATTAGCGGTAATAATAATATTTCCATATTAATACTTTATTTGATCTCTGTAATACATAGGCTGTATGGTAATTCCCTTTTAGAACTTCTAGAAGATGTCTACAAGTATTCTGTTAAGGATAATAATACTATTTCCCTTTTAATACTTTATTTGATTTCTATAATACTTAGAAAATTGAGCTGTATGGTAATTCCCTTTGAGAACTTCTAGTAGATGTCTGTGGGTTAACAAAAGTTGAAATTCCTATATAATGCCCAGTTTACATTTCCCCAGTGCATAAAAGTTGAGCACATATAAAGATTTCTCATTTTGATTTCGGAAGGACTTCTAGAGTACATAAGTACAAGATATCCTCGGGGGCAGTAAATAGAACTTCTTAAAGATATCTTAAAGAATTCTGTGCTACTTGGGCTAACAACCCCTAAAAGCAACCCCCGATGGTAAATATAATTTTAATTAGTTTTTTGGTCTTATTTAAACGACTTGCTATAACTTCCAACTGAAAAAAAACTGAAATACACCCTTTTTCAGAAAAACAACCTCTAAAAACCACCCCTGGGGACATTTATTTTTTAAATTATTTTTCCCTCATTATATATGTGATGGTTAATCGGCCTATGGCAAAATTAGATTTTTGGACACTTTTTGAAATTTTCGGCCCACTGTGCAACGGCTTAAATTTTTTGCTAGTGTGTTGAATTTTTTTTTAAATCATTATTTTTTAAGATATCAGAAAGTACTTTAGATATTATTTTCAATTTTGGTATGTGTTAATAGGATATAAAACCACATATTTTAGTTAGAAAAGTTATTTTATCGCTCCACCGTCCCTGCAAACTTGTCCTCTGATATTTTTTACCAAAAAAAGTGGTTGCTACTGACATTTTTCCATGTGGATATTTTTTCTGATTAGCCTAGTCAATTCTACATGTAAACGGTCTCTTGTGTTTTTCTCGTCAGACGCACAATTCTTGATTAAAACAATTGAATTCAAATTAAAACGGATTATTATTAGCATTAATAATGATACATTTTGTTTTATAAAAATTGTTGAAATGGCCACCTCCGACTTGCAGACTTTTAGTAGCTCTATTAACGTTACCATTTTCATACCTAACAGTGGCCTAGTCACTTTTTAATGGACCTTTTTCTTTACATGCATGCTTTTGAATATTTAGTATGAATAAAAAAAAATATTAAGTTAAACTCTATCGTAATTAAGTAAACTCTTTGTTGTTTATAGTAAACCTCCAAGATGTCTTCAGAAAATTTTATTTTGGAGTTCCATAACGTAGAAGGGGTGTTAATTGGAGAAAGGAAACGGAATGTACACAAACTATTAAAAAACAAAAACATTACCGGCGATACAGACAAATTAATTCTAGATGACCTTAAACCTAAAACATACTTGGAGACTTTGATGTATGTTGATATTTTAATATATCTGAGAAAAACAGTTCAACTGCTGGAAATTCTCAAAAATGGACATGAAGCATGTGTCAGTCAAATTATTAAGCAACCATGGTTTTTTAAAGAGGCATTCAATAATGTTGGCGCCGAAGAACTTGTTAATGAAATACTACCATCCATGTCTTATTCTGTAAAAATGAAAGTACTGAAAAAATTGTCCATTGCCTTTCCTGAAGAGAAAATGGACAAAGTCTTTGATGCTGTTTTAAAACGGTACAGTATAGTTTTAAGATTTTAATGTAAATATAAATTATACTAACCTTGACAAAACAAGTGAATTACTCATATCCAACTTAAAAATGCTCTAACAATAACTTCGATGCTATATATCTTTTTTGTAATGAAAATATTTGCACTTCAGTTACATATCAGTATTTTACTATGATTTTCCAAGTTACGATGCCAGAACTCGCCGTACTGAAGTTTAAGCTTATTATACTGCCCTCCTAAGCCAAAAAGACGTATCTCAAGGTTTCACTGTTTTCAGATATAAGGCATGTTTTAAATTTTCGAAATCGCCTCAATATTTTCAAATATTTACTAATATTTTTTTTGTAGTTGTACTAATGTAGAGGTTAATAGTGGTGTAGTTATGAATTTATATTAATTAGGTTACTGTTTTTTTTTTACAATGAGATACGTCTAATTGGCTAAATCGCTTAGGTTTTCTCATATTTTTTTAGATACGTCAAACTTTGTTAGCACTTTAAAAATACTTAACGACTGAAATACGTTTATTTCGCTATGGGAATATATAGAAAATAGTTCCAGCTATCCTAAGGTATAAAAATATGCATTTCGGCCAAAACTTGAGATAACGTCTTTTTGGCTTAGGACGGCAGTATACTCCATAGCCATAGTCCCATTCCTTCCAAAAAAAGGTGAGGATACGGTTGATGGAATCTCTGGCTACCTCTTCTGGAGTCACAAATGGTCCTCTTAAGTATGAAAGCCTTCCAGCCATCAAGTCTGGGCAGTGGGCATTCGCATTGTATGAGGTGAGGAGTTTTCTCGTCCTCATCATCACCACACATTCTGCAGTCTGAATTGTTTCTCACCCCCTATATTGGTTACAGGTTTCTTTAATATGCAATGTCCTGTTAGAATGCCCACTGCACGTCTCAGCTTTAGCAATTCGTTGGTCTTTGTCTTAGATGATCCGTCAGTAATGAACATACATGACTGTCTCATTTCTGGCGCCTTAGTCCAAGACAAGTTGTGTTTCTGACTTAATAATTCTGTTGAGTTCTGCTTCTTTTGATGTGGACTGTTGTCTGTATACGTGTTAACTAATTGCACGTGTTACAAAACTAACAATTTATTGCTCTTTCTTTTTACATTGAATTAAAACTGGTTTACAGTATGAATGACGAAATATAGACTTCTTTAGACTTTCTATAGACGTCTTTATTTGTTCATGTATAACTTATAACCGTGATCGGTATACACTGGTACAGCTACTGCCGCTACGCAGATCAGCACATTGCAGGGAGTCTTAATAAATAAATTTATATAAACGCAAATTATAATTTTAATAAAAATGAAACATAACAAGTGCGAGTCCCATCAAGCCTGTTTTCCCACCTTCTTTGACTAGCCTGTCTGCTTGCAGTTGTATGCTGTTTTGTTCTACCAGTTTTAGCAGTCTTTTACCATTTTGGAATGTACCTCTACTGCATCCAAAGCTTTGAGAGCTGCTTGGCTGTCAGTGATGATACAGATTCAGTTGTCAATGTATGACCTCTGCGTCATCCCTCTCGCTCAGATTTCTATAGCTGTGACTTCTTTCAAACGAACGTCATCTTTTGTGGTGTATATTGTATCTATATGTACATTTATATACAGGGTGGACTCTTTTAATCTATTATTGCAAATATCTCGTCTTGTAAGCCACCAATTAAAAAATGACCTCTACGAAAGTTGTTGGGTTCTAAGGGGGCCATCTGATTCTGTGGTCGGGCATCAGGTCCGTGACCTTGGTGAGGCCCTGTGATATCCAACTTTGTTTTTTTAAATGGGAATCCCCATTTTTTATTACAGAATCTAATTCTATGGAACAAAGTACGTTCAAATATGATTTTCAAAAATTTTTTCCAGTGGGCCTTACTCGGGCCCAATACCAACAATTGAAATCACAAGAACCCAATTATCTCGCCGGTTTGCTTGTACTACTATTAGATATGTATATTCTGAAGTTGTGGCTTGTGCTGATTCTATCTGACTGCATGTTTAGTAGTTGATATTTTTTTTTATTTGTTGAAATATCTCGATATGGTATCCTATTCTTGGTATGCGTTTGTGTTCAGCCTATACGCTTCTAGCAGTGCCTCACTCTCCACAACTAAGTTTTCTCATTGCTTTCCTTTTTCCGAGTTTGTGCCACCAGACCAGGGGGACATAGGTTATTGTTGTTACCACAATTCTTTGGTACAACCAATGCCTATTTTTGTTGCAGTCCTTAGTTTTTACCTACTATTTCTCTGCAGACTCATAAGGTCCGCTTGGCTTTGGTAGTCACTATATCTTGATGTGTTTTGAAGTTGAATTCAGTATCTAGAATCAGTCCCAAATATTTAACTTCATTACTCACTGCAGTGTGGCAATACACTATGTAAACTACGCTATGCTAACAGGGTACGAGGCACAATACCAACCTAAGTGTTTTGTATTGCATACGGAATTAGCACGTTGTTTTAATTTTGAGGCAACTATCATAGCTTTGGGCAGATAAATAAATGATTTTTATGTGAACTAATGGTTTATGCACAACAATGCTACATTTGCATTCCTTAAGAACTCTGTATTTTTTTCATAAAGCGGTTAAGTGAAAATAAAGACTAATAATAATTAATCATTGTTTTAGGTATGGTTTATTCATTGCAACCCCAGTAATACCAGCATGTAGCCCTAAGAAAATAGTATATATTTTGAAAAATAATGAGGTTACATTGTGGACCAATCAGTTAAAAATAATATACAATAAACAACCTGATTTGATTAAAACATATTTAGATGTACAGAAACAACAAAAAACTGGAAGAATATTTGAAAAAATTTTTTTAATATATCTGGCTCAAAACGACCCAGCTCTCTTCTGGAATATAATGGAAAATCATGAAATCAACAACGATTTGAAGTTGGGTCGTAGAACCACTAAGAAGTTAATTGAGAGAAAAGTACGTGAAATTGTCAGTGAACCAAAAAAGTATACCAGGCACTTCAGGCATGAAACACTAGTGAGAAAGTTGAATAAACTAGGTGAATTCAAACAGTTTTACCATAATTTATTTCCAAGGAACATAGAACAATTAGAAAATGAGCATGTACTATGTAAAAAACTCTTGAAATATTACCCAAAACATTCTCAGTACCAGATATACACTGAAACATTTAGCGAAGTTCTAAATGAAAACATTTTATCCAATTTAAGTTGCTTAGACGAATTTTTTTTGAAATTCATAGCCGATGTGGAACTTAGAGAATCATTAGCTCAAGTTAAACGCAAGGAATGTAATGATGATGAATATATAAAATACTACAAACCTGAAATATGTTTTGCGTTAATAAAAGACCAAATGAATTTAACTGCTTCACAAGGACAAAGGATAAAACTTCTGTGTATTTTAGTAAAGTCCTGTGCAGTAAATAAGGATTTGAAATCTTTGGCAGAGGTGAATTATACTTATTTATTATATTAAATTGAAAAATTTATTGCTGGTGGTGGTGTCAATAAAAAGTATACATTTATCAAATGACGAAGGTAGATAAGGGCCTTTTTTCGTCCATTAGCCTTGTCATATCACATTATATTTTCTGAGTAGGATATGTCTTGACAAGTTATAAAAAACAGTTCTTTGGAAAAATATTTTTATTCATTACACACACCAATATGTGGTTTTGAGCGTTTAATTTCGCATGCAACGTCGACATCACTGAACTTATGAACCAATATAAATTGACCATTTAAAAGCGTAAATACTCAACTATGAAATGAGGTATAAATTTTTTTTGGTTCATCGAGCGCATCCTAACTGAAATATATATTAAAAGTTCAGAAAAGCGTAAAAAATTACAAAAAAAACTGCAAACATTCTTACTTTGAAATGCTATTGTTACAACTCACTGTTGTTCAAATGTAAAATGTGTAGAAACCACGGTGTATTAAATAGGTGGTCCGACGTACGGCACTTTCCTATTATAATAATGGCTTCATAAGTGCATGGTTTCTATTTACTTTAGTAGATGGCGCGAGCAATAAGGTCCTACAATTACCTGGGCATGTGCATCGTATAACTAACATAACCTCAATTTTTAAGGTTTTTTCGTTTATTCTCATTTTTAATGTTTGTATAGGTGTTTTCAGCTTGGAGCCATACTGGTTCCAAGCAAATATTTAAAAACTCACGCAAATAATTTTTCAATATTGTTGATTGATAAAAATAGACTGCTAATTATAGGTTAGATCCTAACCGTTGATTGAAGAGTCTATAAGATACGCAACTATACGGCCAAAACCGTTCCTCGCTCATCACGCTTCCCCCACACGTCCCTATCCACATATTGTTCGTTGACTTGTGGTGCCAGCGCGGTGTTATTTTGCGCGAACCGCGAATAGAAATACTGGACGTTGATATCCAGCGAACGAGGGTACATAATATATTAATTAAGTTATAATTCTCCAGGCAGGTTGTAGACCGGCGCAATCAGTGCCGGCGTCAGGGCATTTGGCACCTGTAGCAAACAGTTGCTTGCCGCCCTGATAAAAAACATTTACAAGTTACTACTGTTAGGACAAATTTATTAATAAAAACTTACAAACAAAAATCTCAGATAAATAATTCTTTCACTAGTTTCACTTAAAATTCAAAAACAAGAGAAACCTTTAACTATCAATTATTGTCGCATTTCATCTTTTAAGTCGCCACGTTGTGCGCTGTAACAATCGTGTTTTGTTCGAAATTGCAATTGTTCCTTGTCCTCGAGACCCATTTGGGGTTCAAAAAATGTTTTTTTGAGATTTTTGTTCAATTTTGAATTTCTGAAATTTATAAAAATGTGATAAATTAAAAATATTTTATTTTGCTATTCGGTTCAGCTTCATGGAATAGTATTTATGAGTACGTTTAAGACCTCCCAATTTTTTAAAATAATTAGAAAAAAGAGTATGCAAATGTCGAGGATGGTGTTTTTGATCTTTCAGCGCTTGCGTAGCGAGAACGGTAATAAATACGAAAATGCACCGCACTTTTTTTTGTACAACATGGAATTTTCTACAAACAAGTCCGCGAGGGCATATTCTTATCTACTATAGTTTTCGAGCTACAGGTGCTCATGTGTAAGCATAAAAATGACTGTTTTTTACGCTACTCTGCAAGTGGCACTGGCGACTTAATTAACAAACAAAAAAATTAAGAAAACGGCGATGTTAATAGTCAAATTTAAATTACACAAAACATAATGAGTAACTTCTGTTTAAAACTGTTTTTTATTCGATGCATAATATTAATAATGGAGTTACAAGTATTAAAAAAATGTTGAAATAAAATAAAAAAATAGTTAAATATTCTTTGTGTTATTGAAATGTATGTACAATTGTACAGAAAAAAACACTAATTAATAAAAATATGCGGCAAGTTCCAGTTATATAGAAATCGATGAAAATGAAAAATTACACTTTTCGGCCGTAATATGAATTGTTTATATGTGATAAATAAAAACAAAATGATATGTCAATAATAGATACATTTTTTTAATAAAGAAAATTACTTCCTACAAGGTGGAAAAGTTCAAATGTACGATTTTTTTAATGTTTTTTGCATTAAAAAACGCATATTTAAGAAAAATGAAGGACGCCATCGTGCAGAGCGATCAGAAATTCATAAATAAAAAAATCGACCACAAATTCTCATTGGACAAATAATATTTAACTACTTTAACGGGCTGCTTGGAGAACAGCGCGAAAAACAGTTACTTTGAGGTTTGCGCGCGGGCGCCTTTGGCATGTGAGCCATAATAGATAAAAATATGCTCTCAGGGACTTTTTTGTACAAAATTCGATGCTTTATAAAAAGTGCATTGTGTACCATTTGTGCGATACTTTATCGCCTCGAAAACTATGCTCTCGAAAAAGTAATACCTACTTGTAATAAAAAAAAAATTAACCAGTCTTTCCGCAGATATTCAAATTAAGTTAATTACTTCCACATCCAGTGGAAGTATAGTAACGACAAAAAAATTTAAAAAAAATTTTATTGTTCAAATAGGCTTAGAATGTCGTGAAACGTCGAGATTTTAAGTTTGAGCGAAAAAAAATTCTGTCTGTCGGTCTGTAACTTTTTTTTGTGCGCACGTTTACTCTGGAACCGTTTGAGATATTGACTTGAAATTTGGTACACGTATGTACTTTAACGAGATCTGGAACTAGATTATATTTTGATCTAGTTCTGTCGAAGGGTTGGGGGTAAATTGGGGTAAATTTGGGGTAAATAGGTCAATCAAGCAGGTAAGAGTCCATAAAATTGGTATTTAGTATATACAAGAGAAGCTAAGGTCTCAAAAAAATGTTTGGCATTAGCCACCCCCCATTACCACCCTAACCCCCTTATTAAAGGGGATGAAAAAAAAATTGTGATTTAGTGTTTGTACAGGAACCAGAAACCTCAAAATATTTTTTTACTTCATCCACCCCCCACTATCACCCCCCTATCACCACCCCCCACCCCACTACCGATGTGGGGTATCGTTTTATGGGTTTTTGGGGTAGAGGATTTCAAATATTATATTATTAAAGTTCCATAAACAATTATTTTCACATATAAAGTTTTTTCGTTGTGAGTGACTTGGATAGAGAATCTGGATGTGGAAGTAGTGATTCCTTGGGCAGCGGTTTTTTCTTTGTTATGTATTATTTAATATTATATCAAAATGGTTTATTTTACTGGGAAAAAAAATGTTTTATGTTGCCAGCAGCTCATTGGGTTTTTATATTTAATTGTTATGAAAATAAACAGACAGGCAGAATTTTTTTTTTCGCTCAAACTTAAAATCTCGATGTTTCGTGATATTCTAAGCCTATTTGAACAATAAAAATTTAAAAAAAATTTTTTGTTACTATACTTCCACTGGATGTGAAAAATTACACTATGTTGGGTTTCTCAAATATTTGCGATAAATCGAAAATAAACGCATACTCCCCTCTCATTCTCCAAAATCCCATCATTAACAATAAAAATGTCGCGTCGGCCCCTTGTCAACAATGTATCGACTAGACTGATAATAAGGTGGCAAAGAAATATAAAGATAAATCACGTCTACAGAGAATTATCGTATACCATATTACGCCTTTCTTTCTCGATGTATTACATATTAAACACATTGTCCGAATATTAAATTTATTGCATCTTACCGAAGACGAAGATACATTTTCAATTTCACTGAATTGGGAAAGATTTTTAAGATTTTACAAACTAATATAGGTTTGTTTGCAGGCTATATGAAATTTCACTTTGACTTTTCCACTTAAAATATTTTCCTCTTGTTGCAAAATCTTTTCGACACAAATGTCTCGCCTTTGTTACCGTGGCATATATAATTGTTTTTACTCCTTGCAATCTAGGATTTTGTCTCACTAATTTGTCATTATCTTTCAAAGTTTGTCCACAGAATAAACATTCCATTGTTAAGCACTAAATAATATGTAATAACTCAATAAAAATAACTAATACTCATTTGCATTCACATTATATAAAGAAAAGTTTGTTTCTAACTGGCATAATATAATATAAGATTACTTGTATTAAATAGTCCACACTTGCCGGACATCTAGGCCTCTAGGATCGAAAAACTCAGCTTTAAATAACAAAATTTCGAAAACTATAAGTCGTAGAGACCTGATTTTTGTTTTAAAAACTTCCTTGAGGTGTAGACTTTATTTCATACGCAGATGGTATGTAAAAATTTCTTAAAATAAAAAAGTTTTTCGCTTACTGAAAAAAGCGCTGCAAGGGAAGTAAATGTTCAAGTTTTACCTCGTTTTACAGAAAAATTAGATTTTCCATAAAAACAAAATTTAAGCAGTGACCTTCGCCCACATTTCCTCCATCAATTAAAAAAAAATACGTATAATTATCTCAATTGGTTCCGGAGATATCACGAGGGATGTGTGAAAATGTAAGAAAAATTAATTTTGACAGATTTATAACATTTTTCGTCATAAAAATAGTTTGACCTCCCAAAAAATATTGTAATTGGACATTACAGATGGCCAAGGACCTAATCTATCATGCTGTGAAGGTCCCATGTGGTTGTACCTTCAAAAATTTTTTTTCAAGAAGGAAGCTACTTTTTCCTCGTTTTACGGTGCACTAATACAACAAATGACACGAACCATGCGAGTGCTATCAGCCGACTGAGGGACTGAGATTGACGAGATTGCTAGACCCTTAGTCGGTGGCGCCTAACTATACCACAGACCCTGCCCGTGCTATGATATTAAGTACACGGCTGCATCTCTATAAGGACTCTTCACTCAACGTCCTAACCTGCAAAAAGTGTCTTATTTTATTGTGACAAACTATTTAAAACTTCATACACATTACGTTGAACTTGATTTTGGTTGAAAGTACAGGAACCAGGCAGACATTTTAATAATAGCTACGTAATACTTGTAAATCTTGAGATATATATTTTTGAGGTTAGCTGTGGCAACACGTGCAATGCTGCATGTAGTGTTGCATATATTCTTTCAATGTTTTAATTTAGCTACTTAATGTCAGATGTCACTGGACTCTTGTTTCACTAAACAAAAAACAAAAGGCCGGGAATGTATGCAACACTGTATGCACGTATGCACAGAACCTGTAAAATTATCTATCTATGCGTAAGTAATGAGAGAACTTATTGGTCCTGCCATCTATTACATTATGTACAAAGTAAGCATTTATGAAGCCACTGTGAGGGTTGTCGTCGCATCACCTATTTAATACACCCTGGTAGAAACATAAAGATCATACGTTCAATTATAAACAAATAACATTTAATGATTTTAAGACCTTTTTATTTTTATGAGAATAGTGGGCGAAAATATGTAGCTTATCTACCCTTGTCCTTTACTAGCTATTTGTGTATCAGATGCTGAAAGTTACTTTTTATCACACTAGGCATGTTGCGTTTCAGTCATCGGCATGGCTAAAAGAAGACATACTTTCGAAAGAAACTTACGTAATGATAATAATAATACGTTCCTATCGGTAGCTTTCCCATGTCTCTTTTTTTTTTTTTCAAATAATATCAAATAATTATGAGCTGTCAGAATAGTGTCTTTGTTTTCATTTCTTTCAGCGCCTACCTGCTGCAGAGATAATACTTGTAATTTATGATTTGCCCCAACCTTAAACCAGGAGGACCGTTTCAAATTTATCGCGCTAAATTATACATCTTTGATTGGATCCGCCTTCGCCAGTTTTACACAGGGCAATAGTCTATAACGACACTTTGTTGGTTATAGCACTTCCCCAAACAAGCTCCTGCTAGCTCAATGCAGGTCGGTGGTTTTTGTTTTTTGTGAAGTTAAATTTTTAAGTCGTATTAGGCCTTAAGGACGCCAGCGTATTTTTAAATGAATATTTGTTTCACAGAACCAAAAAAAAAATGAGAGATAATATATTCTTGAATATAGTGGTGAGTACGAATAATAACACACAGTAGATAAAATTTGAACAATATATTACGACAAATATTTGAGAAAAAAAATTTACAATTTCTGTACAAAGATATATTAAATCACTTAATGACTAGAAAATTTACAAAAAAAAAAATGACAATTTAAATTAAGAGTGAAATGATAAACATTTACAAGTTAAAGAGAAAGCTTTGACTGGTTTTTTACATAAGTTTTCTGACCAAAATTATATGTTATGGCAGTACAAATTCTGTGTTCATGTTGCCAACTTGGTTGGTGAAGTCGACTAATGGGGCTTGACGCTACCAAAGCTCGGTATGTGAGGGACGTATTGACCTGGATTCCCAAAATTGACTCGTGTCTTGGAATAAGCAGCTCTGTCCATTCTCTACGAGGATGTTGTCCAGACCACCATATTCCTTAATAAGATTGACATTGATTGTACTAGGCCACTCATCTTCTCTTGGTCCAAGGATTTTACATAAAATTGGAAAAATAAGTGGTTAAAGCCAGTCGGGTAGGATAGAAATATGAAATTACGGTAGCAAATACGATAATAGGTACTATGTACTTAGATACAAAAATTAAGATAAAACTACTCAATTAACTACAAGAAAATTTTTACCACACTAAACTAAGTAGAAATTGTAAGTTATAAAAAACAAAAATTAAGATAGCAAGATATTAAGTTAAGGAAAAAATTTTATGACCAAAATTACGATAAAAAAATACTCTGCAAAATTACTAGATAATATATTAAATTAAATAAGCCATATTTTTGGTATGATAAATTTTACTACAAAAAAAATTAATATTTCCGTGTTAATAAAAATTGAACATGAAAATCGATAAGGAAAATATCAATTAAAAAATTAGACAAAATGAATCTGTACCAAATATCACTCATTATGTAATTAGCATAATTTAATAATAAGAAAAAAAAACAGGAAACAATGGGGTATTTTCCTATTTTTTTTTTTTTTTTGAATATCATAGAATATGTACAAACAAGCCTTCCAATACAGATTTACGCGAAAATAATTACCAATTTTTTGAGAAAACAGAAGTTAAAACAAGTGGAGCAATAGGTGTTTTAAATTGGTGACTTAGGTAGTTTGGCCGATGGCGTAGCTGGACTGTATGGATTTGTTGATAGAATGGTTTTATACAAAACAGTGTGGTGTTGCCAAGTTGAAATTCCTTCTCTAGTTCTAGCAAAGATAATTGAAGAAAACAGGAATATAAAGCTTATTTATTGAATCAATTTTAATATATTTATCCACGAAATTTAATTTTCCTATGTCAAAAATAATAATAGGCGTGAATTATTAAATATTTTAAATAATTTTTAATGCCGATTAGATTTTTAAAAACATATTTAGCAAAACATAACAACAATGTCAACGGCTAGTCAAATGACAGATGTGTTCTAACGTTGCCGTCGTATTGATTTGAAGCATTTCAGTTTCTTTCATCGAGGTATTTGCTGTAATTTACAAATAGTAGATAAAGTCATTTAAAAGGTATTTTATAAAAGTTGTGGAAACACAAATACAAGTGCTTCGGAAAAAAATTTTGTAACTGTTCCGAAAAAATTGATATTCCAAGAACTTGGTGGCAAGCTTCCAATATTTTTGATCTCATCCCTTCAAAAATCCAAAGTTTGTTATAGAAAGAATCAAGTCATAATCAACTTTGGGCGAATTGGACGAATTTCCTTTTACAAAATTCAACTCCATCTTAATAGTTTATTGATAAAGTAAAAATCAAACGCCACATTGATTATGCAGTAATTGTTAAAATAACAACTTTACTTGATATATATCACCAAAACTGAATTAAAAAAAAAAAATGGAAAATACCCAGAAAATACCAAGTGGGTCGATAATTACAGTATAACATTTTAAGTTAAAGGCCAAGAAAATTTAAAATCTACTTTAAAAATACTGCCAAAAAGATAAGATATTTTTTCGTTAGGTACTTTAAGATAAAAAACCGCTGCCCAAGGAATCACTACTTCCACATCCAGATTTTCTATCCAAGTCACTCACAACGAAAAAATTTTGTATGTGGAAATAATTGCTTATGAAACTTTAATAATATAATATTCGAAATCCTCTACCCCAAAAACCTATAAAACGATACCCCACATCGATAGTGGGGTGGGGGGTGGTGCTAGGGGGTGGATGAAGTAAAAAATATTTTGAGGTTTCTGGTTCTTGTACACCCACACTAAATCACAATGTTTTTTCATCCCCTTTAATAATGGGGTGGGGGTGGTAATGGGGGTAGCTAATGCCAAAAATTTTTTTGAGACCTTAGCTTCTCTTTAATATACTAAATACCAATTTTCTGGACTCTTACCTGCTTAATTTACCTATTTACCCCAAATTTACCCCAATTTACCCCCAACCCTTCGATGGAACAAGATGAAAATATAATTTAGTTCCAGATCACGTTAAAATACATACGTGTACCAAATTTCAAGTCAATATCTTAAACGGTTCCCGAGTAAACGTGCGCACAAAAAAAAGTTACAGACCGACAGACAGAAATTTTTTTTTCGCGCAAACTTAAAATCTCGACGTTACTCAAAAATTTGACCAGATGCCAAAAAGATAAAAGATAATCATTTTACTGGTGGCTTCTCTAAAAAATTAATATTTTTCCAATTGACTCGAAGAAGTTAGACAAAATTATAGCAATGGTGAGGTGACGACAACTTGTGCAAATTGTGTGACATTCAAATCACTCGATAATCATCTTTTAAACTTGTACGGACAGATAGACATAAATAACAACAATTTACTAGGTATAGATAGTTAGATATATTTGTATTTACCAGCATTTAACCAGAATAAAATAATAAACCGACACTTCATTAATGATTAATTTAGGTAAGACAAAGATAGAGATATAATTAATCCATTAATGAAGCTACACAATAGACAAGAAAAAAGAAAATGGTTCGTTAGTTCAGAAACCTCCAAATTCTAGGAATCTCTGGACAAACGTTCGGTGAGTGCTTTAAATCTCTACAAATTTAGACAAAAGATAATGAAAGAAAAACACTCACCTTAGGTCTTCCAGAGGTGTCCCAGCAATAGACCTGGACAAATTCGGCTTTGAGCCTGGTTCCAGCCTAGGTACCATATTACTCCAGAATTTCCACCATCAGTTCCTGAACCAACTTTTGTGCTTGTACACAAATGTATTCTCTAGTGCATCCACAACAGTATGTAGTTCACCTAGAAAAACGCATCAAACAGCAGAAAAAATATCTAGGAACCACAAAAGAGAATACAGGTAACCGCCACGGGCCAATCTATAATTGTTTAACATTTTCATTACCTACACAATTAAAGATAAAGATAAATTTACCAAGTGGGTCGATAATAATTATTTAAACATCGTTAAATAATCCCGCTACATAAAGATAGAACGCCAAATGGACCGATAATAATAATTAGTTAACACCTATGTTAAGGAATTATCAATACAAAAATAGGTAAACACGTGTTTAACCTTTTAAAATAAAACACACAGTTTATGAAAATTATTCTGCAAAAATATGTCCATCCCCAAGCTTAAAATATAGATACGATTAAAATAACTACATAAAATAATGGAAAACTAAAAGGATTACAGAAATACAAGTGGATAAATGCACAAATTATCTCACCATTGCTATATGAAGCCAGCCAGGATCTTTAAGACACAACCGTTCTGTTGTGTTCTGTTCTTCATCTTTGACCGTCGGGTCAAAGATGAAGATTCTCGCCTATTACTGTCAAATCCTATCAAAATTCCCCACCGCGGCGCGGCGCTGGATGTCTTAATTACAATTACCTACCAAATATTAAGCTAAAGGTTCGCGCACACTAGTGTACCACTTTATAACTCAAAACTTCACAAAATATTTTAAACTGATCGCAAAACAGCGAAAAATACCAAGTACGAACAAAATACAATGTTAAAGGGAGCTATAACAGCATTTCAACAGAAATTCCGTTACAAGTCGTAAATTTTGACATAATAAATTGTAATTTCTTGTAATAAATTATTTTGTTCTACTTCATCGTTTGCACATTATATATCAGTTTTTAATCCCTTTTGTATAAATTTGAAAGTAAAAGTGGCTAATTACTTGGTTCCTTTATAGTGCGTAAATGGTATGGATGGTGTATCAAATACATAGAGGTCAAATAGAGGTCGATGCATTATATAATGTAATAAAATGAACACAAATATACTGTAGTGGTGTATTGTTGGTTACTAAAAACACCAAAAGGTGAATTTTCTGGTTACTTCTATGGTATGAATGGGACCTCTCTATCAGTCCTCCTGGTTTAAAAACAGACTATAGTATCTAAAAAAAAAAGGTATTTTATTTATTTATGGTCCGTTAGTATGAACGTAGAGCCACTAAGGAGGCTAACCTCCTAGTATATGTGCGAGCGCTCCAGGTGGAAGCTTTTGGCCGGAAATCGAGTTTTTTTTAAATCGCATGTTATCGATTTATTTTTGTCCATCAGTGCAAAAATAAGTTCGGTGAGTTCAGTTTAATGCAAAAATACCATTGACGGACATTTTGGTGGGAGCCATTGACTCCCAGATAAGCGTCAAAAAACTTAAAGATCCGTAAATTTAAAAAATTATTTTTTGACTCTTACCGAAAGTCAGCAGCTCCCACCAAAATGCCCGTCAATTGTATTTTTGCATTGAACTGAACCCACAGGACCTATTTTTTGCACTGACGGACAAGAATAAATTGGTAACCTGCAATTTAAAAAAACCTCGATTTCTGGTCGAAAGTGCTCACCCGGAGAGCTGCCACATATACTAGGCGGTTAGCCTCCTTCATACTGATGGACAAATTAAAAAAATCCCTTTTTTTCTAGATACTAGACTATTAGTTTTCAGCAGTTTTGAACATGCTATGATGACTAAACGAAATGTACTAAATAATAAATCAGCAATTTTATTTTCAAATTATGATAAAATAATAACAAACATCAAGGCATATTTTATTTAGCTCCCATATTGATAGAGAAATAATGGTTGTTCTAATATACGGGGTGATTTTTTTAGTTGGTACAGCACCTTTTCCTCGCTTGTTATTAAAGAGTTTTGAAATTTTGCAGGCATACTTAGTGACATTTTTTGCATTTAATGCACTTTAAAATTTTTCTGCTGTTTCCCGTCTAACCGGAAGTGACGTCAACTTTCGATTTTCAAATGAAACACTATAGTTTTTCTTTTGGATTTCAAAACTAGATTTTTTTCTGAGTTAGAATATGTAAAAAAAGTATTAGGTTAGAGAGGAAAGTTTTTGAGATAATGCGATTTTAAGGTTTCAGGTGTTGAGAAGCACTAAAAATCGAGTTACCTATGGAATGATTTTGTGGCAGATTAAAATTGCTGTCAAAACACGCATGTCAAGTCAATAGAAGTTTGCGTAGTCGTCTTTGAATTTAGCATTTCAAAGTTTTCTGGCCTCAGTTCACAAAAAATTAGTGAAAAAAATGGAAAATGATTATACAAACGAAGATTTCTTTAACATCCTTATGATTTTTAACCAAAGTGGTTAAAGATATTTCCCAACTTGTCATAGTTTCAATGCAGAATATCCCGAGAAAAGAAGACTTGATCCTCGATTTAAAAAAGAAAAATAATTACAAATTTAAGAACTTCAGGACAATTTAAAGTGAAATGAAACAGAACTTGCTATGTGAAGAGGCAAGAGGATAATTAATTAAATATTCTATTGGCCGTTACGGAAAATTCAGGTATTTCAATTCGTCAACTAGAAGTGCAATTTGACATATCAAATTCCTCCATCCAGAAGATATTTAAAAGATACGGGCAACATCCTTACAAATACTCGATACATCAAAAGTTACTTCCTGAAGATTTTCCAGACGAACTGCATTCTGCGAATGGTTCATGATAAAAAATCAAGAAGATTGGGGGTTTTGGTGCAAAGTAATTTGTAGTGACGAGGCCAGTTTTACAAATAACGGCATTTTCAATCGACATAACGCACACTATTGGTCAGCGGTTAACTTACACTTAACTAAATCCAGCAACTTTCAGATAGTTTGAAAGTTCAATGTTTGGGTAGGGCTTATTAACAACCAACTGATTGGGCCTGTTGTTTATGATCAAAATCTCAATGCAACGGTTTATTCCCAAAACATATTGCCTTTCTTGGAAGAAAATTATCTAGATAATTTACCTTTGGCAGCACTTAGAGAAATTTATTTTATGACGGAGCCCCACCTCACAATGCAAGGATGGACAGTCTTCTAACAGTTATTTTTGAGGACAGGTGGATCGGAACCTCCGGGCCGATTAGATGGCCACCGAGGTCCCCGAATCACAATCCATCGGATTTTTTTTATGGGGTCACATTAAAGATAATGTTTATGAATTCGAACGCAAAACACGTGTTCGTGAAATCTGCCAAAAGATGAACCCCCAGTTTATTGAAAACAACTGAAAGTGTCAAGAGAAGAGTTGAAAAGTGTTTAGATCAAAATGGTGGCTTATTTGAAAATTATTTGTGATAATTTCCTTGTTATTGCAGCTTCATGTTTAAATTTTTGTTTGAAATAAAAATGTTTATTGTTTTGTTTGTTTTTTATTCAAAGACGTCAATGCAAACGTCTATTGACTTATTTTAATCTGCCACAAAATCATTCCATAGGTAACTCGATTTTTAATGCTTCTCAACACCTGAAACCTTAAAATCGCATTCAAAAACTTTCCTCTCTAACCTGATACTTTTTTTACATATTCTAACTCAGAAAAAAATCTAGTTTTGAAATCCAAAAGAAAAACTATAGTGTTTCATTTGAAAATTTAAAAATTGAATTGAATGAATTTAAATTCAAAGTTGCCGTCCCTTCTGCTTAGACGAGAAACAGCAGAAAAATTTAAGAAAGTGCATTAGATGCAAAAAATGTCACTAAGTATGCCTGCAAAATTTCAAAACTCTATCTTTAATAATAAGCGAGGAAAAGATATTGTACCAACTAAAAAAATCACCCGGTATAGTTGTTAGAGCTCGTATAACTAATGTAAAAATATATATTTTTAAAAAATAAACAAAAACAACACCAAATGCAAATTTTAATTAATAAACACTTTATTTTTCAGGTATTAAGGTATTTTTGTGAAAGACATAGGAATGCTGATGAGAATACAAAAAATGATTTTCTGGACGCAATCGAATCTAATTTTAAATTAGAAGAATTAGACGAAACTCACTGGAAATATTTAAATGAAATTCTTACAATTCAGAGTTTACAAAATGAAGTTTCTGGTCAGTCAAAACTAAAAATAAATTATATTGACGAAACTCACTGCAAATATTTAAATGAAATTCTTGCAATTCGGAGATTACCTAACAAAGTTTCTGATCGGTCAAAACTGAAAATAAATTATGTTAAATATTTATGGGAAAATAAACGACCTGAAGATAATATAAATTATGCTATTTTTGAATACTTAAAGAATGTAATATACAAATCAACTCTTGATTCATTTAGAGATATAAAAGATTATGAAGTTGAAAAAAAAATCTTGATGAAGGCCGTGGAATATTATTCTATTCTTATTAAAACAAAAAAGATGGAAATTCGAAGAAATTATTTGCTCACCACTTTACTGATAACAGAAATACTTGAATATAATTTACGACATCCAAAGAATGAAATGGTGATTTCTGAAGAATTGGTGGAGAATTTAAGAAATATCTGGAAAAAAAACATTCGTCCCCCATTGTTCTTTTCTGTTGCTTGGTCAAAGGCCGTATGCAAGTTGAATCGTAATAACTTTGAAAACGAATTGTTAACTCAGTACTGGGAGAAGATTCTTACACATTTTAATGTGGATAAGGTATATATACGAAATTAGATAAAAATGGCTAACATCTTGTGTTCTCTTTTCCTATTTGACAGTTTAATTATTATTAAAATTAATCCAAAAAATACACTAATATTAAGTACATCTAAAACAAAAATCAATTACAAATAAATATAGAACTCGGAATACTCTGTTTACCACCTCATATAACAACAGAAAATTTGAGAAGTCAAATTGCCAGTTTAACTTCTCATATCTCAGGTTGCATTTCACAATTATTAGAGGAGTCTCAATAAATTTTCAATGGAATTATTTGACTGCAGCAATTTTATTATTTTAATTTATTTTATGTATAATGACAAAGTGCTATGAGCAGTTTTAGATTAAAACAGTCCATTGCTTCCTTTAAATTTTTAACAATTTATTTTTCAACACTGTTTTCTGCTATTTTCCTTGTTATAATCCAATCAAATTAGGAAAAAAACGGAGAAAAACTCTGAACAGCAGTTTCTGTGCATAGGAAGTAAGTACAGTAGAGCCTCGGTAATCCGGACACTCTCTAACTCGGACACTCCAGTAATTCGGATCCTTCTATTCACCGGACACTTTAAAAATTTTACCTCTGTAGTCCGGACAAAGACATAAGTTTTTTATGCTTAAACCATTTCCTGATAAAGTGAATTATATACCAATGTAAACAGTGCCGCTGTCAGTCTACACTTAAAAATAGAACGTGCACGTGGTGGTGTCCGATTGAAATGGCGCCAAATAAACGACAACACAAAACAGTGACTCTCACTGAAAAATGTAAAATATTGGATTGTCTTGATAAAGCAGGTAGCATACGTCAAGTTGCAGAGAAGTTTGGTGTGCCAAGATTGACCATCTTTGATATAAAGAAGAACAAAAATAAAATAAGACATTTTGTGTCTAAATCATTTCAAGGAACAGGTACATATTATTACTCTTATGTACATATTATGTAAAGAGCAATAAATTTCTTTTAATTTTTAGGTAAAAGAAAGGTTATTAGAAAGGCAGAAAACCCAGAAGTTGAGGTAGCTTTATATAACTGGTTTTTACAACAGCGAAATAACCATGTACCCATTTCATCAGACATTTTACGAACAAAGGCTACATATTTTTATGAACAAATAACCAACAAAAATGATTTTAAAGCTAGTTCTGGCTGGTTTGATAAGTTCAAGAAACGACACGGTATCCGTTTTCTAAAAGTCTGTGGCGAAAAGCTCTCGAGTGATGTAAATGCTGTAACACCATTTCAAGAAAAAATCAAAAGCATTATTGAAGAAATGGAATTAAGCAATGAACAGGTTTATAATGCTGACGAGTCAGCGGCCTTTTGGAGAGCTATGCCTGACACTACATGGGTTCATAAACAGGAAAAATCGGCACCAGGTAGAAAAATATCAAAAGACCGCGTAACATTTATGCCTTGCTGCAGTGCAGCAGGAACACATAAGTTACCACTCTTAGTTCTTGGAAAAGCTGTGAATCCATGAGCCTTAAAAAATACAATACCAGTTGTGTACAAGGGAACTAAGAAAGGATGGATGACCAGAATGACATTCTTAGAGTGGTTCAAAAATTGTTTCATACCCGATGTCAAGAAATTTTTAACTGAAGTCAACAGACCTCATAAAGTTTTGTTAGTGGTAGACAATGCTTCATCTCATCCACTCGAGGAAGAAGTAAATGTTGATCCTGATTTTAGAGTTTTACCGCCTAACTGTACAGCTATTATACAGCCAATGGATCAAAATTTGATTCAAAATGTAAAGGTTGCATACAGAAAACGCTTACTAAATCACATTATCTCCAACGAAGGTAATGATATAATGAAGGTTTTAAAACAATACAACTTAAAAGATGCAATTGATAATTTAGATCTAGCTTGGAAATTTGTATCTGAAAAAAATATCCAAAAAAGTTGGAAAGCATTGTGGCCACAACAGGATGAAGAAGAATCCGAGGAAGAAAATATTTCATTTGCCGAACTTCAAAGGCGTCTTTATCCGTTAAATAACGAAGATTTGAAAACAATCGCATTCCTTGAGAATTGTAGATGCAGAAAATACTTTAAGTGATAAAGAAATTGCTGAATGGGCATTAGGAAAGAAAGAAGTTGCAGCGGACTTAACGGAAGAAGAACTGGTTAATGAAGCTGTAGGAAATACAAACGAAGAGAACAAGGAATCTAGTGATATGGATGATGAAATTATTATGCCTAAAGTAAAACATTCCGATGTCGTAAAGTCGTTTTCTTTATGTATTCAGTGGGCTGAAGAAAATGATTTCCCAACGCAAGATGTACTGCTCTTAAAAAGGCTAAAAGAAAGTGCTTCTGAAGTGCTTAAAAGCAAAGTGATGCAAACAAAATTAGATGCCTTTTTTAAGAAAGCATGAAATTAGATGTATGTACATACGTAAATGTATGTCTATCAAGTTTTTATTAAATGTACTTATTTATTTATTTATTTATTTATCACTGACAACCAACAGACAAAATCCACTTACAGGTTGCGACACAATTATACATTTAGGTATATAGCAGTATAACAATTTAACGTACAATAAACATATAAAAACATAAAGCATAAAATGAACAGATACAAGTTATAAAAACACAATGTAGTTTTGTACTAACCTATTAAGGGTAGAGATTAATATAAGAATATACAGAAAAAGGTCTATACATGACATCACTTAGGTATGTGGAAAAGCAGGTGCTAATTATATCACAGAATTGTTATTCAATTTACACAATATAGTCCTTCTGAATTTGTAAAGGTTTGTGCCAAATATATCAATTTCAGTGCACAGTTTATTGTAAAGATTACACATGTTGTACAACGGTGAGCTTGAATACATCATTGTCCTGGGGTTGGATAAATAAAATGTAGCAGTGCATCTAGTCGTAGTTGGAACTCTAATGGGTATAAGGGAGAGGAAATATTGATTCTCTATCAAGTAATTCATCATTTTAAATAGGAACATTAAAATGAGGAATGTTCTCCGATTTTGTAGTGACATGAAATTAAATCGATCCAGTAGGTATATGTAGTTTAGTTGCAAGTTGTACATTCCAGTTTCTTTAAAGTGAATAAATTTAAGATACCTCTTTTGCACAGATTCTATGTAATAATAATAATAATAATAATAATAATAATAATAATAATCTTTATTGGCCATTTCTGACACAAAAAATGTGTATATGGTACGTCATTACAATTAACATTAACATAATACAGAGAGAAAAAATAACAAATTATAATATTCACAAACCATAATATATACATATATATATATCTATATAACTTTAACATTATTACAAAGTAATGGTAAAAATCTTACAGATTGTCATTTAAAAATTCACCAATTGCATAATAACATTTTTCAGTCAATAATATTTTTATTTGTTGTTTAAATACTTTATCATTTAAATTTTTATAGCCATTAGGCAACTTGTTATATACTTTGATAGCAAGATATTCAGGGCTTTTTTCAAATAGAGATAGATTATGTTGGGGAACTTCTAATATTAGATTAATTGTTGTAGGTCAGGTATGTAGGCGACCATATCACCACACAATATTCGAGTATGGATCTTACGAAAGAATAATATAATATGTGAATACTGGTTAGGTCGTTGAAGTGTTTTGTAAATCTTATTATTAATCCTAGTTGCTTCAGTGCTTTCTTAACAACATACTCTATATGATCTTTAAAGCTTAGCTGGTCGGTAAAGTATATTCCCAGGTCTTTTACTTTGGAGACACGCGTAAGTGGTTCACTGTTCATACTGTAATTGTATTTTATTACTGTTTCTTTGTTGCATATCGATAATACAGAACATTATTCTATATTGAAATTAAGTTTTTCTTCACTACACCATTTGGATACCCTTTCTAAATCTGCTTGCAATAATTCACAATCTTTCAAGTTGGTTATTCTCCTGTATAGTTTAAAATCATCGGCAAACAATAAGTTTTCAGAACTAATATTGTCTACCATACTGTTAGCAAAAATTATAAATAGTAATGGGCCCAGGTTTGAGCCCTGTGGAACACCAGATGTCATCTCATATTCACAAGACTCGAATCCTTTCACACATACTTGCAGTGACCTATTATTTAGATAGCTAGATATTATTGCAGTGTAGATATTTGGTACATTATACAAATGTAGCTTATTGATTAATTTTAAATGATCTATCTTGTCAAATGCTTTGGTCATGTCGGTATAAATTATGTCTACTTGTTAATGTTGTTTTATTGCCTCATGCGCTTCTTGTGTAATATGTAATATGTATGTACATATTTCAGTTTGAACAAAATCTTTTTAATTTCTGTTAAACATTTTAAGTTGTTTTTATTATTCAAACTTATTTTTGGTTGCTATGACAAGTAAAAAAAAAGTTGTATATGTAAAAATAATCCACCTCCACTAGTCCGGATACCTCGCTAATCCGGCAGTTGCCGGAACCATATGTGTCCGGATTAGCGAGGCTGTACTGTATTCAACTTTTAGAACAAGGTTTTGCTTTTGAGCAGAAAAAATAAGAAATGATTTTTGAGATATATACATATATATGCGGTTTTTCTTGTTTTTTTTTTTTTCATTTAGACATATACAGTGTGTTTCACTTCTCGTGAAGACACCCTTTATCTTTTTTATTTGTGGCCGAATTCATTTCAAATTTTTATCAGCCATACAACTCCATAAGACGACTTTATTCAACACATAAATACCGCCTAAATCTAAAACGCCGGCCTACTGCGATAAAAAGAAAATATCAATTTTTGAGAAACCATAGTAGGCTTAGAGATAGACAAAAATTTTGTTAATAAAAGTTATTCAGAATCACTTGATATGCCCCCCTGTAAAATTTTGTGAAAATCTGAATATTTTCAAAAAAAATTTTTTTGTTTCATTTCTCATGAAGGCACCTCTGTATCTTCTTTATTTGTGACCGAATTCATTTCAAATTTTTATCAGCTATACAACTCCATAAGATCACTTTACTCGACACACAAATGCCGCCTATATCTAAAATGCCGGCCTACTGCGATAAAAAGAAAATCGCTATTTTCGAGAAATCATAGTAGGCTTAGAGATAGAGAAAAATTTTGTTAACAAAAGTTGTTCGGAATCACTTAATATGCCCCCTGTAAAATTTTGTGAAAATCGGAATATTAAAAAAAAAAAATTGTTTCACTTCTCGTGAAGACACCCTTGTATCTTTTTTATTTGTGGCCGAATTCATTTCAAATTTTCATCAGCTATAGAACTCCATGAGGTGATTCCATCTAACACATAAAGAGAACTTTTTAAAGCAAATGAAAGTCATACACAATTATTATTTAATTACATGTGTATGCAAAATTTCAACTCGATTGGATAACGGAAGGTGGGTAAATTTGATTCATTCGTACATAATACATACTTACATACAGATATCCAAGTATTATACGACGATTGAAAAAAAGAAAACGATATTACATTTAAGTCGATGTGTAATAATAAAGTGTCTCTTTTAGCGTTTTATTGAATGCCGATTTTTGTTCACAACTTTCATTTGTTGGAAAAAGTTCTCTTTAGGTGTTAGACAAAATCGCCCTATGGAGTTGTATGGCTGATAAAAATTTGAAATGAATTCGGCTACAAATAGAAAAGATACAGAAAAGATACAGGGGTGTCTTCACGAGAAGTGAAACAAAAATTTTTTTTTGAAAATGATCCGATTTTTACAAAATTTTACAGGGGGGCATATTAAGTGATTCCGAACAACTTTTATTAACAAAATTTTTGTCTATCTCTAAGCCTACTATGATTTCTCGAAAATTACTATTTTCTTTTTATCACAGTAGGCCGGCGTTCTAGATCTAGGCGGCATTTATGTATTGAGTAAAGTCGTCGTATGGCTGATAAAAATTTGAAATGAATTCGGTCACAAATAAAAAAGATACAGGGGTGTCTTCACGAGAAGTGAAACAAAAATTTTTTTTTTTTGAAAATATTCCGATTTTCACAAAATATACAGGGGGGCATATCAAGTGATTCCGAACAACTTTTATTAACAAAATTTTTGTCTATCTCTAAGCCTACTATGATTTCTCGAAAATTGCTATTTTCTTTTTATCGCAGTAGGCCGGCGTTCTAGATCTAGGCGGCATTTATGTATTGAGTAAAGTCGTCTTATGGAGTCGTATGGCTGATAAAAATTTGAAATGAATTCGGTCACAAATACAAAAGATACAGGGGTGTCTTCACGAGCAGTGAAACAAAAATTTTTTTTTTGAAAATATTCCGATTTTCACAAAATATGCAGGGGGGCATATCAAGTGATTCCGAACAACTTTTATTAACAAAATTTTTGTCTATCTCTAAGCCTACTATGATTTCTCAAAAATTGCTATTTTCTTTTTATCGCAGTAGGCCGGCGTTCTAGATCTAGGCGGCATTTATGTATTGAGTAAAGTCGTCTTATGGAGTCGTATGGCTGATAAAAATTTGAAATGGATTTGGTCACAAATAAAAAAGATACAGGGGTGTCTTCACGAGAAGTGAAACAAAAATTTTTTTTTTGAAAATATTCCGATTTTCACAAAATTTTACAGGGGGGCATATCAAGTGATTCCGAACAACTTTTATTAACAGAATTTTTTACTGTCTCTAGGCCTACTATGGTTTCTCGAAAATTGCTATTTTCTTTTTATCGCAGTAGGCCGGCGTCTTAGATCTAGGCGGCTTTTATGTATTGAATAAATTCGTCTTATGGAGTTGTATGGCTGATAAAAATTTGAAATGAATTCGGCCACAAATAAAAAAGATACAGGGGTGTCTTCACAAGAAGTGAAACACACTGTATATCTCAAAAGTACGCGTTTTTAAGGCTAAACAAACAGGTAAATGTGTTCAGAATACGACTTCCTACAAAAAAGGTTCTATACATTTTTCCGATTATCCATTGGCTTTTCCGGAAAAGCGACTTGAAAAATATATATATATATGTGTTTTTTCGTGTTTTTTTTTAATTCTGAATGCAAATATCTCAAACAGTGCTCGATTTTAGTGCTAAATGAACATAAGAAAACTTGTTCAGAATGAGATTTCCTACAAAAAATCTCCTATACATTTTTCCCATCATCCCGTTGGTTTTTCTGGAAAAGCTTCTTGAAGAATATATATATATATATATATATATATATATATATATATATATATATATATATATATATATATATATATATATATATATATATATATATATATATATATATATATATATGTATATATATATATATATTATATATATATATATATTTGCTTTTTCGTGTTTTTTTTTTTTTCGTTTTAACGTATATATTTCAAATATATAGAACCTTTTTAGAAGTTTATTGATGTTCATTTAGCCTTAAAAATGCGTATTTTCCGAGATATATACGTTCAAATGAAAAAAAAAAAAAAACACCAAAAAGCAAATATATATATTCTTCAAGAAGATTTTCCGGAAAAACCAATAGAATAATCGAAAAATGTATACTAGCTTTTTTGTAAAAAATCTCATTATGAACAAGTTTATTTATGTTCATGCCCTAGAATCGCGTGCTTTGCATTCAAAATAAAAAAAAACACGAAAAAACATGTATATTTTTCAAGTCGCTTTTCCGGAAAAGTCAATGGGATAATCGGAAAAATGTATAGAACTTTTTTTTGTAGGAAGTCGTATTCTGAACATGTTTACCGATGTTCGTTTAGCCTTAAAAACGCGTATTTTTTGAGATATATATGTCTAAATGGAAAAAAACACAAAAAACGTATACATATGTATCTCAAAAATCATGTATTTTTTTTTGCGTAAGCAAAAAATTGTTCTAAAAGTTGAGTACTTACTATCTATGCAGAGAAACTGCTGTTCAAAATTTTTCTCTAAAACGGCGTTTTTTTTCCTAATTTGAGTGGACTATTATCTCCAGTTGTAGTAATCGTATCGCCAAAATAAAAATACCAAATTGTTCAAAAGAAAATTTTGAGTAAGAATAACCTGTTTGATAATCTGTTACACCTTTTCTTTAGGAAACTAAATTGCGTTTCGATTATAGTAGAAGACGATGTCCAGAATCTAACCTCAAAAAAGTTATGGCTTAAAGTGTCATGTGTAAAAGTCCTGTAACTAGCGCCATCTATAAAATATGGCATTGGCAATATCACCATTGTAATTAGCGACCTGAAAAACATGTCGTTACCAATTTTGAAGTGGATAAGTATAATACTCTCCAAGATAGAGACAAATTACGAATACAATTTTTTTACTTTGCCACCCTGTATCTCGAAAACGAAAAGAGTTAGACCACTACTTTTTGAGTTAAATCGACTCGTTTTGATGTCAAGAATCTGCGGCTACACGTTGTCCCAATCTTTTCGAAACACCCTGTATAATTGCAATAATCTGAAAAATTTGTACACCTCAACAAATATTTCTTAATATCTCAAGATACGTCGTGTTACTACTGTGTTTCATTTTGGGTTCTCAATAAATTCTAGTTTCATAGCCAGATATGCATCCTGAGGAGAAGCCTGTTTGAAACTTATATGATTTCATTATTAACAAAACAGTTGTGCTATATGACTGATTTTGAATGGTTTTTGAGCTAAAGATTTTAATATATACAAACAGTGTAGATTATGGTGGATTCTCATGTGTACATTTAGTAAAATAATAATATTTTATTTCAGGTTGTATGTTGGTATCTAAAGTACGATCCCATGATAATTGTAGAAAATATTGATCAAATTTTGAAAGTCGCACCAAATCACGTACATAAGATTTGGCCCACCGTTAAATCGTACAGTCATTTAAACTTAGATAATATGGTCATACAGCACTGTTTAAAGCTTCTCGATGGTGATGTTGATACTGATAAAGCTGAATCAATTCGACGTTTATCAATTTTAGCTGCTCCAGAATATTACATGAAAATTATGGAAAATGGTAATTTTATACCAACATCTCCAAAATTAATAATTCAAGATCAGGAAGCGAATAGTATTTACAAAGCGCAAAAAGCTTTCTTAACGAATTTTATCAATCTAAAAGACCCATTAAGATATCTGCCAATTTTAGTAGAAACATTCTGTCAGGGAGATTACTTACAGTCATCTTTAACCGCTTTATATAGTGCATTTTATAGACGTCCAGAAAATGAATTGAAACCTTATCTTAACACATTATCAAAAAACCCAGCTATGTCTGTTAAGAAGCATGCTCTAAATTTGGCTTGTGTACTTGAGCAAAAAGTGATTTTTGAGATATTAAATAATTTTGAAGGAATTGAAAAAAATGCTTCATTACAGAAAAGTATATTTTTAAGTTGTCTGCGATATTTCTCAAAAAATCCAAGTGAAGAACTTTTTGAAAAAGCAATTTTTTATATGGGTTTCTTAAAGGAACATGATAAGGAGTCGTTGAATATACTACACACTATAAATATTCCTATAAATTACAAGCCTTCTTATATACAACTCATTTTGAAACTTTTAGAAAAATTCAAGGATAACGATAAGGAAAGTAAAGCCGCTGAATTTAACAATGTGATATCATCAATTTTTGATTTAATTGATGAACATTGTATCCAAAAACTACCACTAGTTTTCTGCAGAAAAATTATTCAAAAATATTTTTTTATGAACGAAGATATACCCGGTATTTTTCCATTTGTTATTAAAGTTTTAATATATCGCAACGAAATAAATGAGAACTTTGATTTTGTCTTCAAATTATTATCCGATTATAAATTACAGTATTGGCACAATTATTTCTTGTTAAAAGAACGAGAAAATATTAATAAATTTTTTATTACATTTTATGAAAGGGCAAGTGAAAAAGAAATAGCACTGGACTTTGTAGAACAATTTTCTAGCAATTGGGAGAAAATATTTACACCTGTTGAAACATTTGAAGAATATGTTTTATTGAATTTGTTACGTTTTAAGAAAGGTTCCGAAAATGATCCAGCAATGTATTCTGAAAAAATTGTTTTATTTTCTGAAAAACTCGTTGAAGAATTTGGACAAATTGTACTCTCAAAATTTGTTACAGTTCTTGCTAAATCTTTTAAACTTACGTTTAGAGAAAGAATTGATTTACTGACCAATATGCTGAAGTTTAAAACTACCACTTTAAATTGTATTTTAGTCATAGAGTTAATTGTTTTTCAACATGATTTATATTATAAAGATAAAATAAGACATATGTATCGTGACATCGATTCAGTTTTAAAAGAAATAACTGATCCTATTGTCCAGTTATTCTACAATTTATACCTAAAAAAATAATGTGCATAATGTATATAAATGAATTAAAAATTTCATTATTGTGTTTTATTTTAAAGTTGGGTCAAAACAGGGAAGGATAATAAAATCGAGAGAAAGAAAAATTCTTGTACCTGCTTCCACTCTATTATTCTGGCAAATCAGACAAATGAACCTTGTGAGGGTTTTCCTATAAATTCACGAATGGAGAAAACTTCAATTCGTATTGCTGACAGTAGCCCATCATGATACAAAGAATAGAAGGTATGATCATTGGAATTTTGAATAAATAGGGATTCTTAGTGTTCTTAGTAACCATCGTTCTTTATAAATGAGCTTTATCTCCGCGCAAATACGTTTTAAACATATCACTTTTACATGATGCCAATGCACAAAGTATTTTTATAACTAAAGGTTATTGCAAGAACACTAAAATAAGTCAAATAATCCAAAAAACAACTACCACAGACGTCGGCAAACTCACTTTTACGAAAGAAGCGGGTAGAAAATTATCACCGCGTGACGAAACAACTGTCGATTTGGCTCCGCCCACATGCGCAATATCATACCTTGTATTCTTTGTATCATGGTAGCCCATAATAATTTTCACAGCAATCGTTTTCACATATTGATGAATTTGTTTGTACCCTCACGGGGATCATTTGTCTGATTTGCCCCAATTCTGGTATATCGAGGTCCACATTGATTACTTGTTTTTTAAATTTTTTAAATTGTTTCTTTTTTCTCTTACTCGACTTTTTAACTGTAAATGTGTTACATTGTACATAGTTGTTTTATATTGTAATTTTATTTTTAATGTTTCTGTATTGTATTGTATGTATTGACCTGTGTAAAATGTAATTTATAGCACCAATAAAGCTATCTATCTATCTATCTTGCAGATCTACTTTTTATTACTCTGTGGGTGCAAGCGAGACATAAAATATCCGTCTCTATCTAGCGTGTTATTGCTGATTTCATCGCATTTGACTCGACTATATCATCATGATAATTTTCAATATTGATTCATGAGATTTTTTTGACAGGGTTGGGATAGCCTTTGGTTATCCCTATATAGGTTTTATATAGAACATCAACAACTCTAGAGGCTATCCTATAGATATTCGTATAGGTTAATCTGTATAGGTTAATCTGGCTGTTGTTAGGATCAAAGGATAACCGTTGAACTTCCTTTCGGCATCCCCAATGAATATCTATTTATCGTAAATATGGGATCTTTTTGGATGTCCCGTGGTCATCTTGTGCTGTGTGAGATCGGACAGGTCTATATTTTTTAAGAATTTTATTTCAAATAAGCTAGTATTTTTAAAATTCCCATGCGATTGCTAGTACAAGATTAAAGTGACCATATTTAAATCTTGCTAATGCGGGAAAAATTTCCAAGTAAATCCGAAGAACATTTTTTAAAAATTTTATCTCATAATTGATGACCGGGGGAGTAAAATATGATATGGTGAGGGGGGGGGGGGAGTTTATAACCAATACGGATTTTTTTACGCCAATGCGGGATTTGTGTGGAACGGTTCGCTTTGCGGGGCAGCACCGGGACTGTCCCGCCTAATCCGGGACGAATGGTCACTTTGTACAAGATATATATTAAGCAGATAAGTTGAAAATCTACGAAAAGTCCATATAACTTTTGACGCATCAGGAATTTTTGGGCGGAAATATTGTTTTCGTAATCAGGAGGTTAAAAAATATCTGTTAGAAAAAAACTGCTATACGTTGAATGAATTTTTTTCTACTTAGTATGTCATTTGTAATATTTATTTTAATATGTTATTTGTATTACCTATTGTAGTATGTAATTTGTACTGTCTATTTTATATCAACCTGTTTCTATTTTATACTTTCTTTTGATTGACGTACTTCTTCAAATATGTATGTATATTGTTTTTATAATGTATATGTATATCTGTTGAAAATAAATATATCTATCTATCTATCTATCTATCTAATACATAAGAATCAACAATAAAATTTCTTAACTGCACTGTAAGTATTAATTTATTTTATATATTGCAACATTCAGACCCTATGGTGAATACATGCCATTGGCAGGGGATCCGTACACAGGAATAGATCCCATTTCAGCACCGCGGGCGTCTTAGTCAGCACCACGTTACAATACAATTCAATTCTTTATTAGTGTTAATACAATAAACTGTTTACACATGTCAAATTAGTAAGTAAGTAATAACAAAGCATCTATCCTTTGGCTTAGAGCTGAGCCAAGTACACAAAAAATATACTCGAGTACCAAGTACGAATTACTAGAAATGATTCCCCACAAGGTACAAAGTACTGAGTACTGCCATAATTTTTTGGGTATTTAATTACAAGTATTCGAGAACAAGTACTTGAACCATCCAAGTACTTCATATGAATACATTAACACTTAAAATTTGATTGATGGTAAAAAGAGGAAGTAAGGTATCTATAATTTTTATTATATTAACTTTATAATGTTATATTAATGCTTAATATTAATTAAGTTACTAAAATAAAATGGGCTTCTGTTCAGTCTTCTGTATCGTTTTTGAAAAATGGATTCTGCTTCTGTTAAGAAAAAAAATCAAATTAATACAGTTAAATTCAAGGTGTTTGTCGTGCTTACCAACTTGCTACTTGCTATTGATTTTTGGAAGTTTTCATCACTTACAGCATAGTTTATCAACTATTTTCAACGATTTATATTACTATTCTCTGACGTCACGATGTTGGTCGCACCGCGCTTCGAATTCCCTCTTTAAAAGTTGTATATTAAGTAATACTTTATCCACAAGAAGTAACAACTACTAAATGAAATTCATTAAATGAACCCATTCACCATATTTACTGAGATATTCAAATAAAAACCGAAAAAATAAAATAAATTCAAAGAAACACTATAAAAATTGAAGAAATAATATGATGAGATGGTTTTGAACACCAACAACTTACTTTATGTCAACAAATTGTCGAAAATGATGTTTGTAAAAACGTCATTTATTCCAGGATAATTAGATTTATGTTTTCAAAAATTGTTAGTCAATACCTCCGATTAAAGAATTTATATCTAGATACATAATTGTACTGATTTATATGTTGCTGAGATAGTTACAATCTAAGGCAGTTCTTCCCATAAGGTCTTGATTGGCTAGTCGATCTATTCGCGACCTATTCGGGCACGATCGGTTCAGTTCGATTATCATAATCTCAGTTTGACACTTTTGACAGTATCCGCCATTAATGTTAATAAGTGTTTTTCGATCAAAATGTGGTGAAGAAGTCTTTTTATTTTAAGTTGTGATTTGCTTAATACCTAAATAATATTCTCTATTCATGTTTACACAGTTTAGTGACAATATATTTAGTGCAAAATGGTTAAGTGCTGTGCCATTTGCAGAAAGCAGTTTAGAAAAGAAGAAAATCGATCGTTCCATAGTCGTAACATGATGAAGTTCAGTTTACAGTTATAAAGTAAATACCAATTAAATTTTAATATCCTTTCAATACATATTTATCTTACTGTAATATCGTATGCCTACATCACGTTGTATAAAGAGCCGGTAATGCAGGAATTGCAATAATTCATTTTAATGAAAATATTTACCATTCTACACATTTTCTACACACACAACGCCACTGTTGCCTATGGGATGTGATGTTCATCTGTCCATTTTAATGGACATATAATGTGACTATGTTAGGAGCAAACAAGGTATGTAGTGAAAAGATAGCCTGTTATGTATCTAGATATAAGTTCTTTAATCGGAGGTCAACACTGCTAAATGAAGCAATTTGAATTTAATTGTTTTAATCAAGAGGAACACGTAAGAGACCATTTTCATGTAGAATTGACTAGGCTAATCAGAAAAAATATCCACATGGAAAAATGTCAGTGGCGTACCACTTTTTTGGTGAAAAATATCAGGACATGTTTGCACTCCACTGGTAGAGCGATAAAATAACTTTTCTAAATAAAATATGTGGTTTTAACCTGTTAACAAATACCAAAATTGAAAATAATGTCTAAAGTACTTTCTGAGGTATTAACTCTTTCTGTATGCTTTTCGATTTTTAATGTTACGCAAGAATGCAAACATTTGTGAATATACGGCTGTCGTCTAGTACAGCTTTTTTTAAAAGCCGCCTCTTCCGCCGCCTTTTCTAGAATCTCATCACCTTCTTCACCGTTATCGGATTCTATTTCAGCTTCTGTTTCTCTTTCATTGCTACTGTAGTCAGAGTTTTCGTTTTCCCCCTCACTTTCCCCTGAACTTTCCCCACTTGAGTATACTTCATTCTTCGTATCACTCCCGCAAAAAATATTATTTGCAATTAATTCAAGCTCTTTTTGTGTAAGAGGTCTCTTTTTAACGTCCATTTTTATTCTAAGATCGAATTACTGTAGTTACACAGGCTACACTTACAGCCAAATATAAGCAATGTGTTTACATCTATAACTGACGGGATCTAACCTCCCCACTAATAAAATATACGAATTTCAGCCTTATAAAAACAACTAATATTACTGCCGTAAGCGTACGCCAATCATACTTTGAGCAACACATTTGCAAAGCTTCACGTCACCCGTACTCCATCGGAAATGTGTATACATACGACACTCGTATAGAAAAGGTTAAAAAATAATTATTTAAAAAAAAAATTCAACATCCTGTAGCAAGAAATTTAAGACGTTGCAGATATATGTTCATATGAACTTTTCTTCATAAAATGACCTAAGGAATCATACCCTGAAATTTTAGCAAGTCATTAAGGAACACCCTGTTTTTACACCTTAATTTTACACATCACATATTAGGTGCCAAATAGCTCACCATGGCATAAGATGGCTAGCCCAGGATACATAGATGTTTTGGGTTCAAATGCAGATAGCTGCTACTTTTTTTTATTATATTATATGTATATTCTTGTCCTTATTCACAATTTCTTGCTATTTTAATTGATCACCGCTTGCTGTATGGCACGTCTGATGGCTTTATGCCATCTGTTGTGGTTGCCTATTAGGAGCATAGCCTCACTAAAGCTCTTTCCCATTGGTGACATACATCAGCTCAACGTTTTGAAGGGCGGTCCTTTTCGCCTATTGCCATCCTGAACTATCAAGTGTTCTATATTGTCCTTTCTCCTGTCCAGGTGGCCAAAAAATGAGAGGATTCAGTGGAATACGATGCTAGAGATTAGTTGAGGCGCTCGCGTGCAAACCCCGATAAATCCACACACACAAAGTTGTGGGAAATTACAAAAAACTATATTGGATTTATCTGGTTTTGTTCGAAACGGTCAACTTTAACATTAGATTTATATGGGATTTATCGCGTTTTGGTTACCAAAGATTACTTATAGGCTTGTAGAGTTTAGTCTAACATACATGAAACTATTACAAACTCAAAATTGACTTTTTGTGGATTTATCGGGGTTTGCGCACGAGCGCCTCAGTTGTATTAAATAAAGTTTTAAAAAGCTGTGGACATAGACACTTATATCACTTGTTCTATATCAAACTGCTGATAGAGCATCCAACTCTTCAAATATCTCATGGATAATAGGGAATTAGTTACTGGTAATTGACTTCTGCATTACTTCAACAAAAAATTATCTATCAGCACTAAAGAGAAAAAACATTTCCACAAAAACTAATCTCTACTCACTTTCAATTCTTAGAACAGGTCTGGGCTTAAAATATTTGTGCTTATACTTGAACGAAAATAATTGTCTCTCTTATTGACTACCGAAGCAACAAAAAATGCCTAATAACGCTAACTGCATGAAATGTAGTGAATCACTCGACACAGATACCATTGCAGTGTGCGATAAATGTAACAAAGCTGTGCCAACAATGCGCAAAGGTAACTTCCACAGAATTTAGATCCATTACTCTTAAGAAAAGAACAATATCCTATTGGTGTACAGACTGCAAACCAATGCTGGATTCTATTGGAAATGTCACATCCAATTTAACATCAGTGCCAGATTTAAGAAATGAAATTTCGAGCATAATAGAACAACTACTTAAAACTCACCAAGCAGAAATCTCAAACAAGCTTGCATCTTTCACAAACGTTATCAAAGAATCCCAAGTTGATCTAGTAAAATTACTAACAGAAAAACCCTTGCAAACAGCTGAGAAGTTACAAACTGCTGAAAATCTAACATTACACGATACATATAAGAAACCTAATATAGCATTTGAAAGATTACGAATGAATACTCTGGAAAAAGAGTTTGAAATCCTAAAAAACTCACTTGGTGAAATACGTGCTGCCCTGCCAAAACCACCAAAAACAGCAGCTTTTCAAACTACACCCAAATCGCCTCAGACTACTGAATCTATGCAAAGTTCAATCAATCCAGGACAAAGAAAACCAATCTTCAACCGATATGCAAACACAGGTCCAAAACGTTCTCAGATTTCTATTAGCCAGACCAGGCTTAGTAATAACACACAAAATGCTGCTATCATAGGAATGAGGAAGCCAGGAAATTCTAAGATCTCTGCTGCTGTTATTCCCCAAAAAACAGCAATTTTTGTTGGCAAGGTATCACGAGATGTCTCGACAAAGGACATACAGGAACACCTACAGGATAATTTTGAAAACGAAAATTTTGTTGTAAAGAACTACCCGTGAGATCCGGTGAATATAACAGCTTCCGCATAGATGCCAAGAAAGACCTCGAAGACGAACTGCTGAATCCAGACCTGTGGTCAGAAGACTTGGTCATTCATAAATTTGAATTTTTTCGGACAAGGTCCTACTCATATAGACGTAGACACTAATAAATCTGACAATGTACCGAATGTTGATAAGGTTAAACTAGTAATTTTAACCAGACAATAAATATCTTGCACCTTAATATACAGTGTCTACGCAATAAAACTCTTGAGTTAGAAGCATACTTAAACGATAGTATTCCTTATAACTTCCTCTGCCTAAACGAACACTGGCTGAATGAGCAAGAAATGACTTCCACTAGTGTTGAGGGCTATAAATCTGTTTCTGCTTTCTGCAGGTCGAGTAAAATACATGGAGGAGTAAATATTCTGGCTCAAAATCATCTCAGATGTTTACCTTTATCTTTTGATATTAATAGCCTATGTATTGAAGTACAGTGTGAGTTGGCTAGCTTACTATTTGATGACTATCAAATTGTCACTATATACAGGTCCCCGATGGGGAATTTTGCTATTTTCACTGAACAACTAACGTTACTTCTTGACAAACTGTCTCACTGGAAAAAAAAATCATAATAACGAGTGATTTTAACACAAAGTTCAACACAAGCGATCCACAGGCAATTCACCTTCTTAATATCTTTCAGTCCTATGGGTTAAGACAAACAGTTTTCAACAATACTAGAGAAACCACTTGCCTAGATAATATTTTTACCAACTGTGAACTAAACACAACCTCTGTAAAAATTTGTGACCCTAATCTTTCTGACCATCTCGCAATATCTATAGAGATGACAAAGAAACATAAAATAGGTAGAAAAACAAGAATAAACTATAGGCCAATCAGTGAGTATGGACTCCAGCAATTCTTTAGTCTAATTGAACACGTAAATTGGGACTTCATAAAAGATCCTAATTTAACAACCGAAAATAAATGCGAAAGATTCCTCCATCATCTAACCAATGCTATTGAACTGTCCTTCCCTTTAAAATCAAAACTAGTAGACACCTCCCATAATGGTAGCCATCTCAACTGGTATAATGATCACCTAAAAGCAATGCGTGAACACTTGAAACATCTCAAAAGTATGCATAAAACCGATCCTAATCTGATAACAAATGAGTCAATAAAATCATTCAAAGCACTGTACCGCTCGGAGATTGCGAAAGCTAAAAAAAAAGCTTATGATAATTATATTAAAAACTCACCGAATGCTCAAGCTGCATTCTGGGAAATTGTGAAAAGAAACCCTAACCTACATAATCAAAACAACGAATCCCTAACTGCAAACGATTTTAATACATATTTTACTGACATTGCTCTCAATATCATTAACAAACTACCCAAAAACAATCTCCACCACAATAATTATCTAAAAAGGATTGATAACGCAATACATTTTAAATTCAGGGAGATAATCTACAATGAAGTACGTACTATAATATCCAATCTCAAAAACAGTAATAGTAAAGATGCTTATGACATCAACGTAAAACTCATTAAAAGCATCAAAAACTTAATTATTTATCCCTTGACAAACCTAATTACCTTATGTATTAAAAACAATATCTTTCCTGATGTGCTAAAATTGTCCAAAGTAATTCCCATTCACAAGAATGGCTCTAACGAAGAACTAAATAATTATCGACTCATCTCACTTGTGCCCATACTGGCAAAAATTTTTGAAGCTGCCCTAAAAAACCAAATAAACGAATACTTTGAACTCAACAACTTATATCACTCCTGTCAATACGGATTTAGGAATAAGCAATCCACAACACAATTAACAATGTTGTACAAATCATTCTAGATACTTTCGAAAGCAAGAAGTACACAACTGCTAACTTCTATGACCTTACAAAGGCTTTTGACTGTGTATCGCATGAGATTCTCCTAGACAAACTAATAACTTATAACTTCGATATCGACAGTGTAACACTTATAAAATCCTATTTGAACAACAGGCAGCAATACGTAAACTATAACCTGTGCACTTCTCAAACAAAAAGAGTAACTCTTGGTGTTCCACAGGGATCGGTACTAGGCCCCATTCTGTTTACCATCTATATCAATGACCTAGCTAATTGTAATGATGTTACCAACTTCATATTGTTTGCTGATGACACAACAGCACTTAATACTAACATAACACCTGGGGAACTACATCAGAGCATCACGATGACCGATAAAAATATTAACGAATGGTTTATAACCAACGGTTTAAAGCTAAATGAAAAAAAACAATCACTAACTTTCACCCTTCGAAACATTGATCATAATGATCAAAATGGTAACATGATAAAATTTTTAGGTGTTTACCTTGATCCAATTTTATCTTGGGAGCAACATACTTTAAAATTGTCAACAAAACTTTCAAAAAATATTTATTTTTTACGTAACCTAATCAATACAATATCCCCAAACTTCCTACTTATGGCCTACTATGGTTCTTTCCATGCTAACATGTCTTATGGTATTTTAAACTGGGGGCATTCAGCACATGCTACAAGAATATTTGGCCTACAACGTAGGTGCATTTGTATACTCTCCCAGCTAAAATATAGGGATGATTGCAAAGATCAATTTATTAAACTTAATATACTAACACTGCCCTGTGTTTATATTCTTGAGTACTTACTCTACCTCAAACAACATGAACATCAATGCGTAATGCACAGCCAACTACACAACCACAATACAAGAAATTGTGACAAAATTCATTTAAATTTTCTCCGACTGACGAGAAGCAGGAACAGATCAGGTTACTATGCAGCTAAATTTTATAACAGACTGCCGAATTCTGTAAAGAGCCTAAACCTGTCGCAGTTTAAAAACAAAATCAAAGCCTACTTAAAATCCAAAGCTTTTTACACATTAAATGAATTTCTCGAGAATGACCACTATGACTTAATTTAAAAACTGCCTAGACGCTGTATTTTTTTTTTAACTATATTTTAACTCTATATATTCATAAGTTTTACTGTTTCTGTTTTTGTATTTATACTATGTTTTACCAAATCAACTGTTTTTATTGCCCACCAGTACAAAATTGTTTTATTTTATTTCACACAATAATTTTATGTATTATTCTCACTAGTATTCTGTAATTTTGTTATTATACACCTTATTTTATCGATATTTCTGACTTGTGTAAGCATTTAATAATGTATTCTAACACTAATAAAAATATCTAAATATCTATCTTAAGGTGGTTAGTTGTCGAAGTTGCGGTTTTTCTTTTTTTACGTGAATAAATGTGAAATTAACTTTTGAATCATCCGTAACTTTACTATGTTCTGTGTCTTTAATGACTTTGTTGAGTTCCGACTTAACAATGGCCTAGTCAGTTTTTAATGGACCTTTTTCTTTACACGCATGCTTTTGAATATTTAGTATGAATACAAAAAATATTAAGTTAAACTCTATTGTGATTAATTAAGTAAATTCTTTGTTATTTATAGTAAACCTCTAAGATGTCTTCAGAAATTTTTATTTCGGAGTTCCACAACGTAGAAGGGGTGTTAATTGGAGAAAGGAAACAGAATGTACACAAACTATTAAGAAATAAAAACATTACCGGCGATAAAGACAAATTAATTCTAGATGACCTTAAACCTAAAACATACTTTGAGACTTTGATGTATGTTGATATTTTAATATATCTGAGGAAAACAGTTCAACTACTGGAAATTCTCAAAAATGGACATGAAGCATGTGTCAGTAAAATTATTAAGCAACCATGGTTTTTTAAAGAGGCATTCAATAATGTTGGCGCTGAAGAACTTGTTAACGAAATACTACCATCCATGTCTTATTCTGTTAAAATGAAAGTGCTGAAAAAATTGTCTATTGCATTTCCTGAAGAGAAAATGGACAAAGTCTTTGATGCTGTTTTAAAACGGTATAGTATAGTTTTAAGATTTTAACGTCGAATATAAATTATACTAACCTTGACAAACAATTATTTAAATCCAACTTGAAAATGCTATAACAATAACTTTGACGCTATACATATTTTTTGTAATGAAAATATTTGCACTTCAGTTACACGTCAGTGTTTTACTATGATTTTACAGGTTACGGTGCCAGAACTCCACTGTAGTGAAGTTTAAGCTTATTATACTCCATAGCCATAGTCCGATTCCTCCCAAAAAGGTGGGTGTATGGTCGATGGAATCTCTGGCTACCTCTTCTGGGGTCACAAATGGTTCCCCCGAAGTATGAAAGTCTTCCAGCTATCAAGTCTGGGCAGTGGGCATTGGCATTGTATGAGGTGAGGAATTGTCTCATCCTCATCCTCACCACACATCCTGCAGTCTGGATTATCTCTCACCCCTATATTCGGGGTGAGAGATAATCCAGACTGCAGGATGTGTGGTGAGGATAAGGATGAGACAATTCCTTACCTCATACAATGCCAATGCCTATATTCGGGTTAGATGTTTGTTTAGTAATATCCTGTTAGGATGCCCATTGCACATCTCAGCTGTTTTCTTCTCAGCTTTAGCAATTCGTTAGTCTTTGTCTTGGATGATTCATCAGTAATGAACATATATGACTGTTTCATCCGTGGCACCTTAGTCCAAGACAAGTTGTGTTCCTGACTTAATACTTCTGTTGAGTTCTGGTTCTTTTGATGTGGACTGTATAATTTCACGTATTACAAAATTAACACTTTATTGCTTTCTTTTTACATTGAATAAAAAATAGTTTATAGTATGAATGATGAAATGTAACTGTGTGTTACTCACAAGAGATCGGTATACACTGGTACAGCACATTCCAGGGTCGTCTTATTAAATAAATTTATATAAACACAAATTATAATTTTAATAAAAATGAAACATAAGTTCCTTTACCAATCCTCTTGCGATAGTATGATATGTCGCGTGGTTTGAGTCCCATCAGCTGTGTTTGCGCTTTATATGGCCAGCTTGTCTGCTCTTTCACTACCTTCATTGCCATGGTGTCCTCGCGTCCACTCCAGTTGTATGCTGTTGTGTTCAACCAATTTCACAGGGAAATAGGGCAGTCTTTTACCATTTTGAAACGTATCTCTACTGTTTCCAATGCTTCAAGAGCTGCTTTTGGCTGTCAGTGATGATACATATTCTCTTGTCAATGTATGACCTCTGTGTCATTCCTTGCGCTCAGATTTATATAGCTGTGACTTCTGCTTGGAGCACTGTTCCCATACTACCCAGGTTCGGACTAATGTCTGTCCCTGGTTGATCCCGTAACTCCTGCTCCAGTATTTCTTGATGTTTTTGATCCATTAGTATGCCATATTGTACCATTTGAATGTCTTTGCAGTTGCCTTATTCCCCCACCTTCCCTATTATGTATATTCTGAAGGTTTTTATGAAGTGGCTTGTGCTGATTCTGACTCATGTTTAGTAGTCAATTTTTTTCTATTTGTTGAAATGTCTCGGTATGGTATCCTATTCTTGCTATGCGTTTGGGTTCAGCCTATATGCTTCTAGCAGTGTGTCACTCTCCACAACTAAGTGTAGTGGACTTAGTGCTTTCATAGCTGTGGTAGGCATTGTTGGATTGCTCCCGTTATCCCTAGACAGGCCAGTCTTCGCACCTTTCTTGGTTTTCTCATCGCTTCCCTTTTTCCAAGTTTGTGCCATCAGACCAGGGGGAATAGGTTATTATTGGTACCACAATCCTTTGGTACAACCAGTGCCAGTTTTGTTGTAGTCCCTATTATTTTTCTGCAGACCCATAAGGTCCGTGTGGCTTTGGTAATCACTATATCTTGATGTGTTTTGAAGTTTAATTTAGTATCCAGAATCCGTCCCAAATGTTTAACTTCGTTGCTCATCTGCAGTGTGGCAATACACTATGTAAACTACGCTATGTTATAAGGGCACGAGGCGTAATACCAACCTAAGTGTTCGGTATTGCATAGGAAATTAGCACGTTGATTTTATTTTGAGGCATCTATCATGGCTTCTTGCAGATAAATCAATGATTTTTATGCGAACTAATGGTTTTTTCACAACAATGCTATATTTGTATTCTTTAAGAAATCTGTATTTTTTTATATAGTGGTTAAGTGAAAATAAAGACATTTATTAATCATTGTTTTAGGTACGGTTTATTTATTGCAACCCCAGTAATACCAGCATGTAGCCCTCAGAAAATAGTATATATTTTGAAAAATAATGAGGTTACATTGTGGACAAATCAGTTAAAAATAATATACAATAAACAACCTGATTTGATTAAAACATATTTAGATGTACAGAAACAACAAAAAACTGGAAGAATATTTGAAAATAATTTTTTAATATATCTGGCTCAAAACGACCCAGCTCTCTTCTGGAATATAATGGAAAATCACGAAATCAACAACGATTTGAAATTGGGTCGCAGAACCACTAAGAAGTTAATTGAGAGAAAAATACGTGAAATTGTCAGTGAACCAAAAAAGTATACCAAGCACTTCAGGCATGAAACGCTAGTGAGAAACTTGAATAAATTAGGTGAATTCAAACAGTTTTACCATAATTTATTTCCAAGAAATATAGAACACTTAGATAACGAACATGCACTATGTAAAAAACTCTTGAAATATTACCCAAAACATTCTCAGTACCAGATATACACTGAAACTTTTAGCGAAGTTCTAAATGAAAACATTTTGTCCAATTTAAGCTGCTTAGACGAATTTTTTTTGAAATTCATAGCTGACGTGGAACTTAGAGAATCATTAGCTCAAGTTAAACACAAGGAAAGTAATGATGATGAATACATAAAATACTACAAACCTGAAATATGTTTTGCATTAATAAAAGAGCAAATGAATTTAACTGCTTCACAAGGACAAAGGAGAAAACTTCTGTGTATTTTAGTAAAATCCTGTGCAGTAAATAAGGATTTGAAATCTTTGGCAGAGGTGAATATATTATTATTTATTATATTAAATTGAAAAATTTATTGGTGGTGGTAGTGTCAGTATAAAGTATACATTTATTAAAGGACAAGGGTAGATAAGGGCCTTTTTTCGCCCATCGGCCATGTCATATCACAATATATTTTCCAAGTAGTATATGTCTTGACAAGTTATAAAAAACAGTTCTTTGGAAAAATATTTTTATTCAATACAAATTGATTCCAAATCTGAAAAAAGTAAGTACTTATTTTTTTGTTTTTCAAAATTTTTATTTTAAATGGTGCCTATGGAGACATGAAATTTCCCATTTAAATTGCATGGGGAAAAATCACTTTTTTGGATTTTTTGAATAACTGTTCAGGGTTAGGTAAAATCTTGCATTCAATTTATAGGAATTGGCTAGGACTATCCAACGAAGAATTTGATGTATATACATATGTCGCCCCCAACACACCTCCATGGTGCTCCGAAAACTACCTGAAGAATTTATATTTTTTTGATTTAAGGGTAGATTTCGGGGCACCGTGGAAGTGTGTTATAGGTGACAAACCATATGTCCCATATGTATATACATCAAATTCTTCATTGGATAGTCCTCTCCAAGTCCCATCCTATAAGTTTAATGCAAGATTTTCCCTAGCCCTGAACAATTATTAAAAAAATCCCAGAAAGTGATTTTTCACCGTGTAAATTAAATGGCAAACTTCATGTTTCCATAGGCACCATTCAAATCAAAATTTTGTAAAACAAAAAAATACGTACTCACTTTGTTCGGATTTGGAAACAAACTGAGGGATCGACCATCTATAAAAAATTAAGTCATTTTTGGACCACCCTAATACACACGGCAATATGTGGTTTTGAGTGGCTAACACGTTTAAATTCGCATGCAATGGTCGACACCACTGAACTGGTGAACCAGTATAAATTGACCATTATTTAAAAGCGTAAATACTCAACTATGAAATGAGGTATACATTTTTTTGGTTCATCAAGCGCATCTAACTGAAATATACATTAAAAGTTAGGAAAAACGCCAAAAATTACAAAAAAACTGCAAACATGCCTACTTTTAAATGCTATTATTATACTCTTCGCAAATCGAAAACGAAGAGTATATTGCATTTGATCGGCACATTTCTAAAACAGTAAATGTCGCTCGCAGACAAAAAATTTTCATACCATTGTGTTAGTGAACGAATTCTGAACAACTTTCAAAATGTCCGTCTGTCCGTCACGTTTTTTGTAAGCACGATAACTCAAGAAAGAAAAATCCGATTGTACTGAAATTTGGTCAATAAGTTAGTGTTATCTAGAGGAAGAACCCTATTGTTTTTAAACAGAATCGATCGGTAAATAAAAATGTTATTAATGACTTAAATTTGAAAAAAATTTTTTTTGATTTTTATGTTTTTGTCATTGAATAGAAATCCGGTGGAATGATATTTCATTTTAATATCAAAATATTTATATATTTTACAAATATACATTTCATAATGTAATATACAACCGTGAAAATATGATTTTAGCTCGCGTCTTATAATGTAAAAATTTACATTTTTATACGTGTAAGGTGGTGGTGTAGTTCTTCTTCTTCTTCTTCCTTTCACCGCCCTTTATTTTCACCACCTTTTATTTGTACCACCTCAATTCCCCCATTAGTTTAATTTTTATTGTTTTTGTCAATTTTTGTTCTTTTGTCCCTTTTTGTTCTTCTTCCAAATTCCCTTTAGACCAATAACTGCTAGTAAATCCCAACTTTTAAAATCATAATCTCCCCTCACCCCATCCTTCCAGAGGCAGATAGACCACTGGATAAATCCGTGACTCTCGAACGGGTTTTTTCACTAAGTTTTTCCCGTATGGACAACAAGATTTTCTTCATAAATTTAGTGCGCGCGTGCGACAGTGCGCGTGTATTAAAATGCAATTGTTTCTTCGTAGTTCTAGCTATTTCTAAGTATTTTAATATCTTGCCGGATTATTGTTCAACGAAATTGTTATGTTTAAGTTTTTTATATGTGTTAAACAGGAGCCCTAACGCCCCAATTTCATCTGTTGTTACAGCCAAAGCTAAACCCCTCCACCCGATCACCTACCTACCGCGACGTTGCACGCCGCGGTGGGGTGATCGGCTCTAGACTGGACCCAGCTAAGGCGCATTCATGTCTTTAAACGTTAATAAATATCTTTGATTTGATTTTTGACTCGGAATCCAAGGGACTCGGGTTCAAAACCCAAATGGGGTTTGGTATGTTTTTTTTTAATTTTACTTTATTTTACCAACTAAGTTCATACTATAAAATTAAAAATGTCTAAAACTAACATTATTTACAAAAAACTGCGAAGAGTAAATGTGTAACGATTATATAAAAAGTTCAGTGAACAGGCGAAGAGTACGTTTTTAGCTTGTTACAACTTACTGTTGTTTTTCAAATGTAAAACGTATAGAAACAAAGATCATATGTTCAACTATAAATAAATAACATTTGATGATTTTAAGGAGAACTTTTTGTTTTTGTTTATGAGTATAATGTGCAAAAATATGTAGCTTATCTACCCGTGTCCTTTACTAGCTATTTTTGTATGAGATGCAAAAAGTTACTTTTTATCACACTAGGCATGTTGCATCTCGGTCATCGGCATGGGTAAAAGAAGACACTTTCATAACATTTATTGGTGTATCTAACAGAAAACTGATTTACACAAATCAAAAAAACATACATATTACTATATATATTACGTATAGGTATGTTACCCTCAGTATGGTTTGCCCCAACCTTTATAGACTAGTGACTAGAAAAAAAAAAAGGTATTTTTTTATTTATGTCGGTCAGTATGATGAACGTAGAGCCACTAAGGAAGCTAACCACCTAGTATATATGCGAGCCCTCCTGGTGGAAGCTTTCGACCGGAAATCGAGATTTTTTATTTTTGTCCATCAGTGCAAAAATAAGTTCGGTGGGTTCAGTTTAATGCAAGAATACCATTGATGGACATTCTGGTGGGAGCCGTTAACTCCTAGATAAGCGTCAAAAAACTTAAAAATTCGTAAATTTAAAAAATTATTTTTTGACCCTTACCTGGGAGTCGATGGCTCCCACCAAAATGTGCATCAATGGTATTTTTGCATTGAACTGAACCCACAGAACCCATGTTTGCACTGCAATAAATTGGTAACCTGTGATTTCAAGACAACTCGATTTCCGGCCGAAAGTGTCCACCCAGAGTGCTCGCACATATACTAAGCGATTAGCCTCATTCGTGGCCCCATGTTCATCATGCTGATGGATATAAATAAAAAAATTCCCTTTTTTGTAGATACTAGACTAATAGTTTTCAGCAGTTTTGAACATGCCATGACGACTAAACGAAATGTACTAAAAACGGAACTAAAAATAATGTTATTTTTAAATTATGATAAAACAATAACAAACGTCAAGGCATATTTTATTTAGCTCCCATATTGTTCGAGAAGTAATGGTTGTCCCAACATATATAACTAATGTAAAAATATATATTTTTAAGAAATAAAGGAAAACAACACTAAATGCAAATTTTAATTAATAAACACTTTATTTTTCAGGTGTTAAGGTATTTTTGTGAAAGACATAGGAATGCTGATGAGAATACAAAAAATGATTTCTTGAAAGCAATCGAATCTAATTTTAAATTAGAAGAATTAGACGAAACGCACTGGAAATATTTAAATGAAATTCTTACAATTCAGAGTTTACATAACAAAGTTTCTGATCAGTCAAAACTAAAAGTAAATTATATTAAATATTTATGTAAAAATAATCGACCCGAAGATGATATAAATCATGGTATTCTTGAATACTTAAAGAATGTAATATACGGATCAAATTTTGATTCATTTAAAGCTATAAAAGATTGTGAAATTGAAAAAAAAATCTTGATGAAGGCTGTGGAATATTTCCCTATTCTTATTAAAACTCAAAACAAGGAAGATATGAGAAATCATTTGCTCACTTTACTGATAGCGGAAACACTTCTGTATAATTTACGACATCCAAAGAACGAAATGGTGATTTCTGAAGAATTGGTGGAGATTTTAAGAAATATCTGGAAAGAAAACTTTTATCCCCCATGGTACTTGTCTGATGCTTGGAGACAGGCCATATGCAAGTTAAATCGTAATAACTTTGAAAACGAGTTGTTAACTCAGTACTGGGAAAAGATTCTTACACATTTTAATGTGGATAAGGTATGTATAAGAACGTAGATAAAAATGTCTTGCGATCGGTGGGATTTGAACCTACAAACTTGAGTGTTATTTATTGTTATTTATGGGTAACCTTTACGAATGTTGACATAGGTTATGAAATATATTTAGAGACATTAGGTGAATTCTTTTCGTCTACACTTGGTGTTACAGATAAAGTGCAATGCAGATTTGGTGTACGCCGGTTCTAAGCTAGTTATACTAGTACCGAACGAAATGAAAAGAACGAATTATAGGCACAAACGGGAACGCTCCCGTGTAATCTAACCAGAAAATAGCCTTACTTGTTCAGTTCCTAATTTAAAATATTTTTGCTACTTAATATGGATATGGACGTTTTATTTTCTAGTATGATGAAATTGATAATGTAATATTTCGTAGTGAGTAGAGTTTAATTTTATGGACTCGTATACTACAGTAATTTGTGTGAGATGATAAGTATATTTCATTTTGTAAATTTTCAGATATTAAATGAGTGGGTAGTGAAATTTACTTATACTTTTGTTTCCAAAGGGTCGCGTTTGTTCTATGCTGAACGGACCAGTCATATAATTACGATTGAACTTCCTATATTCTTTGATTTAGATGTAGGTAAATGTACTTACAGGAGAATATGTAGCAGCTGTGCACCCTTCTGTTACTACAGACTCATTTTCCTCTATTTTCAAATAGGCTTTGCTCATATTAAGATCGATAAATAATAGATTTTGATATACTAGTCTGAGATAACGCGTTAATATAACCTCAAAATATTTGAATATCTTGACAAATTACACTATTTTGTCATCTGCATCATATCTGCACTATCCACACTTGATAAAAAAGGAAGTGTAGTTTGTGTAGTTCTGGTACTGCTACACAGGATGAAAGGAACGTTATGAGAGCACTCGTTGAAAAGAATGCTATTTTCAGCTACACTATTTACACTTTTAAAACTTGTGCAGAGAATGCAGACGAAAAGAATTGACCTATACCTATACTGGCGTCCTAAGCCAAAAAGACGTATCTCAAGTTTTGGCCGAAATGCATATTTTTATACCTTAGGATAGCTGGAGCTATTTTCTATATATTTCCATAGCGAAATAAACGTATTTCAATCGTTAAGTATTTTTAAAGTGCTAACAAAGTTTGACGTATCTAAAAAAATATGAGAAAACCTAAGCGATTTAGCCAATTAGACGTATCTCATTGTAAAAAAACTAGTAACCTAATTAATATAAATTCATAACTACACCACTATTAACCTCTACATTAGTACAACTACAAAAAAAATATTAGTAAATATTTGAAAATATTGACGCGATTTCGAAAATTCAAAACATGCGTTATATCTCAAAACAGTGAAACCTTGAGATACATCTTTTTGGCTTAGGAGGGCAGTATACAATAGGCCAGTCCAACACGCTGTCACTTTGCTTTGCTTGTACTACAGCAGCCATCTTTTGTTGGTAAGTTAGGGTTTTTGTCAGGCCTAAAGGGCACCATACACGTTCAGCAATAATGTCATTCCAGCAGATCATTACAGAAACATCATTACTAAAAATTTCCCCGTCGTTCCCTGTCATTATTTTTCACACCTTACATGTCCATTATTTAAGAAAAAAGCATATTTAGCTATAATTATTGAATTAAGTATGATTGAAAAAACGCGAAAATTCAGGTAATGAGATTACTGAACGTGTATGGTGCCCTTTAGGCCTGTCGAAAACCCTAACTTACCAACAAAAGATGGCTGCTGTAGTACAAAGCAAAGTGACAGCGTGTTGGACAGGCCTATTGATAAATGTACCATAACCTATAAATCAACATTCACAAAGGTCACTTTGACATCTATTCTGTCAAAAAATATTGTTGGTATTATTGTTAGGGCAAAATGTTTTTTAACATCGTCAAAAATATTTGGGTTGGTAGCTTTTAAAAGATATAGAATAATTAAAATTAAAATCTGCTTGTTATTTTGTTTTTTAATTTTTTTCATGGAGACCAAATCGAAAGGGTGCAAGTGTGATATATCGTTGAAATCAGAATTTTTACTGCTCTTCAGTGGTTCGATTACAAATTGTAAGTAATCATAAAATAAACAATTTGTTGTGCCAAAATGGCACTAAACGTAATACGATCTCAACCAAAAGCTTTTCAGATCTTCTGGAGCACTAAAGAAACCCTCATGCAAAGTTTCATCCAAATCGGTTGAGCAGTTTCGCCGCTATCATGTTCACATACATACACACACACACACAGACATTTTTTAAAAACCACTTTTTTGGGTTCCTGGGACCTCAAAACGTAAAGATGTTGATGTTATCTCAATTTTCGATTTTGGACATAATTTTATTGTGGGGAGGTTAAAATACACTAATATTACATTAAAACAAAAGTCAATTACAAATAAATAAGAACTGCAATTATCTGTTTACCACCTCATATAACAACAGAAAATTCAAGGATGAATATCAACAGACAACTGCCAGTTTAACTTCTCGTATCTCAGGTTGCAATTTCAGTTAGTGGAGTCACAATAAATTTTGAATGGAATTGTTTGACTGCAGGAATTTTATTGTTTTAGTTTGTTTTATGTATAATAACAAAGTGCAGTTTTAGGTTAAAATGGTCCATTGCTTCTTTTAAATTTTTAATAATTTATTTTGAACCACTGAAATTTTCTGCTATTTTCGTAGTAATCAAATCGCCAAAATAAAAATACCAAATTATCCAAAATAAAATTTCGAGTAAGAAAAAACCGTTTGATAAATCTGTTAATTTGTAGAAAAATAAAAACACCAAAAATTGCCTTCTTTGACAGTTTAAGAAATTGAAAGTAATCGTGCATCAATTTTAACTAAAGTTGGTGCCGTTTATTGAACTAGACGTTCGTGCCAAATTTTAGCACAAAATATTTATTCAGTGTCTGGATCTGGGATCTGGATTGTTTGGCGGGGGGTGAGCTTACGCTCACGTGCACTCAGGCCTCATAAGCGGGCCCATTGTGCTGCCCCCGTAAGTGGTGGCATGTCCACCGAGCCTCTCATTCCTCAAGCCAACCAACACTTGTGATGTATTTGAGGAGAAGACCAGGTGAGACGCCACCTATGCTGGCCATACTGGGCCAGAAGTCCCCCAGTATGGATCCTCTTTTCGTTGAGAGAGCAGGGCAGTGACAGAGCACATGCTCGGCGGTCTCGTCATCCAGGTTACACCCCCTACACTTGGGGTTGTCTATAACTCCCAGTGTATGGAGGTGTTTGTTTAGTCTGCAGTGTCCTGTTAGCAATCCTACATAAATGCGCAGATTACTCCTGGACATCTGGAGACAGTGTTTGCCTAGCTTACGACTGGGTGTGGCCAAAGCCATTCTGCTATGTCTGCAGCTGCTCAGACCACCCCAACAGTCCGCATGGCGTTTAAGTGTATAGTTCTTTAGCAGGGAACTGTGGACTGAATCTGAGAGCGCTATTGCAGGTTCTGGACCATGCAGGGCGCTCTCAGATCCCTTGCGGGCTAAAGCGTCCGCTTCTTCGTTACCCTGAATTCCGTCATGTCCTTTTACTCAATGGAGCTGGACACTATTATTTTGTGCGAGCACATCTAGGGCCTTTCTAATATCCAGAACCAGCCCCGAGCCTGTCCTACAATTGTTTAGGGCAAGCAGGGCTGCTCTGCTGTCCGTTAATATGCGCACCGTTTTACCACTGACGTTTGCCTTCGTGGTTTCTATTACCGCTTGCAGGATCCCTACTAGTTCCGCCTGGAAGATAGTGGCATGTGTGCCTAGCGGTATTATCGAATGTAGATCTAGGTCTTCTGAGTAAACCCCAGCTCCTGATCCACAGTCCATTTTTGAACCATCGGTATAGATTGATATGTCCGGCTCGTCATTACCGGACACGTTCAAACTCACCTCAAAGTTCTTGTTGAAGTTATATATAGGGGGGATACGGTCAGTTCCCATTCCCAGAAGAGGAATTTGTTTTGTAGCCTCTTCTAGGATGCGGGCATGTCTCGTAGCCGTGCCCTTAATATACCATTGGCCTACAGATTGCAATCTCAGAGCAGTCCTCAACGCCACCTCCTCTATGTACAGATTTAGAGGGGGGATGCAGAGTATAGTCTCCATTGCAGCTGTAGGCGTCGTTTTCATCGCACCAGTAACGCAGAGACATGCCAGTTTTTTAACATGCTCCAGTTGAGATGCTGCTGTTTTTTGCCTTACTCTGGGCCACCAGACTATGGCTGCGTAACAAAGTATGGGTCTTATCACAGCAGTGTACAGCCAGAGGGAGATTCTGGGTGAGAAACCCCAAGACCTACCGACCGCCCTGCGACACTGCCAGAAAGCCGCACATGCCTTGTTTATCTTCCAAATGTCTCTTCCAATTCAGAGTGCGATCAAGTATGACCCCCAGGTACTTGACCTCACTCGCTAAGTGGAGTTGACTGCCCGATAATTTGGGCATTTTCATATTTGGTAGTTTCCTTTTCTTGGTGAATAGTACTAGCTCAGTTTTCTGGGGGTTAACTGAGAGAAAGTGTTCTGTGCACCAATTATCGACCAACTTGAGGGCTGTTTGCATAAGTTCGCATAGCAAGCCCTCAAAGTTTCCATTTAGCAAGATGGTAATGTCATCTGCATAACCTATTGTGAAGAAACCAGAGTTATTGAGGCGGTGTACGAGGCTGTCGGCGACCATAACCCACAGTAGGGGTGATAGGACGCCACCCTGTGGACAGCCTCTATTGACCATGCCTCTAGTCTCTATGTTTCCCACATTTATTCGGACGGCTCTCCATTTGAGCATGTTTGTTATCCATTCACTAAGTGTGTTGGGAGCACCATGCGTTTGGAGGGCTATCCCTATACTCTCGAAGGTTGTTTTATCAAAAGCACCTTCGATATCAATAAACGTTCCCAGGGTAGACATTTTCATATCCGCCGATCTCTCGATACGAGATACCATGGAGTGAAGTGCCGATTCTGTTGATTTCCCTGGGATGTAAGCGTGCTGATTTGGATGCAGTGGATGTAAAACTAACACTGTATCTCTAATTTCTCGATCACACAGTCTCTCCAGACCTTTCAATAGGAAGGAGGAGAGGCTGATGGGCCGATATGATTTTGGTAGGGAGTAGTCCGTACGTCCTGGTTTGGGTATGAATATTACCTTTATTTCCCTCCACTTCACCGGGGTGTATTTAAAAGCAATACACGCCCGGTAAATATGCACCAGGTGGTGGTGTATGTATTCCAGCCCCCACTGGAGTAGAGCTGGAAAGACACCGTCCATACCTGGTGATTTAAAGGGGAGGAAGGTGTTGATCGCCCAGGCTACTTTTGCATCGTCCACTGTCCCATTCGCGACCTCCCAGTCAGCTGCAGTAGCGACTGGGTGAGGTACGTTGGGCCAGTCCATACAGGACGACACAGTGCTGCCTGGAAACATTGTTTTTAGCAGGAGTTCAGAAGTTTCAGAGAGGTTGGTTGTAAAGGAGCCATCCTCTCGTTTCATGAGTCCTGGTTGCTGTTGGGGATCTTTGGAGAGTACCTTATTGAGCCGAGCTGCTGAGGCAGTAGATGCAACCCCGCTACAGAAAGATCTCCATGACGCTCTTCGACTTTCGCGAATGGTCTTTTTGTACAGCCTTTGACTGTTCTTGTATGCCTCCCAGTCTTCGGCACTTTTAGACTCCATCGCTTTATTGACAAGTTTTCTTGTCTTCTTATTCAGTGTCAAAAGCCAATAATAATTTCGAAATTTCCATTGCTTATTGTTTCAGTGCATCGAATCGGAGAACAACTTTTTTTTTCAAAATATGTTTACCTTTTTGAAATTTGTTTATAATTTTAAAAATTATAGCTATAAACAAATTCAAATAACTTTTTTTATCAAACTAAAAACTGCAAACGAATTATGAAAATAGATGAAATATCTAACATTTTGAAAAAAAAAAATTAATGATCTACTTACATTTTGGAATGGTTGTTCTCCAATGCTTATATATTTGCCTCTGCTATTTGAAAATAATCTAAAGCTACAATTTTTAAATTACATTGAATAAAGTGGATTTCAGAACATAACACATTTTCAATTTTTTTACAACTTTCTAAATAGTTCGTCATGCTGATCAAAAGTTTTCATTGCACGGAGTTGATCCTATGAGTGGTTTATGCTCCAGGAGTGTTTGAAAAGGTGCAGTGAGGACTTTTGATCAGCTTGACTTGAACTACAAAGTAGCAAAGTTTGAGCTGACTCCGCCGAAACCCTATTTTCCATAGGGATTGTTCCAGGGTCCTTTCAGTGAATATAAGCTAGATTCTTTTGAATTCAGAGACCCATGAAGATATTAAAGTTAGCTGAGCGAATGAAATAGCAATTACATCGTTTGCATTTAGTTGTTTCACAACTTTTTTATTTTCTCAAAATGCATGTAGTAGGATGCAGTCTGTATCTAAGTGTCCCTCCACCCCAAAATAGGCTCTGAGGTGGCATCTTGGACAGAGGATAACATAATAATCTTCTGTTCTCTGGCAATTTTAAAAACACTTGCTTTATAGATGACATGAGTTTGTCGACACCAGGATAACATTCTTGGCAACTCTGTGTAGTTCATGTGCCAAACATGTTAAAATAAGTTTCTTTCAAAAGCCTTTCAGTTACTTTCATGTATGAAATTGCATCAGATGTAAACGTCAAAACTTGTTCCTCTTAACACAACAAAAGTCTTATTTTTTTTTTTTTTTTAATAATCATTTGAAATGTGAAAAACTGCCTAATTTAAATATATAATTGCAATAATCTAAAAAATTTTGCACCTTTGAATACAAATATTCCTTAATATCTCAAGATACGTCGTATTACTACTGTGCTTCATTTTGGGTTCTCAATAAATTCTTGTTTCATAGCTAGATATCCATCCTGAGAAGCCTGTTCGAAAGTTATATGATTTCCTTACTAACCAAACAGTTGCGCTTTCTGAATGATTTTGAATGGTTTTTGGGCTAAAGATTTTAATATATACAAACAATGTAGAATATGGTGGATTCTTAAGTGTACATTTAGTAAAATGATAATATTTTATTTCAGGTTGTATGGTGGTATCTAAAGTATGATCCTATGGTAATTGTAGAAAATATTGATCAAATTTTGAAAGTTGCACCATATCACGTACATAAGATTTGGCCCACCGTTAAATTGTACAGTCATTTAAACTTAGATAATATGGTCATACAGCACTGTTTAAAGCTTCTCGATGGTGATGTTGATTACGATAAAGCTGAATCAATTCGACGTTTATCAATGTTAGCTGCTCCAGAATATTACATGAAAATTATGGAAAATGGTAATTTTATTCCAACATCTCCAAAATTAATAATTCAAGATCAGGAAACAAATAGTATTTACAAAGCACAAAAAGCTTTCTTAACGAATTTTATCAATCTAAAAGACCCATTAAGATATCTGCCGATTTTAGTAGAAACGTTCTGTCAGGGAGATTACTTACAGTCATCTTTAACCGCTTTATATAGTGCATTTTATAGACGTCCAGAAAATGAATTGAAACCTTATCTTAACACATTATCAAGAAACCCAGCTATGTCTGTTAAGAAGCATGCTCTAAATTTGGCTTGCTATGTATTTGAGCAAAAAGTGATTTTTGAGATATTAAATAATTTTGAAGGAATTGAAAAAAATGCTTCATTACAGAAAAGTATATTTTTAAGTTGTCTGCGATATTTCTCAAAAAATCCAAGTGATGAACTTTTTGAAAAAGCAGTTTTCTATATGGGTTTCTTAAAGGAACATGATAAAGAGTCGTTGAATATACTACACACTATAAATATTCCTGTAAATTACAAGCCTTCTTATATACAACACATTTTGAAACTTTTAGAAAAATTTAAGGATAATGATAAGGAAGGTAAAGCTGCTGAATTTAACAATGTGATATCATCAATTTTTTATTTAATTGATGAACATTGTGTCCAAAAACTACCAATAGTTTTCTGCAGGAAAATTATTCAAAAATATTTTTTAATAAACGAAGATATACCCGGTATTTTTTCATTTGTTATTAAAGTTTTAATATATCGCAACGAAGTAAATGAGAACTTTGATTTTGTCTTCAAATTATTATACGATTATAAATTACAGTATTGGCACAATTCTTTCTTGTTAAAAGAACGAGAAAATATTAATACATTTTTTATTACATTTTATGAAAAGGCAAGTGAAAAAGAAATAGCACTAGACTTTGTAGAACAATTTTCTAGCAATTGGGAGAAAATATTTACACCTGTTGAAACATTTGAAGAATATGTTTTATTGAATTTGTTACGATTTAAGAAAGGTTCCGAAAATGAACCAGCAATGTATTCTAAAAAAATTGTTTTATTTTCTGAAAAACTCGTTGAAGAATTTGGACAAATTGTACTCTCAAAATTTGTTACAGTTCTTGCTAAATCTTTTAAACTTACGTTTAGAGAACGAATTGATTTATTGACCAATATGCTGAAGTTTAAAACTACCACTTTAAATTGTATTTTAGTCATAGAGCTAATTGTTTTTCAACATGATTTATTTTATAAAGATAAAATGAGGCATATGTATCGTGACATCGATTCAGTTTTAAAAGAAATAACTGATCCTATTGTCCAGTTATTCTACAATTTATACCTAAAAAAATAATGTGCATGTATATAAATGAATTAAAAATTTCATTATTGCGTTTTATTTTAAAGTAGGGTCAAAATAGCGAAGGATAATAAAATGGAGAGATAAAGAAAAATTCTTGTACCTGCTTCCACTCTATTATTCTGGCAAATCAGACAAATGAACCTCGTGAGGGTTTTCCTATAAATTTACGAATGGAGAAAACTTCAGTTCGTATTGTTGACAGTAGCCCATAATAATTTTCACAGTAATCGTTTTCACATATTGATGAATTTGTTTGTACCCTCACGGGGATCATTTATCTGATTTGCCCCAATTCTGGTATATCGAGGTCCACATTGATTACTTGCAGATCTGCTTTTTATTACTCTGTCTGTGGGTGCAAGCGAGGCATAAAAATATCCGTCCCTGTCTAGCATTTTATTGCTGATTTCATATTCGCATTTTGACTTAACTATATCATCATGATAATTTTCAATATGGATTGATGAGTTTTTTTTTACAGGGTTGGGATAGCCTTTGGTTCTCCCTATATAGGTTTTATATAGGACATCAACGACCCTAAAGGCTATCCTATAGGTATTCGTATAGGTTAAGCAGTGGATATCCCTATTCTGGCTGTTATTAGGACCAAAGGATAACCATTGAACTTCCTATCGGCATCCCCAATGAATATCTATTTATCGCAAATATGGGATCATTTTTGGATGTACCATGGTCATCCTGTGCTGTGTGGGATCGGACAGGTCTATATTTTTTAAGAATTTTATTTCAAATAAGCTCGTATTTTTAAAATTCCCATCCGATTTCTAGTACAAAATTAAAGTGACCATATTTAAACCTTGCTAATGCGGAAAAAATTTCCAAGCAAATCTGAAGAACATTTTTTAAAAATTTTATCTGCATCTCATAATTGATGACCGGGGAGTAAAATATGATATGGCGAGGGGGGGGGGGGACTTTATAACCAATACGGAATTTTTTGCGCCAATGCGAGACTTGTGCAGAACGGTTCGCTTTGCAAGACAGCACCTTGAAAAACGAGACTATATCACCTAATCCGGGACGAATGGTTACTTTATACAAGATATATATTAAGTAGATAAGTTGAAAATTCGCGAAAAGTGCATATAACTTTTGACGCACAAGGAATTTTTGAGCAGAAATACTGTTTTCGTAATCAGGGGGTCATAATACATAAGAATCAACAATAAAATTTCAGGTGAAATGTCGCCGAAAAAAATCGATTCAACTGCACAAGTATTAATTATTTTTCGTCATACCTCCCTCGAAAGTATACTCTAATTCCATTGGTTTGTTGACAGTAAGTGGCGCTTTATTTACCAAATAGTTGTTGCCATTGGCAATGGGTCGTTATTTTTCATAACGTCCCTAGGGAAATAAAGTAAATTTGGGAGAATTTTCTCTTTTATATGACAAGCATTAAATGAAACGTTTTAACTTTTTTGAAAGTAAATCCATACAAGCCTTACTTGATATATCTTCTATATCTGACATTATTTTCAAAAATGTTCAGAGCTATTATAATAATATGATTTAATTTATCTTGACAGTAGATGCCATTTGAATAGAGTCCTAAATTTATTTTATTGATGGTTGCCATGGATATTCCAAGCATCGCTACCTTTACTATTAACAAATATGAAATCTTGCTCAAATAATTCTAGTTTTCCACGAGTTTTTCTCAAGTTTTTTTCGAGTTTAATGATTCATAGGTACGCCGAAAAATGTGACATGCACCGCAGATCGTTACAGTGCGAGGGCACTTACGACCTTTGGTATAGTTGGTTGCAAAATTATGTAGGACAATAATTTATTTGTTAAGCATCCCTATCATTTAATGTAATTCAATTAATACGGGACAAAACTCCATTAAATTAATTGAAATGTAATTAATTTGACGGAATTTTGTCCTATTAATTGAAATACATTAAATGGTAAAGAGGTTTACAAAACTAAAGGTTTGTCCTACACATTTTTGCAACCAACTGTAACTGAGGCGCTCGCGTGCAAACCCCGATAAATCCACACACACAAAGTTGTGGGAAATTACAAAAAACTATATTGGATTTATCTGGTTTTGTTCGAAACGGTCAACTTTAACATTAGATTTATATGGGATTTATCGCGTTTTGGTTACCAAAGATTACTTATAGGCTTGTAGAGTTTAGTCTAACATACATGAAACTATTACAAACTCAAAATTGACTTTTTGTGGATTTATCGGGTCAACTTTAACATTAGATTTATGAGATTTATCGCGTTTTGGTTACCAAAGATTATATAGGCTTGTAGAGTTTAGTCTAACATACATGAAACTATTACAAACTCAAAATTGACTTTTTGTGGATTTATCGGGGTTTGCGCGCGAGCGCCTCAACTATATTTGAAGACCTAAGTGGATAAAGGTGTTATGTCGCATTTTAAAAAAAATTACTTTATGCAATTTTTGAACACCCCTGATATAGATTTAACACCCAATAAACGGTGAATTCTAAATTTGTAATATTTTATAGAAACTTTTTAATTATAAAGGCGCTATGTCATACATACAACCAGTAATTTTAGTGGCTGTACACAATTTTTTACAGAAAAATCTAGTTTCATAACAGCTTGATATTGTTCTTTAATATTAGTGTAAACAAAAGAACATAACCCAAAATTATCTATTTTATGAGGTATTACTCATTTGAATCGAAAACAAAATAAATAAGTTCCAACTCAAAACCGTTTTGTTTAATTTACTCAAAACTTTAAAAGTGTGTGTGACAAGGCTTTTTTTGTTCCATATCACCTCAAATACCCCTCTGCAAAATTTGAACGAAATCTAATAATATTTAGGAGTCGCTATGATTTGACACTTTTTTGGGTATAAAGAGGCATTTTTTGTAGGCAGTATGTTTTAATAAAATATTAAAAATTTAAATTAACATTAACATTGAAGTAAAAATCAAATAAAAAACAATGTCGCATTTAAATTAAAGTTAATGTAATATTTATCAACTGGGTCACTGGGTATTTCTTTCTGTGAAGATCGACGACATGGACAAAATATTGTTTTTGTTGTTCATTTTTTGCAATGCTGGAGTTGAATCTTTGTATTAAAGCAATCCTTCGCCTATAAATTTCATCAGTATGTACTAAAAATGCTTCTGACTTTTCTTGACGATCATTGATTAGCAAGTCAAAAAGAGCTTTTGTTCATTGCGTGAAAAAATTCTGTAACAGCAACGGTTCTTGTATGTTAAAGGTTTTTCTATCTGGTCTTTTCAAAGCCTTTTTTGTTGGTGGTTTCTGAAGGTTTTGAACCATTGTTCGTCAGTCTCGGGACTGACTCTAGGATCGAACAAAGAAAGACCAATCAAATGCTCTGAAAATTACCAAAGGTGGCGGCGAAATGCTTTCAGGGCACTGGTGCTGATCTTCTGGTTAGGATAGTCTTTGATCTGTGCTAGGAAATGTGTATCATTTAGAGGTGCTTCGTCCAATATGGCCCATAAATAAGACTTACAAACAAACATAATTCTGTAACAGATCGTTTTTCTGCTGCAGTCAGTGTAATTTGGTCCTGAAATAGATACATCCAGCGAGCTTGATGTAAGGCCCTGGCTGCACGAAACTTGGCTTCAGCAATTGAGACTCACTAGCTACATAGCAACAGGACAAACCGCGCCCGCTAATATTGTGAAAATTGAATGCCGTCATACTTGGTGGTGACTTCGAAAACTAATTTTACTTGCAAATCATAGCGACCTCTAAACATGGTCGGAAAGGGCTCATTTTTGGTACATATACTTTTCTTGGATAAACGAACAAGCTAAGCCCTGTGGAGCAAGAAAAAAGATGCAAAAAAATTTTTTCATACAACCTTGGACCACCCTAATGACTATATATTGTTTATAATCCTTGATCATGACTGGCATGTCAACCGTCAATCAGTTGTGAAACTGGCTGTAAGATTATCAAAGGACCCCGCTCAGATCTTATGGGAAGTGGCCCCCGGTGGCTGAATTTTTAATATGTAGATTTCAACTTCCTGATCGAAAACTCTCATGGAGCCCAACTCGATCCTATGACTAGTTTCCGAGATACAACTATAAATTCTTCTAAAATTCTGTATCTTGTCGAACTTTTGATTTATTGATGGGGTATTAGAGGTCAAAGGAGCAATTTCTGAGTTTTTCAATTAAAGTTTTTTGATCAGGAAAATGCATACTATGTAAAAAATGGTTTAGCCAATTTGACCGAGTATTTTTTTTCACTTGTTATTTTTAAATAGATTTCTCGGCGCCTTCGCCAACATTTTTATTAAAACAACAAATGTTTTTACTGCAAAATATAAAGGGCTATTAGAACATATCACACTATAAAATGTTTGAAAAAAATGAATTCGAAATTTTTTTTATTGTACAAGGTCATTCTTGTACATTTCTTGAGCTGTATCTCGGAAACTAGTCATAGGATTGAGTTGGGCTCAGAGGCTTTTGATCAGAAAGTCGAAATCTACAACACATTAAAAATTCAGCCAATTTCACCGGGAGCCACTTCCCATAAGATCTGAGTGGGGTCCTTTGTCTATTTGAGGTGTTGTGTCAGCATTGCCAACCCTATCGATTTTTCGGTGTATCTACCGAAATGTAGAAAAATCTACCGATCTACCAAATTAGGAAGTTTCCATTTTTCTCATTTTCTCGTAATAAATAGTCGTAAAAATCTAAAAAATATCTGTAATTTTTTTTTAAATTATCTCTATAAATAAAAAAGTTATGGTCCTTCAAAGTTTAAAATGCCGCGATCATCTGGGCTGAGCTCGATTACGTCACAAAACATGATTCCGCCAACAGCGAGCGGGCGCGGGCACCTTTATACTCGCTGACAGGCACCAGCAGTTTATAGCCAGCTTGCATTTGAGAGCCGAAAAAATTGCTAAAACATGCAATTTTGGCACGTTCATATTTTTCGAAAAACACCATTGGGACGGCCGTATGATGTCGCGACGTAAAGAGGAAGTCTTCCAGATAAACCTGATCATAAGTGACATTTGTGACATTTTAGAAAATCGAGCAGATACACTAAATAAAGGGAACATACAGGAGTTCAGCCGAGGCGAAGTATTCAAATAAGAAATTGAATAAGTTCGTGAGTTTTCAGATATGGAGATAATTTTTTTTTTGTTTGACTGAAGGACTACTAAATGAGGTTGAATGTGCATGATATTTCTAAAATAGGAAACTTCCTAATTATTTTGACTTCTACCGAAATTTAAGATGTAGCTGAAATACAGAATTTTAACAAAGATATAAACAATTTTGAGATAAAATAAAAACATTTAAAATATGGAGATGGGTCGTTGATGTTATTTCCCTTGTTAGAAAAATTAATTTAAGCTCTAAATATGGTTAACTTGAACACGAACCTATCGTCGGTTGTTTGAGATTCGTGCACAAAGAACACTGCTCTGTCAGCTGCTTTTGTTGAACACTCTGTATATGAGATTTTGTTATTTAATTATTAGCACTAGAGTTAATTAGTAGGAAATAATCAATAGTCGGCTATCTGGCAAGGCACGATTAGGATAAGATAAGATAAGAACTGTATTTTCCCGTTTAGATCTAGTATAAGACATTGGGTGTGTCAAAATATCATACAACTAATAACTATAAATTACAACTGAGAATAGAGAAATAAACTTACATACAGTAAAAATCAGATACTAGTGTACTTAAAACTTACAATAGAATTACAATAAAATTACTTATTTGAAGATTCCTCTATGCTGTTAAAAAAGGTATTTTTTTTAAATAATTTTTGAATTGTGCAATGGAGCAGCAATGTTTTATATCCTTAGGCAGTTTGTTATAAAGTAAGGCACTCTGATAGTATGGACTCCTCTTGCATAACTCGAGTATGAATGTCATACTGTAAATCGTTATTACCTCTTGTTGCATAATCGTGATTTATATTATGTTGTGTGAAGTTTACAAAATTTGATTTTACAAATGTTAAAATGCCATATATGTACAGACAAGGTAGGGTAAGTATCTTTAATGTTTTAAATTTTTCTCTACAACTGTCTAATGCCTAACATGTATCTAATAGCGTTTTTGTAGCTTAAAAATTCTTTCTGCCTCTGACGATATCCCCCATAAAATTACACCGTAAGTCATAAGCGATTCAAAATTTGCATGGTAATAAGTTTTGATTGTGGTAAGACTACACACTTTTTTAATGCATAACATATGCTGGATAATTTCGGCCTCAATAAACTTATATGACCGTACCATTTTAAGAATTCGTCGAATACTACACCTAGGAGCTTAAAATTTGTTTGTTTTGTAGTCTTATTATTGACTCTTACTCATCTGCTGTGGTTTTCCATTGGGTGAGCAAAAACTCATGTTAACAGTTCTGATTCATGATTAACTTATTATTACAAAGATATGCAAACACATCGTTAAGTTTTTGATTTGCCTCCTGTACTAAACCTGTATAATTGCTTGAGTTTGAGATTAGAGAGATTATCATCAGCATAATCTACCACAGTACCCGAGATAGTTTGGTCAAGGACATCAGTGAAAATAATAAATAGTACTGGGCGCAAGATTGAGCCTTGTGGAAGACCATGGCTATTAGTCATAGTTTGTTATTCCTGACCATTACATATACTACGGGAGCCCACCCTAAGTGTCCGTGCACCCCCCGATCCTTATGGGACAATGTTTTTCATAAAGATTAAAGCCTAAGGAACAATTTAAGACATGTCCCCCCAAAAAAAAAAAAATTGGCTGCACTTTCAAAATGGCGTCGTTTAAAAAAAATTGCAAATATTGTTTTTGTCATTTAACACAAAAACTAGAAAAGATGAAGAAAAAGTTTCTGCACAAAAAACAAAGTGCAGAAAATGTTCTACAATTTTGTTCTGTTACACACACCCTTAGTTTAACGAAAATTATTAATATTTATATCTTAGTTTGATATAAATAAAAGTAATTCACGCCAAAGTAAGTGCGGCAGCTCGCGGCTAGCCGATCTGGTGCGGGGCGGGGAACCGTGGGTCCTATTTTAGCTGAACCAGAGGAAGACTCACCAATTTCGCAGAACTTGACCAAAACAGATTATCTCACTATATAAAGAAAGTTAATAAAAAATGATGTTAATTGTGGCGCCATCCACAGCGTGAGTGATATTACCTAACTTTCTCTATTATAGTGAAACCAGCTGCTGTGGAACAGCCTGGAATATAATTGGACAGCACCAACAAATATAATAAAAAAAATTGAAGTTAAGATAAAAATCTACTTTTTATTAAATCTTTTAAGTGATCAAAATTTAACATAAAAGTTCAATGCAATAATCAATGAATGACGTTAAGGTATGACAAAATTATCTTAATGGCACACCACAAAAGTTTATAACCATGTTATGGTCAAATATTCGGAGCACTATAAAAATTACTAGAAAAATATACACTTTCTCACCACCTGATGATGGGTGTTGTAGAGACAAACCCTAGGTGAGGTCTTGTAGTCTCTGCTAGGATACCACGCTCCGCACTCTTTGCTGCAACCCGATGGTAAGATGTCTCGGTACTGCTACGCCTAAATATTTGCCTGAAGTTTTATTAGAAATAGAAATAGAAATAGCTACTGATGTAATGACGGTTGATTATGAGATGACCAGTCTCCACAGTTAAACTTGAGTAGTTATTACGGATCACCTATTTAATACACCGTGGTCAATAACGCTGAATGAAGCCATTTGAATTTAATTGTTTTAATCAAGAGAAAAACGCAAGAGACCGTTTTCATGTAGAATTGACCAGGCTAATTAAAATAAATATCCACATGGAAAAATGTCAGTGCCATACCACTTTTTTGGTAAAAAATATCAGGACATGTTTGCAGGGATGCCACTGATGGTGGAGCGATAAAATAACTTTTCTAACTAAAATATATGGTTTTATATCCTATTGACATACCAAAATTGAAAATATCTAAATTATTTTCTGAGATATTAAAAAATTAAAATTAAAAAAAAAAATTCAATACACTAGCAAAAAATTTAAGCTTAAATTTTCATATGAACTTTTCTTCATAAAATGACCTAAAGAATCACCCTGAAATATTAGCACGTCATTAAGGAACACCCTGTATGTTACACCTTAGTTTTACACATCACATGTTAGGTGCCAAATAGTTCAACCATGGTATGAGATGGCTAGCCCAGGATACATAGATGTTTTGGGTTCAACTGCAGATAGCTGCAACTTTTTTTTATTGTATTATACGTATATTCACGCATTATTCCAATTGATCACCGCTTGCTGTAATGCTCTTTTCCCTTGGTGACATGCATCAGCCCAACATTTTGGAGGATGTTCCCTTTCGCCTATTGCCATTCTGAACTATTAAGTGTTGTATATTGTCCTTTCTCTGGTTAAGGTGGCCAAAAAAGAGAGGATTTGGTGGAATACGATGCTAGAGTAGAGATTAGTTGTATTAAAGTTTTAAAAAGCTGTGCACATAGACACTTAGTTGTTAGATGTTGAAGTTGCGGTTTTTCTTTTTTTACATGAGTAAATGTATAATTAACTGTTGAATCATTCGTAATTTTACTATGTTCTGTATCTTTAGTAACTTTGTTGAGTTCTGACTTGCAGACTTTTAGTAGCTTTATTAACGTTATAACTTTCGGTCCTCTAACAATGGCCTAGTCAGTTTTTAATGGACTTTTTTCTTTACACGCATGTTTTTGAATATTTATTATGAATACAAAAAATATTAAGTTAAACTCTTTTGTGATTAATTAAGTGAACTCTTTGTTATTTACAGTAAATCTCTAAGATGTCTTCAGAAATTTTTATATCGGAGTTCCATAACGTAGAAGGGGTGTTAATTGGAGAAAGGAAACATAATGTACACAAACTATTAAGAAACAAAAACATTACTGGCGATACAGACAAATTAATTCTAGATGACCTTAAACCTAAAACATACTTGGAGACTTTGATGTATGTTGATATTTTAATAAATCTGAAAAAAACAGTTCAACTACTGGAAATTCTCAAAAATGGACATGAAGCATGTGTCAGTAAAATTATTAAGCAACCATGGTTTTTTAAAGAGGCATTCAATAATGTTGGCGTCGAAGAACTTGTTAACAAAATACTACCATCCATGTCTTTTTCTGTTAAAATGAAAGTACTGAAAAAATTGTCCATTGTATTTCCTGAAGAGAAAATGGATAAAGTCTTTGATGCTGTTTTAAAACGGTACAGTATAGTTTTAAGATTCTAATGTCAAATATAAATTATACTAATTTTGACAAAACAAGTGAATTACTTATATCCAACTTGAAACAATAATTTCGATGCTATGTATTTTTTTTGTAATGAAAATATTTGCACTTCAGTTACACGTCAGCGTTTTTCTATGATTTTGTGAGTTACGGTGCCAGAACTCCGCTGTACTGAAGTTTAAGCTTATTATACTCCATAGCCATAGTCCCATTTCCCCCATTACCGCATGTACTAGTTACCTGTGTAATTCGATGAGTGTCATACATTTTTCGACCGGCAATCAGAAACTTGGTAAGTATGAACCTGTTCTGACAGCGAAAATACATTCGCCATCTTTGAAAAGTGTATTTTAGTACTCAGGAGGTTCATACTTACAAAGTATCTGATTGCCAGTCGTAAATTTATGATACTCATCAGATTACATGAGTAACTTCTACATGCGGTCGGAAGCTCCGATACGCCATCAATTATCATGAAAGGCAAGATTCTTGCATCACTTGTCAAAGATGGTGCACGTATTTTTGCAATAAGGAGGTTCATACTTAACATGTATCTGATTGCCACTCGTAAATTTATGATAATCATCGAATTACAAGGGTAACTAGTACATGCGGTAGAAAGAGCCGATACGCCTCAATTATCGTGAAAGGCTAAACCTTCGCACCACTTTTCAAAGATGGTAAATGTATTTTCACCCTCAGGAGGTTCATAGTTATCAAGTATCTGATGGGCAATCGTAAATTTATGATATTCATCGAATTACACGGGTAATCAGTACATGCGGTAAGAAACTCCGGTACGCCATCAATTATAGCGAATGGCTGTCGTACCACTTTTCAGAGAAGGCGAATATATTTTCACACTCGGTAAGTTCATATTTACCAAGTTCCTGATTGACATTCATAAACGTATCATTTTTTTCACCTGACTTTTTTGTCAAAATTGGGCGAGCGTAGCGCCTCCTTGTACCACCCAAAATGATTTTAGGGGGTAAATTAAGAAATCCCTCCAACCTCCATGCGTAAACCTATGACTTTTTGTGGCTGTTTTTTCTAATTTTACAAGTCATATTTCTCACACATTTGGAGGCCTGCCGTACGCCCCTGTATCCAAAAAAAGGGCTGGCATGAATATTTCTGTGCTCTACCATCCCAAATGAACAACAATTCATACATTTTGGGACTAAACCTGCGACACACAATTAGTGGTCGGCGGGCTCCTGGTCTAGTAGTGGAGGTAGGCAAAATAATGCTTCCATGGCTGTGGTAGGCATTGTTGGCATTGTTCCCCTTATCCCTAGATAGGCCAGTCTTTGTACCTTTCTTGGTTTTCTCATTGCTTCCCTTTTTTACGAGTTTGTGCCACCAGGCAAGTGGGACATATGTTATTATTGGTACCACAATCCTTTGGTACAACCAGTGCCCATTTTTGTTGTAGTCCCCTATTATTTTTCTGCAGATCCATAACGTTCGTGCGGCTTTGGTAGTCACTATATCTTGATGTGTTTTTAAAGTTTTGAAGATCTAGAATCAGTCCCAAATGTTTAACTTCGTTGCTCATCTGCAGTGTGGCATTACACTATGTAAACTACGCTATGTTATAAGGGCACAAGGCGCAATACCAACCTAAGTATTCTGCATTGCATACGAAATTAGCACGTTGATTTAATTTTGAGGCAACTATCATGGCTTCTTGCAGATAAATCACAAATTTTTATGTGAACTAATGGTTTTTTCACAACAATGCTACATTTTTATACAGTGGTTAAGTGAAAATAAAGACATTTATTAATCATTGTTTTAGGTATGGTTTATTCATTGCAACCCCAGTAATAGCAGCATGTAGCCCTCAGAAAATAGTGTATATTTTGAAAAATAATGAGGTTACATTGTGGACAAATCAGTTAAAAATAATGTACAATAAACAACCTGATTTGATTAAAACATATTTAGATGTACAGAAACAACAAAAATCTAGAAGAATATTTGAAAATAATTTTTTAATATATCTGGCTCAAAACGACCCAGTCCTCTTCTGGAATATAATGGAAAATCACGAAATCAACAACGATTTGAAATTGGGTCGTAGAACCACTAAGAAGTTAATTGAGGGAAAAATATGTGAAATTGTCAATGAACCAAAAAAGTACACCAAGCACTTCAGGCATGAAACACTAGTGAGAAACTTGAATAAACTAGGTGAATTCAAACAGTTTTATCATAATTTATTTCCAAGAAACATAGAACAATTAGATAACGAACATGCACTATGTAAAAAACTCTTAAAATATTACCCAAAACATTCTCAGTACCAGATATATACTGAAACTTTTAGCGAAGTACTAAATGAAAACATTTTGTCCAATTTAAGTTGCTTGGACGAATTTTTTTTGAAATTCATAGCTGACGTGGAATTTAGAGAATCATTAGCTCAAGTTAAACGCAAGGAAAGTAATGATGATGAATACATGAAATACTACAAACCCGAAATATGTTTTGCATTAATAAAAGAGCAAATGAATTTAACTGCTTCACGAGGACAAAGGAGAAGACTTCTATGTATTTTAGCAAAATCCTGTGCAGTAAATAAGGATTTGAAATCGTTGGAAGAGGTAAATATTTATTTATATTAAACTGAAAATTTTATTAGGATTAAAATTTTCCAAAGAGACGAAAATTTTACTTTTTTTTTATCATTTTAGATCCTTTTTTCTTTTTAAAATGCAATTTTTTTCTAAAGCAAGCGCAGTAAACGAACGAAAAAATTTGAGCGTCTAGGTCATACTATTATCGATAAACAGTATATGGAAATATATTTTTTCACCTACGATCACTACTGTAAATAGTAAAAAACACACTACCTGCCATCTATGTCAGTTGAATTTTACATATTGTAAACAAAACGAACTGTAAACAAATCGCACGGTAAACAAAATGCACGGGACACACAATTATAGGTAGCTTATATCGCTAATGTGGGGTTTAAAAAAACGCTGTCAAAGCTGACGATATTTGTTGAAAAATATTGTTGACTAGTAAACTAAATCCAGATTTTACTAATTAAATAAATAAATATGATCTAAAAGTGAAACTGGTATTAATACCAGAACAAAAATACAAATCTACAAGCTGATCTGCAGACCCATAATAGAATATGGAAGTATCCTTTCTTTAAATATGAAGAACCCTGCGAAGAAAAACCTCAAAGTTGCAGAAACCACAGCTATCAGAAAAATCACAAAAATCCGACACCCTAATAACCACCTTCACAATCCGCCAAATGCTTTGTTATATCAGCTGACCCAAGTACAACCCATAGAAGAACGACTGTCCAAACAAGCGGCCAACTTTAGTCAATCCCAGACAAACAAAGATCTACTTTCCCCTTTCTGCATAAGAAGAAACAGACCAATTAGAAACCGCTACACACACCCGGTACAAACGCTGTGGGAAAGGATTGATCAATGAAACTCCCAAATTAAATAATTTTTTTTTTTTTTTTTTACGTTTATTTATATGTTAATTGAAACATAACTGTTAATAATTATTATATTAATTTTAAGAAACAGGCTGAAGGACCTCGGTCGATGGCCTATTGAGTGTTGGTATGTATTGTATGTGCTTAATACTTAATAAAGAACATTTATTATTATTATTATTATTAAATATGATCGTAGGTAAAGTATAGTACATAATTCGAGTTGTAAAGCAATTAAGCACACGTGCATAATATGCTTCTTACAACACTCATTACTTAATATACTATTAATTACTGACTACTTACATTAACTAAATGATGACATATTCATTAAAAAAATGTGAGGAAGCGCATTGTTTCTATATAACTTCTTTGTTTTTTATGCTATAGAAATAGTCAAAAAATCATTTGAATACCTAATTAATAGCCTTACATTTTGGTCGCTAGCATTTTTTATGAAGTGCCATAGTTTCTAAGATATTTAACATGTATACTATAAATACTTCGTATAAATATTCAAACGCCATCTTTATACTTCCTGATCTCTAGAATCATCAACTCCACAGAAATTAGAAAAAAAAAAAAGAAAAGAAATTCATCCTCAATTTAGTAGCTTTCTTATTTGTCTCTAATATGTTTTCACTCATGTAATACTTTTGACGAAAATCGTTTTGAATACCTCTTTTTTCAATCTAAAATTCCAGTTTTCAAGTTGTTATAACTGAAATACTCTATATGAAAAGTTGCAAAGAACCTTTTCTTCTAAAAATTTGAAACTCTTTCAGTTTCAATCTGTTCTTGTTTCTTTTTTAGGTGCTATTCCTGAAAAAGGGTGGCATCCACCTCTTATAAATTAGCAAGCACCCGCATAATATAGCAACTTTTCTTTGATGCATTTACTATTAAGTTGCCAAAAATGAAAAAAATCCAATTCATATGACATTATTCCGAAGTTAAAACCTCTAGTTACTGTAATAAGAATACTGTCTTTATAACGTAATGTGCTATAAAATAAATCAGCATTTTATTGTTAGATTATGATAAAATGATAACAGACATGATCACAAATATTTTATCCAAAATAAAGTTTAATAAATCAAGGCATATTTTATTTAACTCCCATGTTGTCTCAACAAATAGTTGTTAGGTCCCGTATAACTAATGTAGAAATATATATTTTTAAGAAATTAACAAAAACAATACCAAATGCATATTTTAATTAATAAACACTTTGTTTTTCAGGTGTTAAGGTATTTTTGTGAAAGACATAGGAATGCTGATAAGAATACAAAAAATGATTTCTTGGACGCAATCGAATCTAATTTTAAATTAGAAGAATTAGGCGAAACTCACTGGAAATATTTAAATGAAATTCTTACAATTCAGAGTTTACATAATAAAGTTTCTGGTCAGTCAAAACTAAAAGTAAATTATATTAAATATTTATGTAAAAATAATCGACCCGAAGATGATATAAATCATGGTATTTTTGAATACTTAAAGAGTGTAATATACGATTCAACTTTTTATTCGTTTAGGGATATAAAAGATTACGAAGTTGAAAAAAAAATCTTGATGAAGGCAGTGGAATATTTCCCTACTCTTATTAAAACTCAAAATAGAGAAAATCTAAGAAATCATTTGCTTTCTGTATTGATAGCGGAAATATTTGTATATAATTTACGACATCCAAAGAACATGATGATGATTTCTGAAGAATTGGTGGAGATTTTAAGAAATGTCTGGACAGGAGACGATTATCTATCATATTTCTGTAGTGATGCTTTGTCAAAGGCCATATGCAAGTTAAATCGTAATAACTTAGAAAACGAGTTGTTAACTCAGTACTGGGAAAAGATTATTTCACAGTATAAGGTGGATAAGGTATGTATACAAAAGTAGATAAAAATAGCTAACATCCTGTGTTCTCTTTTGCTATTTGACAGATTTATTATTTATTATTAAAACTAACTCAAAAAATACACTAATATTACACATCTAAAACAAAAGCAATTGCAAATAAATATAGAACTTGAAATACTCTGTTTACCACCTCATATATAACAACAGAGAATTCGAGGATGAGTAACAACAGAAAAAAAGTTAAGTACGATTTATAAACTTTTCCTTTGCAATTGCAGTTGCAGTTGGAGTTGCCGCAGCAGTATCAGTTGCAATTCACGAAAATTTGTCATTTATAAACTCTTGCTGTTGCTGTCGTAGAATGTTTTTCACGCATGCGCTTCACGCGTAAATCTCGTGACGCTTCGTTTACGTTCTCCATGAACTACAATTTCATTGGCTATCCGCTGGTAATTCCGCAGCGGTTGCCGTTCAAGATAAAATTTGGTTATCTACCTGCGGAATATGAACTGCAATTGCAGCGGCAGCGGACTTTATAAGTGGGAACATTGCGTTCGTATTCTTCATAAACACTACAGGTGTGGTAACTTCAACTGCAACTGCTGTGGCTAGTTTATAAATTGAGCTGGTTCTCATATGTCACGTTGCAAATTTCACAATTATTGGAGGTAGACTCAGATGTTATTAGTGCAGCCACAATAAATTTTGAATGGAATTGTTTAGCTTCAGCAATTTTATTGTTTTAATTTGTTTTATGTATAATAACTAAGTGCTATGAGCAATTTTAGGTTAAGTTGGTCCATTGCTTCTTTTAAATTTTTATCAATTCATTTTTCAACACTGAAATTTTCTGCTATTTTCTTTATTATCTCGTCGTAGTAATGGTATCACAAAAAAACAAAAATACCGAATTATTCAAAATAAAATTTCGAAGTAAGCCTAGGCCTACGAAAAAACTGATTATTTGTTAATGTGTAAAAAAATAAAAGCAATAAAAATTGCCTTCTTTGTCAATTTAAAAAATAGAAAGTACTAATGCATCAATTTTAATGAAAGTTGGTGAATATGAATATGCCCTTTATTGTTCGTGCCAAATTTTAGCACAAGATATTTATTCAAATGTCAAAAACCAATAATAATTTCGAAATTTCCATCGCTTATTAAGTGCATAGGACAATTAGGAGAGTAGGAGAACAATTTTTTTTTCAAAATGTAGATATTTATATGTATTTTAGAATGGTATTAAGAGAAAAATTATATCATCATTTAAACCATTTTTTTGAAATTTGTTTATAATCTTCAAAATTAACAAATTCAAATAACTTTTTTATCAAACCAAAAATGGCAAACGAATTATGAAAATAGATGAAATATCTAATGTTTTGCTAAAAAAATCAATAATCTACTTGCATTTTGGAATGGCTCTTCACCAATGCTTATATATTTGCCTCTGTCATTTGAAAATAATCCAAAGCTACAATTTTTAAATCACATCGAATAGTCAATTTCAAAACATAACACATATTTTCAATTTTTTTATAACTTTCCTAATAGTTTGTCATGCTTATCAAAAGTTTTCATTGCATGGAGTTGATCCTATGAGTGGTTTATGGTCCAGGAGTGCTTGAAAAGGACTCAACTCGGTACAATGAGAACTTTTGATCAGCCTGACTTGAACTACAAATTAGCAAAGTTGAGCTGACTCCGCTGAAACCCCATTTCCGGCGTCCCTTCCGTAAGTATAAGCTAGGTTCTTTAGAATTCAAAGACCCTTGAAGGTTAGCTGAATTGCATCGTTTGCATTTAGTTGTTGCACAACTTTTTTGCTTTCTCAAAATGTATGTAGTAGTAAGATGCAGCCTGTATCTAAATGTCCCACCATGCCAAAATAGGCTCCGAAGTAGCAAGTATTTCTTAACATCTCAAGATACGTCGTGTTACTACCGTGCTTCATTTTGGGTTCTCAATAAATTCTAGTTTCATAGCCAGATATCCATCCTGAGAAGCCTGTTCAAAAGTTATATGATTTCATTATTAACTAAATAGTTGCGCTATATGACTGATTTTGAATGGTTTTTGGGCTAAAGATTTTAATATATTCAAACAGTGTAGATTATGGTGAATTCTCAAGTGTACATTTAGTAAAATGATATTTTATTTCAGGTTGTAAGTTGGTATCTAAAGTATGATCCCATGGTAATTGTAGAAAATATCGATAAAATTTTGAAAGTTGCACCATATAACATACGTAGGATTTGGCCCAGGGTTAAAATGTATAGTCATTTAAACTTAGATAATATGGTCATACAGCACTGTTTAAAGCTTCTCAATAATGATGTTGATCATGATAAAGCTGAATCAATTCGATGTTTATCAATTTTAGCTGCTCCAGAGTATTACATGAAAATTATGGAAAATGGTAATTTTATACCAACATCTCCAAAATTAATAATTGAAGATCAGGAAGCAAAGAGTATTTACAAAGCGCAAAAAGCTTTCTTAACGAATTTTATCAATCTAAAAGACCCATTAAGATATCTGCCGATTTTAATAGATACATTCTGTCAGGGAGATTACTTACAGTCATCTTTAACCGCTTTATATAGTGCATTTTATAGACGTCCAGAAAATGAATTGAAACCTTATCTTAACACATTATCAAGAAACCCAGCTATTTCTGTTAAGAAGCATGCTCTAAATTTGGCTTGTTGTGTATTTGAGCAAAAAGTGATTTTTGAGATATTAAATAATTTTGAAGGAATTGAAAAAAATGCTTCATTACAGAAAAGTATATTTTTAAGTTGTCTGCGATATTTCTCAAAAAATCCAAGTGAAGAACTTTTTGAGAAAGCAATTTTCTATATGGATTTCTTAAAGGAACATGATAAAGAGTCGTTGAATGTACTGCACACTATAAATATTCCTACAAATTACAAGCCTTCTTATATACCACACATTTTGAAACTTTTAGAAAAATTTAAGGATAACGATAAGGAAGGTAAAGCTGCTGAATTTAACAATGTGATATCATCAATTTTGGATTTAATTGATGACCATTGTATCCAAAAACTACCACTGGTTTTCTGCAGAAAAATTATTCAAAAATATTTTTTAATAAACGAAGATATACCCGGTATTTTTCCATTTGTTATTAAAGTTTTAATATATCGCAACGAAATAAATGAGAACTTTGATTTTGTCTTCAAATTATTGTCCGATTATAAATTACAGTATTGGCACAATTCTTTCTTGTTAAAAGAACGAGAAAATATTAATAAATTTTTCATTGCATTTTATGAAAGGGCAAGTGAAAAAGAAATAGCACTGGACTTTGTAGAACAATTTTCTAGCAATTGGGAGAAAATATTTACACCTGTTGAAACATTTGAAGAACATGTTTTATTGAATTTGTTACAATTTAAAAAAGACTCTGAAAATGAGCCAGCAATGTTTTCTAAAAAAGTTGTTTTATTTTCTGAAAAACTCGTTGAAGAATTTGGACAAATTGAACTCTCAAAATTTGTTACAGTTCTTGCTAAATCTTTTAAACTTACGTTTAGAGAAAGAATTGATTTACTGACCAATATGCTGAAGTTTAAAACTACCACTTTAAATTGTATCTTAGTCATAGAGTTCATTGTTTTTCAACATGATTTATTTTATAAAGATAAAATAAGACATGTGTATCGTAACATCGATTCAGTTTTAAAAGAAATAACTGATCCTGTTGTCCAGTTATTCTACAATTTATACCTAAAAAAATAATGTGCATGTATATAAATTAATTAAAAATTTCATTATTGTGTTTCATTTTAAAGTTGGGTCAAAATAAGGAAGGTTCCATTCTATTAGATAGATAGATATTATTCTGCAGATTTACTTTTTATTACTCTGTCTGTGGGTGCAAGTGAGGCATAAAATATATCCTTCTCTGTCTAGCGTTTTATTGCTAATGTCATATTCGTTTTTGACTCATCATGTTTCTATCACAGAGCAACTCCTGCTTCTGTTCAGGAACCCACAAGTATAAAGAGGTCAATGAATCACAGAAAAAAAAATCTTAAAAATATTTTATATACAGTGTGTCACTTTTCATATCTTGCTCATTTGATATCCGAATATTTTCAAATTTTGAGGGTGAATATATACATATAAAGGTGAGTCTTTAGACGTAACCACATTTGATTTTAGTCAGAGGCGTCCGATTCTAGGTTGGAAAAGGTTGATTTTCAAAAAAAAAGTATTAGCGATTTTTTTAGAAAGAAACTAGTACCTTCAGAAACTCCTTTGTACAAGATTACATTTTAGTGGGTTGAGATAGGGGCGGCCAAAAAAACAATTTTTTCAACTAACAATAATTTTTATCTGTAAAACAGATTCTCAAATGAAAAAAAATGTATTCTTCATTGTTTTTTTCAGAATAATGTATCGTATTAGTTTGAATTGATTTTACAACAAAATTATTATTTATTTAATAAGGCAAAAATTCTAATTCGTACGTACCTACCATTTTTCTAATAATAATCTTCAATAAAGACCTACCATGAAAACAAAAGTTATTGTAAGTGTCAATTTATTGTTGAACGTAAATAAGTTAATTCATGTGGATGCTGGTTTAATGTTAGGTAATAGGTAATAAGTAAATTGTAAATGTCGGTGTAATAAAAAGCACTACTAAAAATCTTGACTGAGATTACTGGGAAAAAGCAGTTTTTAGCCAAACGGCTGGCATTATTAAACTGAAAAAAGATATTCTTGTAACTAAATGAATTCTTCTATTGAAGAACATTTTTAGCTAAAACTTGTTTATTATTCTAGAAGATCTCTCTTCACATTGGCTAATAGGCAAGTTTTAGCTAAAAATGTCCTTCAATAGAAGTGTAGTATTCATTTACTTACAATCATTGCCGCCCACACCTCTGATTTTATCGCATTGCTCCCTCTTAAGCACTGTGTTTTGCCTTCAGACAACTGTTGTTGATCGTTTTAATATAGCGTAGGTAATCTGCAAATATTACAATGAGCATTGATAGCATTATTATTATTCAGTTATATTAATAGATCTGGGTTTTAAATCAAAATAATTACAATGTATATGTTTTTATTTATGGGCACGTTACAGGTTTTTCATGTGTGTTTCAATAAATATTCAAAATCTTGGTACTTTCCTTTCTTTTGGGCTATGTGGAGCCATATTCTTTTCGGTTCTTAATTACTTCTATCTTGATAGTCTAAAAAAATGAAATGAATAAATGTGATGGTTAACAGTTTTGAAAATAAAATATGAAATATTGTCAAATAGAAAATTAGTATTCAAAATGATTTTACAATTGGGAACATAATTTATATTTCATTAATTACAAAATTATTTATAGTTATTTATTTATCAGGTTATTGTACCGAGTTCAAATAATAGTTGACTCGGCAATTGGTTAATAGAGGATTGCACTAGAAATCCGCGAGTTCGCGATTATTGACAACTGGGTCACGGTAACGCGGGGATTCGGTGACGGTACCTCGGGGGTAACGGGCGCCGAAGAGAGATAGGGTCCCGCTAAGGTTTTTTGGACAGTGGTTTGAAATAGTGTGCAAGGGCTGATGGATAGGACTATGTAAGTACAACTTTTGTATTATCATTTTTGTGTGTATAAATAAATACACGTAATTTGTATTATTTTTGGGAAAGAGTGTTTTATTTTTCATAACAAGACAGGGCTAAGCAAGCAAGGGTTCTACCAGTGTCACGTCCGCTATGTTCCCAATAGTTAAAAGTGATTCTGAGGCCCTACGAAAGGGTTGGGCGTGACAATATCTCATTAAGAACATCTATCTATTGACATTCTATTCAAATATATGTTATTTTGCGTGTTTATTTTTTTTAATTGCCTTATTTAAATTAATGTCCTGGCAAAGTTTAGCTAATGCTACTCCACCACTTAACCAGGACGGTGAGATGAGATATGGTCACCCATCCAAGTGCCGAACTCAATGGGGGTGCCTTAACTCCGCCGATCGATGTCTTATCACTGAAACTGGTACCACTCACTTTCTATGAGACTACTTGATATAGAAGGATAGAAAGTTAACAGAGGATCTTCCTACGAGGGCCATTTGAAAAACAAGTGCAATATGAAGTACCACAGAGATCCATTCTCCGCTTATTATTGTTTATTATTTTTATCAATGATATTGCCTAATCAATAATGCAGCTGTACAATACATCTGTTTGCGGTTAACATCATGTTATATACCGGGTGATGAGTCGATGTACTGTCCCAATTACTTCCACATCCAGTGGAAGTATAGTAATGCAAAAAAAAAAATTGAAATTTTTTATTGTTCAAATAGACTTAGAATGTCATGAAATTTGTCTGTAACCTTTTTTTTTTGTGCACGATTACTCTGGAACTGTTTAGGATATCTACTTGAAATTCGGTACATGTAAGTATTTTAACGATATCTGGAACTAGATTATATTTTGATCTTATTTGGTTGAAGGGTTGGGGGGCAAATAGGTAAATCAAGCAAAGAGTCCATAAAATTGGTATTTAGTATATATAAGAGAAGCCCATTATTAAAGGGGATGAAAAAAATAAAATTGTGATTTAGTGTGTGTACAAGTACGAAGTACTTCATCCACCTCCACTACCGATGTGGCATATCATTTTATAGGTTTTTGGAGTAGGCTATTTCAAAAATTATGTTATTAAAGTTCAAAAAACAACTATTTCCACATATTTTTGAAGGTACACTTCTCTGCAATGAAATCCCGTATGCCTATTTTTTGCTATATTAAATCATTCATTATTTATTTGTCGGTGTCAGTGTCATATTTTCGCAATGCCAAAATTAACTGAACATGAAAAAATTTTAATTCTCTCTCAAATCAAAGAGGGATGGTCTATCAGTGCAGTTGCTAACCATTATCAATTGAATAAAAGTACTACTATGAGTGTGAAGAAAATGTGGGAGGAGGAAAGTAGCATAAAGAGAAAAGACAGTTCAGGCTGATCGAGAAGTTCAAATCTCGTTCAAGATGAAGCGCTCCTTAGCTATTTGAGGGAAAACCCGTTTCAAACAGCAGGAGATGCTGTGTTCATGACAAATTTTTCAGCATCAAGGTCAACAGCTATAGGCGAAGGATAGGAAAACCAGAATTAAAAAACTGGATAAGCGCCAAGAAGACCATATTAACAGAAGAACAGAAGCAAGCCCGCATTCTGTTTTGTTTAAATTATGTCTATCGTCCGTTGGAGTTTTGGAACAATGTTGTGTTCACCAGTGAAAAGGTTTTTCAGTCTTGTTATGATGGAATTATTCGGGTGTACCGTCCTGCAAATACCAGGTTTCACAAATGTCACGTGTCTCCGCGGATTTGGGCGATTTTCTGTTAATGTTTGGGCATGGATAAGCGTGCATGACCCTGGTGTAGCGTGGCGTATTATGGGTAATGGTAGATTTAATGGACAGGTTTATAGAGATATTTTGGAAAACTTTATGCTTCCTTCGGTGGAGCAATTATATCTAAACAACACCTTTATTTATCAACAAGACAACTGTCCTATTCATACTGCCAGGATAATTTCAATGGTTTGGGAACAATAATATTGAATTATTACCGTGGCCTTCAGACAGTCCCGATATAAACCAAATTGAGGACGTCTGGGGTTTGCTAGGAAAAAAAAGAAATGAACAATTGTGGTCGGCTATTGAAAATTGCTGGAAGGAGCTAAGAGAAAAAGAAAACTATTGTCGTACACTAATTGCTTCTATGCCAACAAGATTTAATGACGTCTTGGAAGGAAACGGAGCCATGAAAAAATATTAGGTTACATTATTTACACAATAACGTAGCATTAATATTCTTGGAGTTATGGGCGGGAGAAATCAAAGCATCCTATCGCATCCGCTCTGTATATCTACAAAATGGTCCCTTGCTTCAATAAAACTGTGAGTGTCTATTTCATTATCGTCTGCATCGTCTTTGTCAGATTCGTGTTCCAAAAAAGCTAATACCATCTTCGGTTTCTTCGGCTTGATCTGAGCCGTCTACATATATTTCGACATTTCCACACGATTGTCCTTGACATCCAGAACAAATAACGAAACATAGTCCAGCTTTTTTACAAGTACGCACGCGGATTTGCAGCCTTTTGTACACTTGCAGCTTATTGTTTTTAATAGTTCTTGTGGAGCAGCTTCATTTTTGGTAGTAATAAGAAACAAACCATTTTTTTTTTTCATCCAATCTTGACGAATTTTGGTATTTCCGTACCACTGCTGAATTTGATAGTATGTTCTAAAAGAGTGTTGGCGTGCAGCAGACTCAGTAGGAGGTAACGATGCAAGGTTATTGTACTTTTTGCCACTCACTTAATGAAGCATTTGTATCGGAATTCATTCAAAGGATGCTGATCGGGTTCTGCCCCATAAAGGGCTAAGATAACTTTTTGACCTGCTATATCTATAATATCAGGGTGAGAATTGGGGACTTTAAAACGTTCCACGTTTTTTTGTAATCCTGCAGATTTTTTAAATAATTTAACGAATTTTGCTTTGCCCTGCCTAAAAAATGCAGAAGTTGTGTTACATCCACTGAAAGCGCGGAGGAATAATATGTTATCTGCAACTTCTTTTGAGTATTTAAAAGAGTTCGATGAATAAATTGATGAAAAATCTGCATGTGGAAATAGATGTTTCTGAATTTTGATATTTCGTTTTGGGCATATAAATTAGACAAAGCGGGCTACTTTTAGACTAACAAGAACGGAAACATTACTTCTGGTTGAACTGGAATTGACAGAAACTTTTCAAATTGCCCTCATAGCTTGAACACAGTGAAGTTATAATACTTACTTTAATTGACGTTCTGGCAAGTGGTGCAGTTATCAAGGAATCTACGATTAGAATCCAATGTCCTCATTAATTTTTCATGTAACCGCCTTGCTAATAAACCACTCGTTCCCTCTGGCAAACAAAAGCAAACTTTTTTATCTGAATTACAGGATGTATCTGATCCGCATAATGAACCGTTTGTGGATCTTACATGAAACTTTGCATCCTGTCTGCAATATCGGCAAGCACATACCGGTTTATAACTGTTAGGACACAGACAATCATCGTCGCAGTTTTTCTAGAAGCAAATAAAAGCAAACTTTTTTTATCTAAATTACAGGATATATCTGATCCATGTAATGAACCATTTGTAAATCTTACATGAAATTCTTCATCCTGTTTGCAATATGGACAATCACATACCGGTTTATAACTGTTGGGGCATAGACAATCATCCTCACAATTTCTCTAAAAGCATGAACTTTGAATAAACAATGAAATAATACTGATTCAAATGTTACCATTCTAAAACAGTTGGACGAAAAATAACCCTCATATTTGGAACATATTGGACAATCGTTGCAGTTACATTTTTTATCTGAATTGCAATTACACTTTCTATCTGAGTTGCAATTACACTTTTTATCTGAAACATAACGTTTATGAAAAAGAAACAACTATTAAAAGCGAAAAATTGAAGGCATAAGGTTTGATCAAGCGCAACTGAAAAATTTGTGATCATAAATGTGTTTTATAAAAAAAATTAAAATGTACACAATGGACTAATACACCAATTTTGATAACTACGTTATCAGATAGTAGTCGATAAGAGAGGTTTATGGAATTTTTTACAATTTTTTTTTCTTAACCATCTATCCGAAAAAAATAAAGTTGAAAAACTTTCCACTCTTACGTCAATTTACCCATGAAGTCACGAAATGAAGCAGGCAACAATGCATTTTCCCGCCCCAAAATCTTCAGTTCAGTGTTCAGTTGACAGTTGTCACTACTTGTCAAGTATAGGTTGTAGTATCGCCTTACAACAGTGTTTTATGCAAAAAATTGACAAAAAGAAGCATTCAAAACTGAAGTTCTGTTCAGCACACTTTGACAAATAGTCAGTAATGTCATAGAACGAAACAGGAATATATCGCGGTATCGTCTGCTCTTGGAGTCGGTTAGAGTTTAATAATTTAAAACCCAATTATTCCCCATATTTGCCATTTATTTTGGCATTAATAAAAAGTAAAGACAAACACTTCAGACAGATTGAGTTTCTTATAGGACAAGTCTAATTAAATGGCAATTTAATGCAGGTAAAGTCACCAGGGATAATGACGTCACGATCACCAATTTATTTAATTTTTATCTAATCCAGGTATTAACAAATTGCGGTAATAATTATTTTGGCATTAGTTAGGCCTCGCCAATCGCATCATATAATTAAAAGAAAACAAAAATCTTAAGTGTATTAATCCATTTTAGTGCAGTTGAATTGATTTTATTCGGCGAAAACATTCCACCTGAAATTTTATTGTTGATTCTTATGTATTATGACCTCCTGATTACGAAAAAAATATTTGCGCCCAAAATCTGATTAATATATCTTGTACTAGTATAGTAGGTTTAGAGATAGACAAAAATTTTGTCAATAAAAGTTGTTCGGAATCACTTGATGCCCCTCTTTAAAATTTTGTGAAAATCGGAATATTTTCAAAAAAAAATTTTTTTTTCACTTCTCGTGAAGACACCCCTGCCTGTATCTTTTTTGTGACCGAATTCATTTCAAATTTTTATCAACCATACAACTCCATAGGGCGATTTTATCTAACACCTAAACAGAACTTTTTCCAACAAATGGAAGTTGTGAACAAAAATCGGCATTCAAAGAGAAAAGAAAATACTACGGGCATAAAATTAATGAACCAGATAATAAAAGAAAAACTATATGGAATATTATAAATGCAGAAAACAACAACGTTAGTCACAAAAATGATAAATTCCAAGGATTTGTTATACACAATGAAACCGTTACTTCTCCTTGTAGTATATTAAGGTAATTAAACACACGTTCCCAAATAAACGTTTATTACTCTTGAAATAATGAATATGAATGGCCTCCTGATATAAATATGTACACAAAAAACGGTTAACAAAAACTTACTATTTAATCATGCGCCGGTCTATATACCCGGCGTGAATATATTTAATTGAATACATTACACTCCTCTGGAAGCATGTAATGCAATAAAAGTATTTCACTACAGCGGCCCCTAACCTTGTTGGAACTAATCCCACAAATCCTGATTTAGCACATATATCAGTAAACGTAAACTCAGTTTACTTGTCGGAAGTATCTCAAAATGGAGTATTAGAAATTATAAATAATTTAATAAACAAATTCTCTGCTGGCGATGAACATATATCTAATATATTGTTGAAAAAAATGTTTTCTAATAGTTGATTAAAGAACTTATATCTAGATACATAACAGTATATACCTTGTTTGCTCCTAACACACATTATATGTCCATTAAAAAGAATAAAGAACATCACATCCCATAGGCAAAAGCGTCAAACTGAGATTATGATAATCGAACGGAACCGATCGTGCCCTAATCGGCCGCGAAGAGATCAACTAGCCAATCAAGAACTTATGGGAAGAAGTGCCTTAGATTGTAAGTCTTTCAGCATCATACAAAGTAATGCCATTATGTATCTAGATAAAAGTTCTTTAATCGGAGGTTGAACCCTCGACATATATTATTAATGAGTCATTATGTAAAGGTGTCTTTCCAGCAGGACTGAAAGTGGCAGTTGTTAAACCCATCTATAAAAAAGGTGATCCTCTTCAAATGGAAAATCACCGATCAAGTATGCTATCGAGTTTCTCTAAAGTGCTTGAAATAACCATGTGTTCAAGAGTATTATCCTTTCTTAATCTTCACAAAATTATTGCCATGAATCAACATGGCTTCCAAAGGGGCAAATCAACGACTGCAATTTTCAGTTTTGTTGAAAAAATTGTGGATTAGCTTATAATTGGTTCGAGTCCTACCTTAAAGGACGTACACAAAAAGTAAACATTAGAGACAACTACGTAGATTATTACTCAGAACCAGAATGTATAACCATGGGAATCCCACAAGGTAGTGTACTTGGACCGATTTTATTCATTCTATACATAAATGACTTATCAAAGGTAATCATAGACAAAACAATTTTTTTAACAAATTATGCAATGATACAAACGTCTTTATCTCTGAAAAAACTTTTGCTATGAAGAAAAGACACATGCTAGCATGTCACAAATTTCAGAATGGTTTAACAATAATTCTTTAGTGTTAAATACGGACAAAACCAATTGCATTCTATCCAGGCATAGTAGAAATGAAAATACTTATCCAGCAGAAATCCAGATTAATAATGTAGATGTTGCCTTTGCTAATTCAACTAAATTTTTAGGTGTTACCGTTGATCAGTATATGAAGTGGGATGTCCATGTACTTTATGGAAAACTCCATTAAAGAATTAAAAACAGCCTATTATGGTAATTTTTATTCGGTATTGACGTATGGAATATTATTTTGGTGTGGTTCACACAGTCAAGAGGTCTTTAAAATTCAAAAAACGTGTAGTCAGAACAATGACAGGGGGCATAGCAAACGAATCATGTCAAAGTTTATTTAGAGCACTTAACATTTTAACTGTGACAGGGATTTATGTATATGAAAGTCTCTGTTTTGTTTACAATAATAGAGAAATTTTTAAAGAGGCTCTTATAGACCACAAACACGACACAAGGCATAAAGATAATTTTTGTTATCCCATCCACAATAGTGCTTTGCTCGAAAAGGGCTGTTATTATAAATGTTTGAAATTGTACAACTGCCTGCCCAGACACATAAAAGACATAAAAACCTTAGCAATCTTTAAAAAAACAATCAGGAAAATATTAATACAATCTCAACCATACAATTTAAATGAAATAAATTATGCCACCTTCCTATAGAACAACTAGGTGATGAAGAGCGATCACCAGGACAACTGCTGAAAAATCATAATATTGACAACGTAAAAACTATCTTTATAGAAGAAGTCACCCCTGAGGAAGTAAGAGATGTAATTAAAAATATAAAAAATAAAAAAACTGAGGATATCTATGGATTTTCTACGAACATATTAAAGGAAACAGTAGAGGATATTATACACCCATTAACCCTGCTCATTAATAAATGTATTAAAGAAGGCATATTTCCTGGAGAATTAAAGCATGCAAGAATCGTACCAGTACTAAAAAAAAGGAGATATAAACAATGCTAACAACTATATTACGGGCAATCTCAAAAATATTTGAAATGGTAATCAAGAAGAGACTTGTAAGTTTTTTTGAGAGATCCAAACTATTTACAGAACATCAACATGGATATAGGCAGGGAAAATCAACTATAACCGCCCTTATTGCAGCGATTGAAAAGGTGACTGAAGCACTAGACAACCAAGAAGATATAGACATCATATGCTGTGACCTAAGTAAAGTTTTCGATACAGTAAACCATGAAATCTTACTAGACAAACTGTATTATTATGGAATTAGAGGAAGTCCACACAATCTTCTTAAAACATACATAACACAACGCTATCAGACAGTTAGTTGGAAAAACAAAACATCAGGAAAACTGCTTATGAAACATGGAGTTGCGCAGGGGTCGATACCTGGACCAGTACTTTTTATTATCTATACAAATGACCTATTGTCCAACGTGCCAATATACGGAGCTTGTTTATATGCAGATGACACCTCATTCTTAACAAAAAAGCTAGAGATCGCAACTGAAACAAATGAAACGATATCAAAAAATGCAAACATCTGGTTCACTAGCAACAAACTGCTGTTAAATGAAGAGAAGACCAAGGTAATAACGATATCTACGAAGAACAATTCTGAAGTAGACAATGTAAAATTTCTTGGAATGAATATGGATAGTAAATTGAACTGGAATGTGCACTTGGAAGAGTTAAGCAAAAAATTATCCAAGGCAATTTACACAATAAGAACAATAAAAAAAGTATCGACTCACCTTTCAGCAAAAACAGCATACTACGCAAATTTCCACAGTGTTGCAGCATAAGGAGTTCTATTCTGGGGCACTGCCACAGAAGCTCATCGGATATTAATATTACAAAAGAAGGCGATTAGAATACTATGCCAATTAGGCTTTAGGGACAGCTGCAAGGAAGCCTTTAAAGAACAAGCAATACTAACGATACCATCTTTATACATACTGAACTGTGTAAAATATGTACATTACAATAAACAGAAATATCTGTTAAATTCGGAGCATCACAAATATAATACAAGAGATAAAAATGATCTTAAAATTCCGCATCATCGAATCAACAAAACACAACAAGGTATAGACTACTGGGGAGCCAAACTCTACAATAAAATCCCTAGCGAATTAAAAATAAAAAGTGCCTGCATAAATGGGGTAAAAAAGCTTCTTCTTGGGAAAGCTTACTATTCGCTGTATGAATTCCTCGATGATGACGTGCATGTGATATAAACTGTGATATTAAATATACTGTGCTCAATATTTCCCAAATTTAGACTGATGTATGTGATAATAGGACTTTATTTTACATTTACAACTCTTTTAAACTTTCTTATGTATATATGTGTATATATATAATTATATAAATGTTACATTTGTTTTGTATGTTCCTGTACTGTATGAATTGTTTTGACGTTTCAGTGTAACAAATGTGAATTTACATTGAATAAATCTTATCTATCTATCTATCTATATCTATATCTATATCTATATCTATCTATCTATCTATCTATCTATCTATCTATCTATAACTAGTCTGTAGTGATGCCAAAAATGAAGTAATGTAATGTCCTTCTTACGTTTTAATTTATATTAATAAGTATGTAACTGTGGTGATTTTATTAATGTAATTTTAGATTATTTATTTTGTAATTGTTTAATGTTATGTTATTAATGTGATTTTTTTTTAATTATTGAAGCTCATGTTTTGCTTGACTTGTACAATACAATTCTGTATATTGTCCCTAGTACGAAATATATTCTATTCTATTCTAATAAAACGCTAAAAGGGGCACTTTTTATTATTACACATCAACTTTGTAATATCATTTTCTCTTTTTTTAGTGGTTTTATAATACTTGGAAATCTGTACCTACGTATGTATGTATTATGTATGAATGAATCAAATTTACCCACCTCCCGTTATCCAATCTAGCCGAAATTTTGCATACACGTGTAATTAAATAATAAATAATTTCAATAATAATTGTGTATGACTTTCATTTGCTGTAAAAAGTTCTCTTTATGTGTTAGATAAAATCGTCTCATGGCGTTTTAGATCTAGGCGGCATTGATGTATTGAATAAAGTCGTCTTATGGAGTTGTACAGCTGATAAAAATTTGAAATTAATTCGGCCACAAATAAAAAAGATACAAGGGTGCCTTCACGAGAAGTGAAACACATTTTTTTTTTTTTTGAAAATATTTCGATTTTCACAAAATTTTACAGGGGGGCATATCAAGTGATTCCGAACAACTTTTATTAACAAAATATTTGTCTATCTCCAAGCCTACTATGATTTCTCGAAAATTGCGATTTTCTTTTTATTGCAGTAGGCCGGCGTTTTAGATCTAGGCGGCATTGATGTATTGAATAAAGTTGTCTTATGGAGTTGTATGGCTGATAAAAATTTGAAATGAATTGGGTCACAAATAAAAAAGATACAGGGATGTCTTCACGAGAAGTGAAACACACTGTATAACAATAATCAAATCATTTACGTGTCTTTCGTATTGCATTATTATAAAAAATCAAAAAAAAATAGTAAATTTATGAAGGTTTCCTTTTATCCAAACTTTAAAAATTATGAAAGTTAAAGTAAAAAAACAAAAGTTAACTTAAAATGAAAGTAAATATATATCCCTGCTTGTTTGAGGTTGAGAGGCAAGCAAACTCCCGGCCGTAGCATTGGGGTTTATTTTGAAGAAGGAATTAATACCAGTATATTCGGATATTAGGTGCGTGTCCCTTGTCTCTAAATGTGTAGACCCTCCCCCACAAGGCTCCAGAGCCTTCAAGGATAAAGGGGGGCGTATTACTTTAGGTGTTTATTATTATATTATTATTATTATTATTATGATTTCATATGCTAATTGAGTCATTATAACCAAAAGATCAATATTTTCACCAACTATTATAACTTAGTTGTCTTCGGTTTTTGAAATCAACAGCAGTTTTAACGATTGAAGTATCGGCGTTTTCTCTGCATATTTTAACGTTAAAGTCATTATCTATTAATTCTTTGCGCAATAATTTTATAAAGCTATCCTTATTTTTACTATTAGCTAGATTTTTTTTTTACTAACCGAGGATTTCATAATGTCATTTGTGATTGAAATATCTACAAACATTTTTCTATAAATGACGAATGCACTCATTACTCTTAGTGGTATTCTGTTCATCGGCATACCCATCAAAAATAATATTACTCTAGCCATACTTACTCCAGTCAAATTAGACATAATAAAAAATTTTGCGTACTGCGGACTTTTTTTTGTGGAAGTTGTTTAAGAGGGCATAATAAACAAGCACAGAAAACTACACCCTGCTACACCATGTGTGTCCCCTATTTTTTTCCCTATTGCCCACGGGGCTCTTTACCAAGTTACACTTTTTGAAGATTCATCCCTCCTCTACATAATATATATATATTACACATTTGCCGTAGGACAAACGGTTTTGGCTGTACGAGGCCGGAAAGGTGCGCTGTCCGAATTTGGGGGTCTTCTGTACAGGACAAACGGCTATTATTTCCAATCTACAATACTACACATACTAATGACCTTAAGGAGGGATGATGATTTGTGAAAAAACTTTCATCGAATATCGCGCGGTTTCCATGATACGGGATGTTGAAATTCTGAAAACCCCCTTTTTAAAAAAAAAGTGAACCTACTTTTTTTCGCTAATTTTTTTTTCATGTATGTACGACCCTAATATAAGAAAATTTACGTTGGTTTCATTTTAATACGTTCGGTGGTTTAGGAGCTAGACAGCAAAATATGCCAAAAATGGCTATTTTGGTATTGTTGCATTAAAAAAACCAAAACCAGTATAATTCTGGTAAGTGTTTTTGTTTATCCTAAAAGTCCAATTCATTGCGCATAGAAAATGAGTTTTTGTATTTAAATAGGATCAACACTTATTGTGTAATAACGATTTATGTCATGTGTTCTCCAGTCTCCTTTCTCACATTTTTTTTTGCGGCCTTATGGTTCATAGTAGGGCAGAAAGCAATGTATACCTGAACAGGGCACATATTAGGGTGTTAAAATGGATCTCTTGTTAAAATACGATAGGACGTACCGTTTTCGAGTAAAACGCACTTGTTTGCAAAACATTATTTCAGATCACACTTCTCATCGACTGACTAGTAAATACTCACCGCTGACTACGAAAAAATAAAACTATGTGTCGCTTCTTGCTTTTTCTGTTTATGAGGGACACTGCTAATGAAAAAATGAAGGGACTTGGACAGAATAGGGGGCTCTCACTCCCCTATTTGAATCATCATTGCAACTTATTTTGTGTCTATAACAAAATCCACAGTAATTTTACCTTCCTCGAGAAACAGCTATTATATGTCCATTTCATCGGAAAATGATTTAAAAAAACAAACTCCTAAGAAAGAAAACACCAAAATGTAGAATTTATTTATCAGATCACAATTCAGAACACAATGAAAACTCAAAGCAAACATAACCAAGCAAGCGCGTTTTACTCGAAAACGGTACGTCCTATCGAATTTTAACAAGAGACCCATTTTAACACCTTATTATTTGCCCTGTCCACGTGTATAATGTTTTCTGCTCTACTATGAACCATAAGGCCGCAAAAAAAAATTGTGAAAAAGGAGACTGGAGAACACATGACATAAATCGTTATTACACAATAAGTGTTGATTCTACTTAAATACAAAAACACATTTTCTATGCGCAATGAATTGGACTTTCAGGATAAACAAAAATATTTACCAGAATTATACTGGTTTTGGTTTTTTTAATGCAACAATACCAAAATAGCCATTTTTGGCATATTTTGCTGTCTAGCTCCTAAACCAACGATTGTATTAAAATGAAACCAACGTAAATTTTCTTATATTAGGGTCGTACATGCATGAAAGAAAAATGAGCGAAAAAAAGTAGGTTCACTTTTTTTTTCAAAAGGGGGTTTTCAAAATTTCAACATCCCGTATCATGGGAACCACGCGGTATTCGATGAAAGTTTTTTCACAAATCATCATCCCTCCTTAAGGGCATTAGTATGTGTAGTATTGTAGATTGGAAATAATAGCTGTTTGTCCTGTACAGAAGACCCCCAAATTCGGACAGCGTGACCTTTCTGGCCTCGTACAGCCAAAACCGTTTGTCCTACGGCAAATGTGTAATACATATATTATGTAGAGGAGGGATGAATCTTCAAAAAGTGTAACTTGGTAAAGACCCCTACGGGCAATAGGGAAACAGATATGGACACATAAGTAAAATTTCAAATTTTCAACCCCTAAAAATAGGGGACGCACATGGTGTAGCAGGGTGTAGTTTTCTGTGCTTGCTTATTATGCCCTCTTAAACAACTTCCACAAAAAAAAGTCCGCAGTACGCAAAATTTTTTATGATGTCTAATTCGACTGGACTAACTGCTTGGTTCTGATTATTGATGATATATGTATATATTATTATTCCATGTGTATGCTTAATAAATTTCCTTTTCAGAAGTTTAATTTTGTATTAAATTTATATGAGACTTTCTATAGTAAGTAAATTGCGTGAAAAAAAGGAGGGTCAAAGAAAATGCATTTTTGAAAATTGTAAAAATCCACTTTTTTTAAAATTAAAAAAAAACGAACTCTATCCCCTAAAAGTACTTAAAATAATGTACAATCGAAAAAGAAAAAAGTAACGTACAACGTCTCCTTGATAATTGATGAAGAATTAAAAATTTTATTTTGTCCGCCATCTTTGACCGTTCTATTTGACATACGACGTCCGCGATTGGTGCATTATATTTGACCATAAATAAGTTTCATTTTTGCCAACTCTGGGGAAATTACTTCTTATTATAGAAAAGATATTCAATTTTGATTTTTATGACCGTTTTTGATGTTTTATATGAGATGGCGGATTGATCAATACATATCGGACAGGTCTATATTTTTTGAGAATTTTATTTCAAATAAGCCAGTAGTTTTAAAATTCCCATCCGATTACTAGTACAAGGTATTATCAACATGTAAGGAATATTGCAATTTGTGCTTTCTAGTACTTGTTATTTATTTGGTTAAAACAATTTTTTCTTTACAAATGTAAGTTTATTGGTTGTTCTTACATTGTTTTAATTTGTATTAAAACCTTTAGCAAATCTAATGCCTTATTTTTAAACAAATCAACTAAGATTTTAAAATTGACAGCTAGAGATGTTTAAAAGTTCAGGAAGCCTTTCCAGCAAAAGTTCATATAATTCTGTTATCTCGTTTTCATTCAGAGTTCTACTAATTTTATTTGTGATTTTAATAGGACGTTATTTATGTGGTTTGAGGGAACACAATATTATTAGTGTTCCTTGTCCAAATTATATCTAAATTTATGCACAATAATATGCGCAGAGTGTCCATCTTACAATTTTAAAGTTGTACTTATCATGCCAGTGGGCGAGTGTTGTATAGACAAACTTTGCCCCTAACAAATAAAGACGTTTATTATTAATATTACTATATATAGAATGGCATGCCCTTAAAAATATTCAATATGAAACTGGAAAACAAATAAACCTTACTGTAGCTTCTATGCATATTTTCTGGAGAAGTTCTTCTGTAGATCGATCTTCTCCGTCTTGGTATACTTTCCAAGCTTCTGGACCTTAAACTAATAAAAGAATGTTATTAAGTTATGATTAAAAAAAATACCAATAGATAATTTCAGTCATCCCCTTGCCTCTAGTGGGTAAAAATCAGTTTGATAAAACGGCTATAATCATGGTATAAGAATTGGGAAATAAAATCACAGCAGTATCAGACAACCCAAATCAGCTGTTTGTTGATTTGTTTATAGTAATGTTCAGGTGACCTTGTGAGTTATTTCAAAATTGACTGCCTGACGGTCACAGATGAAAGTTCTTATGCATTAAGCAAACAAATACACTACAAGTTATTTAAGAGAAAAATAGATAAGCTTTTAGTTGAAATTGAATGTGGAGAACACTTATAAAGAATAAGCCTTCATACAGACAATATGTATGCTACGACAATGTAAACAGTACCACCTTAATTTCAAATTGCGGAGTGCCACAGGGATCAGTCTTGGGTCCCTTGTTGTACAACCCAAATTCTTAACTCGGGGCACTGTATTATATGTACATGGATGACACTATATTGGTGTATGATAACAATAATTTGAAAGATTTACAGAATGAGGTTAATAGTGACTTCCAAAAATACATGTCACAGTTTCGACAAAACAAGCTTAAGATTAACAGTAAGGAAACGACCTATATGTTATTTAAGCAAAAAAATACCCAAGCCATACCAGTAGAAATAAATATTAACAATGAAGTACTGCAGAGAGTCAGTTACACAAAATATCTAGACTTAAACATTGATGACAAACTAAATTGGCAAGAACATTATGAGAAAATTGTAAAAAAAATTTAAAAATATCAAATATTGCAAAATAAGAAACAAAACTTCTTTTTAAACTCAATTACAGAACACCAACAGTAGACATATACAGAAATCTTATACAATCACCTAATAACCTTTTGAAAGGACCCCGCACGTTTTATATGGAAATCGGTCTTCCAGTGAAATTGACTGAAAATTTGGGAAATGGTTCATTTTGTATCCCCGATCAAAAGTCTCAATGGGGTCAAAGCTTGAAATGCCCATCTTTAGGCAGTACGGCCGTTTTTAAGGGGCAAAAACGGCAAAAATTCAATTTTTTTATGTACTGTGTTTAATTCTTGAATAGTCTCCTGAGTTGCTATATTATTGAGATACTTTGCATGTGTATGTGTTTTTTTGAGTCTATGTGTGAGTTTGTATTTTTGTATGTGTGCGTGTGCGTGGGCGTGGGAATACACGTATGCACGAATGAATGTTTGTTGCATTTATTAACTACAATATACATAGATACGATAGTTGCATTCATGCATTGCCCATGTGTGAATCACAAATACAACCTGGAACTAACATAACCTAAAAAGTGTGACATTTCAACCCCCTGCCCCCATTAAATGTGCCATTAATACATGTATTAAAAAAAGTAAAGCTATATTAACATAAACCAGTAGATCATGGTATTACCGCTGACATTAGAGTCACCCAATGTGCACCTCGAGGAGAGGTTGTCAAGTCGGATTTTGCACATTATTTGGCCCTGAAAAGGGCCGACTGTTCATTGTAATTAAAAATGTTTAAGTTTTTTTTTTTGTAAAATGTAATATAAGTGTTTTTATGTTCTGATTTTTGACAAAGTGTAGTCATATATAAATATAGATTTGCGTCTTTTTAGTAATCAAAGCATTATCATTTTTGTTATTTAGAAATGTTTGTGGGCACGATTTTATTAGGTTTATTATTTGTGAGTTTGTGTATAATGTTTGACAGAGATAAGGACCACACGAGTCGTCAACCTCGCAGTATTTAATGACTCAAAACCCTCTCTGTGTTATATTCAATATTCTTTTAGAAAAAAACTGTAGATTTTTTTTTAGCCTTCAATTATTCGAGGATCGTTAAGGTTTAATTGTGGAGGTCGATGTCCTGCATCTATAACATTGTTTAATAAATCTGTTGAAGGATATTTAATGTGAGCTTCATGAGAATGTTGGAACGATCCCGAGAGCCCAACTTACTTCAACAGAGAGTTAAAAATGAAGGTCTTTTGAGGAGACGCATCGCAGGATGGCAACCCTTAAGAGGTAATCAAGTTCGATTTCCACATCTATCGATCGACTATCTAAGAGACTATACATTTGGGACTTATCAAATTAGCTTAGCCCCATCGCATGCTCAAGATAAACTTCAGCATGAGGAGGGAGAAGAATATCAAATTGCGTATTCGATTATACTCTCGATTTAGAAATAACACAAGACACCAAATCTTCATTCAGTTTAATGAAGCCGCTGTAGAAAATCAGGAACCAAATCAAGAGATTGTTCCAATTTTAGGGCATTACTGCACCTGTAAATCAGGGGCAAAAACTCTTGGTTGCTGTGCCCATATTGCCAATGTTCTCTGGTATTTAGGTTATGCTAGACATGAAGCTCAAAATTAAATATCCTTCAACAGATTTATTAAACAATGTTATAGATGCAGGACATCGACCTCCACAATTAATCCTTAACGATCCTCGAATAACTGAAGGCTAAAAAAAATCTACAGTTTTTTTTTCTAAAAGAATATTGAATATAACACAAATGTTGAGACAGAGAGGGTTTGCAGTCATTAAATACCGCGAAGCTGACGACTCGTGGGGTCCTTATCTCTGTCAAACATTATACACAAACACACAAATAATAAACCCAATAAAATCGTGCCCACAAACATTTCTAAATAACAAAAATAATAATGTTTTGATTACTAAAAAGACGCAAATCTATATAATAATAATAATAATAATAATGTTTATTTAGGGAATAAAAGTAGTTTACATGAATTACTTGTTAAATAATAGTAATTACATAAATAAACATAGGAAGATCCACTGAGAACGAGTCTGTGCGTGGACGATACAAATTATTTATTTATTTATTTTTTATTATTATTATTTATTTATTTATTTTTTTTTTAATAAGTAAAATATGAAACAGTTTGGCAATGTTTGCCGGGTAGAGTAGAAAACATAGTAAAAAAAAAACATAACACATAAAATAATTGATACCATTAGATTGACAGCCGAATAATATTTAGTTTTTATTTAAATTAATTGATGAATTACAGTCCTTGGAGTTGAAATAATCCATTTGGTTAGTCTCTTTTTGAATAATTTTATGGAATTTAGATTTTTTAGTTCATTAGGTACAGCATTATAAACCTTAGGACATAGGTAAATAAAGCTTCTTTGGCCAATTGTTTTTTCCATTTTTGGTATTTCTATAGAATTTAGTTTGTATCTAGTATGATAAGGGTGGTCGACTACTTGGTTCTGAGATATATTATTTTTTTGATATTGTATCAGGGTTTGGCAAAATAACTGTCTGATGTCTAAAATACTTGCCTCCAGGTACAAATCGTTACTTGAAAAAAGGTAAGGTTTATTATATATTATTTTTAAAATCCACCTTTGGAGAACCTCTAACTGTTTCAGGTGGCAGTTCATCACACCTCCCCAGGCGATGATACCGTATAGTAAATGCGTTTGGACTAGTGCGTAGTACATAGTTTTGAGGTGGTTAGTATCGAATATCTTTTTAAAATATTTAAATTTTGGTATGAGGCCACGAACTTTTTGTACTATGCTAGTTACATGTGAATCCCATTTCAGGTGGGTGTCGATGATAATTCCCAAGTACTTTACTGTTTGGGAGGACTCTAACTCAATATCAGTATCGTTATAATTGAAAATGATAGTATTATAATTGGGGAGGTTATTAACATAACTGGTAAATGGTATGTATTTTGTTTTCTTTAGGTTAATGGTAAGTAATTTTGTAGCAAAGAAATCTAATAATATTGGTAGTTCCTGTTGAATAGTTTCTTTCAAAGTCAGCCAATTTTTGTCTCTATAGAACAGGGCTGTGTCGTCGGCAAAGCTTATTATTTGGCCAGTAATAGGGATATTAAATAGGTCGTTTACATATATATTAAATAGTAATGGACCCAGCACGGTGCCCTGCGGGACCCCAAAAAGAACATTTCTTGCATTGCTGACTACATTATCAATTTTAACGCACTGTCTCCTGTCTTGTAAATAACTTTTTAATAGTTCATGAGCTTTCCCTCTGATACCAATGTTTTTTAGGCTATCTAGCAAATCAGGATGGCTAACTGTGTCGAAAGCTTTGACAAGGTCGACAAATATGCATATTGCTGGTTCAGAGTTATCCATTGCAGCATATACTTTTGACATTACATCAGCAATTGCATCCTGTGTCGACTTGCCCTCACGGAAACCATATTGCTTGTTTGATAATATGTTATACTTGTTTAGAAAATTTAATAATCGTTTTTTGATAACTTTTTCATATATTTTTGATAGACAAGATAACAGTGAAATGGGTCTATAATTATAAAGCTCTAATCGGTCACCAGATTTAAATATCGGTTTAATGACAGCTGTTTTGAATGCAGCAGGAAAGGTGCCACTGTTGAGAGATTTATTAAAAATATAAACTAACGGAGCAACTATATACTCCGCACATTCTTTGACTGTTTCAGCCCTGAGGGTATCGATTCCTGGTGCTTTGTTGGATTTTAGTTCTTTTATGATTTGTGTAACTTCTTGATCGTTTGTCTGCTCTAGGTAAATTGAGTTAGCTACTTGTTTTTTCGAGAACTTCGTTTTCACCGTCCTAATTTTTTTTGCTAAATTACCACCGATTTCAGTAAAAAAAGTGTTAAATGATTCTGCAACTACTTGTTTATCTAAAGTAATGTCTCCATTGTCCAGTTTTATTTTATTTATTTCATTGTTGCGTGACCTATTTTCAATATTTTTGACGCATGACCACATATTTTTTGGACTGTTTTTATTTTTATCTATTAGGGCTTTATAATAGTCTTCTTTAACCTTTTTAATAATCTCACTTACCATATTCCTGTAGTTCTTGTATTTTATCTGTAAATTAATATTATTTGGATATATCTTGAGTTTCTTATATAGGGAGTTTTTGTGATTTATAGAATTAATCAAACCGTTCGTAATCCAGGGATTTCTTTTAATTTTGTTTCTTTGGATTTTGACTATTTTAGTACATAGTTCAATACTGTAATTCAATTTATTTATAAGTAATTCGGTAGCGGCATCTACTTTTTCTGTGGTATATACATCAAGCCAATTTTCTGATTTTAATTTACTTTTTAGTTCATTATAATTTATATAACTTTTTATATGCTTACTTTTATTGATTGTTTCTTTCTTTTCAGATAAAATATACTGTAAGATGATGGGATAATGGTCTGTTAACTGGTACTGCAAAACTATTGGTATGAAACGTTCTAATTCGATTTTAGTCCTGAGGAATATGTGGTCCAAGCACGATCTACTTGATGCTTGGACCCTGGTGTAATCATTTATATAAGGCTCGTAGCCTTGCTCGGTTAATATGTTCAAATATTCTTGAGAGCAATCATTGTTATAGTCGAGAATATCTATATTAATATCTCCTACAATCATGTCAATATCATGCAGTGTTTTATTAGAATTTAAGTATATGCACATTGGGAAGGTGACCTATATAAGCATAATATGTATATATGAATGACTACACTTTGTCAAAAATCAGAACATAAAAACACTTATATTACATTTTACAAAAAAAAAAATTAAACATTTTTAATTACAATGAACAATCGGCCCTTTTCAGGGCCAAATAATGTGCAAAATCCAACTTGACAACCTCCTCGTGGTGCACATTGGGTGACTCTAATGTCAGCGGTAATACTATGATCTACTGGTTTATGTTAATATAGCTTTACTTTTTTTAATAAATGTATTAATGGCACATTTAGGGGGGGGGGGGTTGAAATGTCATACTTTTAGGTTAGGTTAGTCCCAGGTTGTATTTGTGATTCACACATGGGCAATGCATGAATCGCAACTATCGTATCTATGTATATTGTAGTTAATAAATGCAACAAACATTCATTCGTGCATACTTGTATTCCCACGCCCACGCACACGCACACATACAAAAATACAAACTCACACATAGACTCAAAAAAACACATACACATGCAAAGTATCTCAATAATATAGCAACTCGGGAGATTATTCAAGAATTAAACACAGTACATAAAAAAATTGAATTTTTGCCGTTTTTGCCCCTTAAAAACGGCCGTACTTCCTAAAGATGGGCATTTCAAGCTTTGACCCCATTGAAAATTTTGATCAGGGATACAAAATGAACCATTTCCCAAATTTTCAGTCAATTTCACCGGAAGACCGATTTCCATATAAAGCGTGCGGGGTCCTTTGAACAATGTAAACATGTATACAGACCTCAAAGTTAAAGACAAGAAAAACAACATGACTAATTGTTTTGATTGGGTCTCCAATAATGAGTGTTTTAAAGTATTCACTTAACCAGTATTAGCATGCCCGGATATCCCAAAAAATGTGCCGTCATGTTGAAATTAGGCACTTTTTTTCCTTTAGTCGGTACTAGCCCGTGCGGATGAGACTTAGGAAAAAAAGTAAGGAGGCAAAATTTTGAAAGAAACAGCTAAGTTTTAATGTGATATAAAGTATTTTGCAATCGGTTAAATATTAGCAAAGTTACGGTTGTCAACATGACAGATTTGTATAAAAAAAGATTACTTTTTGTATTTTAATACCATAAAATGCAACAAAAGGCAACAACAATTATTACTGGTAATGCAAATTAATTAAAGTAATACATTCATGAAATAAAATCCATTCTAAAAACAAAAAAAATGTAACAACAAACACAATAACAGAACTCATAAATTGTGAAAAAATAAACTATAAAACTCTTTAAAAAGCATGAATAAATTAAATAAGCATAAAAAAACTCTCAAATATGAGCTTAACTAAAAACTAGTCTCATTCTCAGAAAGTAATATGTGACGCATTTTCACAGTCCTGTCCAATGCAATTTACACAGCTGCAAGGGCGGATCCAGGGGGGGGGCACCAGGGGCAATTGCCCCCCCCCCCCCGAGGGCCCCTAGAAGAATAGGATCTAATATTATTTATCATTGAATACTGAAAATGTCGATATAATTATTGATCGTACGGCCACAGTGCCCCCCAGTAACTTTCTGGATCCGCCCTTGCACAGCTGGTACTGCTCTTAAGGTTATATTTTTTACATTTTCAAGACTGTTTGCAATTTCTCTTGCAACCACAGAATAAAATATTTAAAATGAAATTCGGGGCACACTTCTGTACTGTTTCTATTGGTTCTAGATAACCGCTGTTTTTCCAACCCCAGTTCTCTGGATTAAGATTGTCGTCTAACCAGACTTAAATTTGCCCATATACTCTATAAGTATGATAGTTAGTGGCATCGGATGTTGGTGGAAGAATTGCTAGATCGAAGTGCTGGAAAATATTTTGCCTCACAAAAATCTAATTATTCCTAACGAACCTGTAATCATTTAAACTATTAGTTCTTTTACTGATATACCATCTTAAAATAAATTCTTCCCTAATTACTGCAAGTTGATTTGCTTCAGCAAAACTTAAATTAATAGGCTGTTACTTAGTTCAGTACTATTTTCTAAAACTGAAAATACCGGTTTTTGCCATTTTTATAGAATGCAGAGGTAGTATCGCATCCGAATATGAAATGTGCAAATACAGTATTTTCTACTACATTTTCACTTAGTTTTGGATGTAACTTGCAGATATTCGTTATCTTATCAGATTTACCTCAGTCGCCGGGTCTCATCATGTATATACATTTTTTTGTTTTGCAGTGCTCAATAAGTAATGTTATTAAGTCTGTATCTTGACCAACAACTATAACAGGGTTAACATATCAGCTGAGTAACCAATAGCAGCTTTTATAATTAAATAATCAGCATCTGCATCCGCACATTTGACCATGATATTATTTTGGTTGAAATTTGATGTTAGAAGTTTAATTAACTGATCTTTATTTGACGTTAATGCTAAAAATTCGTTTTGAGATATCTCTACTACTTTTATGTGGGTCAATATTAATTTCTTTCTGAAATGCATTTTTAGCTCTTCTTTGATATTCTGTAGATTTAACGGAAGTGCTTTCATTAGAATAGCCATCGAAAATAATAATGCAATTTAAACCATAATGATATCAAATCAAATCAAATCAAATCAAATCAAATCAAATATGCTTTATTGTCTAAAAAATACAAAAGATTTTTATTGACAAAGCCAGTCTTTAATCTATGTATAAAAACATTCTAGTATAAAATACAAACATAATGACACAAAACAAACGTTTATTCTTGTATAAAACAGGGACTTAGTCTAAAGAAACAAACAGTAAAATCAAATAAAGTCAATCAAATGTGTCCTGAGAGTATTCATCGACTGAATAGTAAGCTTTACTAAGTAACAATTTCTTTACTTCTTTTCTAAATTTAATTTCCTTTATAATTCTCCTCAAATTTATAGAAAGATGATTGAATATTTTTTTGCTGTTATATAAGATAGAATTCTTTGTCTGAACTGATGATGGAATGGGGAGAAGGATGTTATGAGTACGTGTGTAGTGAACTGGGTTAGCGTTTATCTCATGTCTAAATTTTTTATGCATGAGGCATGCAGTCTCAAAAATAAAAATACATGCAAGTGTCATAATTCCATATTTCAAACGAACAGATGAAACAGACTGATGAACAATATCTTTACATTGAGCCGGGCGTTGCCACACAACTTTTCTAGAAACCCCCGTCTATTACAAATTGTTTAGCGTTTTCAGGCAAAGTTGGGCTTGGTGTAAGTTTTTTATCAAAATAAGAAAAAAAGAGATGATTTTGTTGTTTTTCAAAACGAAATATCGTCAAATAAACTAACCGGTATATGATTTATTTCATATTAAAAACACTCCTTTAAATCATTTTGATCTCAAGCAACACCTTTGAAAAGTTGTGTATGATTAACAACTGCTGATGCTTTTTCTATATAATAATTGTCCCATTTGTAAATGCGATTGATTTTACTCTATCGTTCCTTTTTAGTTTTAAGTTCTCAAATGAAGTTTTATTTAATAACATTAGTTTCTTATTGCTGGGGATGTTTGGTAAACTAGTTGTAAGGAACGCGATCAATCAGTTTCGCAGGTACATGTGAAGTCAATTTATTACAAATGTCAATATTTCATACTACCTATTGTTACATTCTTACGGTGTTAAAATACAAAAAATACCCTTTTTGAAAAGAATCTGTCATTTTGACAATCATAACTGTGTTAACATTGAACTGATTTATACCATATTGAAGCTTAGCTCTTTTTCTCAAAATTTTTTCTCTTTATTTTTTTTCCTAAAGTGTCATGCGTGTGGGCTATTACCGATTAAAGGAAAAAAGTGCCTAATTTCTTTTTTATTTCTGCATGGCGGATTTTTTGGGATTTTCAGTCAGAGACTCCAGAGATAGCTATAAAATACAATCCCGAAGAAATTAGCTTGTTACAAATTTGTTCCGGGTTTGGTCCAAATTTAATTCTATTTTACTGGAGTATTAGGACAATATACAGAAAGCAGGTAAATTTACAATAAATAAAAAAGTGTGTAAGTTGTGATTTGCTTAATACCTAAATAATATTTTCTAACATTTTTGCTGGATAGTAACCTAGAAGATATTTTTTCTATGAGAACTAGAGGTTTTTTACGAGGTTTCATTTAGATCAATAATTTCTGAAAGTAGATCCCTCTCTATGGATTACAAACAAAAGTTATTTGAAATCTGATTTTGTAAAAAAAAAAACTGAATTCGATTATGTGGCAGTTAAATTATTCAGCGATTATAATAGTTTATTAACAAATACGACAAGCATAAACAATATGTCCAAGTAATATGTAAAAGATTGATATATTTTGTTTTTTTTTCAATAAAATATATGGTATTCGGTGTTATTTTGTTATTTTTTTGTAAAATGTGTAGCAAGGAATTGATAAAAAAATCGATTTAAACTGAGGGTGCATTAACCCCATAAGAATTCTGTCTAAACAGGGGGCGTTGCCGCACCTTAATGTAATCCGATCGAACGAAAATTTTACACAGAGTGTTTTTTATGAAATGGAACAATTCTGAGTGCTGGTGCAAAAAAAAAAAATCTAAATTTGAAAAATAAGGGCCACCCTAGTGGAGATATTACTGACAAACATTACAACGAGCAAGGTCCTAATATCGAACCTTGTGGTGTCCTAGATGTTGATATAAAGGTATGTGAGTAACAGTCAATTTTGACAGATTGTGGGCAATGGGTGATACAAAACTTTTGAAGGATTGACTTTAAATCTTACTTGCAATAGCAGCGACAAACCGGTTTTACATCTATAATTCCACTGTCATCGCATCTTACCAAATTGGGATTGTTTCTTAATATTAAGTCATCATTTACTCTACGATATTGAAATATGGGTCTAGTTTTCTTCTCCCTTGGAATTTTCTTTTGCGTCCTATATTTAACAGTAATAAGGATTATAATTCATCAATACAATATTTTGATTACGTTACCTACTGAATCCGACAGAATGACAAACTCGCGTTGGTCGACATTTTCGTTGCTGTGGTTGGTGTCCGGATAAAACAAATTTCGGATTTACAACATCTAAATTGGACGGTTCACCATTTGGGTTACAAAAAGTTTCTTCTACAGTGGTTTTCGTACTTACTTCTAATTTTGGTGCTAATGTGCCCTAACAGAAACAAATGGCAAACCAAGCATGTTTCGATGATTATAAACATTACTAGCCGGAGTTCTAAGCAAAAAGAACCCTGTAGAGTGTGATAAAAAAGCCTTATTAAAGATGGGTCTGCAAATCAGCCATAGACCCTTGAAAAACAGTTTTTTGAATTATTATGAAAAATTTACAATAAATAAGTAAGATTGATAGTTGTAGGTTTCTTTATAGAGGCATTACATATTTTGAAACTACAAGTATTAATGCAGTCAAATAAAGCGAAATGAAAGTCAGAAAGCTCAAAATTTGCATAGAATTTTTCTTTTGATGTTCTAAAGACGGAGTGAAAAGTCTCATAAAATCTCGAACCTACTACTCAAGATATCAATGGTCAAAGGTCACAAAAATTGTTTCTTTGGACTCGCTTTCTATACGTCATATGTTATTAGAGGTTATTACAAAACATGTAGAGCATAAAATTCTCTACAAGTTTGGTTATATGCATTTTTTCGTAGATTAATCGTTTTCGAAATATAGCCCTCCAAATACATTATTTATAAATGCAATATGTATTCTTTCAGCAATGTATAATGCTCCAAAATCAGAACATAGTGACAATTTTAGGTACACACAGTTCATCAAATCAACAAGACTCAACAGATCGGTGCAATTGAAGCCCAGTTAAAAACCTATATATACAAAGTACCAATAGTTTATTTTAGTTTTTTTTCATAAATTTTATATTATATTAATTACAGAGGCTCACAAAAAAAAGGGACAGGGGAAAGTGTACTCAGGGACCGACCTATATACCGGTATGTATTTTCGCCCACTGAACCCGAATCTGGGGTCAGAATTGGCCCATCGGGTCAAAATTGGCTGGAAATTCGCCAAATTCGGGTCAAACATTGAAGGGATTGCCATGACTTAATCTATGTACAGGTATGTATTTTCGCCCGCTGAACCCGAATATTGGGTCAGAATTGACCCATCAGGTCAAAATTGACCGGAGAAATAAAAAAATGGCCGGAAATTCGCTAAAATTCGGATCAAAAAACATTGAAGGGATTGACGTGACCATATACCGGTATGTATTTTCGCCGGCTGAACCCGAATCCGGGGTCAGAATTGGCAGATCGAGTCAAAATTGGCCGGATATTCGCTAAAATCTGGGGTCAAAAAACATTAAATGATATTGAAGTAACTACTCATATCGGTGTGTATTTCTGCTCGCTGAAACCAAATCTAGGGTCAGAATTGGCCCATGGGGTCAAAATTGGCTGCCAAATAGCCTCCAACATGTTCAAGTATTTTTTCGAAGCGCTCACCAGATTCCTTTTTTCATTTTTTGTGGTGTATGTTTTACCGAAATGAGCAGTAACTGCATGGGTGACCGATTGATAAAAACGTACTGGCATGAGTTTTAGGACGCCCACAGTGACCGGGAGATAAGAAGAAGATGCTGCTTATGAAGGCTGATTCCAGTTAACGACCTGTACGTCGTACAAGGTTTTTTACAGTTTGCCTGTGAATTAAGACCAATGCGAGCACTTCTAATGAAAAGTGGGATGCAGCCGGATGCACACTACATACACAAACAAAGATGAATAAAGGAAAAACCCTCAGGCAGATTTTTGTGGATGCTCAACACGGACTTGCTTGTTTCGGGGGCAATATGATTTGGAAAAAAATGGAGGCTGAGTGGGGCGACCCAAAAAAATGCCGGGAAATTCGCTTGCACATGTTCGATCTTTTGATGTTATTGACCAACGGACTAAGATTCAGTGGACAAAAATACATATACTAACACAATAGTCGAGTCATCTGAACGTCATTCAATATTCTTTGCCATTTGTTGGCTTTGACAGGTTGGGTTAATTCTGACCCCAGATTTAGATCCAGCAGGCAAAAATACACACCAATATAAATAAGGGTAAAGTCACTTCAATATCGTTTAATGTTTATTGACCCCAGATATTGGAGAATTTCCAGCCATTCTTCCAACCAATTTTGACCCGATGGACCAATTCTGACCCCGGATTCAGGTTCAGTGGGCGAAATTACATACCGGTTATGAGTTAAATCACGTCAATCTCTTCAATGTTTTTTGACTCGAATTTTGGCGAATTTCCGGCCATTTTTTTATTTTTCCGGCCAATTTTTACCAGGCGGGCCAATTCTGACCCGGGATTCGGATTCAGCGGGTGAAAATTCATACCGGTATATGGGTTAAGTCACGTCAATCCCTTCAATGTTTTTTTATCCGAATTTTGGCGAATTTCCGGCCATTTTTTATTTTTCCGGACAATTTTGACCCGATGCACACAGGCGAATTTTCAAGAAATCGTGGTCAAAATATAAATAATATATTAGGTCGGGTTTTCTGAGAATTATTATGTGCAATTACTTGATTTGTTACCTGGGTATAATAAACAACCTTTTTTGTAAATCGGGTAGTATCACTTTTGAAATTATTTCAGTCTAAACTTGGTGTTTGTGGCAGGTGGTTATTTTTGATTGTTGTGTGCTTTATTAGTTAATATCTTGTGTAATTTATTTTTGAACTTTTTTGGTGAACTATTCAATTAAATTGATATGGAGCCTACAGCTGGAAGTAAGTAGAATATTTTCATGTTATATATATACTGATTTTCTCAATTCGCAGTAGCTGTTGTAAAAAAGTGACTTTTAAATTATAAAAATTAAATATCTCGCCTCTTTTCCTAAGCAAAAGGTTGTCCATGAAGTTTGATGAAGCCGCAAATTTTTACTTAAATTATACATGAGTTTACGGAATTGGTTTTTGAAAAAAATTGGTGTGGTAATTTCGGGTTCAGCGGGCGAAAATACATACCGGATATAGGTCGGTTCCCGAGTACAAGACCTTTTTCTTGTGTGTGCTGGTGTTATTAAGAACATTTTTATATTAAAGAGATATGTGTGATCGTCCCAAAGCCAGACTTTAAACCAATGTTAAATTGTCACCTGGCCTTATTTTTGTAATTTTTTTAAATTCGTAGAATAAACTGAATTTATTATTATTATTATCATATCTCTTCCACCTACAAGTGCAGCAACTCATCAGCATTTCTATCGGGTCTACAGATCCAAATCCAAACTTGATTAGGGAAGGATTTATAACCTGAGAAATGGGGGTGGTTTTACAGAACAAGATCCTGGAGCCAACAACAACATTATTGTCACCAGCAATGGACGAACTATTGAATATGACCTTCTGCAATAGGGTCATTTAGTGATATGGCAGTTTCCTATTTTTTCTTCCTCATTTTAAAGTATAACAAACCAATAGCCTCAGAAAAAAATTTCAGCTCAATTGAATCAATAGCCACAGAGATATTCGCATTTGAATAGAAACACGCTCGGCCGGCCAACAGTCCGTAGAGTGACGTCACTTGGCGTGCGCCGATACCTATATTAGAGCAGCGATTTCGTAAGTCTATCATGTCGCTTTTTTTTTGGCGTAGAACCAGGTCAAACATGTTAGGTTCCTTTGAGTATGTCACCGAGCATATGAAATCATATTTTACGACATTTTTTTGTGGTCTCGAACTTTTTAAATCAATAAAAAGTGAAAAAAATGTATTTTTAAATAAAATTGTTTTTTTTTTGTTTCCACCGCTATATCTTTAAAACTATTCGTACTTTCATTTCTCTAAAAATCAGATAAACTAAAAATATATATTTTATGTATTGAAATCTTCACCAATCGATAAACTTTTTTATTTTTGAAAATATTTACATACATGCAGCGAAGAAAATAAAGCCTAATAATCACAAAAGTTTTTGAAACAATATATTTTTTCCTAAAATGTACCGTGTGGCAACAGCGATTTTTTTTATCAGCGCTAAATGCAATATTGGGACGCAATTAATACACCTCGCATGCAGGGTTGGTCAGATTAGTCACCTAGAAGTGGCGGTTGTCAAAAATCATTAAGTATTCATTGTTCGGATAAAAATTGTGACAATTGAAAATGTGCTTGTTTTAAGGAAGGCCTAAAATGTTGCAACGAGTGCAAATGTCGTTCCTGTAACAACATTATTAAAGATTT